>OX645060.1:107244482-108444482 GCA_951905685.1 Eumerus sabulonum
TTTAAGTGGGGCTACTTTGGTAGCCCGGAACTTGGATCCTCTCGAAAAACAAAAGTTGTTTGCGATACATCTGCCACTCTTCCGCGATGGCCTCGGGCAGTGGATCGTCCCAGCCCAGGCTTAGTTCGGCAGACCAAAGTTTTTGAAACATCATTTTAAATAACACAACCGATGGGGCAAGAAGGCCAAGAGGGTCGAAAACACGCGCGATTTCGGAGAGCAAGATTCTTCTTGTTACCTTAAGACACGGGGTAGTTTTAGCGATTTGATATGAGAACACGTCAGTACCAGGGTTCCAGAACATTCCCAATACCTTTATGAGAGGTTGAGAACGTTCGGGATCAACAAAGGAGTATTCGCAGTCTTCAGGCTTTTGTTTTGCGAGTAGAGCCCAACAGTTGGAGCTCCATTTCCGAAGCTGAAGTCCAGCAACCGATAACAGCGTGACGAGCTCTGCTTGCAATTCGAGTAACGTTTCGATTGAGTTGGTTCCGGTCATTACATCGTCCACGTAGACGTCGTTAAGTAATATTCTAGATGCGTTCGGATAAGACAAACGATAATCTTCCGCGTGTTGCTGCAAAGCACGAACCGACAAAAATGGAGCCGACGCGGTGCCGTACGTTACTGTTCGTAGCCAATAATGTTGGATCGTTTCACAAGGACTTTGATGCCAAACTATCCGTTGAAAATCAATGTCTTTTTCGCAAACCCATATTTGGCGGAACATCTTCACTATATCTGCCGTGAACACGAACCGATGTTGCCGAAAACGCAAACAAACACCTACCAAGTCACGTTGAATTGGCGGACCAATTAAAAGTCGGCTATTCAAGGACTGCCCTTTTGAGTCCCTTACCGAACCGTCGAAAACAACTCGTAATTTTGTGGAAGAACTATCTGGTTTGAGCACCGCATGATGAGGTAGGTAAAACTGTTTTGTCGAATTGAAGTTTATTCTTTCGCGAGGAATAAGTTCCATATGTCCAAGTTCGAGATATTCCTGCATAAATTTTGAATAAAGTTTATGTAGTTCAGGATTATTGCGAAACCTACGTTCCATTGAATATATTCGCGAAACAGCCGACTGTAAGGTATCTCCGAAACTTGGGGAAGGGGTTTTGAAAGGAAGAGAAACGATATATTTTCCGTCGGGAGCGCGCGAAACCGTTTTTCGAAAATATCGCTCAGCTGGGTCGTCAAAGGTTTCATACGCGTTAACCGGGGGAACTTCTTCTATTTCCCAGAATCGTTGCAAGAGACCGCCTACGTCGTTCGAGGAATAAAACGAGGATAATTCCCGGCTGCTAGGATTTGATTCCGACAGCTCTCCTGAAATTACCCAACCAAATGATGTGTTGAATGCTATAGGACTGCCCTCGAGTCCATGAATTTGTTCTCCTCGGATAATATTCCAGACCTTATCAGCTCCCAGGAGAACATCGATGGAACTTGAAACGTTAAAATAAGGATCCGCCAGTTCCAACTTATGAATGTGCTTCCATGCCGATGCGTCGAAGGATTTAGATGGCAAATTCGAAGTCAATTTACCAAGCATGAAAGGGTTAACGGATAAATGAGTAGAATTATGGCGAGAGAAAAGTTGAATAGAAACGCGTCCCTTCGTGAAACCCGCTTCATTTGATGATAATCCCATTATAGGGATGCGAGAATGCTTTCTTGGAAGACCTAACCTTTGCACAAATGATTCAGCAATGAATGAAGATTGTGATCCCGTATCCAAAAGAACTCGACAGTCGAGAAACTGCCCCCGATTATCTTGAAGTTTCGCGAGAATGGTAGGGAGTATTGTTTGTTTTCGAAACTCAAACGAATGGTTATTAACCACTGGGGAATATGCAGCCGAAGTGGACCGGTCCACCGAAGGATCAGGTTGGTGCGGAGTGGATGATGAAGATGGCAATGCTGACGATGATGCAGGGGATGAGGCGATATCTCGATGGACAAGAGAATGGTGACGAGATTTACAAACGCGACAACGAAACGATGACCGTCACCGGTTTGACGAGTGACCTGTTCGAAGGCAATTGAAACACAAGGATTTTGTATTGACGAAATTTCTGCGAGTAACAATGTCTGAGTCTAGAAACTTACTACACTGGGATAGGAAATGGTTACCTTGGCACATGGAACACTGAACACTGCTATCTGACGCCTTCGCTACATGTGCTCGAATTTGTACCGATTGTTTTCCGCGCGAGTTGACCGACCGATTGAGAGTTTGACACGATTCAAGTGCGTCACATCTCAGTTCCAGAAACGTTAGAAAATCTGCTATTGTACTATCATCACGAGATCCGATTTCTTCCGCCCAGGCATGCTTTGTGTCGCTATCAAGTTTGGAAATTAAAATGATGATCAACCAGGGATCCCTACCATTCCTACCCAATGCATTCAGTCCACGAATAACTTCGTCCGCACCATCTGTTATCTTCCTAAGAGTTTGCACGTTCGACACACTCATTGTAGGAAGTGAAAGAAATGTCTGCACAAACGACTGGATAATTAAATTGATCCGGTCGTACCGTTTTTCTAATCTATCCCATGCTTCGATATAATTGGCATCTGAGATTGAAATATGCTTTATTAGGTTGGCTGCATCGTCACGTAAAAAAGACTTTAAATAGTGGAATTTCTGCGTTGGGGTAATATTTGGTTTGTTATCTACAGAACCCAAGAACAAATCTTTAAATGATGGCTAATCCTTGTAATTGCCCGAAAATGGCGGCACCACAATAGGAGGCAGATTTACAGACGAACACGTGCTACCCGAAGAGTCTAACTTTTTTAATAACGTTGTCTGCTGATTAACGAGAGTTTTTAAAACTGAATCATCGGTTTCAGCTTGGATGGTAATTTGTCGTGAATGGCCCTTTTCAAGCCAGAATGTGCCACAAAATATTTTTCTTCGTATTGACCGAATTCATTTTGACATTCCCCTAGCTCTTCGTCTGCTTCCGAATTTTGCAAAAGTTCATTATGCAGCAAAGAAAATTCCGACCACGCTTCAACAACCCTGCTTAACCGAATTTCGAGCATCTCGATCGTAGTCGACTCGTCGCAAGACGCGGAGAAATCTACCGCACGTGTTAAGAACGCCTTTGCATTACCGCGTTTTTGTTTGATGGAATTCATGATATATGTATATCATATATCAACGAAAGAAAAAAAAAACAAGTGAAATGCTTCTTCACAAAATCATAGACTTTACCTAGTTAATCATAGGCACGTGTCCTATGATTGCTAAGTGTATCTGCACGCAAGTATATTTAAGAAAAAAATGTTTATGAGTTTAACACGACCGGATAAAATTTCGGCTCAAAGGAACAGAATGAAGGTGATCGAATTCACAATTTTATTTTGATCACAATAAATACGTATAATACACAATGTTACGATCTTTAAATATATGTACATATATGTACATGTAATAAATACGAATACTTACGTATGTATGAATATCCCGTCCAATGGCCCAAGGTGTGGCTGGTGCAGCGATCAAGATCCAAGTGACCGAGATCTTCACACAGCAGCTGCCACTTGACCGCCCACTCATGTTCATGATAAAAGAATCTCGCTGCAAATGCAGATCGAACGAAAACTGAGAGCTCATCAATTGTGAGAGATAACACAAACAAGAAAAACAAACTGATGAGTGCGTAACATTGTCAAGTGGGAGCTGCTGTGTGCAGAATTAGTGAGATTCGCTGCAAAGACATTAGGTGATTCTGTATGACGAACAATAATTAGGATACGGATCACACATGAATGTACAGCGAATCTCACTGTTGTTTGTATACAAAGTTAGGTCACAATTTTAACATCGAAATATGTATAACATTTAAGTACATGTAAATATAATTCTTGTCCAGTTCCATACAAGTGTCGTGTTAACCTTTGGGTGTTTCCGGGCCGTTGGTTTCACTTGGTGCTGCAAATGTTGATGCAAGCGTCTTTTGGATTTTCGATTCTAGGAACTTGAGTTGCTTATTGACCTTTAGGTGTACTGGCGGGCGTTAGGGTATTGCACTTGATGGAATGCGGCTTCTAACTTTGGTGGTTGGCGTTGCAGTCCACGAAGGACAAACCTCGAGCCATCTTGTGTGTTGTGTGTGATTTTAGTTTTCCATAGGTGGAAGGGAACTACAGTTTATTGTCGATTCTGAACGGCGAATTCCGAGAAGCTTTTCATGACAATAGGACTAAAGGGGGTTTTGTCAGAACCCGACTGAGGAGATGCACCATGGAAACGGTGCGATGACATGGCTGTTGTCCCATGTCATTGGCGTCAGAGGTCAACACACTACCCACTGCGCCGCTGCGCTTCTCAATGATGAGAAAAAAATGCGCAGACCTGTACTGCATCTGAAAATCTATTGTATATTTTCAGTATTCTTTATTCTTTTATTATTATTCTTTTTATTACAAATGTCTTACCACTGTCAGCTGTTCAAGTCAAATATACCAGCAATATAAGGTAATGCATTGTATTTTTGTTATCAAACTTTTGAGTTTGCATGCTAATTTTTCAAAAAAAAAAATAATAAAAATAATTTAACATAAATTTTGTGTTAAAGAACACCTGGTTTTCAAAATTGGTGCAGTACTTCATTGTAAGTATTGTCGTTGTTTCCTAATAACGTTTTGTTAATTTTAAGTAATTTTTTTTTAAACTGCCCCTACCTCCTGAACGGGGCGAGATAGACCCCCCTCCCCATAGTAGGAATGGCTTGTTTTCGACCGCTCTCCGAAACACTTTTTGGCTATAGCCCCAAGTTTATTTAGCATTGCAAGTTGTAAATCATATTTTATCTTTGCATTCGGATCATAATATTATTCTTGAAATGGATTTCGATCAGGAAGTCTACCAACAACAACTCTAATTTTTCCATTATCATCTGGAACTTCCTCACGTCATAATTCTCGACAAAATTGTAATGTTCTTGCAATGTCTTTTTGGACTCAAACTCTTTCTTCTTCTGTAATACATATCATATTTTCAATATGTACATACAAGTTATGTGTACGCGTACCGCGGAATATAAAAAAGAACTACTTGGCGCAATACTGAATAACAACCGAATAACTTTTCTTTATTTAAATCTCTTTTATATTCTTACAAACTTTGATTTATTGGCAAATACAGTTTTTTTTTTTGAATACGTCATTGCTAAATTGACAATATTAATATATTGATAAATTGACAAAATAGTGTTTATGGTAACTTAATTGCTAAATGAGGGCGCCGTGGCGTAGTAGTTAGTGTGCTGGACTCTGACGCACGATGAGCGAGTTCGGATCCCGATAACGCCAACGCCAACGTATGTTTATTTCGCGGCGTCCCTCCTCGGCTGGGTACTGGCAAAACCCCCCGTAGTATAACTTGCCTAGAAAAAGCTTCTCGATTCACGCCGTTCGGAATCGGCACTAAAAGTGCAGGTCCTTTTCACCTGTGTGAAAAATAGAAACACACACAACATGGGTGATTGGAGGGAAGCTTGGCTCTGGTCCTTCATGGGCTGTAACGCCACCAAAGAAGAAGAAGAATTGCTAAATGTGTAATTGCTAAATTGACAATGATAACCTATTGGTAAATTGACAAAATAATTACGATAGCTTATTTGCTAAATTTACAGTTTATACTGAATATCTTTCCTAGAATTGGAAATGTTGAAATCGCACTTGCAAATGCTTAGTCGTCATTACCGCAATATGTGGAAATGGGTAATGAAAGTATAGTGGAAAGTAAGGGTGTTAACTCCCCCCTTCTTAAGTATCAGCATCCTGCAGATTAGCACTGAACTTTATTAGGTTTGAAGGAAGGGATTTGGGATGTGCTATAAATGACCTTTTTCTGTGTCTGACGTTTTAGGCAAAAGAGGAGGACTAGGTTGAACGTTATACTGATAAGCAAGATGGTTATATCTGAACCTATTAATAGCTCGGTGCTAGATGAAATTTTGGATAGTTTCTTTACGTTATCCAGGTGGAGTTTATGGAGATATTGCAAATCTAATGTTATATCACCTTCAGTTAAATTGCTCTGTAATAATGGGGGTAAGATATGATAGGTTCTACTTTCCCTATTCGTATATTTAGTATTGTCTATTTCGATTAATTTGTTATTTAAATTAATAAGAAATGTGCCATTAAGGCTTTTATTGTTCCTACCGTAAATAAGATTACCAAGAAAATTGGTTAAGAGTACTTTCATTTATTAGTTCAATTACAGGTTTGTTTTGAAACTGGAGTGGGTTGTGCCTCCAGTTTGGGTGGGTGCCGGCCATATTTATTGCAACAACAAACATCGCAAGAATTTGCAAATTTTTTTACTAATTTTGTCATTTGGGGGAAATAGCGTGTCTCTAAAATTTGGTCTTTATTTTCTTTATAATTTCTGTGAGCGCCTCTGTGCTCATCTTGGATTATTTTAAATTAGTTTCCTTCATTATTAATATATTTAATATATTATTACTCTTTGTGTTATTCTTATTTTTGTAAGTTTTGTAAATTTTCTGTAAGAGAGGAATTTGGTTTTCCGGGATTTTGACTCCATTTAAAGTGTTTGGGTTAAGCTTTTCCCTCAAGATAGTAGGTAGGTTATTGTTGTCGAATGACGGCATTCTGATATAGTGTCTGTGATACTTAGTATGTGGTTCTTCATGACAAATCATCTCCTTGCTGAAAAAATGAGTTGATTTTTGAAAATATTCAGAGGAACTTCGCAGTGGGGAATAAAATCACTGCTATCATCTTCGGCACTTTGATGTGTACCAGATGATGACGGTAAAAGTTCTTGGGAAGTCGTGAAAGGGCATTTGTGACAAAGTTCGCTTTTCCTGGCTCCAGAGACCATAATATTGCCAGGAATTTCCTTTTCAATCGTTGAATAATTCTCCTCTGTTTTGGTTAAGGATCGAGAGATAAATGTTATGGGTTTTTCTTTACCTACATATATCTTTTTGTGAAAGGACGGCTCCAATGGCGAAATTGGATGCGTCGGTTATAAGAATAAAAGCCTTATCAGATTTTGGGAAGATTAAAATGTCCGAAGACATAAGCATTTGTTTTAGGTCTTTAAATACTTTAAGGGTGTGATTATCGAGGTGTACTTCCATTTTTTTCGACTGATTGGCTTTAACTTGGGCATTTAAGTCTCTAGTTAAAATAGTCAGAGGTTTTGCTATTTTGGCAAAATCCCTAATGAACTACCGGTAGTATGATGCTATGAAACTTTTCAAATCTTTCAGGTTTTTGGGTGGCGGAATGTTTTGGATTGCAGCAATTTTTTTCGGGTCAGCACGAATTCCTTCGTGGGTGATTATGTACCCTAGAAATTCTACTTGGGATTTTAAAAATTTAGATTTCTCTAGATTAACTCTTAAGTTAGCTTTTTCTAAGAGCGAAAGAACTTCATCAAGGTTTCTGATGTGCTCGTTCTTTTCCTTTCCAAAGACGATTATATCGTCTATGTGTACATAGCACGCTTTTCAAATCAGGGGCTTTAAGACGTCATTTATCATCTGCGGAAAGATGGCAGGGGCAGTTTAGCCCAAAGGGTATACGTGTAAGCTCGTATTTTCCATTTGCTGTTGGTTGAAAAAGCTGTTTTTGGAATACCACTTTCTTTCATTTTAATCTGGTGAAAACCAAATGTTAAATCAAGTGTTGTAAAGTATTTGCATTTTCCTAAGCTCACTAAAGTATTGTCAATGTGGGGAATGGAGTAGGCATCAGGGATAGTAATCGCATTAAGACGTTTGAAGTCAATGACAAGTCTATATTGTTTTTCGCCTGCCACATTTGCTTTTTTTTTTGGAACTATCCAAAGCGGCGAGCTATATGGGCTTTCAAATGGTCTAATAATTCCGTCGGCGAGCATCTTCTCTATTTGCGATTCGACTTCTGCCTTTAAGTTGGCTGGATAGAGGTAAGACTTCGAGTAAATTGGTTCGGATGATGTTGTTTTGATTTCTGCGCGGATACTTGTGTCTATAGTTCCACTGTCAGAAATAGTGCCAAATAGTGTCTCGTGTTTTTTAAGTATATGTTGTACTTCCTTGTCTATTCCGGAACTAATCTGAATGTTATTTATTTGTTTTGACTCTTTTTCCTTGAGCTTTCGATAACAGCTCCCAATTTTTTTAGGGTGTCGTCGCCCTAAAACCACTACCACCAGTGTAGTTACCGGTTAACTGTTTGTTGCAATTCTATCTGATACGAAGTTTTTGTTGGCTCCGGTATCTATCAAGAATTACCATACCATCTAGGTATGATACGCTAGAGAGGCTTTCGTCATAAAACTTAGCTCAGTACCATCTTCGGCATTTTCTGCCTCGTACCGTGAGTCTTCATAGGTAGGGAGGTTGTTTAGCGATGTTTAGGCTTTGAAATCACAATTCAAACTGACGTTGCTGCGATATATAAGATAGGTACATAGTTCATTTGATTAGGTATATATAGCAAAAGAGCTTTGACAGTAATACTAAAACAGAGGTATTCCATATTTTAATGTTTCTCTTCACTCTCTTCTCGTTCTGCCAAAGTGTTAGTTGCAAAAATGCGTTGTTGCTTTCTTGGTAAGTTTTCTGAATCATTAGATCTTCGCGGCAAAATGCTATTTCTAGGTCGATTCGTCTAATTAACTTGTCGCGCTTGCACAGATTGATCCATTTCCATCGGCTGAGGAGGTTTTGGGCTTGTAGTTCTGGGCGGTGGCGTGCTATTCCAAGTGGGTCTTGGGTTACCATTTCGAGAAGTGTTTGAGTTCGCTCATGCGGTGCAATTTGCCTGTTGGGCATTACCGTTATTTTTTTCGTATTTCGGAGGAAACATTCGATTAATTGGTGCGGTTACTGAGTTGTTTACATCCCTACGATGAATAGAAATGTTTCTAAGATATTTTAAAACTCCAAGCATGAGGTGTATGCCTCAGGAAGGGTTTGGGGTTTCTGAATTACTAGCATTATCGAAACGTCTCCGTTGAAACCACTTATGAAAATATCTAAGTGGTCCTCTATTCCTATAATTTTCTGTTAAGGCATAGATCGTTTCCTAAGAATAATCCTCAGTTTTAATTTTATTGATATCAAGAGAAAGTCGGTGATTTGTTTTCGCATAGAATTCATCAATGCTTTGATTAGCTTGGGTCATTGAATTGAGTTCGTGTTCTAACGTACGGATATGGCGTTTATCCGCGTGGTGTAGTGAAAGATATGTTATTATTAGGGGCCAGTCTTCACTAAATATATATTGTTACGTATGCGGTATTATGCGGGGTATAACCAAGACAAAGAAAAAATACCTCACACAAGTGCTGAACTAGTTGCCCGGTTGTCGTATTCACCGAACCGCATTTTTTTGAATAATACGATTTATTGACTCTATTGAAATACGAAATGAGGTGCAAAGAAGAATCAGGTCAAAGGTTGTCAGCGAGTATTGTATTAAATCGGACTTTTGATATCAGCAATAATTGTATTAAATCGAGCTTTTGATATCAGCAATTACTGTATTAAATCGAACTTTTGATGTCAGCGATTATTACATTTAAATAGAAGCGTAAAACAAATATAAGTCTAAGTTGGTTGTAAGAAGTAAACAAGTTAATTACTTAAATAAAATCATTGATCTTATTCTAGTAGTGGTGTTTTTAATCCATAAAAGATTTCTTAAATAATAGTGGTGTTTGAATCGGTAAAAGGTTGAAAGATAAGCATTGAGTGTTTCATCGCTGGAGCATATTTCATCCTTACGCACTGTTCGGTTCTCTGAGGGAAATACCAGTGTCCGTTGGACCCCGGACAGACAACTGGCCCGACGAGGGATTTCGGAACATTTCAAAATAGTGTAAAGCCCACTTAAATTGGTGGCAGCGGTGGGATTCAGCCAAAACCAACGAGAGATATCGATCGAATTCGTTAGCTTAATTCTGTAAGTAATTTCTTTTATATGTATAAAGTGATTATTTGACATATGTATATCAATGTCATAAACAATGTCATACCCGACAATAACATTTTGGTACAGATTGTACGAAACGTACAAACCAACCAATAGCGGGAATTTGTTTACCACAAAGATTGGTTTTGGTACAGCCACGCTTATTATTTTCGTGCTGTTTACCCAAGCCGTGCTTGTTGGCAATCAAAAACAAGCCGAGTGTTCTCCCGCATATGTTTATGCTCTTTGTTCGGCAGCCAATCAAATTAAAGTGTCTGTGTGATCTCAATTTGGACATTCATTTTAGTATCGCTCTTTTAAATGTTATCTGGTTTTTTGTTCTACTTATTATTATAGATTAAGATTATATAAGGCTGTTAAGTAGTTCAAAACTGGCACTTTCAGAAATAGAAGCCAGTGAGGAAGAAGTGAAAAAAAAAAGGATAAATTGAAAAAAAAGAATAAATAAAAATAAAAGAATATTAAATAAATAAAAAGGTGCTTTTTCTTTTATATACATTTAAGTATTGGTTTGGCTTAGATGCCTTAACAATTACTTTACTGGCGCAGTCGGGAAAAACTCAAATAAAATTAGCAGTGAAAAAAAAAAAAAAAAAATAAATAAAAAAATTTAAATAAAAAAAATATTTGTACAGGTAGAACAATAAGTGAAAACCAAAAAATAAATGTATACGGATGTTTCGTGTGAATTCACTGTTGAACTGAAAACGTACACTTGTTGCCACGATTTCCATTGTGCGGAAACAAAAGAAGTGCACTTTTTTTAACGTGCTTAACTGAGCATTGGCTTTAATACAAAAAAAAAAAAAAAAAAAAAAAACTCATTCGTCAACCACGTTACCAAACACAATTATCACCAGTCAACATCAAGAACAATTACCACAAACTAACCAAAATACAGCAATACATACTTCAAGTACGAGATATCTGCAACATACACACAAGAAAAATCAGAATATCAAGTAAGAGCCATGGCGAACCTTAATTTATTAGATTTAGTCAAAGAAATATCAGATTACACAGGAATGTCTGAGGAATTTTTATAAAACAAGTAGGGGATATTTTTATAAAACAAGTAGATTTCGTTTTCAAACACAGTGAACACCTAGATGAGGTTGCAAAAGGCTTTCTATAATTAAAAGTAAGACAAAAAATTAAAGATCGAGCAAACATTGCTTTAATAAATAACAATAATCAGACTGATTGGCCGTCCATTAAAAGTATTTTATTGTGTAATTGTAATATAGAGGAAAGCTTTGAAAGCATTATACATTCAATAAAAATGTTAAAATTTTAAAATTCTGTAAAAAAAATGTATGATAATACTCTAAGTTTATTAACAAAGTTGAACTTAAAATCAAGCCTTTGTGGTAGCTCTCTTTCTTGGTTTAAAAGCGAACAGAACAAGGATATGACGCTTAAGCTTTTCATTAATAAATTACGTGACGGACCAAAAATAATTCTTCAAGCTCGCAACCCATCAAATTTTAAAGAAGCAAAAGCCATTTTAGTAGACAGATAATTTTGAAATTTTTTCCAACTTTTAACTACGCTAACTTTTCACTATCAAATTCTAGACCTTATAGTAGCAATCCCAGATATTTTCAAGCCTCACATTTTTCTAATAATAATTATCACTACAATAGCCATGCAAATAATAATACCTTACCCAATATAAGACCCCAAATCAATAGATACCCTACTCATTTTTCGGACCGCAACTACGGTAACTTTGGTCCCTCCAGACAAAGTTTGACTGACAACCTTAAATCGGAAGAAATTAATTTACTAACCAACACCATTAAGAAGTTTCAAAAAGTTGTTTACCTAGAAGGTGAAACTCTTTCTGCAGTCACTCAATACAGCCACAAAATTCCAACCAAAAACGATATACCTATATTTGCTAAAGCATATCAGTATCCAGAAGCACATGCAAATGAAGTCAATAAGCAGATTTCTGAAATGCTCAGGTCAGGTATTGTGGTAAAATCCAATAGCCCATTTAATGCTCCAATAAGGATTTTTCCGAAAAAGTTGGACAATTCAGGTAAAAAAATGGCGTATTGTAGTGGACTATCGTAAACTTAATGATGTAGCAATAGAAGATAAATTCCCAATACCTATCGTTGATCTCAAAACCAGGAAATGCTCAGTATTTTTCAACGTTTGACTTAGCGAAAGGATTTCACAAAATCCCGATTATTATGAAAGATAGGCACAAGACAGCGTTTTCAACTGCAAATGACCATTATGAGTTTACACGTATGCCATTTGGATTAAAAAATGCTCCTGCATCAATTCAAAGAATGATGAACGAAGTCCTGAATGAATTTATAAATAAAATATGTGTAGTGTATACTCATCTTTTCGACATCGCTTCAAGAGCATATCGATTCCCTTAATAAAATTTTTAAGAGACTAGCTTGTTACAACCTAAAAGTACAAATTGACGAATGCAATTTCCTAAAACGAGAAACTGAATACTTAGGACACATAATATCGGACAAAGGCATTAAGCCGATTCCCAATAAACTAGAAGTAATTAAAAATATAAATTTGCCTAAGACAGTAAAACAAATCAAATTATTTTAAGGTATTACCGGCTATTACAGAAAATTCATTAAGGACTAATCTAAAGTAGCCCTCCCAATGACAAAATGCCTTAGAAAAACAACAAAATCAATATCCACGATAGACAGTATATTGAGTCCTTTAAGAAACTTAAAGATCTTATATGTACTTGTCAAGTGTTGGCATACAATAACTTTTCAAAAACTTTTACATCAACTACTGACGCTAGTAATGCAGCACTAGGGACAGTATTATCCCAAAACCAGCATCCAGTAGCATTTGCCTCCAGAACCTTAAATCAACACGAACTAAATTATAGTACAGTTGAGAAAGAGCTTCTCGCTATAGTATGGGCCACCAAATATTTTAGACCATACTTGTTTGGTCGAAAGTTTAAAGTTCAAATTAATCATCGACCATTGGTTTGGTTGAACAATTTGAAGGAACCCAATTGCAAACTACAACGTTGGAAGATAAAGCTCAACGAATTCGACTTCGATATCGGATATATAAAAGGAAAAGAAAACAATGTTGCTGATTTTCTAAGTCGTTTGGAAGCAAACTGTGTTATTGAGAGCAATGCTAGGTCCGATTTGGCTACAATATCTACATAACTGAAACGCCATTAAACGTATACAAAAACCAATTAATTCTCAAGAGCGGCAATACAAATTCATTTACAAACAAAATTTTATTTAGAAAAAAAAGAAGATTTACTATTTCACTAACAGATTACAACGTTGAATACGTTTTAAAAATAGTTGGGAAGTTGCTACCCATTAAAGGGACAGTAGGCGTATATTGTTTCGATGATAATATATCTAAAGAGTTTCAGAAGACCATTGTTAAATACTTTTCCAATATACCAAGCATGAAAGTGCTCAGATGCACAAAACTCTTAGAAGATATTACCTGCAAGGAAAAATTGTTAGAAGTGATCGAAAAGGCTCATTTAGGGAAAAATCATAGAGGAATTGAAGAAAGCTTTCTAGAATTAAGGAATTTGTACTATTATCCCAACCTTAGACTTGAAATTCATAAGTTCATCAATAATTTCATATTTTGTAATATGTGCAAATATGATAGAAACCCTTCAAGGCCAAGTCTAATGATTTCAGAGACTCCTCGTAAGCCAAATGAAATCGTAAATATCGATATATGGTTCCTAAACAAAACTTGTATGTTTTATATGCACCAAATAGCAGATAGGAACTCAATAACGATAGTGGACAGTTTACAACATAGATACATAGATTTTCAGTTCTAGGCAAACCCAAAAAAGTAGTGGCTGACGACGAGTTTAATACAGCCTATATAAAAATTTTTCATTTCACATCTCCAAATACACATACAGGTAACTCCGTTGTAGAATGATTTCATTCGACGCTTAACGAGCATATAAGACTTCTTAATCTTAATAAGGAAAATAGGAATGTATATATGTATGTATGTTGGCGTTACAGTCCATGAAGGACCTGAGCCGTACTTCTCTCAATCATCCATGTTGTGTGTGATTTCATTTTCCCATAGGTGAAAGGGACCTACAATTTATTGCCGGTTCCGAACGGCGAATTTCGAGAAGCTTTTCATGACAATTTTACTACAGGAGGTTTTGTCAGAACCCCGCTGAGGAGAAACACCGTGAAAAACACGTTCGATGACATGGCTGTGTCAGGATTCGATCCCGTGTCATCTGCGTCAGAAGCCAACACACTACCCACTGCGCCACGGTGCTCCCAAGGAAAAGAGGGATACAGATAAGAAAATATTGGCTTACAAGGCAGTAGTACTGAGCAGTAGTGCTAATTTTAACTCCAAGTCTTTTGTAAAGTTTTTATAGTTATCGCCACCCAAAAAAACTGCGGTCATCGAAAAGTTGTTCCCTACAAAGTCGGTATACTACCATCGAAAATCATTATCACAAATACAACTCGTTTTAATTAAAATTAAAAAAATAAAGCATATAAGCAAAATTACATATATAACTTTGCAAGTTGAGTGATAATGCCGTCCGGTACTCGTAACAAAACCGCTCAAAACACACTCTTGAGTGTTACTCCATCAAGAGGGAATAACGATGCTGCTGAATTATGGTCCCGTATCGGCAAACGCTTGGCTACCATCACAGACGAAATCAGCAAAAAACTCTCATTTTTGACTGACATGGAGAAACGTATTCTCAGCAAGGTAAATGAGATTGAGACGGATTTAGTCCATAAGGTTAGTGTGCTACAAACTCGGTGCAAAGAACTTGAAGGTCGTGTTGATTCTCTCGAGAGATCTCAACTAAGCTCTGATGCTGTCTTAGTCGGACTCCCAGCTACAGATGATGAGGATCTTGGCGAAATATTTAAAAAATTGTGCTCTTCCATTAACATCGCTGCCCCTTCTATGAAAGAAATATTTCGTACGAAACCTAAGAACCCCAGAGGCAAACGTATGATGGCACAATAATTTTAAAATTCGCCGATCCCTTCGACAAAAACACCGTATTACGTCACTGTTTCTTGAAATATAAACAAACGAGAACAGGTCTCTCTCTTCGTGATGTTGGTATGTCCTCTGAGAGAAGAATTTTCATCAATGAAAGTCTGACAAAGAAATATTTAAAACGGCCACCCACAACGGCCAAGTGTACGTGAGAATGCTGAATGGCGAATCCCTTCTCATAACCAGTGAAGAAGATTTTGGGCGAGTAAATTAGCATCATAGCAAAAGCAAATGTTTCGTGCAAAAAAAAAAAAAACAAAAAAAATTTAAACATATCTTACTTTTCTTTTTCCAATCTTCTCCCTTTCTACTGTCTTCTCTCTTATCTATTTCCTCTCTTACTTTATTTTTTGTACTATCGCGTCTTTTGTTCTCTCTTTATAAATTTTCCAACCATTGCATGCTTTGCATCGAATTTTATTTATTCTATTTATTTTATTTGTTGTCCTACAGCAATGCTCTTTTAAGTGTTTTCCTGTATCTTCTCTTCTAACAAATCTCTTTTTATGTCAACAAACGTGTTGAGTACTGGAACCCGGGGGAGTAGTTTCAACCAAGTGCTTAATTGCACCAGCAAAACAAAATTGCTCTTAAATATAATTTCAAATTTTAAGAAAGGTTTGCGTGTTTGCCACTTTAATGCGCAAAGTTTTGTAAATAAAATTGATGAGATTCGATACCTGTTTGATAACCAGAGCTTTGATATAATCTGCATATCTGAAACATGGGCCAAACCGGGTATGAGCTCTGAACTTTTGAGGCCGCCCGGATACAAAATTTTTCACGACGATCGCTTAAACAGAGATTATGGGGAAGTTGCTATGTATGTGAAAAGCGATATAAGCTGCAAACTGGTCAAGCGAACAAACGAATCTGATGTCTTTGAGTGTGTGTTTGTTGAGATAGCAATAAATCATAGAACATTTTTAGTGGGATCTATGTACATGGCCCCTAATATTGCAAACTCAATTCATGTTAGAGGCCTATTGGAAGAATTAGGATCTCTCTACCCTGAAATAGTCTTATGTGGAGACCTAAACTTGAACATTTTGGAGAACCAGAATAGGAAATTCGTTGAAACGGTTAAGTCGTTTGGTATGCATTTCACTAGCTCGACCAGTCCCACCCACTTCTTTCCCAACAGAACACCGTCTCTTATCGATGTGTGCCTTGTGTCGCAAAAATACCTTTTGTTCCACTACGATCAGATAACTGCTTCTGGTTTTTCACATCATGACTTATTTGTCGTAACCCTGAATGTTATACCGACAGAAACTAACCGAAAAACAATTAAGTATCGTCATTTTTCTCTGACAAATATGTCAGCCCTGTTTGAAGACTGTAACTCGCTGGACTGGTCTCCAATCTACTTAACTACAGATGTAAATATCCAAGTTTCTGTACTAGAAAATTACATGAAAAACCTGATAAATAAACATGTGATACTAAAAACCAAAGTAGTTGAAGGCACTGAGGCTTCCTGGTTTAACCAATCGATTAAAAAAATGATTGAAACCCGCGATCTTCTTTATCTCAGATGGAGATATAAGTGTCTATTAACCTTTAAGCAATATAAAAGCGCACGAAATTCTGTCATATCTTTTATTCGCAGTAGTAAAAAAAGTACTACCAAAACAAATTTAAAGTAAATAAATCCAGTTCAGAATTTCAGAAGGCTATTAAAGATGTTGGCATTTGTAGTAAAACGCCTAGAATAGCAGAAGATGTGGATGTGCATGAGCTTAATAAGAAGTTTATCGAGTTCGCACAACCAAGGACGCATGAAATCGATTTCGACTTTTTCCACCGTAGCACCTCAAATCCCCTAACATCTTTTTCTTTACATTGTGTTGATATTGTTTGTGTAGCGAAGCAATATTGTCAATCAAGTCTAAGGCAGTTGGATGTGATGACATTAACCCCAATTTTATAAAAATCATGTTGCCCGTCGCATGTAAGCACATAACACATATATTCAATACCATCATTACTACAGGGGTCTTCCCACTTAGATGGAAAATAGCTAAAATAATTCCTCTTCCCAAACCCAACAACTCCGACCATAGACCGATCGCGATTCTTCCCTTTCTTAGTAAAGTGTTTGAAAAAATAATAAGCAAGCAAATGAAAACGTTTCTGGAGAAACACAAACTTGTGACGGAACTACAATCAGGTTTTCGCACCAAGCATAACTGCATAACGGCACTTCTAAAAGTATCGGACGATATCCGTTCTGGTCTTGACAGCGATATGATGTCAGTGATCGTTTTCCTGGATTTCTCAAAAGCGTTTGATTGCGTAAACCACTCTATTTTATTACATAAATTAAAGACTCAATTTGCCTTTGAGGAATCCGTGTGCAACCTCCTGGCCTCATATCTTTGCGGAAAAACACAATATGTGGTATATGCGAACAAAAATTCCACGAGCATGCCAGTGGCTACGGGCGTACCCCAAAGATCTGTTCTGGGCCCACTTTTGTTCGTTTTGTTCATAAATGATATTTGAATGTTCACATTAAAAATTGTGAACATCATATTTATGCTGGCGACGTACAACTTTACAAAACGTTTAAAGTTTCGTCAGAGCAAAGTGCAATCAGTGATCTCAATAGCGACCTACTTACTTACTTAGGTGGCGCCACAGTCCGTGGTGAACCTGGGCCTCAACCAACAAGCGTCTCCAGCCGGCACGGTCTTTGGCCAGCTGTTTCCAGTGCCGCACGCCCAGTTGGTTGAGGTCCCTTTCCACCTGCGTGCACCACCGCTGAGGCGGCCGTCCTCTGCCGCGCCTTCCTTCCGGAGTGGATTCGAAGACTTTTCGGGTCGGAGCTGTATCTTCCATGCGCTCTACATGGCCTAGCCACCTTTGACGCTGTAGCGACCTAGACTCGCTAATTATTTGGTCACATAAGAATCATTTGTCACTAAACCCCACCAAAACTAAGGCCATACGAATAACTAGAGGAAATCTAAGAAATACACCTACAACACTACAAATCAATAGTAGTAACATCGAGTACGTCAGCAAAATAAAAAATTTAGGAGTCTTCTTCAATCAGTCTCTCAGCCGGAATGATCACATAAATGAAACAGTTCGCAAAATTTATTGCATTCTACGTGGGCTAAGTCCAATAAAGCGTTATGTGCCAGTCGAAGTCAAAATGAAATTGATCAAGTCCTTCGTCCTCCCCCTCATTGTGTACGGTTGTGAATTTTTTTCAAACATGAGTGTTCGCACAAACTAAACGTAGCTATCAACAGTTGCGCCAGATATATATTTAATTTAGATCGGTACGCTCATGTTTCAGATTTTAGCATAAAGATTACTGGCTGCTCACTTAATCAATTTCTTAAATATCGTACAGTCCTTACATTGCACAAAATCATATACAGTAAGTGACCAGGACACTTATACTCAAAATTAAGGTTTGCGCGATCTCAAAGAACTTTTCATTTAATACCAGCTAGGCACACATTTTTAAACACCGGAAGGCAATTTTTTGTTAACGCAATTCATTTATGGAACACACTCCCTACAGAAATTAAAAGAATAGATACAGGAAATCTCTTCAGGAAAAATATGTTCGAACAATATTCGATGATTTAACTAGATAACACTGCAATGATTTAAAATATCTTCTCCTCTATATTGTCTATCTTTCCTTTCTTTTCTTGTTTCTTGACTTTCTTTTTCCCCCCTTCTTTCCTTTCCTTTATTTTTAGTTAAGTTTTTTCTTTGTTATATAAAAATTGTAAAATCTTCCTGTACAAACTTATAAGTTCACATTTATGTATACAACTTAATTGTACAGAGATATTTAATAAATAAATAAATGAAATGAAAGGCAGTTGAACTGTACAATGATACGTTTCATTTTACTACTAAGTTCAAGCCCAATGATCCCAAAAGAATGGGAAAAACTTGTTCACCGAATCTCCGAAACTGAGGAAAAGCAAATAGATAAAATTAATAGAAGTCGTGTAGATCCTCCAGAATATAGAGATAGAGAGTTAGTTAAAAATGTAGGTTTCCACAATATTAAGCACTTGCCTCGTTACATAGTGAAAGAGGTAGAAGAAAAAGGTCTAATATATTTTAACGACACAGACGGGTTTAAGCGTGATAGGCAAATTGTGAATAGAGTCTACAAATACCAAAATCCAATCAAAGGGATACATTTTGATAGAAAATTAACTGGTAGAGATTATTCTGGTAGGAAAAGAAAACCAAAATCCAAACAGAAATGCAATGTAAAGAAAAAAAGAAACTAGAACAATGAATGTGTAAATAACAAATATGTATAGTATTAAGTGTAATTAATAAGTATAATTATAAATATAAGTATAATTAACAATCTATATAGCAATATGTTATATACATACATACGTATGTAATATTGATATACATACATCTGGGGGCACGGCAGTGCCCCTGCCAAGTCGAGCAAAAAAGCGGCACGGCCGTACCATCCTTTTCTCGTAACATAATAGGCCATTTTCGACCCCCTATAACTTCGTTGTGGATAAAACTAGAAGTCTGAATTTTCAGTAACCATGCAAGCATTGCATAGACATTGTATATTTCATTCAATTTGAACCAGTAGTTAAAGAATTATAACTAGTCAAAGTTTCTTAAATTTGTCACTCACTGACTGACCGATCATCAAAAGTCTAAGGCACTTCTAGCAGACGTAGAAGCTTCAAATTTGGAACACAACTAGTATTAAGGGGTTAGGTGGGTTTCAGAGGTTCAAAAAAAGGGTATTTTTACTATTTTTTTTTTTTTTGATATGTACAATCATATATTTTATTTAAACAATTCAGCGTATCAATGATACATATTTGAAGAGTATTTGGTGAAAGTTTTATTTAAAAATTCCGAAAACTCAGCCGTTCGTACCTCATCTTTCTTGACTTCTAAAAAAAAAATGTTCCTGCCGTGGACAGCATAACTCATTATTGGCTCATCTAAAACCAAAAGGCAAAAACATTTCGTTAGTACATGGATAAATCTCGTTATTGAACGAAGGAAAAAAAAACAGAATTAATATTTTAATTTTTGGCAGACTTTGAACAAAAAAACACATTTTTTGGTCAAATGTTCGCTATGTATTGGCTCGAAAAAGTTAGTTGTAATAAAAAAAAAAAAAATCCTTCGTTCAATAACTTGATAATGTTATTTCAATTATGTGTGCATAATTTGAACAAAATCGCTTAATAACTTTTCGAGAAATCGTGTCCACCGACTTAAAACATTGAGTTTTGAGATAAACGCGTTTAAAGTTTTAATTGAAACACTTATAGTAAAAGTTCACGAACACTTATAACCTCAAATCCACCTATTGGCTGAAGAAGCACCCCTCAACTAAAATGTTAAAACCTAAATACAGTTGCCCTTGAATTGTAAATTGCATGGCCGACCAACAATAGCCATGCAGCTGGTTCCGTATACTTGCGAAGCGCTGCAATGACGTGGGCTGATGGGCGGAACTTCCGAAGGTTCTATCTCTTAGAATTTTACTCGGATCGATTTGAAATTTTAGGAGAATGTTTTAAACATATTGCACTATTTAATAAGACAAAAACAAAAAAATCGATTTTTTGAAATTTTCAAACCCACCTAACCCCTTAAGTGTATAAATCAAGGAAAAACTAAAATATTTTGCAATTTCGGTTTAGTTTTCTAGATACACCAATTTTAAGTTTCTAGATACACCAACTGCATAAATAATCCCATATAAATATATGGGTTTACAAACGTATACATACATCAGTGAATGAATCTGTTTGCCTGTATACATATGTATGTATGTATGTATTTACGCATCAGAAAGATTTGATTTTACTTCTTCAAGCATATACCCCATCTATACGTGGTGTGATTTGTTCACTAATACACTTGCACGTGCATTGCATGAATTTGAACAGTGTATATCTGGCTTAGGCATTGGTATAAGCGAAATTGTCCTTACGCTGAAGAAATACATATGTTTGTATGTACATAAATAACTGTATGAGGGATAAATAGGACGGGTGAGAAATGGGAGATTAGACAAATTTAAAGCAGAAGGAACTTTATCACCCAAAATAAATAAATATAATTATAATAAAAAGTAAAAAAAGTAATAAAAAGTTTCTTTAGTATGTATGTGTATGTAGTTTCTTTCTTCTAGTAAAAAGAAAGTAACGCAGTTTTAAAGAAAAGATAAAAATAACGATCCTCGATATATGTATTATACATATGTACATATGTAAGTAAAGAAAGAAGTGAGAGCACCGTGGCGCAGTGGGTAGTGTGTTGGCCTCTGACGCCGATATGACACAGAGTGGAATCCCGACAAAGCCATGTCATCGAACGTGTTTTCACGGTGTTTCTCCTCAGCGAGGTTCTAACAAAACCCTCTGTAGTAAAATTGTCCTGAAAAGCTTCTCGAAATTCGCCGTTCGGAACCGGCAATAAACTGTAGGTCCCTTTCACCTATGGGAAAATGAAATGCCATGAAAAACATAACTTGTAAAAAAACCAAGTCTCGCAACTCAGATCTTCTACCGTAAAAAGTTGTAAGATCAATGTATTACCAAGTCAGTTAATTTATTCAGTCCCTACTTAAGGGACCTTCTGCCTTGATTGATTACGTAATTAGCTAACCTAACAACATCTTATAGTGACCATACCAATATCAAAATCTTTTATGTTTTAAGTAAATACATTGACCTGGCCATCGCATGAAAACACAATATGTATATCTCACAAGTAATACATATTATATTAAATTAGATTATTTAGTGCGATTTCCAAGTCAATCTCATATTTTCCATCGGGAGCACGGCTAAATGTTTCACGAAAATGTAATTCTGCCGGATCCTGGGGACAAAATTCCCCCTAAGAGGGAACAGTATGTTCGATTTCCCAAAAAACGTCGAAGTATTCCGTCGATATCGAGGGTAGAATGGAACGAAGAAAGTGCACTAATGAGTGAACCATTTCGAGATATTTCTCCAGTAATAACCCAGCCGAACGAGGTATTTAAAGCGAATGTTGCTCCACTGGAACCGCGAATTTGTCCTCCATTAAATATTCTCCATAGTACATCAGCACTCAAGAGTATATCAATAGGCTCCGTGACATTGAATGTTGGATCGGCAAATTGTAGGCCATCTAAATGGGTCCACAGTGAAGCGTCCACTATTGGGTAGGGCAGATTGGAACTCAGTTAAATAAAATATAAGCATCGACCTACAAAGAGCTAATAGAGACAAGTGAGTGGAGTTGAAGAGATACCTGGCCTTTTGTGAAGCCAGCCTCTAACGATAAAAAACCGAGGATTGAAATCCGAGCATGAAAACGCGCGTAGCCAAGTTTTTGAACAAGCGAATCGAGAATGAAGGAGGATTATGAGCCGTATTGTAAGTAAATACATTGACCTGGCCATCGCATGAAAACACAATATGTATATCTCACAAGTAATACATATTATATTAAATTAGATTATTTAGTGCGATTTCCAAGTCAATCTATTTACTTAAAACATAAAAGAGTTTGATATTGGTATGGTCACTATAAGATGTTGTTAGGTTAGCTAATTACGTAATCAATCAAGGCAGAAGGTCCCTTAAGTAGGGACTGAATAAATTAACTGACTTGGTAATACATTGATCTTACAACTTTTTACGGTAGAAGATCTGAGTTGCGAGACTTGGTTTTTTTACAAGTTATGTTTTTCATGGCATCTCATTCCTTTTTGTAGATGTATGTATGTTGGCGTTACAGTCCATGAAGGACCTAAGCCGAGCTTCTCTCAATCACCCATGTTGTGTGTGATTTCATTTTCCCATAGGTGAAAGGGACCTACAGTTTATTGCCGGTTCCGAACGGCGAATTTCGAGAAGCTTTTCATGACAATTTTACTACAGAGGATTTTGTTAGAACCCCGCTGAGGAGAAACACTGTGAAAACACGTTCGATAACATGGCTTTGTCGGGATTCCATCCCGTGTCATATCGGTGTCAGAGGCCAACGCACTACCCACTGCGCCACGGTGCTCTCACTTCTTTCTTTACTTACATATGTATGTATGTATAATATATCGAGCATCGTTATTTTTATCTTTTCTTTAAAACTGAGTTACTTTCTTTTTACTAGAAGGTAGAAACTACATACACATAAAGAAACCAAAGAAACTTTTTATTACTTTTTTTACTTTTTATTATATTTATATTTATTTATTTTGGGTGATAAAGTTAACCTTCTGCTTTAAATTTGTCTAATCTCCCATTTTTCACCCGTCCTATGTACCCCTCATAAAGTTATGTATGTACATACATATGTATTTCTTCAGCGTAGGCACAATTTCGCTGATACCAATGCCTATGCCAGATATACACTGTTCAAATTCATGCAATGCACGTGCAAGTGTATTAGTGAACAAATCACACCACGTATAGATGGGTTATATGCTTGAAGTAAAACCAAATCTTTCTGATGCGAAAATACATCCATATGTATGTATATACTCGCCGATACCGAATACAGTAAGCCTACCTACCCTTATTATTCCATTGTTTATGTATACATATGTATACAGGCAAACAGATTCATTCACTGATGTATGTATATACGTTTATGGGATTATTTATGCAGTTGGTGTATCTAGAAAACTTAAAATTGATGTATCTAGAAAACTGAACCGAAATTGCAAAATATTTAAGTTTTTCCTTGGTTTATACACTTAACACTAGTTGTGTTCCAAATTTGAAGCTTCTACGTCTGCTAGAAGTGCCTTAGACTTTTGATGATCGGTCAGTCAGTCAGTGAGTCAGTCAGTGAGTGACAAAATTAAGAAACTTTGACCAGTTATAATTCTTAAACTACTGGTTCAAATTGAATGAAATTTGAAATATACCGTGTCTATGCAATGCTTGCTTGGTTACTGAAAATTTAGGCTTCTAGTTCTATCCACAACGAAGTTATAGGGGGTCGAAAATGGCCTATTATGTTACGAGAAAAGGATGGTACGGCCGTGCCGCTTTTTGCTCGACTTGGCAGGGGCACTGCCGTGCCCCCAGATCACACACAACATGGGTGATTGAGAGAAGCTCGGCTTAGGTCCTTCATGGACTGTAACGCCAACATACATACAAACATACATACATCTACAAAAAAGGAATGGGATGCCATGAAAAACATAACTTGTAAAAAACCCAAGGCTCGCAACTCAGATCTTCTACCGTAAAAAGTTGTAAGATCCATGTATTCCCAGGTCAGTTAATTTATTCAGTCCCTACTTAAGGGACCTTCTGCCTTGATTTATTACGTAATTAGCTAACCTAACAACATCTTATAGTGACCATACCAATATCAAAATCTTTTATGTTTTAAGTAAATAGATTGACTTGGAAATCGCACTAAACAATCTAATTTAATATAATATGTATTACTTGTGAGATATATTGTGTTTTCATGCGATGGCCAGGTCAATCTATTTACTTAAAACATAAAAGATTGACAAGTCATCGACAAATCCGGACAGCGGAAGCAAACGTTTCGGACGCCAAAGTTGTGATAACATCGGGCCCATCGGGAAACGGCATTCGGCATTAAGGGAGCGTAAATTGCCACGCAGAAACAGTGATGCTCCTGGAAGCAATGACACACACAAACCAAACAAAAAAAACAGTGGAGGTGGGTATTAAAGGTAGAATAAAGTTTATTCACAAATAGGGATATGGTTTCGCAAGGCTGGATGACATTGGCGAAGTAATTTATATCCCGCGTAGTGAACTGAAGCGAAGCCCCAGTCTGCAGCGCGAGGGACTGGCGATAATATTCTTAATGGAATCGGCATGACTAGGTCCACGTGCAATAAGCTCGACAACGAATGATGACCCTCTCCAATCGAATACTCGTGATACACCGAGTCATCCGCCTTCAACAGAAGGTGTTTGGGTTCCCCGAAACGCGATGAAAGCGGTGCTCGAAATATTTTCATATTTCATAATATTTTCATGTCGACAAATTGACAAATTAAAAGTGCCTTTCCGTGTCGAGAGCTAGATCCGGATGTGATGGAGATGATTAGTAGAAGTGGCTCGACACTGACAAGAAAAGAACAAGACAGGCTGCGATCTCTTATTTCTTGTTATTGCCATCTGTTCACGAGTTTGATCAACAACCAAGGGCGAACCAGACTTGTACAACATCGATAAGATTTAAGAGATACACCCCCAATTAAACAGACACCACGAAAGTTGCCCTTGGGCCGAAGATTAGAAGCGAGGTCGATATTGAATGATGTTTAATGGAAAATAAAAAAATCATGTAGTCATCTAAGAGTCGTTGGTGTTCCCCAGTGGTCCTCGTGCAAAAGAAGGATGGCAGCCTTCGGTTTTGAGTAGATTATCGCAAACTAAACAACGCCACGAGAAAAGATTCTTGCCCCTTGCCGCGCGTTGACCTTACGCTGGAAGCACTGGAAGGTTCTTCATTGTTTGCTACGCTTGACCTCTGATCTGGTTATTGGAAAGTAGAAATGGACAGCTGGGACCAAGAAAAAACAGCTTTTTCCATCGGTACGGGTCTCTACGAATTTACCGTCATGCCTTTTGAATTAGCCAATGCTCCCGCTACCTTCCAGCGTTTAATGGACGTAGTATTTCAGGACCTCCCGCATATCGTGTGGTTGGTGTACTTAGACGATATCAACGTTCCCGCTAAGACCTTCAACGGGCTACTGGCGAACTTGGAAAAAGTGTTCTACACCTCTCCCCGAAATAATGTTGGCTTGGAAAACCTGAAGTTCGGTTTTTGGGTCACATTGTGCCTGGTTATGGTATTAGCGTCAATCCAGAGAAAGTATCAGCTGTAGCCAAGTAGCCGAGACCAAAATGCTAGACCGAAGTTCAATAATTTTTGGGCCTTTGTGCTTACTATCGTCGCTTTATACAACATTTTTCGGCCGTATTAAAGCCGTTGACTGCATTGACGGAAACAGGAGAAAAGTTTGTTTGGAGTGACGAATGTGAAGATGCCTTTCATCAGCTTAAGCAAAAACTCGTTTCGGCACCCATCCTTGCCCAACCTAACCACTTTGGCATGTTTGTTGTTGACACGGACGCTAGTCAGCATACAAGTGGAGCGGTTTTATCCCAATTACAAGATGGCCTAGAGAAAGTGATAGAATATTACAGTAATTCGCGACCCGAGCGCAATTACTGTGTGAACCGCTGGAAACTTAAGCGGAGATAAGTATGTGAAGGTGGAAGTGATCGGACGTGTTTTATCGAGTGTCGTCTGCTCTGCCTGGCGTGTAACAAAAAAATCGAACACAATTGCGATTTGAAAATTCATTGTTCGGACTATGAGACATTTTTTCCTTGCGTTTGTGTGAATATAACACCCGCTCATTTCGGCTACATGAGTACCCACGGTGTACCTTACCGATGTGACAAGTACACTGCTCTGCGTCGAAAATCTCTTCAACAACAAATTGCAACTCTGAACCCTAAGTCACCATCAACTGATGCAACAACAAAGGCCGTTACTGAGAAGCAGCAGGCCATCGCCAAGAGCACGGAATCAACATTGTTCAAACAGCGGGCAAAACGCACACCGCAAATTTGCTCTACACCACGAGCCGTTGATAACGAGCTACATGCAACCCCCCAGCCGTCTATGTAACCCTTCAACTGCTCTGCGATGAGATTGTGTCTTTGAAGAAAATTAACTGTGACTTCCTCACCACGCTCGAACAGCTGAGAGATGATAACACCAAGCTGAGAAAGAGAGTCGCGAGAGCAAACTCAATTGGAGGGAACAGAAACAAGTGGAGAATGTCATCGAGATCGTCGGCATACCTGGGATCAACAACAACAATGTCAAAGAATGTGTACAAAGAATTTTCCGGGATGCTCTGGAAGTTCCTGTCGACGCAATTGACGTTCACCATTGCTTCATCAAAAGTGTGGTGAAAAAACCTACACCTAACCCAGTTGGCAACATTTCGGACAACAACCTAAGCAAAGATGTTGTTTGTGTACATCTTTCTTCCCATGACCTTAAGTGTAAGATAATGAAAAGTAAGAGGACTGCAAAAAAGATATTAAGCTCGTCGTTATTTGTTCCTGATTCTTTTAATAGGATCTATATTAATCACTCTTTTACCAGGTACACTAAAGCACTATTTATGGAAGCAAAAAGAACTAAAAACAGAAAAAAAAAAATACAAAAATTTATGGTTCCAAACTCACAAATATTGACAAGGGTAGAGTTGTTACTTTAAGATCGTTTGATGATTTAGTAACTTTGGGCGATTAGAGCATTTTTTCTTAAACTAACATCATTAAATATATTTGATCATAACGATACATTCGATCATAGTAGTAACATGCCTACTTCCATTATACATACTTTAAGTAACAGTTTATTTTATTGTGATTCAGATAAGGGCAATTATTTGTTTGTGGTACACCAAAACATACGTAGCTTACGACAAAACTTCGATTTGTAGGTATGCAATCGTAAAGCGCTTGGATATTTACACGACTTAATTTTTGTTTCGGAAATATGGGTCTTTGCATGCGAAATGAATGATTATTCAATTCCGGGATATAGCTTTTATGCTAAAACAAATGAATCATATACGGCAGGCGGAGTAGGGGTTTTTGTACGTGATTCTCTGGAATATCATGTTTACCATCTTGGTTTTGTAACTGCGGACATAATACAAATAAGTTGTGAAATATGCAATAGATTGCAATTCCACAATACTCAGTCATTTCTAAATGAATTAAGGCCATTACTTTTACAAACCAAGACTAAAAACCTAATTATTCTAGGTGACTTGAGCATCGACATCCTGTCATCAACCTTAATCCCAGATTAACTTTTGAGTCTTATAGCCGAACACGGTCTTACTTCCTTTGTCAATGAGATGACGAGACTTACCTCAAATACCTGTTTGGACCATGTTTTTTGTCGTTTTCGGAACATGTCTCCCTATCAGCGCGTCGGTGTTAATATTGATCTCCGTATCACGGATCACTGCATGACAGGTATTTAGTTTAACGGTGTAAAACATTTGAGACGCACGGCCAGGGTTCCCAACTGTATTGTAGCAAGAGTAAGTTTTAATTCACTTAACTCCAAACTTCGGTTCGAAAACTGGGAGGCTGTTTATATTGAAAGTGACGCTTCTCTCGCTTATAATAACTTTCTAAAGATTTTGCTGTCTCATTCAAGTTTTGCTACCTTTCGTTCTAAGGTAAGGAAGTCGGGAATAAAACTTAAGCCCTGTGTAATAACTTGGATGATCGAATGTAAACTTAACACTTTATTGGTACTAGGTATCTTATTACACTTGTGTTTCCCTCAAGGGTGGACAAACAACTGCGACATGAAGGGAACATGGCGATGCTGAGTAATTCTCACATACATGGCAATTCGCTGAATAAGTTCTTACATACATTACATACATTACAATATCCCCCTTCAGTTGGTTGGCCATTATTATTAGCATTTACAAAAATATGTTGTATTCATTACATATGTATGTATGCATATTAAACATTATTTTTCTTAATCCTTAAATTATACCCTTTCCTCAGAACATTTTTAGATATATCTCCTTTACCTACATTAAGATTTTGATTACCAGCAGGTGTTTGAGATTATATTAAACTATCTTGATTGCATTGAAATGATCTTATTGTTTGAGATTATAGTAAATTATATTGCTTACTATGTACATACAATTTAATTGTAACACCCTGTACCGAGAGTCACTCAGCACTCGAGACCTCTACTAGTGGACTTCACCAAGTTAAAATCAACAAATAAATTGTATCGAATTGGCGGCATTTGTTTTTCTTGTGGATCACAGCGTGCTATTTCGCAATATTAAAAGTGGTCCTTCGAGCCGGATCCATGATTTAAGGTCGTATACATCTTCTTTAATTTATTAAGATTATTTCATATTTTTTTAACTATAATTATGGAAAGTGTTAAAATTCGACGCGGTACGGTTAAGGGACAAATTAAGCGCGCGGTTAGTTTTACTGAATGCATAGACTCTTCCACACAACTCGAACTGTTGAAACATCGCCTCTTGAAACTCGATGAATCGTGGTCGATGTTTTGCTCGCTTAACGATGAATACCTACTTCTAGGCAGTGCGGTTCGCGATTTTAATTCCACGGAGGTAGAATCCGAGTTTGTGGAATACGAAGCAAAGTATTTCAGTGCGCACGCCAGCATATCGCGTGCTTTAACGGAGCGGCAACCGCTATCTCAAGTCCCGCAAGATCCGAACGATTCGATTCTCGAACGACTTGCGGTACAGCAATCAAAGTTTCTCGAAAAATTAAATGTGGGTTCTAATACAAACTCTGCAGTGAATTTGCCGAAATTAGTTATTCCATCCTTTTCGGGAAATTACAAAGACTGACGATCGTTCCGGGATATGTTTGTAGGCTCGGTTGACAGCAGAAGTTGCCTTACGCCAACACAGAAGTTTCACTACCTTAAATCATTTTTGCGTGACAATGCTGCTAGTTTAAAAAAAACACATTCCCATATCCGACGCAACGTATTCGGAGGCATGGACACGGTTAGAAGAGCGATACGACAAAAAACTACTTATCGTTAATTCATTTATTGGGTCGTTCTTATCGCTCCCTTCTTGCGGAAAATCGTGGACGGTGCGGACGAAGTGGTGCGCGAATTAAGTGCCTTAAAGAAATCCGGTCGCGACCCGTGGCTAATATACCTGCTTGTCGGTAAACTAGACCCGGACTCCGCTCAAACCTGGGCAGGACATATCGGTGTGCGGGATGATCGTACTATCGACGAACTTCTGAAATTCTTACAAGAGAGATGCAATGCGTAAGAGTCTTGTGAACCAAATCGTTTGTCTTCGCGATCAAAAACCCATATTCCGATCCGCTCCCATTTAACCGAGAATACTACTGAGGCTAGGCCCAAATGTGTAAAATGTCAAAGCTCACAGACCTTATCGCAGTGTCCACAGTTTGTCTTTTTGAAGACTTACTAACGTCGTGAATTCGCGGAAGTCGTTATGTTTTAATTGCCTTCGAGGTGGACATATTCTTAACAAATGTCGGTCCAGATTTCGGTGCCGTATTTGCCAGTCGCACCACCATTCGCTAGTTCATCCTGATGATCCCCCCGTTCTGTCTCAAGGGTCATCACTAACACCCACTCTAACTACGCCGTTATCGCTGGTATCGGTTCCTTCGAATGTGTCTTCTTCGCCATTGCTGAACATTCTATCTAGTAAACCTACTCGGAAGCAGACTATACTCCCTCCATACTGGCTATGATCAAGGACATCCAAGGAAAATCTGTAGTCTATCGAACTCTATTGGATTCGGGCTCATAATCCTCCTTCATTCTCGATTCGCTTGTTCAAAAACTTGGCTACGCGCGTTTTCATGCTCGGATTTCAATCCTCGGTTTTTTATCGTTAGAGGCTGGCTTCACAAAAGGCCAGGTATCTCTTCAACTCCACTCACTTGTCTCTATTAGCTCTTTGTAGGTCGATGCTTATATTTTATTTAACTGAGTTCCAATCTGCCCTACCCAATAGTGGACGCTTCACTGTGGACCCATTTAGATGGCCTACAATTTGCCGATCCAACATTCAATGTCACGGAGCCTATTGATATACTCTTGAGTGCTGATGTACTATGGAGAATATTTAATGGAGGACAAATTCGCGGTTCCAGTGGAGCAACATTCGCTTTAAATACCTCGTTCGGCTGGGTTATTACTGGAGAAATATCTCGAAATGGTTCACTCATTAGTGCACTTTCTTCGTTCCATTCTACCCTCGATATCGACGGAATACTTCGACGTTTTTTGGGAAATCGAACATACTGTTCCCTCTTAGGGGGAATTTTGTCCCCAGGATCCGGCAGAATTACATTTTCGTGAAACATTTAGCCGTGCTCCCGATGGAAAATATGTCGTTTCACTCCCTTTCAAATCCCCGTGTCCCACCTTTGGAGAAACACTCTCTTCGGCCATATCGCGCTTACATTCGATGGAACGTCGCTTCCGATATAACCCTGATCTACGTCGGATGTACTCAACATTCATGAAAGAGTACTTGGAACTGAACCACATGTCTCGTATTGCCCTAGAAGAATTGTCGACCTCTTCAGGTAAACATTTTTACTTGCCGCATCATGCGGTCCTTAGGCTGGGCAGCTCCACTACAAAACTCCGCGTCGTGTTCGATGGATCAGCGAAAGATTCTCGTGGAGTATCTTCAAATAGTCAACTGCTTATTGGCCCACCCATCCAGCGAGAGCTGATCAAGGTATGTTTGCGCTTTCGACAACACAGATTCGTATTCACTGCTCATGTCGTCAAAATTTGGGTTGACGAAAATCACACCGATTTCCAGAGAATAGTTTGGAGAGAAAATCCGACGGACGAGATACAACACTTTCGACTACGCACCGTGACGTACGGTACAGCTTCCGCCCCTTTTTTATCCGTTGGCGTACTCAGACAGCTGGCCGAGGCTTACGAGGCTCAGTTTCCGAACGCCTCAAAGGTCTTGATTGAGGATGTTTACGTCGATGATGTAATAACAGGGTCCAACTCAGAAGAAGGTCTTATTGCCTTAAAATCGGAACTGGTGAGTTTGTTATCGCAGGCAGGATTACAACTCCGAAAGTGGACGTCGAACTGTCGTCGCTTGTTATCGATGCTGCCCAAAGCGGATAGCGACTACTCAGCCGTAGTAACTGAAAGATCATCTTCTATAATGGAGGTATTAGAAATGTACTAGAACCCACTCCGTGACGACTTGTCAGTTCGGTTGCCCAAACAAGAAATTTCGTCTGTTCCAACTCGACGGACGCTTTTGTAGGAAGTGTCTCGTATCTTCGACCCATTAGGACTTCTGGCACCATCGGTAATCTTATTTAAAATTCTCTTTCAAGAGCTGTGGTCAGCCAGCTTGAATTTAGGATGGGAGAATCCACTGCCCTCTTCAATTGCTCAACGATGGACAACTTAATGAGAAGAATAGTGTCATTTCGAAAACATTTCTGTTCCCAGCATAATTTCAACCTCGTTGGATAAAACTGAGCTCCGTGATTTTTGCGATGCATCATTAGCAGCTTATTCAGCCGTTGAGGACAGCAGGTACCGATCTAGATATGGAGAATTCAAGGTTCAAATAGTCGCGTCCAGAACTAGAGTAGCGCCCTTGAAGCCAGTCTCAATCCCTCGCCTAGAATTGTGCGGCGCCTTACTCCTGACTCGGCTACTCGCCTTGATAACTTCTTCAATATCAAATTCGTCGGTTAAGGTATTCGCTTGATGTGACTCGGAGATCGTACTGCACTGGTTGTCATCTGCCCCTCGTCGTTGGACAACCTTTCTAGCCAACCGTGTAGCAACAATACTCGAAAGTCTCCCTCGAAACTCGTGGCATCACATTGCGTCAGAATTCAATCCAGTCGACTGTGTTTCTAGGGGCATAATGCCGTCGACGCTGCTTCATCATGACCTCTGGTGGAAGGGGCCGCCCTAACTCTCATCCGATAGCTCTTGTTGGCCAAAATCCAAATTCGATTCCGATAACATCGCGTTAAGTGACGTGGAGGAAAGGATGTCGCGGTCTCAAGTGTTAGTCACATCCTGTTACAATGATCTGTTAGACTTATTATTGAAACACGTTTCTTCGTGGTACATTATGCAACGCGTAATGGCATGGTGTCAACGGTTGGTTGTTAATTGTCGTAACACAAAACCGAATCGTTTCACCTCCTTTCTTACATCGGAAGAAATTCAAGTCGGCAAAACAACCTTGCTTAAACTAATACAACATTTTTCATTTTTTAACGATATACAATCTCTCGCTCAGAGCCGGCAGCTATCAACCAAGTCCAAATTAATAAATTCTCCCCATTCATTGACAAGAATACTCCGGGTAGGAGGACGGATAAGACAAGCGCCAGTATCCTTTAACATCAAACATCCGATTCTCCTCTGCAGCAAGCACCCGATCTCCAGACTTATTATCCGGGAAATACACAATCAACATTTGCACCCAGGATTATCGACAACCTTCGCCCTCGTCAGGCAGCAGTTTTGCGTCCTAGGCTGCCGCAACCTCTTCAAAAATGTTGTTTTTCGATGTAAACCATGTTTTTTACAGCGGAAACAAACTAGTGAGCAGTTAATGGGCTATCTGCCATCGTACAGGACGCAACCGATCCGTCCCTTTTCTCGCTCAGGATGTGATTATGCCGGTCCGATAATAATAAAACTCTCTCGCACTCGGAAAGCCAAGCTAGCAAAGGGCTACATCGCCTTATTTATTTGTATGGCCACGAAGGCGATGCACTTGGAACTCGTAAGTGACCTTACAACGGACGCATTTATTGCTGCTCTACGCCGTTTCGTGGCCCGTCGAGGAAGGTGCAGTCACATCTACACAGACAATCGGACGAATTTTCAGGGGGCACGACGGGTACTAACCTAACTCGTTGCCACTGCTCTCGCTAGGGGTGGCATTTCTTTGCATTTTTCTCCACCTTCTGCTCCTCACTTTGGCGGGCTGTGGGAGGCGGGGGTAAAGCCGGTAAAAATACAACTCCGCCGAGTCTTGGGTTTATCTATCCTCACCTTTGAGGAATTAAGTACTGTACTTTGTCAAATTGAAGCGGTCGTTAATACTCGTCTTTATGTTCTATGTCCACCTCAGACGTAAATCCACTAACTCCAGCTCATTTCTTAATAAGAGAGCCGTTGACTGCAGTACCAGATCCGAACAGCGTTCAGGTTCCGGCCGCACGTTTGGAACATTTTCGCAGCCTCCAAGCAATGGTTCAAGGTTTCTGGAAAAGGTGGCATTTGGAATATCTGACGACCCTTAAAGAGCGACCGAAATGGCAAAAATCGAGCACCAACATCAAGCCTGGGGACCTAGTAGTCGTAAAGGAACCAAATCTACCCCCCACTAAATGGACCATGGGCCGTATCATCAATGTGAAACCGGGGCTGGACGGCAAGGTGCGAGTAGCGGACGTCAAAACAGCAGCAGGAATCTTCACTCGACCCATCACAAAGTTAGCAGTTCTACCAGTTTCCTGAACTCGATCAGGGGGTGCGGGATGTTTGAGATTATATAAAACTATTTTGATTGCATTGAAACTATCTTATTGTTTGAGATTATAGTAAATTATATTGCTTACTATGCACATACAATTTAATTGTAATACCCTGTACCGAGAGTCACTCAGCAGCAGTTATCAGCTCCCCTCGTACAACTATTATTGCGCTCTCCTCCTTAACTTTCGTATAACTTGTTGTTCTTGAATGCAATGGAATATGCCTTATTATAAACCTCCCTTAAGTATTTTATAGTGTTTGAATTGAATATTTTAAACATAGAGGTCGGAAGCTGATTATTGCTGCTGAGTGAACACTTCGAGCACTCTACTAGTGGACTTCCCAAATTGTATCGAATTGGCATAATTTGTTTTTTTTGTGGATCTCAGCGTGCTATTTCTCAAAAAACAGGCTCTATCGGTTTACTTTTGTTTACAATCACGTTATCCAAGTTATCGTGCAATGTTGTGGGTATATAATCGAAACAACTTGTATTTTCACCTGCGCTAATTATTTGATTCAAGTGCCATTTCCAAATCTTTTTAGATTCACTAACTTCAACTAAATAATTTTGCGTGCCTAAACGTTTTAGAATTCTGGCCTTTGTCCAAACTACTTTTTAGGGTTCCGTACCCAAAGGCAAAACGGAACCCTATTACTAAGACTTCGCTGTCCGTCCGTCCGTCCGTCCGTCCGTCCGTCCGTCCGTCCGTCTGTCACCAGGCTGTATCTCAAGAACCGTGATAATTAGACAGTTGAAATTTTCACAGATGATGTATTTCTGTTGCCATACTAAAAACAGAACAAAATGAATTATACATATACATAATTACAAACAACTAATAATAAATTGTTTCGAAAGGTTTTCGTTGTCATCTTTCGGTCAGTTCCCATTTGTGAGCGGCTCGTAGTCATCCATTTTGGGAAATCAAACTCAGAGAAAGCGGATAGCCCGAGGGTGCGATCAGCACTTGACACGCGAACGAGTGGAGTTCAGCCCGCAGAAGGTCAGCATTTTTTTTTTTTTTTTTTTTTGTTCCTAGTAGCACATGAGGGAGAGTGGGCGAAGAACTCGGGAGATATCTTCGGCGAAGTACTCGGAGAGCGATCTTCGGGGAAGAACTCCGGTACGGTTTTAAGCAGTTCCCGGTACGCGGCCGTACCGTGTGTCCTATTGCCTACGTTGGTCGCGGATATCACGTTCGTTGTATAAGGTACTCAAATCACAAATTTAGGTGTCGCGATTGGTGATGCGGGCTAAGTCGTTGGTCAGAGGAGTTTCGGTACAACTGTTCGAATACTCCAGCTGCAGTTTATTTACTTTTTTTGGACAGTGAATTCGTTTATTTTTTTTTATTTTATATACATTTTTTTTATTTATTTCGACTTTTTTTATTGACATACGGTGTAGGGTAGTTTTAAGGAATAATTATAAACCTAGATTAAGTTAGGTTAAGGAAATTAAATTTGTGACATATTGAATTGGAAACGATTGAGGTTGTTTTTTTTTTTTTTGCGTGGGATATTTCGCGAGTCTCGTAGCAAATTCGCGATTCTTGCTGCGGGTAAGTCGGCGTTAGGGCAATCGCGTGGCGCCATTGCTCACGACCAGTCCTCGCAGCTGGCCTAGCATCCCTTTCGCACGACGTCGCGGCAGGTGGAGAGGAGCAAGTGAGCAAGAGGAGCAAGCGATCTTGCACACATACGAACCGATACGTACATACGCATCACATACGTGCATACACTCACACATCTGTACGCTATGTATAAGCATACATACATACATACATATGTACATTACGAAGTAGAGTTGGGTAGTTTCGGACATGTATAGTTCACGGAACTATGTCCTCTCTCGGACACATGTCCTCTCGTTCCGCAAATTGAACGAAAAGAGTTCCATAGTTCCATTCAACCCTTATTCATCAATCACATACGTGCAAAACGAAAAAAAAAAAACATAAACGCAATGAACATGCTTCTCATACGGTATGAGTTATACCCCGTAGTTTTCAAGAAACCCAAAAGTATGGAGATGTGGCGATAAAGCTCGAACAGTTGGTGTACACTGTACAGCACACTTGAACTGAAATGAAGAAAAGAAATGAAAGAATATAATGGGCATGTATACACGAGAATATATCATCCGAAAAAAACCGGTTTTGTGGGAGAGGGAGCTGAAGGTTGCGGTACGAAACGGAATACCATTTTCTTCCGCAAATTTAGTGGGTGAACAGAAGTGGAAAACTAATACATATACAACTCTTCAGTTTTCGAGTCCGCACTTTTTTTGCCTGGTGTTGCGCTTCAATCGTCATTGGTCTTTCAAGCAGTGAACATCGGAATAAAACAAAGGGACATTTTAGTACGTGGTCACACTCAATATCTCTGTCAAAGGAAATATCTCTTTCAGATGAAATGTCAAAAAGACAGAAACACTAACACAATTGAACAAGGTTCACATATACAATTTTTTCTTCTAGAAAAATGAATCCCGTGTATGCTTCAGTGTAGAGCATCAAACCGGTCTTCCTGCTGCTAGCGATATTCTCGTGTATACAGGCCCAATGCCCGCACCGCATTCATTTTCATTTTAAATTCATTTTATTTTCAAAAGTCTTATAACTATCTTACATGCTAGACAAAATGAGTAAAACTAGCTTACATTATAACTAACATTAATGTCTTACTGACCCTAAGCGGGCACTCTAAAACAGACAATATACATATACTTAATCTATGTCTTTCGACAACTTAATATCTACAGTAAATTAATTACTTTATTTATTTATTAAGCCAAGAAAATTGTTACAAAAAACTTAGCGTACTAACAGGTTTTTAAGGGTATATATAAAACTTAAATCTAACTAAAACTAGCTAATTCTAACTTAATCTATCTTAACTAAAATGCATATACAAACATTATATACTTTATATATATAAAATGTATATACATCTTTTTTTTTCCATTTTTTTTTTTTTTTTTTTTTTTTTTTTTTTTTCTATGTTTGATTAAAAAACTGCCCAACACTTAAACACTTATAAAATACCCTAGCCTACCCTAACCTACCCTAGCCTACCCTACCCTATCGGAGTCCGCCAATGCCCGCACCGCATTTCGTGAACGAATGTCTAAGTATGCATTCAGGTCCGGACATGGACATGGTTTGCTAGTTCCATATCGGTGCGATAATACATTTAGTTCCGGACATGGACATGTTTTTGCTAGTTCCATATTCGTGCGAGTATACATTTAGTATTTTAAAAGGGGTAGAGATTGCAGTTCATACTGAGATGGAATAATTATCTTATAACCCCATTTAGATACTGTTTCAAATATATTGAATGGTCTTTCCAACAAAGTTGTTGGTCCAATATAACACCTAAATATTTAAAACTGTCCACGTGTTCAATCAAGAAGCAATTTTCAAACATTCTTGATTTTTGATACTATATCTTCAAGAACAAAACGATTACACAATGGTGCATGATAATATAAGGGAAGGTCTCTGAAAACTATACCATTGATATTAAATTTCATGTACTTCGTTTTGTTGCTAATTATTAGTTTATGATAATTAAACCATCTCCTTAACATATCTAGGTCATTATTAACATCTGCAAAACTATCAATTAAGTTAGTGTTTGAGTGAAAAAGAGATGTTTCATCAGCAAAGGCAGTTATTTTGCCTTCAAAAGGTTGTAAGAAAAACGAATTAACATAAATTAGAAAAAGGATTGGGCCCAATACTGCTCCTTGGGGAACACCCACATTTAAGAAGTCTATAGAACTGTAAACATTCCTAATTTTCACAACTTGATAACGGTTGGATAAATAAGAAGAAAACCATTTATAAATGGAGCCTCTGAAACCCGCTTTATAAAGTTTATCGAGTAGCAAAGTATGATTAACCATATCAAAGACCTTACTGATATCAACAAATAATGTTGATGGTATTTGAGAATTATTATATATTTCACCAGTTAATTTCAATAAAGCAGTTTCAGTCGATTTGCCACGTCTAAACCCAAATTGGCAATCACTCAAAAAATGAGTATTTTCTAAAAATTACAACATTCTAGATTTTAACTATCCGAAAAGTGAGAATAAAATGTCACTGATTATGTATTTCTGTTGCTGCTTTAACAACAAATACTTAGACAGAATATAATAAATATATGTATAAATGGGGCTCCCATACAACAGACATGCTTTTTTTGCCGTTTTTATACATAATAGTGCGGAACCCTTCGTGCGCGAGTCCGACTCGCACTTGGCCGGTTTTTTTTTACTTTTAGAATAGTCTTTTACCATTACAATTTCATTAACTTTAAACGCTTTTCTTATTTTATGTTTATAGTTTTGTTTTTGATCTTCCTGTTGTTTTTCAACCATTGTTTTAACCTTGTATGTATGTATGTATGTTGGCGTTACAGTCCATGAAGAACCTGAGCCGAGCTTCTCTCAATCACCCATGTTGTGTGTGATTTCATTTTCACACAGGTGAAAGGGACCTACAGCTTATTGCCGGTTCCGAACGGCGAATTTCGAGAAGCTTTTCATGACAATTTTACTACAGGGGGTTTTGTTAGAACCCCGCTGAGGAGAAACACCGTGAAAAACACGTTCGATGACATGGCTGTGTCGGGATTCGATCCCGTGTCATCGGCGTCAGAGGCCAACACACTACCCACTGCGCCACGGTGCTCTCTCTTGTTTTAACCTTACTTGGATTAATTTGCATATTCCGTCTAGGATTAAGTAAGTCTAACCTAGTTCTTAATTTCCTTCCTAACATTAACTCAGCTGGAGATACACCTGTGCTTGAATGAATAGTATTCCTATAATCTAGTAGAAATGCGTTTAACGCCGTTTGTACTTCAATCTTTTCATCCGAAGCGAGTGCTCGTTTTAATGCATTTTTAATCGTTTTAACTAGATTTTCCACTTGTCCGTTTCCTACAGGTGTTGTTATATGCTTTACGCCATTTACTTTAAAAAAATGCTCAAACTCATTTAATACAAATGCGGTACCATTATCAGAAACAAGGGTTTTAGGTACCCCAAAAAGAGAGAATATTGGTCTGAGTTTTTCTATGGTAGCCCTGCTCGTTGTATTAGAGCCCATATCCAAACACTCCGGCCATTTAGTATAGCTGTCCACCATCACTAGAAACCACTTCTTACATATCGGCCCAAAAAAATCGATGTGAACACGAGCCCACGGTTCTTCAGGCCATTCCCTGCAAATCAACTTCGCTTTTGGTGGATCCCACCTAGTTGCCAAGCATTGTTCACAAGCCCTTACGATTGATTCTAGATCACTATCTAGCTTTGGCCACCAACAACAACTTCTGGCTACTGCTTTCATCTTGGCGATACCCATATGTGTTTTATGAAATTCAGCTAAAACAGCTGACTGCAGTGACGTGAGAATTATTATACGATAACCCCAAACCAAACAACCTGATTCTACACATAGTTCATGTGGTCTCAAAAAATACGGTCCAAGCTCCATGTCTACCATATCTTGTTTCCATCCCGTTTGTATAAACTCGGTAACCTTTGACAATAAGCTATCTGATTGAGACACTTTTGCCACGATTTCTGCTGTAATGGGCAACTTATTGAATTCTTCAACATAATTTATATAGAACGAACTAGCGTCACCTACATGTGCTTCTAAAGGTTCCTTTTCTTCGCTTGGAAATCGAGAAAAATAATCCGCGATATTTTGCTCCAATCGAAAACATTCGATTTCGAATGTATAGCCTGCTAAGACTAGTGCAATTCGCTGTAGGCGATTAGCTGCCATCTGTGGAATACCCTTTTTCGAGCCTAAGATATGCAAGAGGGGCTTGTTATCAGTCACTAATTTGAATTCTCTGCCATACAAATATTGGTAAAATCGTTTAACTCCAAAAAGGATCGCTAACGCTTCCCTATCCAACCGAGAATATTTTTGTTCAGTCACAGACAACTTCCGAGAAGCAACCTCAATTGGTCTTTCCACTCCATTTTCGTATACCTGCGACAAAAGCGCACCTACCCCGAGAGGACTAGCATCAACTGTAAGCTTTATTTCCCTCCCTTCTTCGGGCGCCTTGTCGTGGCGGCAGACTTAAGAGGTCGTAGACCTCGAACTAAGACTCGAAGACCCAAAAATGAATGGAGAAACCAAAGGAATTGTGTACTCCAGATGGTACTCGCAGCAGCGGAAATCCACCCGCGACCTCTTTGATCGCGGCCGGGGCAAGGATTCTGGAGGCCCCAACATTCATATTTAACCCTACGGCAGCCTGGAACGACACCGGCCCCAGCGGCTCACTGTCTGACCACCTGGTCCGACTGAGCATGAGCGGTGCATCCAGCGGAGGCGACACCAATGATGGCGCGGCACAAGAAACCGCCAAGGTGGAACGCACTCCTGAATTGGGACGTACTGCTGAACGCACTGCAAAGTGCCCAAAAAGTAGAGATAAGGGGCGTGCCCGAAAATTGTGCAAGGAGACAGACAAAGCCGAAGGCACAATGGTCGAGGCTAAACCTCTGGGGGAACCAGTTAAGAGGGCTAGGTCGACGGAGGTATCTCGTACCGAAATTGATCCGACCCTCCTTCCTGAGCTCCACCCCTCTCTCGAAGGTGTGCAGCGCGGAAAGCGTCGGCGGTTGGGAAAGGCTGTTGAAGGAGGCATAAGCATGTCTGCTTTTTCAGCATGCGCCTCCAACTCTCTTCCTCTTACTGGGAAGGTTCAACCACCTGCAATCAGTTCCCGTAATGACGGAGCCGAAAGCTGTTAGGTTTCCGCTGTGGCCGGCGCTGCCGCCAAAAAATGTGGCGGGGCTGACAGGCAAACTTCGAACGCTGAAGGCGAAGTCGTTACGGGTCCTAGCAATCCTCGAACTGGTAAGGCTGTCCCGAACCGTCGTCCGAAGGGAGCAGGTGCTTTAACCGAAAGAGGTAAAGGCTCCCGCAAACGGAAGACCGCCGCTGGGGATAGCCTCGCTAGGGAGAGAGTGTGCGATGCCTCCCTCTCCGGTCGGGCGGTGGGAAATCGGAGTCAAATGGCAGATGTGGCGACCCAGAAGGATCAAAGCATAGGCCAGAAGGCGAAGATAGCCAAAAACCACTCCTCGGAGGCGGGCACATCACACAACAAAACCCCTTCCTCCCAGAAGGAGATCCAAATGACCGTAAAGAGTCGAGAGAAGCAGCTCTCTTATAAAGAGGCGGCCATCTCCCCTGAAAACGTCAGGATAGCTTTTATCCAGATCAATCTACAGCATTGCAAGGCCGCTACTGCTCCTTTAAGTAGTAGAATTGCATGTAGTAGAACAAATCATCACATTGTATCCATTCAGGAACCGTGGGTGTGGAATAAAAACCTATGTGGCCTTGGTGGTATACGTGATGCTACGATTCTTTATGATGAGCGATCCGAAAGGCCTAGGGTCGGCCTCATCATATCGAATTCACTATCGGCAACCAAACTTGGGCACTTTTGTGGACAAGATCTGGTGGCTGCTCGAGTAAGCTACAAAGCGCACGGAGCAATAGAACACTTCGTCGTTGCGTCTGCCTACTTTCCCTACGATTCGTTACTACCTCCACCACCGAAGGAAGTCTCTGAGCTCGTAGAGTACTGTGAAACCAAAAATATTGGTCTCATCTTGTGTTGCGATGCTAATGCCCAAAACACTGCTTGGGGCAGCAGCAAGTGTAACACAAGAGGGGACCGTCTGTTAGACTTCATTCTCTCGTCTGACCCTACCATCAACAATGTTGGCTCTCAACCAACGATTGTTACGACAAGACGACAGGAGGTGATTGACCTGACCCTATCCAACAGTTATGGGAAAGACATCATTAACTGGCGAGTCCTGCCTGATGCTACGCTGTCGGACCATAAATATATCGAATTCCGATTGGGTTGTGAGATTTCTTCCTTGCAACCTAGACGGAATCCGAGAGGGACGGACTGGGTATGGTTTAGAGAGGAGGTTGAGAAATCCACTCAGGCCCTACCTAAACTTAGAACGAAACAACCAGAGAACGCTGTTCATATCCTTAATAGCGTCATCACCAGTTGTTTTGAACTCGCATATCCTGTCAGCAAACCTCCTTGCAGGAAAATGGTCCCCTGGTGGAATGCCGGGCTCCAAAGTCTTCGCAGGGAAGCCAGAATTCTTCTGAGTAGATCGCTCAAATCGAATTCGGAAGATGACTGGAACAAGTATCGGTCGAAGCAGAAAGAATATAAGAAACTTATTCGTAAATTGAAGAAAGATTCTTATAGGGCCTTCTGCGAAGAAATCAAGTCTCTGAGTGCGACTAGCAATTTGGTTAAAGTCCTCAAACGGGGAAAACCGACTAGGCTAGATGCACTCAGAAAATCTGATGGTAAGGCGGAAACTCTTAGCTTACTGTTTGCGACTCATTTCCCGGGAAATCAGATCGACATCGGCTCGTTGCACTCTCCTTCAAGGGAAACTGCAACTGAAACGATGAAAATAACTCAGCGTAGCTGGTACACTGCGTCGCGCGTGGTTACGACTGAAGCTACTGAATTCGCTGTGGCATCCTCCGATGGCTTCAAATCGCCGGGCACCGACGGGATATATCCTGTTATGCTGCAAAAAGGTATAAGGCAGCTGCTTCCTACCCTGAAAAGAATTTTCACTGCTAGTCTAGCACTTGCTCACATACCCATTCCATGGCGCACAGTGAAAGTGGTTTTCATTCCCAAAATAGGAAAAGAGTACTACTCACTTGCCAAGAGCTTCAGACCAATTAGTCTAACATCCTTCCTGCTGAAAAGCATGGAGAGACTGGTAGAGTTGCACGTGCGAAAAGTTGCCCTTCGAGTGCACCCTCTTTCGGAGATGCAACATGCTTACCAGCGCGGAAAATCTTGCGACACTGCGCTTCAGAACCTAGTTGGGCGAATTGAATGCGCGCTCGAAAGGAAAGAGTACGCGCTGGGCATTTTCACCGACATTGAGGGAGCTTTTGATAACGCAACTTTTGACAGCATGTGTAACGCTGCCAGGCATCATGGCGTAGATAAAGCACTGGTCCTTTGGATCAAAGCCATGCTCATGCACAGGACATTGACCGCTGATGCAGACCTCGACCAGTGTGTCAATTCTGGCGTAAACAGGGGCTGCCCTCAAGGTGGCGTCCTGTCTCCGCTGTTATGGTGCATGGTGGTCGATTCCCTGCTTGATGCTCTCAATGCCTCTGGAATCTACGCCCAGGCCTATGCGGATGACGTCGCCATTCTTTCTGTCGGCTCATGTTTGGCGACTGTCCATCGCAAAGCACAGGCGGCGCTAAGTGTGATCGATGATTGGTGTACCAGAAATGGGCTGTCAGTCAATCCTCTTAAGACCGATGTCGTTCTCTTTACGAGAAGGAGGAAAAATCCTGACATGACTCAGCTGGTACTAAAAGGCACTTCCATCCCGATATCCGAGGAGGCTAAGTATCTAGGAGTCATCTTAGATAGTAAGCTTCTCTGGTCAAAACATGTTGAGTCAAAAACCACCAAAGCGCTGTCAGCTTTCTGGCAATGCAAAGGAGCTTTTGGCAAAACATGGGGCTTATCGCCGGCAAAGGTCCTTTGGATCTACACAGCAATGATAAGACCTATAATCTCATATGCATCGGTTGTCTGGTGGAACAGACTAAAACGCAAACACGTCGTAGCTTCTTTCACCAAACTCCATAGAACGGTTTGTCTCAGCTGCACGGGGGCTTTCCCCAGCACGCCGGGCGCTGCTCTAGATGTTATGATGAACCTTCCACCTCTTGATATATTTATCAGAGGGTGTGCTCTGAAAGCCATGTCTCGTCTGAAGAGAAATGGCTTTTGGTACAACTCGCTTAGGAATAACGGCGTGCTTGCGCAAGAATTGTCCTGCGACCCCTGTCTCATGGACATGCCTTCGCCCTGACACCCGTTATCGTATTGCGTCGTAATTTCACAGTCGAGTTACCATGGCGTCAGGATTGGCTATGGCTGGATACTGAACCTGGAAAGGATAGTCTTCGCATTTTCACGGATGGCTCCAGATCTGGACGGGGGTCCGGTGCTGGGGTCTTCTTTGAGCGCGAAAACATCCGACTGCACTTCTCCTTAGGAAAACATGCGTCTGTCTTCCAATCAGAGATATACGCAATCCTAATGGCCATGCACTATGTTGTGAAGCACAGGTGGAAGGGGGAAAACATATGCGTATGTAGTGACAGCCAAGCTGCACTAAAAGCTGTGTGTAACCCCTTAACTAGCTCCAAATTAGTGCTTGGACTCAAGTCCTTCTTGAACAGAGTCGGCAGACTAATTTCATTAAGGCTTGTATGGGTTCCAGGCCACTCTGGGATCCCAGGAAATGAGATAAACTCGCTAGAATGGGTTCAGAGGAGAGCTTCTCAGGACCTGAACCAGCTCTAGGTCTAACTGCGTCCACGGTAAATTCCTACATTAACGATTGTGTATTTAACACACACAACCGTAGATGGAGGGATTGTTCGGGTTGCAGGATGACTAAGCGCGTATGCCCTGATGTCTGCAGCATTCCTCCTGTCTTTAAGGAGAATCGACTGCAGAAGGCTTGTGGGAGTTATCACGGGCCATTACACTTTAGCCAAGCATCTCTACGTGCTCGGCATCAGTGAGATGCCTACCTGTGCTGCATGTGGCGAAGAGGAGGATGATACTGCAGAGCATTTCCTCTGTGATTGTCCCGCCTTTGCTCGCATACGGTGGCGCACCCTTGGAGCCGACGTGGTGTGTGCCGAATCCCTTAGCTCTACATCACTGAAGTTCCTTCAAATTTTTCTCCGGAAAAGGGAGAAAATACAGTAATGTAAGGTGTCTGTCTGGAGTACAATGGACCAGTGATTGCGTCTGAGTGTCCCAGCGGATAGCAGAAGCCTTCAACAAAAAAAACAACAAAAAAAAAAAACCAAAAAAAAAAAGTAACGCACTAAGCGTTACTATGTTTGGCAAAAACCTTCTATATAAATTAATTACTCCAAGGAATGATTGGAGTTCCTTTAAACAAGTGGGGCTATGCATCTCTTGAATAATGCTGACCTTTTTTAGACAAGGTCTTAATCCATACGTGACCTAAATAATTAATTGACTTAGCAAGGAATTCGCATTTTTCCTTATTTAACTTAAAACTTGCATCATTTTGGATATTTAGTACTAATTCTACTTTTTTAATATGCGACATTCCATTTGGGGCACGTCATCTAAAAATACTACCACCCCTTGAATTCCCATCAACAAACTATCCATGATTCTTTGGAGAATCGCTGGCGCAGGTGCTAAACCATATACTAAACGCGTATAGCGAAATAATCTCTGGGATGTAGAAATAGTTGTTAGCTTCCTGGACTCTTCATCCAGAACCAACTGCTGATATGCCATTGACAAATCTAATTTGTTGAATTCTTCACTACCATGCAGTTGTGCAAACAATTCTTCAATTCGTGGAAGTGGGTATTTGTCTACCAGCAATTGACGGTTAACCGTGATCTTAAAATAGCCACAAATACGCACTTCATCTGTCTTTTTTAAAATAGGCACGATGGGTATTCCCCATTCACTAAATTTGACTGGTTCTAACACCCCAATCTAACTAACTTGTCAATTTCGCTTTCAACCTTTTCTTTCAATGCGAAGGGAATCTGTCGTGGCTTGCAGAACTTGGGTTTACAATTTTCTTTTACCTGAAGTACTTTTAGTAAATTGACCTAATTTACCATCAAATAAGGTATTAAACTTTTCCAGAATTGTATGCACTTCAGGTAAAATGCTATCGTTCACATAATTTAAATTGGATAATTTGATGTTAAATTCCTTTAAGAAGTTTCGGCCAAGCAAAGGTGGACCGCCTTTATCAACAACAACAGATTAATCTTTTTGCAAGCATTATTGTATGCGATATTAATTGCACAAACCCCCGTCGGCTTCAAAATAGTGCCATTATAATTGCTAAAAATTAAATTATATTCTTTTAGTGCATGCAAACCAAAATGATCGCGATATGTCTTCAACGAAATCGCAGAAATAACAGCGCCCGTACCTATTTCCATAATCATAGGAATACCATTCATGTGCACTTTCACTTTAATTGGATCAATCGAATCTAAAACAGAACAAATATTATACAACGATAAGTCTGAATTTGATAGCAAAAGACTAACAAAGGCCTCGTAGGGGTAGCATCTATCCGACGGATACTGGCCTGCTAAAAAGCGAGAAGAGACACCACATTCGAACATCTTGCGGCACTGTTAGTATGTCCTATCCCCACCTCCTCGTGGTGCCTTCGGGAGATTTCCTATGGAAATTGCAGACGGGGAGGGGCGAATGGCGAGCCTCCTGCGCCAAAAAAACAGGATTAGTCGGTTGGGCTACGGCCTAGTAAGCCATAACCGTAAAAAAAACACAAACTTCGAAACAACCACAAGCCTCGGATATAGCGGACCGGATTTATGTTGATGACCCTTGCAAAAAACGAAAAAAGGACTATGATCTTCGGCTTTGTACGTGGAATGTTAGGTCCCTAAACAGGCCACTTGCAGCCGAACAATTTGCGGATGCCCTAGATCGCTATAAAGCGAACATCACCGCTATCCAGGAAATGCGATGGAATGGACCGCGTATAAAGCGGATGAAAAACTGCGATATTTCCATAGAGTTGTTATCTGCGACTTTTCCTCAGAACTCCTACCTTTTACGCAGGGTGTTCCACAAGGCTCAATCTTAGGTCCACTCCTTTTTTGCATGTTTGTTAATGACCTACCGTCTTTTTGTAAATATTCTACTGTTCACCTATATGCGGACGATGTCCAATTGTACTTATCCAAGCCTATGAACGAATGGATTGCTCTTGAATCCGAGGAAGTCGCAGGTAATTCCAATTTCAAATGGAATAACACATTTCAACTCTTTACCTAATATCGTACTCTCTGTTCACACACTTGAATTCGTCGAAAATGTAACTAGCCTTGGTTTTGTCATAAATTGTAAACTGTCAGCATACAACCACACAAACTATGTTATAAGACGTATTTATGGATGCTTCGTAAGCTCTGGTTAACCAAAAGCTTCACTCCTACTAACACCAGGCGAAAACTTGTTACTTTTTTAATTTTGCCCCTAATTACCTATGCTGAGGTTGTCTATAGTAATCTTGACTCCTTATCTCAACATAAGCTGCAAGTAGCGTTCAACGATGCAATAAGGTATCTCTATAACTTGCGAAGATATGACCATGTATCTGAGTTCGCCAGAGGCTTGCTAGGAACCTCTCTTAACCACTTCACTGACGCTAGAAATTGCATTTTCCTATATATAATTATTATGAATAAAACCCCAGTGTATCTGTATAACAAAATTACCTTTGCTCGTTCACTTAGATTTATTGGTCTTGATTAAGTCGGAATAAGATTTGTATACGGCTTCTAGTTCAATCTGAATGAACTGCAACGAATCAATCAAAGTCGCAATCTTGCCCTTACTCATTTTCGCGGTATAAAATCACACAAGTTCAATGGTTTAATTATTAAGATATATTTATTACTAAGATATAATAAGATATATGTATGTGATGTAATAATATATACGAAAATATCTATGTCCTCACTACTAAATAGATATTATCGGTTGTTTTGGCTATATCTAATGGCCAAAACCTCGGTAAAAAAAAGTTATTTTTGCTTTAATTATTCGGCAGCCGTAAATCAAAAAAACCTCCTTCTTGCACCACGTTATAATTAGCTGTGTTTTATTCACCGTACATGATATACATACATATATGTTTCATTTTATAATTTACAACAATGTGTGTACACACACATACATATGTATACTTATGGGCATGAACATGGGTGAAGGGTCAGTGTCCAAGTGCAATAAAAAGGACGACGTTCGACGTTTCGACTTCATGATAAAGTAGTCGCCAACATTCTCCCCCCTCCCCAGGAAGTAGTCACAATTACCACAGGTCCTGATTCCGATTGCTTGAGGATAGGCAAGAAATAACTTGTATTTTGGTAAGCCCTGGGAACTCTTGCTGATAGTCATACGGTAAGGGTGCTGATTCATATGACCGCTGGCAACTCTCGTTCATGCATGAAAAGAGAATGATATTTAAAAAAAAGCCTTTGATATAATTTAACCAACGGTAATAGACAAAGGGACAGACAAATCAACATATTGAATGAACACCAGAGTATTCCGTCCATCCCTTGCCGTGCGCTCGTCATAACGGTACGGTTCTTCAAAGGCTCGTTGCTTCACTTCGTGCGCAAATGTGCAGGTGCGGTTGAAATTCATATTGTGCTTGAGCAGCGGTTCGAGTATATGCGTGTGTATGATCTGGTTTGTTGAATGTGTTGAGTAGACAGATGTATAAATTAGTAGAAAAGTGCTTGAGTAACGCAGATGTGGTTATATGTATCTGCTTGAGTATCGCAGGTGATGTGTTTGGGTTCGGTTTTGCATCGTTAAAGTTTGAATGGGAGTGTTTTGGTTAAATTAACGATTGATCGGCGGCCGCCTTGTTGCTGGGAAGAAGACAAATCTTCGTAACAGGTCGTTTCAGTTCTCCGGTTTGAGTTTTTAGGGTAACGACGCGAATCAGGTTGTCTTTTCCTGGATGTGTCTGTATAACGCGGGCCATCATCCATTTTGTAGGTGGAAGTCTCTCATCCTTCACTAGAACCAAATCTCCAAAGTTAGGTTGCTCTTGAATTTTCAGCCATTTTGGACGCTGCTGGAGACGAGACAAGTATTCTGAGCTCCACTGCCTCCAAAAGGTTTGATAAAGTTGTTGAATTCGCTTCCACCGATCGTTATAGCACAGCTTTTCCTCATCAGTGTGAGGTTCCGGTACACCTTTTATGGGTTCGCCTATCAGGAAGTGTGCTGGCGTTAGTGCGGTGAAATCGTCCGGATTACTGGTAAGTGGGCACAGTGGCCTTGAGTTGAGGCAACCTTCGATTTGTGTCAACAGTGTTGTCAGCTCTTCAAACGTAAATGTAGTAGTTTTGGTGACTCGCCTTAAATGGTACTTCACCGATTTCACTCCGGCTTCCCACAAACCGCCAAAATGCGGAGATGCGGGGGGAATAAATTTCCATTGCGTGCCGTCGGTCAAGAGAGTTTCTGCTACCTGATTCTCGGAGTAGTTTGCTGCCTTTCGAAGGTTATGCAATTCCTTAGCGGCACCTACGGAGTTTTTTCCACAATCGCTGAACAGTACCTTGCATAATCCTCGTCTCGCAGAGAATCTCCGAAAGGCAGCGATAAAGGCCTTTGTCGTCATATCACTAACCAGTTCTATATGAAGGGCTTTGGTAGCCAAACAAACAAAAATTGCGAAATAAGCTTTATATGTTTTCGACCCTCGACCCTTCCATGCCTTTACCTCAATAGGACCAGCATAATCCACGCCGGTGTGGGAAAAGGGCCGAGAAATCCTTACCCTCGGTGCTGGCGAATCGCCCATAAACTGGCCAACAGGATTTGCCCTGTGCCTAAAGCAAATTGTGCATGCATGGATGCATTTTTTGACCGCATTCTTCACAGACAGTATCCAGAACCACTGTCGGAGGTGAGCGATCATCAGCTGAGTTCCGCCGTGATACGTGGTGTCATGTGCGTCTCTTGTGATCATTTGACTGAGGTGGTGGCCTGGTTTTAGAAGAATAGGATGTCGCCTTTCGAAGCTGAGATTTGACTTTTGCAGCCTACCACCTACACGTAAAATTCCTATTTCATCGACGAAATGCTGCAACGATTTGATGCCCTTTATAATGGGTTGAGTATCCTTTGGATTGAGAAAAAACATGCTTCTTTGTGCTACCTTTACGACAACCTTCAAGGCGGAGTCAATTTCAATCGGGGAGAGCGTCGTCAGCTGCTTTTCCTTTCGACGCAGGTTGGAAATGAATCTCAGGCAGTATGACACGATCCGTAATAGCATCCGAAGATTCGAATGTCGATGAATTAGCCTACTGATATCATTCTCCTCCGTAGTGTCATAATGAGACTTGACTCTTCGAGTCTCTTCATCCGTTGTCGTCGTGGTTGGTTGAATTGGAAATTGGAAATTCCATTCAGCTTTAAGAAATTCTGGCCCCTTCCACCAAAGTGTATGTTTGATCAAATCGGATGGCAATGAACCACGCGATGCCAGATCTGCAGGATTGTGACTTGTTGGGATATATCGCCAAATGCTACCCTCTGTAAGACGCTGGATCTCTGCAACACGATTGCTCACAAATGTTTTCCACTTAGCAGGGGGTGCGGCGATCCATGCCAACGTAATCGTTGAGTCCGTCCAAGCAAACGTTTTTATGTTTCCCATGCTCAGTACCCGTTTTGAGTAGTCCAAGAGGGCCGCTAACATTACTGCTGCACAAAGCTCCAGCCTGGGAAGTGTTACGGTTTTTAACGGAGCCACTCTTGTTTTGGATGTTAAGAGGTGAACGTGGACGTTGTCGCTTTTGTCTTGAATCCGTAGGTAGACCACTGCTCCATATGCCTTCTCTGAGGCGTCGCTAAACCCGTGAATTTCCAGGTTTCGTACGTTGCGTTCTACATGAACCCACCGTGTTATTTGGATGTTTTCGAGGACCGGCAGCTCGCGTTGGAAACGTACCCACTGTTCTTTCAGTTCTGCTGAGATTGGGTCATCCCATGCCAACCCGGTACACCACAACTGTTGCATCAAAATCTTCGCCCCAATTATACAGGGCGAAATCCATCCAAGGGGATCAAATAGCTTGGCGATTGTGGATAGCACTGATCTTTTTGTTGGAGCTACAGATGTAACCGCAAAAATGTTCTGAAACGAAAAGGAATCGCTTACGGGATACCATCTAATACCTAGTGTCTTAATTTGTGGTGAAGAGTCATTCTCAAACGGTAAACAGGAGCCATTCTCTCTTTGCTCGGGGGGAATATCCATTAAAAGGGCATCATCATTGGCTGCCCATTTCCGTAAGTGAAACCCTGCGCTATTAAGGATCTCCCGTACTTCATTCATTTTGCTTAAAGCCTCTTGCAGACTATCGGCTCCTGAAACTATTTCGTCCACATACATGTCATCGCGAATCATCTCCGCTGCCCTGGGGTATACTCCTTTGACTTCATCTGCCAATGCCTGGAGGGTACGGATTGCTAAATAGGGGGCAGGTGCGGTGCCAAAGGTCACGGTATTGAGGCGATATGTCTTCAGGACATCAGTTGGTTGTTTACGCCAAAGGATGAGTTGATAGTTAGCGTCACGTTCCGGTACCCTAATTTTTCGGTACATTTTCTCGATATCCGCTGTAAAGGTGTACCGATAGAGTCTCCATCTGAGAACAAGATCCATAATGTTGTGTTGAAGAGCTGGTCCTACCATCAGCTGATCGTTCAGTGAGACCCCGTCTGCTGTCTTGCACGACGCATCGAAAACTACCCGAAGCTTTGTGGTAAAGCTCCCTTCCTTAACGACTGCATGATGTGGCAGATAATACGTATATGGATCTGCGAGAGAGACATCGTCAACTTCTTCCATATGTCCTAGAGTTAGATATTCGGTCAGACAATCGGTATACTTCTGTTTCAAACTCGAGTTTGTTTGCAATCTCCTCTCTAGACTCTGGAACCGGTTGAGCGCTCCGTCCTTGGATCTACCTAGAAGGGGATAGACGTTTCCTTTAAATGGGAGTGCGACTTCAAACCGACCGTCAGGTAGGCGTCGAACATGATTAACGAAGTGGGCCTCACACTCAATGTCTTCCGACTGACCTTGGGGTTGATGCGGAACCTCTTCCAATTCCCAGAACTTACGAAGTTGTGTCTCTAGTTTGCAGGTTTGAAGAAAACTGTTGACTCGCTTGGATGTAATCGGGGCTCTGCCGAATAAAATCCATCCTAACTTGGTTTTTTGTGCTATAGGTAAGTCTGTGTTCCGTGGTTTGATCAGGTCTGGTAACAGAATATCGGCCAGCACATCACTTCCGAGCAACAAATCCACCGTGTTTGACATATTAAAATTCGGATCTGCCAAAGTTAAGCGATTCAAATGTTCCCAACCAGTTGTTGTCAAAGTGTGGGTCGGAAGATGGCCAGACAGCGACTTAAGTACTAGAGCTTGAGTCGACGCTCTAAATGTTGAGTGGTGGGAAGCAAAGGAGATGTCTACCGCCCTTGAGCAGACGCCGCTGGTGACCAAACCCAACCCAGAGACTTCAACGGACGTTGGTTTGCGTGGAAGACAAAGTAACTGGACAGCTGATGTTGTTACAAAAGCTTGCCTCTGAACCAGAATCCAATAAAGCGCGTAAAGAGAGGTACTCGCCTGTGATAGTACTTACTTTTACTATAGCAGTTGCTAGTAAAACTTGGGTTTTTGCGTTAGTATAAAACGAATTAACATTGGGTCGGATTACATCTGTTTCTCTTTCCGACGGCTGGAAGGCTGGCGTATTAGCATGCAGCCTGGAAGAGGATGGATCGGATATGGAGGCATGTGCAGTAAGTGAATTTCTTTGGCATGCCGCTGGAGCGTGGTTAGAATGAAGGAGCGAATGATGTGGCTGTTGGCAGTAGTAACATCGCCGACTGCTCTGACAACCCTCAGAACTATGGCTGTACGCAAGGCAATTTCGGCAGATCCCCAACTGGTTAACCTGGTGCACACGATCAGTTATACTCATCCTTAAAATTTTACCACATTTCCTAATGGCATGTTGCCCCTTGTTGCAAATACGGCAAAAATACTTCGTGGTGTTGGTTGTTGTATGTAAGACATTTCGATGCGCTGCAAGTTTAATGGACTTCTGCGAAATCTGCGTTTGCTGTTGGTCGACTGCTCCCAAGGTCCGAAATCTGGTCTCCAAAAACTGAGTAAGTTCAGCAAATGTCGGTAATGCCTTACTGTCAACCTTGGAACCTAATCGCTCTTCCCAGAGGTGCTGTGTTTTCACGGGCAGTTTTTGTAAGAGTACAAATATGAGCAGTACATCCCAATGTTCTACGGGAACCGTCAGGTTTGCTAGACTATGCACCACTTCGACCGATGTATCCAACAATTCCTTGATAGGTGCGGCTCGCTCTTGCAAAATGGTTGGTTGGCTGAATAGACATTTCAGCTGTGTATTCACAAGGAAACGCTGATGATCATATCTGTCCTTTAAAATTTCCCAAGCCTTGGCATAGTTTCCACTGTCCATACTCAGATGAGCTAAAAGTTTATCGGCTTCGCCAGACACACTCGACTTCAAATAGTGCACCTTTTGAACTTCCGACAATGAGGCGTTGTGGTGAATCAGGGCGACAAACAGATCTCGAAAAGCCCGCCAGGTCTCATAGCTGCCAGAGAAGACCGGTAGGTTGATTTTAGGGAGTCTTACTTCCGGTGACCGGGACGTGGTTGGCATAACCTGCTTCGTATCTGCTGCCCTGTCGTTCGGTTGCGCCTTGGACAGTTGTGACTTATCGATTGCATCAAGGAGATCACTGCGATGATCGAAATATCCCTCTCGGATTTTTTCGTATATCGCCTCTGCCTCCGCTTCCTGCTGCTTATCTTCTGGACCCAAAGAAGAAAGGATCTTATCATATTGAAGATCAGCTGTTTCTATTGTCTTTTCCAACATAGACAAACGGCCTGACAAATAATTCGTTGTACGCCTGGCGGAACCAGTCTTGGTGAAGTTTGTGACGTCCTTTTCGAATTGCCTTAGAATTTTCTCAAGCGCCTTCATGATTTGTTTTTGTAAGTTTATGTATAATTGCGAGGAGTATGTATTTATTTTTATAGATATGTGTATACAATAAGTATTGTATAAATTATGCACAACGGCAATCAATCACATGAAATTTATCAACAGGTGTGTAAGTAAGCAAATGGCACTTACTTGTTCCTTTTGACACTTCTTCAGTATCTCCTCCGATTTCAACCCCCGGGTGCAGTTTGGATGCTTCAAAGTTGTTTCTCCCCCGATGGTGTATATACATATGTATAAATCCCTCGCTGGTTAAGTTCTATCCCACGATGGCAAGGAGTTCTAGAGCACAGCGTTTTCGCTTGGTTGTTTTTTTTTTTTTTTTTTGTTTTGTTTTTGCACACCACGAAGCCGGATCCGGCTCGAAGGACCATAAAATGTTTTGGCTATATCTAATGGCCAAAACCTCGGTAAGAAAAAGTTATTTTTGCTTTAATTATTCGGCAGCCCTAAACCAAAAAAAACCTCCTTCTTGCACCACGTTATAATTAGCTGTGTTTTATTCACCGTACATGATATACATACATATATGTTTCATTTTATAATTTACAACAATGTGTGTACACACATACATATGTATACTTATGGGCATGAACATGGGCGAAGGGTCAGTGTCCAAGTGCAATAAAAAGGACGACGTTCGACGTTTCGACTTCATGATAAAGTAGTCGCCAACATCGGTAAAGGTTAAAGAAGGGTTACACACCTGTTTTTTGCTCCCACGATGAACCGTTGCCTTGATATCACCAACTTGCTTCCTCGTTGCTGCAGCTTCCTTCGTCACTACGACCGACTCAAGACGTATACGCGCACTTTACACTACATAAGTTCTGTCTTGACACTTTAATGTCTGTCCAGATCCTTAATATCCGGCTCGAAGGACCATAAATATATCGCCAAGGATACTGGCAAAATCGAAAAAAAAAAACAAATTCGATGGACGTATCGACAGCAAAAAAAAAAACCAAAGAACATAAAAACCAATTTACAAATATATATATTGTACGAAGAAGTACTTTATTTTACTCCCGATCTCTTCTGCTAGCGATTCTTAAGTAAATTTATCCCTCACTTCCTTCCTGAGGAAACTTCCTAACAGCTGTTGTTATTACAGCTGTTTTGGCCAACAGCAGGTTTGGCCGTTGCTTAGCTTTTGCCCGGACGTTGACCCCATGGTGTCGTTGTCGTCGTGTCGCTGTGATGTCACATGCATAGACACTAATGTCGTGCTGGTGGGAGGAGCCAAATAAATATCGCATTTGCTACGTATGTTCTGCTTTTACTTTCTGGCCTCCCGGAATTTCACCAACTGGTATGTTTTGCCGTCGGCATTTGCGTACTGGGTGCTTTGCCGACGGGAAATGCATCTGATTTATTATGTTGGATTTTGTTGTCAATGTTGCGGTGCAACAGTAGCTAACTGTTTAGTCAGCATTTACAGTTCATTATCATTTCTCACGGGAAAATTGTTGCAATCTGATTCCTGTTGTTCAGGTAGTTCGTTGCCTGGGCCAAAAACGTGTCGTGTTTATCAGTGGGGTATGCTGACGTATACATAACTTCCCCCTCGTTTACTTTAAAATTCTCCTGAATTTCTCTATTTACTTTAACTTGAAAATGATTCTGATTCTTACAAAAGAGGATGATAACAATAACTAGGATGAATATAGCAATGATTAGACTAATATTTATCCCGTATGACACGTTTTTGTGGTATTGCAACTCTTCTATTTTATTTAAATTGATCTTATTTTCTAGTACAATCTCGTTTAGCGTTATTTTATCACTAAAATTCTTAAGATTTTGGAAATTTTCTTTAACATTTAAAAAATAATGATCTAAAATTTTAATTTCGCAATTATTAAAATGAATAAGTATATTTCCAGATATAGTTAAGTTTCAGTCTCAGTTTTGCTGAATTTTTAATTGCTTTGCATTCTTTAATATAATAGTTTCATCATCCAGTGTGAGGATTTAAATTAAGTTCTGCCTTAATGTCTTACTTGTTACACTATTTACTTGTCCTAAAATTATAGCCCTATCTTTTTCTATTATATCTTTAAGTTGTTTGAATGATTTTTCAAATTTGTCGTTAATAATTATCTGCTGGTTTAAGTAAGTAATTGCATTATGGTTATTTGTTTCTATGTTTTTAAGATTATCTTCTATATTTACTCTATCCTCCTCATCCATTGTGCCAAAAAGCCACTTGGATGCACTTCCTATGAAATTAGCTAATCCTGTTTTCGTCTTTTTGTCTCTAGGTATAATGGTTTTAACCTTATTCTTCAAGTGTGTCAGTTCTGTTTTCAGTATTTCTTTGTGTTCCACATCTAATTGTTCTATGTTTGTCGAGATGTCGTTCAGTACTTCTATTATTTCCTGTGGTTTGATCCAGTGAATTATTATGTCCGTTTTGGTTACTATGTCTACGTCGTTAAGTTTTATTTCGGTGAACCCAGGTTGATCTTTTATTTCTGCTATACTCAATAGCCCGTTAAATGGTGTTATTAGTAGTAGTAATAAGGTTGTCATGAAGAGCTGAAAATTTGGTTGTCGTTTGACATTAGTTATATCAATGTTATCCAATTTACCTTTCTTAGATCTAGGTTGATGTTTGTGCCTAACAGCTTTATAGTTCTTTATAAGTCCTATACTACTTGTTTCTACGTAGTCTTCCCGTTTTGCATTTGCCTTTTCTAAATTACTTTCCTTTACTGTCTTTAAATTAAGTCTAATTTTGTCAAAGCTTATTTTATGGATTGTACTTCTTTTGGAGTAGTTTGATGGTAGAATGGACTCGTTCATTATAGTTCTTTATAGCCATTTGTATTAATCTTTTTATTGATACATTCTGTTTTCCTAATTTATAAATTCTAAATTTCTCTAATATGGTACTATGGAACCTTTCTATATCTGCATTCCCGGTATGGTTATGGGGCTTAGTAAAATTGATCTCAATTCCTTCCTGCTGTAATACCTCTTTTATCTGGATTGATGTAAACTCGTTTTCCGCTACTATTTTCTTCGGTTTCCCAATCTTAGCGAAGTGGTTTTCCAATTCTTCTATTATCGTAATATGATTTCTATCCGGTAAATAATATGCAAATCCGAATTTCGAAAACTTGTCTATTATTGTAAGGAAACTACATTTCATAATTACGAAAGTGTCTATATGGATAATTTGGTTCAAGTTTGTTGGTGTTTCAGTATATTGGAATTTTGTTTTTATAGGTCGCCTATCATATTTCGATTGTTAACATACTTCGCATTGGTTTGACAACTATTTGAATTAACACTAATAATTTTGGAAAATAGATCTTATTTTGAATATTGTTATAGGTTTCCTGTATTCCTGAATGTAGGCTTTCTCTAATATGATACAGAGATATTTCTTTCACTGCTTCTGTTTCTGTTCTTATGTCTTGAGCTCTATACGAACATTTTATAAATTTTATTTGACTATTGTTTGAGAACATTTCTCTAAGTTTCTCCTGTACTACATTATATTGGTGATCTGATAATTCAGAATATATATTCCTGTTATTCCTTTTCCTATTAATCTTCTAAATATATCTGTTAAATTATTAAAATCGTATGTTGCTATATAAATTATTCGCTTGCCATGGATTATCTCCATGTCTTGGTTTTTGTTATCTGTTAGTATAAGCTGAGTTTTATACTTGTTGACGATTTCCTCTTTAATTGCAATATGGTCTAACAATTCTTCCTCTGCTAAATGAATTGTAGCCATTGTTACATCATCGCATTCTTCCATATTGAATAGTAATCCTAAATCTGATTCTTCTTCTTCGAAATTGTTCTATTCATTTTCTGAATTAGTAATATCTGTCGTGATTTCTTCCTTCTCTTGTTGAAAATCCGCCACTTTATTTTCTTTTCCCTTTACGTATTCAATGTGAAATCTATACTCTCCTAGTTTTAAGAGCCACCTTTGATGTCTCGGGGACATGTCTTTGCCTTTGTATTGCGCATGAAGGTATTTTATTGGTTGGTGGTCTGTAAATATTACGAATTTGTTTCCGTACAGATACGGCCGGAAATAATGACTGCCCAAATAATAGCTTAGAACTCTTTGTCCGTAGCTGAATAGTTGCGTTCGTGGTTATTAAGAGTTCTTGATGCAATACAAACTGGATGCCCTTCCTGAGAGAGAACTGCCCCTATTCCATAATTTGATGCATCGGTCGTTAGCTGAAACTGTTTGTCAAAATCTGGGAATCTAAGAATTGGATGACTGCTAATAAGAGCTTTTAACTTTTCAAATGCTTCTACGTAACTCGGATCCTTAATGGTGATTCTAGTGTTCTTCTTTAAGTACTTCGTTATAGGTTGGGCTACTTTAGCATAGTCCCTTATAAACTTTCTATAAAACCCGGTCATTCCTAAGAAGCTCTTTGTCTGTTTTTGAGTTCTTGGCAATTCCAATTTTTCAATTCTTTCTATTTTGTTCGGGTTGGGTTTTAGTCCGTCTTTTGTCAATATATGTCCTAAAAATTCGGTTTCCCTTTTTAGGAAGTTACATTTGTCTACCTGCATATTTAGTCCTTTTTTCTTCTAGTATCTTGAATATGTCTGTTAACGCTTTCATATGTTCTTGAAGTGTAGTGTTAAACACTAGTATGTCGTCTAGGTATACCACACATGTTTTATTGATGAAGTCTCTAAAAATCTCATTCATTAGCCTCTGGAATGTCGCTGGGGCATTCTTGAGACCGAATGGCATCCTTATAAAATCATACAATCCATGTGGGGTAAAGGAGGCTGTTTTCTTTCTATCTTCTTCTTTGATTAGGATTTGGTGGTATCCCTTTGCCAAATCTATCGTCGTAAAACATTGTGCTCTACCCAACTTGTCTAATATAGAATCTATATTAGGAAGTGGGTACTTGTCATCCACAGTCACCTCGTTAAGTTTCCGATAGTCGATGACTATGCGGTACTTCTTGGTTCCGGTATTATCGGCGTTTTTCGGTATTATTATTAAAGGGCTGCAGTACTTTGAATTGCTTTTTCTGATGATTCCATGCTCTTCCATCTCAGCGATTTGTCTTCTTACCTCTTCCTCGTGTTGCCGCGGGTATTTGTATAGCTTCGCGTTTATTTGTTGGTCCGTAATTGTCTTGATTTCATGCTCTACTTCTGGAGTACTACTAAGCCTATCTCCCTCTTTAAAGAATAGCTTACGGAATCTTGTAATGAGTTTATTTATTTCTTCGGACTCTTCTTTATTTAGATGATCCAACTTCAAATGTATAATATCTCCGCTTATAGTTCCAAGGGTGTGTATTTCTTTCAGTGAATAGGGTTGGTTTAGAAACCTAATTATCTGATTATTGAATTTGATTATGCCTTCTTCCAAATCTATTAAAGTGTTTAGTTTATTAAGCAAATCAGTTCCTATAATAAACTGGTATTTCCTATTTGGTAAATATTGACTTTCCATCCTATGCGTGCTCCTACTGGTGCTTTTAATTCAGTTGGTGCTGGTGTATGGGTTTCGAATTCAATAGAGTCTTTTCTATTTATTGTAGAAAAATATATTGGTTTAATTTTTACTGTCTTAAAATTATTAACCCTGTCGTCTACTATACTTAATGGCGAACCTGTATCTATTAACGCTAGGTATTTCTTATTATTTATGGTAATCTGTATAATGAGAATCACTCTTGCCAACCGCTGTTGCTTTGGGCTCAAGAGGCAATTAAGAAGTAGAGCCCTCTCTCGGAAAACCAAGGTGACACTATATAAGACCTTGAACATCCCAGTCCTCCTTTACGGCGCAGAGGCTTGGACCTTAACAAAAGCGGATGAAGATGCCTTGGTCGTTTCGAGAGGAAAATTCTGCGCACTATCTACGGTCCCGTTTGTTCAAACGGTGTGTGGAGGAGAAGATATAACGAAGAACTGTACGGGTTGTACAGCGACATCGGCCTGGTACGACGTCTACGGATACAGCGTCTAAGGTGGCTAGGCCATGTAGAGCGCATGGAAGATACAGCTCCGACCCGAAAAGTCTTCGAATCCACTCCGGAAGGAAGACGCGGCAGAGGACGGCCGCCTCAGCGGTGGCGCACGCAGGTGGAAGGGGACTGTAAAAAAACCCGCTACTTCCAACGAATAAAAGATAGGCCAAGACTTAACCCGTAATAATGCTTTATTAGCAGTTACACTTTTGGGCTCGAGAAGGATTACAAGAAGAAGGATTTGAAACGCTCGTAAGTTAAATATATATAGTAATTCAAAAAAGGAAAGATATATAGGATGAAAGGGGAAGGAGAATTATTTCATAGTACAGGGACGGTTTATGTACGGGGTTTTATAGCAAATAGTGTTATTTACATATTCTAAGTCTTAATTTTCAACATCCTCGGCGCGGCAAGAATTAACGACTTCAAGGGGATAAAGAAGCTGTACTGGTCTTCGCATTCGGGAACCGTCCGCCAAACGCAGCATACAAGCTCGAACTTTGCCATCACGACCGATGAGGGCTTCTTCAACCACGGCCATTTTCCATGTTATGCGAGGTTTGCTAGGATCAAATACTAACACCACATCATTCGGTTTGAGTTGGAGTGACGAATGCCCTTGAGAAGAATGATGAGATCGAAGAGCTTGAACATATTCGACTCGCCAACGATTAGATAGCATTCTGGTGTATTTTAGCCTTTGCAACCAAAGCTTTCGCATTTCAGTAGAAGTAATGCCATCTTGAGGACTTGCGACCGTGCCATGGCCGCGAATGAAGTGTGCAGGTGTAAGTGCAGTTGAATCTAATGGATCACTACATACATATGTAAGCGGCCGTGCGTTAACGATGAATTCTGCTTCACCAATTATGGTTTCTAGCTGCTCGTAATTCAACTTAGCTCTTCTTATGATAACTTTTAAAACATTTTTTATCGTACGAATGAGACGCTCCCAGAAACCCCCCCACCAAGGCGCCCGTTCGATTATGAACTTCCATCGTATTTTCCTTTCTGATAGAAATTCTTGAACTTGCTCATCATTGAGAGTCAGATCTGTAGCCTGTAATTCCAAAGCTGCTCGGCGAAATGTTTTTGCGTTATCCGAATAAATGATGGAAGGTGATCCACGCCGTGCAAGAAAACGGCGCAATCCCATCATACAGCTTGCCGTAGACATCGACGTACATAGCTCCAAGTGTACAGCTCGAACTGCTGCGCAAGTAAACACCATCATATAGCATTTTTCCATCTCCTTCGTTGTGGCGTCTATGTAATAGAATGGTCCTGCATAATCAACGCCGACGCAATCGAAGGGCTTGGACAGAGTTAGCCGATCAAATGGCAGAGGACCAAACGGTTGGGAGATAGGTTTTCCGAAAAGCTTTTGGCAAGTAACACATAATTTGATTCTCCTTTTAACCAATGGACGACCCTTGAGTATCCAGAATTGCTCACGTAACTGTGTTAGTACGACGTTAACACCACCATGAAAAGTCTTTTGATGGTAATAATCCACAATTAAGCAAACTAGATAAGATTTTGCTGGAAGTAAGATAGGGTGTTTTTCGTCAAATGAACCATCGAACAATTGGAGGCGGCCTCCAAGTCGAAGAAAACCTTTACCATCCAGAAAAGGGTGCCACTGCACTATTTTTGAATTTTTCGGAACCATTTTTTTGGCTTTTATGCACTCTATCTCTGCTTGGAAATAGTTCGATTGTATATATTTTAGCCAATAACATTCAGCTCTCTCAAGCTCTTCCGCTGATGGACACATGCTCTTGACTCCTGATTCTCTTTTGGTATGTAAGAATCGATAACAATAAGCTGTTACGTGCAATAATCGAATCCATGAACTATACTTTCGGTAGTCTAGGAATGGTTCAAGTGGACTTTGAACGATCGCATTGACTTGTGCCAACAGTGCCACTGGTCCCAGTCTATCATCGACCATCTCTACATCGCAGTTCACTTTACTTTGCAGCCATGCTGGTCCATTGGTCCAGACTGTCGAATTTTGAAGGCTTTGAGCACTTATTCCTCTCGTTAGAAGATCCGCCGGATTCTCTTTACCACTGCAGTGTCGCCAGTCGGTTTTAGATGTATGACGTCGTATTTCAGTAACTCGGGCCTGAATGTATGGCTTCCAGCGTTGTGTATCGCCCTGTATCCATCCAAGAGCAATACGCGAGTCTGTCCACAGGTGAAATGAGTGAACTTTAATCTTAAGAGATCGTTTGAGATACGCGCATAGCCGAGCACCTAACAACGCGGCTGTAAGCTCCAACTTGGGTAGTGACAGTTCCTTTGATCCATCCAATTTTAGTGGACACACCCTATTTTTAGCGCACAGGAAGGCAGTAGTACATTTGTCGTCATTATCTACGGCCCTTACGTAAGCAACTGCACCATAAGCTCGCATACTGGCGTCAGAAAATATATGGATAGTTACCGACGAAATTGAAGGAAATCGTAAAGCGGCTCGGGGAACAGCATAGTTTTTCAGCTCCAACAAATCCTGCACACATTCCTGCCATTCATTTGCAAGTAAAGGCGAAAGCACCTGATCCCATGGCAAATTTTCTTTCCAAATCGACTGGAACAGAACCTTAAGTCGTATTACCATGGGGCTTAGCATTCCCAGTGGATCGTAAATACGAGCAATTGTTTGTAGTACCTTTCTTTTTGTCCCTGCTAATAATTTAGATGTCGCCAATGCTTCAATGGAATTCATAACTACTGCTAATTCGTCAGTCCTCACAAACCATGCCACACCAAGAACTTTCTGCATGCTCAAACACCCACCTGGACAGAGCGCTTTTCGCACTACGGAGCTACTTGAGTTCCACTTCCGGAGGTTCATGCAGGCGTCCTTCAGCACTAGAACTGCTTCTTCACATGTTCGTTTCCCGACTTCTTCATCTTCGAAACTTATCACAAGGTCGTCCATATAAAAGCTGTCAAGCAAAATGTTGCATGTTACTGGGTACTCTTTTGATGCAGATAAATGTGTGCGAAGCGTAGCAGTTAGCAAGAATGGACTTGAACTCACTCCGAAAGTTACCCTTGTCATTCGATACTCGACTATTTTAGGCTTTTCTGTCAATGGTGTTTTCGACGGTTCGTACCAAAGAAATCGATGACTATCTCGATCCTTCTCATGTAGAAGAATTTGTAAGAAGGCCTTCTCAATGTCTGCAATGGCACCAAATCGTCCGAGACGGAAATTTAGCAACACCTTTAGCACATCTGGCAAGAGATTTGCACCAACATGTAGCATATCATTTAACGACGGATTGTCGTCTGATCGTGCCGATGCGTCGAAAACTATTCGTTGTTTCGTTGTCGTACTGTCCTTATAAACAGCCCGGTGGGGTAGATAAAATATTCGTCCTGGCTCAACCTTTGTGGAAACGGTAATAGGTTCAGCGACTCCGTCCGAAACAAGCTGTCTAATACCAGCATCATATTGATTAAACTGGACTGGGTCACGCAATAATCGCGTTGTCAAAGAGTTGAGTCGTTTCGCTGCACTCTCCTTATTAGACCTAATAACTACTTCATCGTCTAGCCAAGGCAAAGAGGCCATATACCGATTGCCGTTTCTTGATATACATTTTTTGGTCAACTCGTCGGCCAATTGTTCGTTTTCTGCTTGCTCACTCCGAATGCCAATTGATTCCAGCGACCAGAATGCCGTAAGATCATCCTTAATGGGTGCGGATGAATGCAGGATTGCACTGCAAGCGAAAGAAGAACATGAAATATCATTCACTGGAAGATTCTTACCGGAACGATGCATTCCTTGTACCGTCCATCCAAATATGGTCTCAACAGCTCTGAGACTCGTTGAAATATGCTTCTGCTTTCCCGTAACGACAGACCAATAGTGGTCCGAACCAATTAGAACACTAAGTCCCTCTTGCGCGTTCACGTTGCAGATACGAGAATCAGCTAGATGCAGATTTCCAAAAGAAGTGTACGAAGTGTCAGGTGCTGGCAGTATGTCAATACAAATTTGTGGAACTTCGATTGCCTCCAAAACAACACTTTCGCTTGTGTACTGACTTCTCAGTTGAACTTCCACTGTTTTGAATTTTTTGAATGGCGATTGCTCTTTGCAGCCAAATGGTAGGACCGAGATGCTCATATCGCCTGTAGATGGTAAACGCAACCGCCGTGCTAGGTCCTCCCGTATAAAAGAGAATTGACTGCCGCCATCGATTACTAGGCGAACACCTATCTCTTGACTTCCACTCGGTGCTGCAGCGATACACCAAGCCGTCTTTATGAAAACGTTTTTGTTTTCCGTACATATATTATGTGCACACAAGTTCGTTGCACTTTTATGTTGCTCTTGGTTAGGTATTGACCTCGGAACAGGAGTGTTTTTTGTAAAGGAAGGGTCGCATAGTGAGGTTAAATGCCTTCCTTTGCATTTTTCACATGATAGCCATTTAGAACTGCGACATTTTTTCGAGGAATGTCCTCGGTTAGCACATCGAAAACAGCGACCAGTTTTCCTTAAAACATCTCTTTTCTCGAAGATTGACATCTCGCTGTCACAGTTCTTGGTTGTATGTCTATCTGATGAACAAAATACGCATGTGCTTGTCCCTCCTGATGATATTAAACTTGCCGCAGTTGTGGGAGTGGGAGAAGCGTATTTAACGTTGACGTTGGAAGAGAGAGAACAGGCTTTGCTCAATTCTAAAGATTCTACTTCCTTCTTTAAGAAGCGCATAATACCTCTCACCTGCTTATCGCCAATATTTGATAATGTTGAGCTGCAATTTTTGCCATCTTTTTCTGCAACTTCAGGAGTTTCACGTTCCTCTTCATTTGATCGGTAGTAATCAACACGCAACTCAGCTGGCAAACACCGAAGGAGAATGCTTTTAAGCATAACGTTATACTGATGATCTGGTATCTGTAATGATGTAAGAGTGCGACAACAGGCTGTTACCGAATTGTACAAGTCGCGAAGACTAGCGACATCGTTTCTTGATGTTACAGGTCGGAGAGAGAGCAACTGCTGCATGTTTCTGTCCACAAGACGTTCCATATTTCCGTATTGCTCCTGCAGAAGCGACACGGCCGACTCGTAGCACATTCCAGATGCAGTAAATCCAGAAATTGCCTTCTTAGCGCTTCCTATTAGCACAGACTCCAGGTAACCAAATTTATCGGCTGCTGTGAGATTGCTATTTTCATGTATTGTTGCACGGAACTGCTCCCAAAATGGCAACCAGTCTCTGTAATTTCCATCCAACCTTTTGAGTTCCAACTTTGGAAGCTTCATCGATGTATTTGTTGTTCGTAGACCACTTGATGGTGAATTAGTTTCGACTGTTGAATGATTTCTCCTTAGCTTATGAAGTCGTGTTTCCAAGCGTGCGATCATCCCGACAGCTGCATCTTCATATTCAATTACCTTTTCCAATTCTCGATCCAATTCTTCTGGCGCTAAAAGCTGCTTTTTTTGAATTTCCTGGTTCACAATGCTTAAGCTCTCGTGAGCCGTTGTTAAACGCCGGATCAGGTTAGCCAGTTCTTCTTCAAATTGATCATACGCGTCGATGGAGTCGGATTTCACATTCATACTATTCAAAAAATCGGACGCGCCTTTGACCAATTTCGTAACTTGGCCTCGATAGGCACTGCGCACAGATAATTCGGCTGCCATCACTACTATCTATTACGTTAGTCTCTGTACACCAAATCTTCCCGGGTTTCGGCACCATGTAAAAAAACCCGCTACTTCCAACGAATAAAAGATAGGCCAAGACTTAACCCGTAATAATGCTTTATTAGCAGTTACACTTTTGGGCTCGAGAAGGATTACAAGAAGAAGGATTTGAAACGCTCGTAAGTTAAATATATATAGTAATTCAAAAAAGGAAAGATATATAGGATGAAAGGGGAAGGAGAATTATTTCATAGTACAGGGACGGTTTATGTACGGGGTTTTATAGCAAATAGTGTTATTTACATATTCTAAGTCTTAATTTTCAACAGGGACCTCAACCAACTAGGCGTGCGGCACTGGAAACAGCTGGCCAAAGACCGTGCCGGCTGGAGACGCTTGTTGGTTGAGGCCCAGGTTCACCACGGACTGTAGCGCCACCTAAGTAAGTAAGTATAATGGGTAGTTCATCCGAGGCTAGTTCATAAAAAACTCGGAATTATTTATTTCTGGGTATCTTTCTCTGTTCTCTACAGTATTGTTATTATTACTAGTATTCGACATTCCTGGTCTTTGCTCAGTTACATTCTGTTGAAGGCGATTTTGGCCCGATTGTGTTCCGAGGTTTCCTGATATGGGATATTGTCTGTATACATTATTTACTTCTCTTCTTCTCCAAATATTGTCTACTTCCATAGGTTCTGGCCTATAATTATTCTGTCTATATCGTCCTGAGTCAAGTCCCTGATTTCTTGGTTGGTATGGTCCTCTCTTTTCAGAATTGTTATTTGCGTTTTCCTGGTATTGTTGTCTAAACTGTCCTGAATTAGTATGAGTTCTTCCCTGATAGTATTGTCGTAACTGTCCTGAATGTCTTGTTCCTTGATGGACCTCTCTATATTGCCCTAAGTGAGGTGACTGACCTTGATTAGTCTGTCTGTTGTCTGGCTTAAAGTTACTTGAATTAAATTTGTTGTTATTCCTACCATTTGTGTGCCTATGTTTCCTAAATTCCTCTCTTATACAGGAGTCGTCTAGTTCTCATAATTGTTACTATAGCTGATAAGTCTGTCAGTTCGTAGATTTTGTCTAGGAGTACACCCTGTGTCATTTCCTTTATTGTATTTACTAGAATGCTCGATACGTTACTTAAATCAATATCTTTATCGTTCTTATAATATAACATAAGTTCATCAGCCTTATATTTAATGTTAAGTATTTCTATGGCCAAATCACTTACGCTATTTGTCTTCAAATTGTTAATTTTCCTGTAGATATCGGTTGGTTCAAGATTTTAATTTTAATTTTAAAGTTGACTTGATCAATTCCCAGTCGTCTGGATGTGGTTAATTGATGATTGTATTCTTTGCCTCGCCTTGTATCTTCTCATAATATATACTTCGTATCATGCATTTTTTCAGTCTTTCGTCCTGGACTCCCGATAAGTATTATTCCACGTTGCTTATGAAGAAATTTATGGTTATGTCACCTTGTCCGGTAAAAGTGGACATGTGTTTTACTTCTCTTAGTGGCTGTTGTGCATTTTCGCGTGCTTCTTCTTGATTTCGCAGTGCCTGGAAAGCTGCTGTTAATTGTTCCAATTGCTGTTTTTTTTCGGAGAATTTCTGCTTCTAGTTCCTCGATGTAAGCCATATCTGGACCTTTTCTATTTAGATTATAGTATTTGGTCTTGTCTTTTTTCATACACTTTGATTAATGACTTTTTATTATTATTTTTTTTTCTTTGTGTCCTTTACTCTCTTATTAACCACCGAGATGTAATGTATTTTTGTATTTTACCGTTTCACTTCTTGTATTGTTCTTTACACTTATTTAAACTAACTGGATTTTTTGATTCTTTTCCATAAGTTAGTTAGATGTAATGAGAACTTGTTAGTGTTTCACCGTTTCACTAATATACTGAGCAGTGTTTCATAATTCTCTACACTTTTATTACACTGGCCGGTAGCGACCATAAGCCATTAAAGTATAATGAGAATTGCAACCACTCTGTTATCACAAGTGCTTAATAAATTAATCTTCGCGATTTTCTATTTTATTTTCACACTTCATGTACATATATATGTACATACATATGTATATTTTTCGGAACGAGATTTCGTATCACTGGATAACTCTATTTGAGTTATCCTACCGACTGCGCCAAATTTGTAATGTGCCCGAGCGGATGTTTAAAAAAAACACTTTTATTTAACAACACAACACATTACATTTACTCAGGGTGAATTATACTTATTTTTATGGACAGAAAATTTTACTGGCGGTTCGCGTCGCGGTCAACAGAAAAACTCCCCGACACGATCCTCTACACTAGAATATATGGCATGCTAACTGGTTAGTCTGCATTTACAGTTCATTGTCATTTCTCACCGGAAAATTGTTGCAATCTGATTCCTGTTGTTCAGGTAGTTCGTTGCCTGGGACAAAAACGTGTCGTATATATCAGTAGGGTATGCTGACATATACATAATTCGGAAGACAAGGATGACTCCTCCAAAGATGAGTTCTACGATCTCCTAGACAGAACGTTTGCCCAATGTCTCACCTATGACATCAAGATTGTACTAGGAGACGTCAATGCTAAGCTGGGTAAGGAAAGCATCTTTGAACAAGTCATCGGCAAACATAGCCTACACGACACCACCTCCGATAACGGACACAGGCTGATTGATCTTGCTACGGGCGAAATCTCCTTCTAGCCAGTACGTGCTTCGTGCACCTCGATATACACAAAGGCAGCTGGCGGTCTTTTGATCAATCGACTACCAACCATATTGTTCACATCGCGATCGACGTCGGACACTCCTCCACTAATCTTGATGATCGAACTTTCCAAGGGGCTAACATCGACTCGGACCACCATCTTGTAGTAGCCAAAATGCGCTTACGGATATCACGAACGCAACGGAAAGCTACTATCGCCAGAAACCGCTCGTGCCTTTACCGATCGCGTCTCCCTTAAGCTCTCCAATACACCTGAAACCTCCAAATAAACAAGCCCTGAAAAGCTCTGCATCCGAAGTCTTGGGTTTCAAGGCTCCACCACGAAGAAACACCTGGTTCGATGACGAGTGCAGGAGGATTCATACAGGGAAGCAGGATGCATATAAGGCCTCGCTGCATAAAAGAACAAGAGCAGCTAGTGAGCTCTACGAGTTGAAAAGAAGGGTGGAGCATAAGCTTCTTAGAAGAAAGAAGAAACAGAACGAGAAGCGCGCGATTGAGGATTCGGAGAGGTGTTACTGCAGGCGTGACGTTCGAAAGTTTTATCAACAGGTAAGACGAACATGCCAAGATTATAAAGCCAGAACGGTAGCCTGCAGGTATGAGAACGGAAACCTAGTAGTAGAACCGCAGTCGATGCTGAGAATATGGAAAAACCACTTCTGCAGACTGTCTAACGGCGATGTTAGTCAATATACCGCCGTCAGGCAGAATGATTCATTTCCAATTGACGGAGACCGCAGAGAATTCTGTCCCCCTGACCTCGACGAAGTTAAGATTGCCGTATCGAAGCTCAAGTCAATTAAAGCTGCTGGCGCAGACGGACTGTCTGCTGAGCTCTTCAAGGCAGCTAGGGATGACCTGGTTGGGAGCATGCACCAGCTCATCCGTAAGATATGTTTAGAGGAAAGCATGCCCGAAGAATGGAGTCTCAGCATCGTATGCCCGATCCACAAGAAAGGAGACCCCTCTGATTGCGCCAACTATAGAGGCCGTTTTGTGTGAACACCTGAAGCCTTTTGTAAATAAACTGATAGGTCCCTACCAGTGCGGATTAAGGCCAGGGAAGTCCACCATCGACCAAATCTTCACACTACAGCAGATCCTGGAAAAAAACAATGAATTTCAAGTCGACACTCACCACCTATTTGTCGACTTCAAAGCCGCATACGACAGCGTAATTAGAGACGAGCTATACAACGCTGTGTCTACCTTTGACGTACCTGCTAAACTCGTCAGACTATGCAGGATGACTTTGGAGAATGCTCGCTGCTCCATCCGAATCGGTGAACACCTTACCGATAGTTTTGGAAATGATTGTGCAAAAATCACTGGCCAATACAAGAGGCACAATTTATTTCAAATCCTCGCAACTCCTTGCATACGCCGCCGATCACAGCGAGATGTCAATGAGACGTTTGCGAGTATTGAGATGGAGGCGGTGAAAATTGGTTTGGCGGTAAACGAGGGCAAAACTAAATATATGCTGTCATCAAAAAAGGACGTTCACCACCGACGTCTTGGCCAGAACGTTTGTATAGGCAAATATAAGTTCGAGGTTGTTACGGACTTCGTCTACCTTGGCTTCGTAGTGACCTGGAACAACGACGTCAGTTTCGAAATCGAACGGAGAATCACTCTTGCCAATCGCTGTTTCTTTGGGCTCAGGAGGCAACTCAGTAATAGTGCCCTCTCCCGAACGACAAAGTTGACTCTATATAAGACCCTCATCATCCCGGTCCTGTTGTACGGCGCAGAAGCATGGACACTATCAAAAGCGGATGGGGAGGCCCTTGGTCGGTTCGAGAGAAAGGTTTTACGCGTGATTTTTGGGAGTATAAACGCAGACGGGGGATGGAGGAGAAGATTCAACCACGAACTTTACGTGGTTGGGCCATCTAGAGCGAATGGACACCACAGCTCCAGCCCGGAGAGTCTTTGAATCCAATCCCGAGGGACGAAGAAGGAGAGGACGGCCGCACTTAAGATGGCGCACACAGGTGGAAGGGGACCTCAGCCAACTGGGTGTGCGGCAATGGAAAAGGCTAGCGAAAGATCGTGCTAGATGGAGGGGCATGCTGGTTGAGGCCCAGGTTCACCCCGAACTGTAGCGCCCACCAAAGCTAAACTGAGCACTCCATACGTAGCAGTTTCAATTTGAACGGGATGAATCAAATTGTTAACTAATTTATATGACTCTTCCGTTTACGCATTAATTAGAATTGTCCTTTTCTTCACTTCTTGACACACGTCATTGGCAATGAAAAACTGCTCTAGTTGATCTTTAAAAATACGCCAGTCATTTTGATTGAAATCGAATCTCTGAACCGAACCGATCACCGACATAGTTCACTTGTCTTATTGGCCCTTACCAATTTTAACTGTCCAAATAATTACTTGTTTTTTGTTTTCTTTTATTTGTTTTATCCTCGTCGCCACTGTAATAACTTGGATGATCGAATGTAAACTTAACACTTTATTGGTACTAGGTATCGTAATACACTTGTGTTTTACTCAAGGGTGGACAAACAACTGCGACATGAAGGAAACATGGCGATGCTGAGTAATTCTCACATACATGGCAATTCGCTGAATAAGTTCTTACATACATTACATACATTCCACCCTGGATAAACCACTTCATCCTTCATAAAATTAGGCTAAAAAACAAGGTGCACAGGAAATGCGTCAAACATCCACGTAATTTCGCACTTCGTAGTCGCCTCAATCGTGTGTCTAATGAATGAAATTAGATTGTGTCGCGATAGATTCTACTACTCAAAAATGCGTAACGCACATGGAAACCCTAAAAAGGAATGGGAAGTAATCAGTAGCATATTGAATCGCAATGCCCCTAAAGTACCCCACCCTATCGAACTTCCGACGGATAATTCTATTCTCAATGATCCACAGATAGTTGCAAACATCTTCAATGATTTTTTTGCTACAGTTGGTGAAGTATCTGTTGAAAAACCATCTGTTGGCAATTCAATAATTTACAAACACATACATTTACATTATACATTATACGTTATGTTTCTTGAATTTGTATTTTAATTTTCGATTTTTTTTCTTTTATACATTAAGTCGCATAATAAACTTGCTACAAGTAAGACGTTTGTGGTTTTAACTCTGTCTACCCAACAATTGAATATGGGCCCAGGCGAGATGAGATAAAGGACAGTTTAAAATGGCGACTTCTTTGTACCGAATAGAGGGATTGGACGAAAAAAACTACGAATCATGGAAAATCCAAATTAAGAGCATTTAGTGAATTATGGCCATATGTGAGTGGAATAGCAATTAAGCCCGATGCTGAAGGAGATAATACCGCGTGGTGTGATAAAGACGGTAAAGCATTAAGCTACATTAAGAATTCGGCTGAAGCGTGGAAAACCTTGGAAAGTGTTCACCAGCCTGAAGGGCCAGCCAGGAAAGTTAGCCTATTCAAGCCACTGCTTCAATTACAAATGGCGAAGAACACCCAAGTACAGCTGCATCTTAATAATTTTTTTGCACTAGTCGAAAAATTAGCCTCCCTAACAGTTACGAACATTTTGTGCTTGCTATAGAAGCTCGTGGTGATTTACCTTCAAGTGAAAGATTAAAGCTCAAGATATTAGAATAAGGGCGAAGAAGAGAGGGGCTTGAATCAATTGTTTTAACACAAGAACATGTTATGTTAATACGGAACCGGAGACAAAGCAATCTCCGCAACAACATCAACGCTTAAGAAGTGGTCAGCAGTATACGTTTAAAGGTACTTGTTTCAACTGCTATAAGAAGGGTCACATAGCAGCAAATTGTCGAGATAGAGATAGACAAAAGAGCCAAACAATAGCGTCAACATTTGCAATGATAAACGCAGTATGTAGTAGTGATTTGAACAAACACTCTTGGATTTTTGATAGCGGATCAACCAGCCATTTATGCTGCGACAAAAGCTTGTATACAACATTCCGTCCACACGTTGAACGCATTGAACTCGCCCACGATTCACATGTTCAGTCTGATTTTATCGGAGAGGTTATATTACAAACTTTGCATGGAACTATTACTTTGAAGGATGTTTTACATGTGCCTACCATGAAAATTAATTTTATTTCAATCGGAAAAGCTGCAGATAGTGGAAACCGAACTATATTTGATAAAAAAATTGCTAGAATTATAGATTGTAATGGGAAGTGTTTGTTGGCTGCGAAAAAATGTAAGAGCTTGTACATTTGCGATATTTTGTATAGTGAAGTGAATGCGTTTGCCGGAGCAAAAGAGGATAAAGTGAATTTCAATCTATCGCACGAAAGGTACGGACATCTAAGTGTTAAAAGTCGGATTCACATGTTTAAAAAGGATATGGTAAGGGGATTAACATTGAAAGGTAATTTAAATAAGGTGATTATTCCGTGTGAAGTATGTCTTAAGGGAAAGATCTGCTCGTTACCTTACGTCAGCGAACAATATAGAAGCAAAGCTATCTTGGAAATTATACACACGGACATATGTGGTCCAATGAGAAAAAATTCGATGGGAGGAGCGAGCTATATTCTGCTTTTTATTGACGATTACTCACGCAAACTTTTTGTATATTTTTTGAAGGCAAAGAGCGAGGCTTTTGAGACATTTAAAAAATTCAAGGCAATGGTGGAAACACAGACTTCACGAAAAATCAAGGTACTCACAAGTGACAATGGTGCGGAGTTCGTAAACGCGTCCTTCAAGAGTTTTTTAGAACACAGTGGAATCAGGCATCAACATACAGCACCATATACACCTCAGCAAAATGGAGTTGCTGAACGAGCAAATCGTACTATTGTGGAGATGGCTCATTGTATGTTTCTTGGATCAGAACTGCCTGAAAGCATTTGGGCAGAAGCAGTCAATACAGCAGTGTATTTGAGAAATCGGTCGCCATGTAGCACCCTTAAAGGAAATACCCCTTTTCAAGTATGGTCGGGTTTTAAGCCATCCGCTTCTCATTTAAAAATATTCGGATGCAAGGCGATAATGCTATACAAGCGGCCAGGAAAGTATAAGTTTTAATCGAAGGGGATTGAGTGTGTTATGGTAGGTTATGCAACTGACTCCAAAGTGTATAGTCTATATATTTTTTTTTTTTTTTTTTAGAGACTCGCGCAGGTTCAAGAGTTTTTATATTCTCTTATGATGTGTTGACACACACAACCTGGACGGAGTGCAGTGGTTGGGGTCGTCGATGTTCGTTCACTACTCTCAGGGGTGGTTGTCCTAGACCTTGGTAGGACGAGAGCCGACCAAATTCCGCGTTGGTTATAGTCCGTAGTAATTCGTTCAAGCACTTTGGTATTGCATACGCAGAGGATGAATTTCGGTTGACCATATACTGTGAGTGTTATGCCTGCAGCAGTACGTCTGGTCACTTTACATTCACAACTGCGTTGCATACTTTTTCTTGTCAGTATAGGAATTACTTTTTCTTGGCTATGAAGCGAATTTGAACCATAAACCTTCCGCTCGGCGGTCGATGATGTTAACCACTGCACCACGGCCATCCGTGAATGGTAAAGTATATATTGTTCGAGATGTGAAATTTATCGAAGCACCTTCTAACACTTAAATGGTTCCAGATGTTGATTACCTTCTTAAAGTACCGACGGATAATGGGATAAAACCACCACCCACCTTATTGAAAGAAGAAAATGATGCTGAAAGCGTGTTTGAAGATGCCTTAGGACCCGAAGATGTTGAATCCGCCGAAAAAGACGTTGTTGCTGATGTTGTTGGTGTTGGTGTTGTGAATTGGCGGTGATGAATTGAGGAATAATTCTATTTATGGAGATGCGAAAACTAGTGAAGATGAGAATGAAAATAATATTCAAGTAAGTCCTAGAATATTAAGAAGTGGTAGAATACGTATTTTAAGCGAAAAGTGTAATTTTGCTGGTCATTCGAAAAAAAATTCCAAGTCAGTTGAAGAAATCATTCCGACCAATGTTGAACAAGCTCTTCAGCACGAACGTTCCAATGAATGGATACAGGCTATGAAAGAAGAGATTAGTTCTCTTAAGAAAAATAATTCCCCAGCGGGACTATCCACCTTGCCGTGGTGCTGGGCCTTACACTGGCCAGGGAAGCTTTGTCAACGACATGGTCTCCGGGCCGGGAACCAAGAGATAGTCAACCCTATTCCAATGGTGGTGTGAGCTTTTTAAAACCGTGCCGGAGGATGAAAGGTTGGAGGGTTTATTTCCAACCGCTTACGAGCTCCCTTAGGTGCACAGGCGAGGCCTAAGGTATTCAAATGCCTTACTCTGATATTCGGCGGCTCTGTCGGAGTGGACCCATATTTCCGGCCGTACTCGTGGGTACACAATTTCAAATACAATTAAAAAAACACAAAAAGGAAGCAAAGAGGAAGAGCTCTCTCTCGAGTCGGTGGCAGACGCACTACTTGCCGTGGCCAGTGGCAGAGAGGAGGAGGCCAAACCAAGGGGATCCGGCGTGTAAGACGAGGACATCTCCAAAGAATTAGAAGAGGAATTACTCCCTGATTCTGAAGAGACAGCCCAGGAAGGTTTAACACGGAAAAAGGATGCCAAGGAAGCCAAGATATTAACTCAAGGAAAGCTGAGGCTTAAGGAGTACAAAAAAGCTGTACACCTTAAGCGCTTGCTTGAGGAAAAGGGCATACCCCTGCTCTCCGATATGGAGAAAGTGATGCTCGCTTGGGCAGGAAAGGTGATTGCCAAGGATGTCCTAACAAGACCAAGGACCAGGCCAGAGAAGGCAAGGGGGATAAAAACACCAAAAATCCCCCCAAGAAAAGGGAGCGGAGGGCTGGGCCAGGTGGAACCGAAGCCGATAAGGCGGGTTCTAGCTGCACTCAGGCCCTAGGCAAAGGTGAGAACATGAAAACCAAGGGCACGGGAAGGACTGTAGCCGCTAAGGCAGGTTCTACTAAGGTAGCCCCTAGCGCGGTCGATAAGACTGGTAAAGGCAAACCAGAAACCGTGCCAGCTCCCAAGAGAAGAGAGGATTTCAAGGCGAAGAGGGTAAGATCCCATGAGGAAGCCGGAAATCCATCAAAAAGAGTGAAGGTCAACACGGCAGTGCAGTTCGGAGGGGCTGCTCTGAAAACTGCGCTAACGTTTGGTCTCACTAACTGGGGGCAAGGTGTGAGTAGGCTGGACTGCAAGAAACAGCTATCGCATGACTTTGCGAAGAAGGTCGTACTCAACTTTAAGCTGAGGGAGGGGGCTGCACTAAAGGCAGTCCCCTTGGACGAGGTTCCAGAGAGGCCTAAAGCCAAGATGAGCGTACCGGAAATGGAATTGGAGAAAAGCGAGATCCTCGGCTTTCTAAAGGCACAAAACCCAGCGGTCCCTATGGATGACTGGGAAGTAGTCGCAATCGAGAGTAACGAAGATGCCACAAAGAGCATAATCTTTGCTATCGAGGATCCGGAGGAAACAATGACAAAAGGGAGACACATGCGCCTACTACATAAGTAGTGCAAATAAACCTACATCACAGTTAGGCAGCATCAGCCAACCTCATGCTGCTTATGATCAAGGAGCAGCTTGATGTGGCCCTGATCCAAGAAACATGGATCCTCTATAATCGGGTTAAGAGATTAGGGTCATCGAAATACGGCCTCTTTTATAACAGTAGCGAAGGCAAAGTTAGAACTTGTATCGTTGCTAGCAAAGATCTGTACGTACTAATGTTAACTAATTTCTGCTCGGGTGACCAGACGGTGGTGGAGGTTACGGGAAAGAGGGTGCACTAACGATGGCTTCGGTTTACCTACCGTACGACGAAGGCACGGACGTCCCCTCTAGGGAAACGAGGTCATTGATCGCAATGGCCGAGCAAGGTAAGAAGAACTTAGTCATAGGGTGTGATGCTAACGCCCATCACACTACTTGGCGTAGCTCTAATACCCATAGTAGGGGTGAGGCGTTGTTCGGTTTTGTCCTTAGTACTAACCTAGTTATATGTAATCGGGGTGATTCACCAACATTTATTACTAGTAACAGAAAGGAAGTCTTAGACATAACGCTTATAAATGGTAACGGTACTGCGGAGATCTCAAATTGGAGAGTATCTGACAAAGCATCACTTTCTAATCACTGTTGGATCCTCTTCGACTTGAATGTCCGTAGGCCAGACAGGAAAGTCTTTCGGAATCCGCGGAAGGCGAACTGACAGAGGTTTAACGCGGAGCTGGGTGGGATCCTTAACCAACCTCCGGATGGGAACCCCGACTCCAGGGAAGACATCGATGAGATGGTATTAAACCTTACCAGCAGGCTAAATCGGTCATTTGAGAAGGCATGTCCTACCAAACGACCCAGTAAAGGAAACCACCCACCATGGTGGAATGCTAAAATAGCGGAGCGGCTTCGTATCTCTAGGCGCAGTTGGAACCTGGCAAAAGAGGCCATTGAATGGTCAACCTATAGAGATAGTGTTAAACAGCTCAAAAAAGAAATTAGATTCCCCAAGAAGGGCTCTTGGAGAAGCTTCTGCGGCTCTATTGAATCATGTACGGGTGAAGCTCGTCTGAGGAAGGTCCTTGCAAAAGCTCCCAAACAGATGTCCTCTATAAAGAGATCTGATGGTAGCTGGACAGACTCAAACGAGAGCGTGCTTGATTCACTACTGTAATGTCATTTCCCTGGCTGCGAGGATGCAGGAATCTCCAATTTGGCGGACACGCTGCCAAGGGAGTGTATTGAACATGAGACAGTCGATAAGATTGTTACAGAAAAAAAGATCCTGTGGGCAATCAAGTCTTTTGACCCCTACAAGGCACCGGGAATGGATGGGATCTTTCCGATCATGTTGCAGGAGCCATGTGAAGTCATCCTTCCATGGCTGAAGCGCATCTACTCCTTCGCACGAAAGGTACGGACATCTTAGTGTTAAAAGTCGGATTCACATGTTTAAAAAGGATATGGTAAGGGGATTAACATTGAAAGGTAATTTAAATAAGGTGATTATTCCGTGTGAAGTATGTCTTAAGGGAAAGATCTGCTCGTTACCTTACGTCTGCGAACAAAATAGAAGCAAAGCTATCTTGGAAATTATACACACGGACATATGTGGTCCAATGAGAAAAAATTCGATGGGAGGAGCGAGCTATATTCTGCTTTTTATTGACGATTACTCACGCAAACTTTTTGTATATTTTTTGAAGGCAAAGAGCGAGGCTTTTGAGACATTTAAAAAATTCAAGGCAATGGTGGAAACACAGACTTCACGAAAAATCAAGGTACTCACAAGTGACAATGGTGCGGAGTTCGTAAACGCGTCCTTCAAGAGTTTTTTAGAACACAGTGGAATCAGGCATCAACATACAGCACCATATACACCTCAGCAAAATGGAGTTGCTGAACGAGCAAATCGTACTATTGTGGAGATGGCTCATTGTATGTTTCTTGGATCAGAACTGCCTGAAAGCATTTGGGCAGAAGCAGTCAATACAGCAGTGTATTTGAGAAATCGGTCGCCATGTAGCACCCTTAAAGGAAATACCCCTTTTCAAGTATGGTCGGGTTTTAAGCCATCCGCTTCTCATTTAAAAATATTCGGATGCAAGGCGATAATGCTATACAAGCGGCCAGGAAAGTATAAGTTTTAATCGAAGGGGATTGAGTGTGTTATGGTAGGTTATGCAACTGACTCCAAAGTGTATAGTCTATATATTTTTTTTTTTTTTTTTTAGAGACTCGCGCAGGTTCAAGAGTTTTTATATTCTCTTATGATGTGTTGACACACACAACCTGGACGGAGTGCAGTGGTTGGGGTCGTCGATGTTCGTTCACTACTCTCAGGGGTGGTTGTCCTAGACCTTGGTAGGACGAGAGCCGACCAAATTCCGCGTTGGTTATAGTCCGTAGTAATTCGTTCAAGCACTTTGGTATTGCATACGCAGAGGATGAATTTCGGTTGACCATATACTGTGAGTGTTATACCTGCAGCAGTACGTCTGGTCACTTTACATTCACAACTGCGTTGCATACTTTTTCTTGTCAGTATAGGAATTACTTTTTCTTGGCTATGAAGCGAATTTGAACCATAAACCTTCCGCTCGGCGGTCGATGATGTTAACCACTGCACCACGGCCATCCGTGAATGGTAAAGTATATATTGTTCGAGATGTGAAATTTATCGAAGCACCTTCTAACACTTAAATGGTTCCAGATGTTGATTACCTTCTTAAAGTACCGACGGATAATGGGATAAAACCACCACCCACCTTATTGAAAGAAGAAAATGATGCTGAAAGCGTGTTTGAAGATGCCTTAGGACCCGAAGATGTTGAATCCGCCGAAAAAGACGTTGTTGCTGATGTTGTTGGTGTTGGTGTTGTGAATTGGCGGTGATGAATTGAGGAATAATTCTATTTATGGAGATGCGAAAACTAGTGAAGATGAGAATGAAAATAATATTCAAGTAAGTCCTAGAATATTAAGAAGTGGTAGAATACGTATTTTAAGCGAAAAGTGTAATTTTGCTGGTCATTCGAAAAAAAATTCCAAGTCAGTTGAAGAAATCATTCCGACCAGTGTTGAACAAGCTCTTCAGCACGAACGTTCCAATGAATGGATACAGGCTATGAAAGAAGAGATTAGTTCTCTTAAGAAAAATAATTCCCCAGCGGGACTATCCACCTTGCCGTGGTGCTGGGGCTTACACTGGCCAGGGAAGCTTTGTCAACGACATGGTCTCCGGGCCGGGAACCAAGAGATAGTCAACCCTATTCCAATGGTGGTGTGAGCTTTTTAAAACCGTGCCGGAGGATGAAAGGTTGGAGGGTTTATTTCCAACCGCTTACGAGCTCCCTTAGGTGCACAGGCGAGGCCTAAGGTATTCAAATGCCTTACTCTGATATTCGGCGGCTCTGTCGGAGTGGACCCATATTTCCGGCCGTACTCGTGGGTACACAATTTCAAATACAATTAAAAAAACACAAAAAGGAAGCAAAGAGGAAGAGCTCTCTCTCGAGTCGGTGGCAGACGCACTACTTGCCGTGGCCAGTGGCAGAGAGGAGGAGGCCAAACCAAGGGGATCCGGCGTGTAAGACGAGGACATCTCCAAAGAATTAGAAGAGGAATTACTCCCTGATTCTGAAGAGACAGCCCAGGAAGGTTTAACACGGAAAAAGGATGCCAAGGAAGCCAAGATATTAACTCAAGGAAAGCTGAGGCTTAAGGAGTACAAAAAAGCTGTACACCTTAAGCGCTTGCTTGAGGAAAAGGGCATACCCCTACTCTCCGATATGGAGAAAGTGATGCTCGCTTGGGCAGGAAAGGTGATTGCCAAGGATGTCCTAACAAGACCAAGGACCAGGCCAGAGAAGGCAAGGGGGATAAAAACACCAAAAATCCCCCCAAGAAAAGGGAGCGGAGGGCTGGGCCAGGTGGAACCGAAGCCGATAAGGCGGGTTCTAGCTGCACTCAGGCCCTAGGCAAAGGTGAGAACATGAAAACCAAGGGCACGGGAAGGACTGTAGCCGCTAAGGCAGGTTCTACTAAGGTAGCCCCTAGCGCGGTCGATAAGACTGGTAAAGGCAAACCAGAAACCGTGCCAGCTCCCAAGAGAAGAGAGGATTTCAAGGCGAAGAGGGTAAGATCCCATGAGGATGCCGGAAATCCATCAAAAAGAGTGAAGGTCAACACGGCAGTGCAGTTCGGAGGGGCTGCTCTGAAAACTGCGCTAACGTTTGGTCTCACTAACTGGGGGCAAGGTGTGAGTAGGCTGGACTGCAAGAAACAGCTATCGCATGACTTTGCGAAGAAGGTCGTACTCAACTTTAAGCTGAGGGAGGGGGCTGCACTAAAGGCAGTCCCCTTGGACGAGGTTCCAGAGAGGCCTAAAGCCAAGATGAGCGTACCGGAAATGGAATTGGAGAAAAGCGAGATCCTCGGCTTTCTAAAGGCACAAAACCCAGCGGTCCCTATGGATGACTGGGAAGTAGTCGCAATCGAGAGTAACGAAGATGCCACAAAGAGCATAATCTTTGCTATCGAGGATCCGGCGGAAACAATGACAAAAGGGAGACACATGCGCCTACTACATAAGTAGTGCAAATAAACCTACATCACAGTAAGGCAGCATCAGCCAACCTCATGCTGCTTATGATCAAGGAGCAGCTTGATGTGGCCCTGATCCAAGAAACATGGATCCTCTATAATCGGGTTAAGAGATTAGGGTCATCGAAATACGGCCTCTTTTATAACAGTAGCGAAGGCAAAGTTAGAACTTGTATCGTTGCTAGCAAAGATCTGTACGTACTAATGTTAACTAATTTCTGCTCGGGTGACCAGACGGTGGTGGAGGTTACGGGAAAGAGGGTGCACTAACGATGGCTTCGGTTTACCTACCGTACGACGAAGGCACGGACGTCCCCTCTAGGGAAACGAGGTCATTGATCGCAATGGCCGAGCAAGGTAAGAAGAACTTAGTCATAGGGTGTGATGCTAACGCCCATCACACTACTTGGCGTAGCTCTAATACCCATAGTAGGGGTGAGGCGTTGTTCGGTTTTGTCCTTAGTACTAACCTAGTTATATGTAATCGGGGTGATTCACCAACATTTATTACTAGTAACAGAAAGGAAGTCTTAGACATAACGCTTATAAATGGTAACGGTACTGCGGAGATCTCAAATTGGAGAGTATCTGACAAAGCATCACTTTCTGATCACTGTTGGATCCTCTTCGACTTGAATGTCCGTAGGCCAGACAGGAAAGTCTTTCGGAATCCGCGGAAGGCGAACTGACAGAGGTTTAACGCGGAGCTGGGTGGGATCCTTAACCAACCTCCGGATGGGAACCCCGACTCCAGGGAAGACATCGATGAGATGGTATTAAACCTTACCAGCAGGCTAAATCGGTCATTTGAGAAGGCATGTCCTACCAAACGACCCAGTAAAGGAAACCACCCACCATGGTGGAATGCTAAAATAGCGGAGCGGCTTCGTATCTCTAGGCGCAGTTGGAACCTGGCAAAAGAGGCCATTGAATGGTCAACCTATAGAGATAGTGTTAAACAGCTCAAAAAAGAAATTAGATTCGCCAATAAGGGCTCTTGGAGAAGCTTCTGCGGCTCTATTGAATCATGTACGGGTGAAGCTCGTCTGAGGAAGGTCCTTGCAAAAGCTCCCAAACAGATGTCCTCTATAAAGAGATCTGATGGTAGCTGGACAGACTCAAACGAGAGCGTGCTTGATTCACTACTGTAATGTCATTTCCCTGGCTGCGAGGATGCAGGAATCTCCAATTCGGCGGACACGCTGCCAAGGGAGTGTATTGAACATGAGACAGTCGATAAGATTGTTACAGAAAAAAAGATCCTGTGGGCAATCAAGTCTTTTGACCCCTACAAGGCACCGGGAATGGATGGGATCTTTCCGATCATGTTGCAGGAGCCATGTGAAGTCATCCTTCCATGGCTGAAGCGCATCTACTCCTTCGCACGAAAGGTACGGACATCTAAGTGTTAAAAGTCGGATTCACATGTTTAAAAAGGATATGGTAAGGGGATTAACATTGAAAGGTAATTTAAATAAGGTGATTATTCCGTGTGAAGTATGTCTTAAGGGAAAGATCTGCTCGTTACCTTACGTCTGCGAACAAAATAGAAGCAAAGCTATCTTGGAAATTATACACACGGACATATGTGGTCCAATGAGAAAAAATTCGATGGGAGGAGCGAGCTATATTCTGCTTTTTATTGACTATTACTCACGCAAACTTTTTGTATATTTTTTGAAGGCAAAGAGCGAGGCTTTTGAGACATTTAAAAAATTCAAGGCAATGGTGGAAACACAGACTTCACGAAAAATCAAGGTACTCACAAGTGACAATGGTGCGGAGTTCGTAAACGCGTCCTTCAAGAGTTTTTTAGAACACAGTGGAATCAGGCATCAACATACAGCACCATATACACCTCAGCAAAATGGAGTTGCTGAACGAGCAAATCGTACTATTGTGGAGATGGCTCATTGTATGTTTCTTGGATCAGAACTGCCTGAAAGCATTTGGGCAGAAGCAGTCAATACAGCAGTGTATTTGAGAAATCGGTCGCCATGTAGCACCCTTAAAGGAAATACCCCTTTTCAAGTATGGTCGGGTTTTAAGCCATCCGCTTCTCATTTAAAAATATTCGGATGCAAGGCGATAATGCTATACAAGCGGCCAGGAAAGTATAAGTTTTAATCGAAGGGGATTGAGTGTGTTATGGTAGGTTATGCAACTGACTCCAAAGTGTATCGTCTATATATTTATTTTTTTTTTTTTAGAGACTCGCGCAGGTTCAAGAGTTTTTATATTCTCTTATGATGTGTTGACACACACAACCTGGACGGAGTGCAGTGGTTGGGGTCGTCGATGTTCGTTCACTACTCTCAGGGGTGGTTGTCCTAGACCTTGGTAGGACGAGAGCCGACCAAATTCCGCGTTGGTTATAGTCCGTAGTAATTCGTTCAAGCACTTTGGTATTGCATACGCAGAGGATGAATTTCGGTTGACAATATACTGTGAGTGTTATGCCTGCAGCAGTACGTCTGGTCACTTTACATTCACAACTGCGTTGCATACATTTTCTTGTCCGTATAGGAATTACTTTTTCTTGGCTATGAAGCGAATTTGAACCATAAACCTTCCGCTCGGCGGTCGATGATGTTAACCACTGCACCACGGCCATCCGTGAATGGTAAAGTATATATTGTTCGAGATGTGAAATTTATCGAAGCACCTTCTAACACTTAAATGGTTCCAGATGTTGATTACCTTCTTAAAGTACCGACGGATAATGGGATAAAACCACCACCCACCTTATTGAAAAAAGAAAATGATGCTGAAAGCGTGTTTGAAGATGCCTTAGGACCCGAAGATGTTGAATCCGCCGAAAAAGACGTTGTTGCTGATGTTGTTGGTGTTGGTGTTGTGAATTGGCGGTGATGAATTGAGGAATAATTCTATTTATGGAGATGCGAAAACTAGTGAAGATGAGAATGAAAATAATATTCAAGTAAGTCCTAGAATATTAAGAAGTGGTAGAATACGTATTTTAAGCGAAAAGTGTAATTTTGCTGGTCATTCGAAAAAAAATTCCAAGTCAGTTGAAGAAATCATTCCGACCAGTGTTGAACAAGCTCTTCAGCACGAACGTTCCAATGAATGGATACAGGCTATGAAAGAAGAGATTAGTTCTCTTAAGAAAAATAATTCCCCAGCGGGACTATCCACCTTGCCGTGGTGCTGGGGCTTACACTGGCCAGGGAAGCTTTGTCAACGACATGGTCTCCGGGCCGGGAACCAAGAGATAGTCAACCCTATTCCAATGGTGGTGTGAGCTTTTTAAAACCGTGCCGGAGGATGAAAGGTTGGAGGGTTTATTTCCAACCGCTTACGAGCTCCCTTAGGTGCACAGGCGAGGCCTAAGGTATTCAAATGCCTTACTCTGATATTCGGCGGCTCTGTCGGAGTGGACCCATATTTCCGGCCGTACTCGTGGGTACACAATTTCAAATACAATTAAAAAAACACAAAAAGGAAGCAAAGAGGAAGAGCTCTCTCTCGAGTCGGTGGCAGACGCACTACTTGCCGTGGCCAGTGGCAGAGAGGAGGAGGCCAAACCAAGGGGATCCGGCGTGTAAGACGAGGACATCTCCAAAGAATTAGAAGAGGAATTACTCCCTGATTCTGAAGAGACAGCCCAGGAAGGTTTAACACGGAAAAAGGATGCCAAGGAAGCCAAGATATTAACTCAAGGAAAGCTGAGGCTTAAGGAGTACAAAAAAGCTGTACACCTTAAGCGCTTGCTTGAGGAAAAGGGCATACCCCTGCTCTCCGATATGGAGAAAGTGATGCTCGCTTGGGCAGGAAAGGTGATTGCCAAGGATGTCCTAACAAGACCAAGGACCAGGCCAGAGAAGGCAAGGGGGATAAAAACACCAAAAATCCCCCCAAGAAAAGGGAGCGGAGGGCTGGGCCAGGTGGAACCGAAGCCGATAAGGCGGGTTCTAGCTGCACTCAGGCCCTAGGCAAAGGTGAGAACATGAAAACCAAGGGCACGGGAAGGACTGTAGCCGCTAAGGCAGGTTCTACTAAGGTAGCCCCTAGCGCGGTCGATAAGACTGGTAAAGGCAAACCAGAAACCGTGCCAGCTCCCAAGAGAAGAGAGGATTTCAAGGCGAAGAGGGTAAGATCCCATGAGGATGCCGGAAATCCATCAAAAAGAGTGAAGGTCAACACGGCAGTGCAGTTCGGAGGGGCTGCTCTGAAAACTGCGCTAACGTTTGGTCTCACTAACTGGGGGCAAGGTGTGAGTAGGCTGGACTGCAAGAAACAGCTATCGCATGACTTTGCGAAGAAGGTCGTACTCAACTTTAAGCTGAGGGAGGGGGCTGCACTAAAGGCAGTCCCCTTGGACGAGGTTCCAGAGAGGCCTAAAGCCAAGATGAGCGTACCGGAAATGGAATTGGAGAAAAGCGAGATCCTCGGCTTTCTAAAGGCACAAAACCCAGCGGTCCCTATGGATGACTGGGAAGTAGTCGCAATCGAGAGTAACGAAGATGCCACAAAGAGCATAATCTTTGCTATCGAGGATCCGGCGGAAACAATGACAAAAGGGAGACACATGCGCCTACTACATAAGTAGTGCAAATAAACCTACATCACAGTAAGGCAGCATCAGCCAACCTCATGCTGCTTATGATCAAGGAGCAGCTTGATGTGGCCCTGATCCAAGAAACATGGATCCTCTATAATCGGGTTAAGAGATTAGGGTCATCGAAATACGGCCTCTTTTATAACAGTAGCGAAGGCAAAGTTAGAACTTGTATCGTTGCTAGCAAAGATCTGTACGTACTAATGTTAACTAATTTCTGCTCGGGTGACCAGACGGTGGTGGAGGTTACGGGAAAGAGGGTGCACTAACGATGGCTTCGGTTTACCTACCGTACGACGAAGGCACGGACGTCCCCTCTAGGGAAACGAGGCCATTGATCGCAATGGCCGAGCAAGGTAAGAAGAACTTAGTCATAGGGTGTGATGCTAACGCCCATCACACTACTTGGCGTAGCCCCATAGTAGGGGTGAGGCGTTGTTCGGTTTTGTCCTTAGTACTAACCTAGTTATATGTAATCGGGGTGATTCGCCAACATTTATTACTAGTAACAGAAAGGAAGTCTTAGACATAACGCTTATAAATGGTAACGGTACTGCGGAGATCTCAAATTGGAGAGTATCTGACAAAGCATCACTTTCTGATCACTGTTGGATCCTCTTCGACTTGAATGTCCGTAGGCCAGACAGGAAAGTCTTTCGGAATCCGCGGAAGGCGAACTGACAGAGGTTTAACGCGGAGCTGGGTGGGATCCTTAACCAACCTCCGGATGGGAACCCCGACTCCAGGGAAGACATCGATGAGATGGTATTAAACCTTACCAGCAGGCTAAATCGGTCATTTGAGAAGGCATGTCCTACCAAACGACCCAGTAAAGGAAACCACCCACCATGGTGGAATGCTAAAATAGCGGAGCGGCTTCGTATCTCTAGGCGCAGTTGGAACCTGGCAAAAGAGGCCATTGAATGGTCAACCTATAGAGATAGTGTTAAACAGCTCAAAAAAGAAATTAGATTCGCCAAGAAGGGCTCTTGGAGAAGCTTCTGCGGCTCTATTGAATCATGTACGGGTGAAGCTCGTCTGAGGAAGGTCCTTGCAAAAGCTCCCAAACAGATGTCCTCTATAAAGAGATCTGATGGTAGCTGGACAGACTCAAACGAGAGCGTGCTTGATTCACTACTGTAATGTCATTTCCCTGGCTGCGAGGATGCAGGAATCTCCAATTCGGCGGACACGCTGCCAAGGGAGTGTATTGAACATGAGACAGTCGATAAGATTGTTACAGAAAAAAAGATCCTGTGGGCAATCAAGTCTTTTGACCCCTACAAGGCACCGGGAATGGATGGGATCTTTCCGATCATGTTTCAGGAGCCATGTGAAGTCATCCTTCCATGGCTGAAGCGCATCTACTCCTGGTGCCTCAGGATGGGTTATGTTCCTCAAGCGCGGAGGGATGTTACGGTGATTTTCATACCCAAGTCGGGTAAAGTCAACCACACTACTGCAAAGGACTTTAGGCCTATCAGTCTGTCGTCCTTCCTAATGAAAACGCTGGAACGAATAACAGACTTGAACGTAAGGGATGAGATTGGGGACGGTTATCTGTCACAATCACATAATGCGTACATAAGGGGAAAATCGGTGGATACTGCTCTGCATAGGGTAGTCTCTACGATAGAAAAATCGCTCAGCATCAAGGAATTCACTCTAGGTGCCTTCCTTGACATTGAGGTCGCCTTTAATAACGTTAGTACCGAGGCAATAGTGTCCAGCCTTCATATGGCCCAAATAAACCCGGGTGTATGCAGTTGGATTGGGCAAATGCTGGGTACTCGTATAGTAAATTCGACGCCACAAGGTGGCGTTCTGTCACCCCTCCTATGGCTCCTTGTGGTCGACGGAATGGCCAAGATTCTGGAGACGGAGGGTTTTAATGTCACGGCCTACGCCGATGGCATTGCCATTTTAGTCTCTGGAAAATCTCCGCAGGTCCTCAGCGATAGACTAAGCTATGCACTGATGTTAGTGGATAGATGGGTCAAGGGGCGAGGTCTGGGAGTAAATCCGGCGAAAAGCAGAGGTAGTGCTCTTTACAATGAAAAGATCTGTACCAAGATACACTTCCCCCGTATGAATGGTATAGATCTGATCCCTGAAAAATCTGCCAAATATCTGAGCATAATCCTGGACTCCAAACTTAGTTGGGTTGGGTGACCCAAGTAATTATATACCTACACCTTAACGATAGGAAATTCAAATTGACGTAGAGAAAATATTAACAACATACAGATCCCCAAAAAAAGAAACAAATGAGAATTAAAAAAATAAAAATAAAAAAATAATAAAAAACAAAAAGGACAAAGACAAACTCCAAGTTATATCAGAACGTTAGAGAAAAGGTTTTCTAGTGTCGCAGAAATCTAAGAGCCACTGTTTTAAGTGCTTCACAAGCCCGCTAGAAAATGTCATTGATCTGATTGAAGATGGTAGACCATTAAAGAGACGGCACGAAGAAACTAAATAAAAATTTCGAAATGCGGTAGTGCGAAAAGTTGGAACAGATACGACATTAGAGAAGTTTCTACGTAAATTGTAATCTGAAATTAATCTACAATTAAGATTACCCGACCTTAAGAAGAAAGTTTTAAGGACTTTAAAACAATATAAATGGCGAACAGGAAGAATATTCATATCACGAAACAAAGGATAACTGGGATGACGACGATTCTTACGGCATATTTTTCTTAAAACATTTTTTGTAGAATTAAAAGAGGCGTAATTTTATTCATATTTGTACCTCCCCAACACGTAATACCATATTGGAGCTTCGAATGGAAGATCCCATTGTAAATTACTTTAAGTAATTTTGTAGAGCAAACATTTTTTAGATAATAGAAGTTCCGAAGAGTGCTGCGAAGTTACTTCCTTAACTACTCAGTATGGTTTATAAAGCTCATCCTGGAATCTATAATAAGGCCCAAGTATTTCAATTCGTCTACTTTCTCAACTGGAAAACACTTATTACTGCAACTTGATTTACTACAGAACGTAGAGAACGGTAAGGCGGGAATACAACTACAACCTGTAAGTTTGTATCTATGACACTCAGGTGCATGAAAAACTACTTCAACGATGTTACAGATTTTTGTAGACAGATTAAAATACATAATTTTTGTTTTGGAGCTAATATTTAATTTGTGCTCAGCAAACCAGATCCTCAATAAATTTAGATCCCAATTAATATCGGATACAAGATTTAAAGCACTGTCCGATCCATAAGAACAGGCCACGTCATCAGCGAAAGCAGTGATTTTAGCTTTAGAGCTTAGCTTAAATAGAGAGTCGATATAGATCAGGAACAAAATAGGCCCCAAGACAGAACCTTGTGGCACTCCCGAATTAAAAAACAGCACTTCGCTCCTCGCTTCTTCGATCTTTACTCTTTGGGATCGGTCAGAGGGGTATGATCTAAACCAGTCGAGTATGAATCCACGTAACCCAGCTTTTTCCAATTTAGTCAATAGGATGGCGTGGTTAACCATGTCAAATGCTTTTGCAATATCTACAAAAAGGCTTGCAGTGTACTTTCTCTCGTCAAGGCTGGAAAAAATATGGGAGCAAACATTTAGAAGAGCGTCTTCAGTTGATTTTCCCCGCTGAATACCAAATTGCACTGAGCTGAAAAAACTAGTTTTATTTAGGAAGGACACCATCCTCTCCTTAACGATTTTTTCAAAAACTTTGCTAAAAACAGGAAGAAGAGAGATGGGCCTATAATTGCCCATATCTTCTTTTGAACCTTTTTTGAACAAAGGAACTACGTCAGCGCATTTAAGTTAATCAGGAAAAACCCCGGAGAAAATGCTGCGATTGAAAATAACAGCCAACACATCAGCTACATAGTAACCAACATGCTTTACAATCCTGTTTGAAATGCCATCAAATCCACATGCATTTGAATTCAAGTGAAAGATTAAAGCTCAAGATATTAGAATAAGGGCGAAGAAGAGAGGGGCTTGAATCAATTGTTTTAACACAAGAACATGTTATGTTAATACGGAACCGGAGACAAAAGCAATCACCGCAACAACATCAACGCTTAAGAAGTGGTCAGCAGTATACGTTTAGAGGTACTTGTTTCAACTGCTATAAGAAGGGTCACATAGCAGCAAATTGTCGAGATAGAGATAGACAAAAGAGCCAAACAATAGCGTCAACATTTGCAATGATAAACGCAGTATGTAGTAGTGATTTGAACAAACACTCTTGGATTTTTGATAGCGGATCAACCAGCCATTTATGCTGCGACAAAAGCTTGTATACAACATTCCGTCCACACGTTGAACGCATTGAACTCGCCCACGATTCACATGTTCAGTCTGATTTTATCGGAGAGGTTATATTACAAACTTTGCATGGAACTATTACTTTGAAGGGTGTTTTACATGTGCCTACCATGAAAATTAATTTTATTTCAATCGGAAAAGCTGCAGATAGTGGAAACCGAACTGTATTTGATAAAAAAAATTGCTAGAATTATAGATTGTAATGGGAAGTGTTTGCTGGCTGCGAAAAAATGTAAGAGCTTGTACATTTGCGATATTTTATATAGTGAAGTGAATGCGTTTGCCGGAGCAAAAGAGGATAAAGTGAATTTTAATCTATCGCACGAAAGGTACGGTCATCTAAGTGTTAAAAGTCGGATTCACATGTTTAAAAAGGATATGGTAAGGGGATTAACATTGAAAGGTAATTTAAATAAGGTGATTATTCCGTGTGAAGTATGTCTTAAGGGAAAGATCTACTCGTTACCTTACGTCTGCGAACAAAATAGAAGCAAAGCTATCTTGGAAATTATACACACGGACATATGTGGTCCAATGAGAAAAAATTCGATGGGAGGAGCGAGCTATATTCTGCTTTTTATTGACGATTACTCACGCAAACTTTTTGTATATTTTTTGAAGGCAAAGAGCGAGGCTTTTGAGACATTTAAAAAATTCAAGGCAATGGTGGAAACACAGACTTCACGAAAAATCAAGGTACTCACAAGTGACAATGGTGCGGAGTTCGTAAGCGCGTCCTTCAAGAGTTTTTTAGAACACAGTGGAATCAGGCATCAACATACAGCACCATATACACCTCAGCAAAATGGAGTTGCTGAACGAGCAAATCGTACTATTGTGGAGATGGCTCATTGTATGTTTCTTGGATCAGAACTGCCTGAAAGCATTTGGGCAGAAGCAGTCAATACAGCAGTGTATTTGAGAAATCGGTCGCCATGTAGCACCCTTAAAGGAAATACCCCTTTTCAAGTATGGTCGGGTTTTAAGCCATCCGCTTCTCATTTAAAAATATTCGGATGCAAGGCGATAATGCTATACAAGCGGCCAGGAAAGTATAAGTTTTAATCGAAGGGGATTGAGTGTGTTATGGTAGGTTATGCAACTGACTCCAAAGTGTATCGTCTATATATTTATTTTTTTTTTTTTAGAGACTCGCGCAGGTTCAAGAGTTTTTATATTCTCTTATGATGTGTTGACACACACAACCTGGACGGAGTGCAGTGGTTTGGGTCGTCGATGTTCGTTCACTACTCTCAGGGGTGGTTGTCCTAGACCTTGGTAGGACGAGAGCCGACCAAATTCCGCGTTGGTTATAGTCCGTAGTAATTCGTTCAAGCACTTTGGTATTGCATACGCAGAGGATGAATTTCGGTTGACAATATACTGTGAGTGTTATGCCTGCAGCAGTACGTCTGGTCACTTTACATTCACAACTGCGTTGCATACTTTTTCTTGTCCGTATAGGAATTACTTTTTCTTGGCTATGAAGCGAATTTGAACCATAAACCTTCCGCTCGGCGGTCGATGATGTTAACCACTGCACCCGGCCATCCGTGAATGGTAAAGTATCTGGGGGCACGGCAGTGCCCCTGCCAAGTCGAGCAAAAAAGCGGCACGGCCGTACCATCCTTTTCTCGTAACATAATAGGCCATTTTCGACCCCCTGTAACTTCGTTGTGGATAGAACTAGAAGTCTGAATTTTCAGTAACCAAGCAAGCATTGCATAGACACGGTATATTTCAAATTTCATTCAATTTGAACCAGTAGTTTAAGAACTATAACTAGTCAAAGTTTCTTAATTTTGTCACTCACTGACTGACTCACTGACTGACTCACTGACTGACTGACCGATCATCAAAAGTCTAAGGCACTTCTAGCAGACGTAGAAGCTTCAAATTTGGAACACAAATTTATGTTTTATGTTTTTATGTTTTAAGTAAATAGATTGACTTGGAAATCGCACTAAATAATCTAATTTAATATAATATGTATTACTTGTGAGATATATTGTGTTTTCATGCGATGGCCAGGTCAATCTATTTACTTAAAACATAAAAGATTTTGATATTGGTATGGTCACTATAAGATGTTATTAGGTTAGCTTATTACGTAATCAATCAAGGCAGAAGGTCCCTTAAGTAGGGACTGAATAAATTAACTGACTTGGTAATACATTGATCTTACAACTTTTTACGGTAGAAGATCTGAGTTGCGAGACTTGGTTTTTTTACAAGTTATGTTTTTCATGGCATATATTGTTCGAGATGTGAAATTTATCGAAGCACCTTCTAACACTTAAAAGGTTCCAGATGTTGATTACCTTCTTAAAGTACCGACGGATAATGGGATAAAACCACCACCCACCTTATTGAAAAAAGAAAATGATGCTGAAAGCGTGTTTGAAGATGCCTTAGGACCCGAAGATGTTGAATCCGCCGAAAAAGACGTTGTTGCTGATGTTGTTGGTGTTGGGGTTGTGAATTGGCGGTGATGAATTGAGGAATAATTCTATTTATGGAGATGCGAAAACTAGTGAAGATGAGAATGAAAATAATATTCAAGTAAGTCCTAGAATATTAAGAAGTGGTAGAATACGTATTTTAAGCGAAAAGTGTAATTTTGCTGGTCATTCGAAAAAAATTCAAAGTCAGTTGAAGAAATCATTCCGACCAGTGTTGAGCAAGCTCTTCAGCACGAACGTTCCAATGAATGGATACAGGCTATGAAAGAAGAGATTAGTTCTCTTAAGAAAAATAATTCCCCAGCGGGACTATCCACCTTGCCGTGGTGCTGGGGCTTACACTGGCCAGGGAAGCTTTGTCAACGACATGGTCTCCGGGCCGGGAACCAAGAGATAGTCAACCCTATTCCAATGGTGGTGTGAGCTTTTTAAAACCGTGCCGGAGGATGAAAGGTTGGAGGGTTTATTTCCAACCGCTTACGAGCTCCCTTAGGTGCACAGGCGAGGCCTAAGGTATTCAAATGCCTTACTCTGATATTCGGCGGCTCTGTCGGAGTGGACCCATATTTCCGGCCGTACTCGTGGGTACACAATTTCAAATACAATTAAAAAAACACAAAAAGGAAGCAAAGAGGAAGAGCTCTCTCTCGAGTCGGTGGCAGACGCACTACTTGCCGTGGCCAGTGGCAGAGAGGAGGAGGCCAAACCAAGGGGATCCGGCGTGTAAGACGAGGACATCTCCAAAGAATTAGAAGAGGAATTACTCCCTGATTCTGAAGAGACAGCCCAGGAAGGTTTAACACGGAAAAAGGATGCCAAGGAAGCCAAGATATTAACTCAAGGAAAGCTGAGGCTTAAGGAGTACAAAAAAGCTGTACACCTTAAGCGCTTGCTTGAGGAAAAGGGCATACCCCTGCTCTCCGATATGGAGAAAGTGATGCTCGCTTGGGCAGGAAAGGTGATTGCCAAGGATGTCCTAACAAGACCAAGGACCAGGCCAGAGAAGGCAAGGGGGATAAAAACACCAAAAATCCCCCCAAGAAAAGGGAGCGGAGGGCTGGACCAGGTGGAACCGAAGCCGATAAGGCGGGTTCTAGCTGCACTCAGGCCCTAGGCAAAGGTGAGAACATGAAAACCAAGGGCACGGGAAGGACTGTAGCCGCTAAGGCAGGTTCTACTAAGGTAGCCCCTAGCGCGGTCGATAAGACTGGTAAAGGCAAACCAGAAACCGTGCCAGCTCCCAAGAGAAGAGAGGATTTCAAGGCGAAGAGGGTAAGATCCCATGAGGAAGCCGGAAATCCATCAAAAAGAGTGAAGGTCAACACGGCAGTGCAGTTCGGAGGGGCTGCTCTGAAAACTGCGCCAACGTTTGGTCTCACTAACTGGGGGCGGGGTGTGAGTAGGCTGGACTGCAAGAAACAGCTATCGCATGACTTTGCGAAGAAGGTCGTACTCAACTTTAAGCTGAGGGATAGGGCTGCACTAAAGGCAGTCCCCTTGGACGAGGTTCCAGAGAGGCCTAAAGCCAAGATGAGCGTACCGGAAATGGAATTGGAGAAAAGCGAGATCCTCGGCTTTCTAAAGGCACAAAACCCAGCGGTCCCTATGGATAACTGGGAAGTAGTCGCAATCGAGAGTATAGAAGATGCCACAAAGAGCATAATCTTTGCTATCGAGGATCCGGCGGAAACAATGACAAAAGGGAGACACATGCGCCTACTACATAAGTAGTGCAAATAAACCTACATCACAGTAAGGCAGCATCAGCCAACCTCATGCTGCTTATGATCAAGGAGCAGCTTGATGTGGCCCTGATCCAAGAAACATGGATCCCCTATAATCGGGTTAAGGGATTAGGGTCATCGAAATACGGCCTCTTTTATAACAGTAGCGAAGGCAAAGTTAGAACTTGTATCGTTGCTAGCAAAGATCTGTACGTACTAATGTTAACTAATTTCTGCTCGGGTGACCAGACGGTGGCGGAGGTTACGGGAAAGAGGGTGCACTAACGATGGCTTCGGTTTACCTACCGTACGACGAAGGCACGGACGTCCCCTCTAGGGAAACGAGGTCATTGATCGCAATGGCCGAGCAAGGTAAGAAGAACTTAGTCATAGGGTGTGATGCTAACGCCCATCACACTACTTGGCGTAGCTCTAATACCCATAGTAGGGGTGAGGCGTTGTTCGGTTTTGTCCTTAGTACTAACCTAGTTATATGTAATCGGGGTGATTCACCAACATTTATTACTAGTAACAGAAGGGAAGTCTTAGACATAACGCTTATAAATGGTAACGGTACTGCGGAGATCTCAAATTGGAGAGTATCTGACAAAGCATCACTTTCTGATCACTGTTGGATCCTCTTCGACTTGAATGTCCGTAGGCCAGACAGGAAAGTCTGGTCTGGATGGTAGATTCCGCGGAAGGCGAACTGACAGAGGTTTAACGCGGAGCTGGGTGGGATCCTTAACCAACCTCCGGATGGGAACCCCGACTCCAGGGAAGACATCGATGAGATGGTATTAAACCTTACCAGCAGGCTAAATCGGTCATTTGAGAAGGCATGTCTTACCAAACGACCCAGTAAAGGAAACCACCCACCATGGTGGAATGCTAAAATAGCGGAGCGGCTTCGTATCTCTAGGCGCAGTTGGAACCTGGCAAAAGAGGCCATTGAATGGTCAACCTATAGAGATAGTGTTAAACAGCTCAAAAAAGAAATTAGATTCGCCAAGAAGGGCTCTTGGAGAAGCTTCTGCGGCTCTATTGAATCATGTACGGGTGAAGCTCGTCTGAGGAAGGTCCTTGCAAAAGCTCCCAAACAGATGTCCTCTATAAAGAGATCTGATGGTAGCTGGACAGACTCAAACGAGAGCGTGCTTGATTCACTACTGTAATGTCATTTCCCTGGCTGCGAGGATGCAGGAATCTCCAATTCGGCGGACACGCTGCCAAGGGAGTGTATTGAACATGAGACAGTCGATAAGATTGTTACAGAAAAAAAGATCCTGTGGGCAATCAAGTCTTTTGACCCCTACAAGGCACCGGGAATGGATGGGATCTTTCCGATCATGTTGCAGGAGCCATGTGAAGTCATCCTTCCATGGCTGAAGCGCATCTACTCCTGGTGCCTCAGGATGGGTTATGTTCCTCAAGCGCGGAGGGAAGTTACGGTGATTTTCATACCCAAGTCGGGTAAAGTCAACCACACTACTGCAAAGGACTTTAGGCCTATCAGTCTGTCGTCCTTCCTGATGAAAACGCTGGAACGAATAACAGACTTGAACGTAAGGGATGAGATTGGGGACGGTTATCTGTCACAATCACATAATGCGTACATAAGGGGAAAATCGGTGGATACTGCTCTGCATAGGGTAGTCTCTACGATAGAAAAATCGCTCAGCATCAAGGAATTCACTCTAGGTGCCTTCCTTGACATTGAGGTCGCCTTTAATAACGTTAGTACCGAGGCAATAGTGTCCAGCCTTCATATGGCCCAAATAAACCCGGGTGTATGCAGTTGGATTGGGCAAATGCTGGGTACTCGTATAGTAAATTCGACGCCACAAGGTGGCGTTCTGTCACCCCTCCTATGGCTCCTTGTGGTCGACGGAATGGCCAAGATTCTGGAGACGGAGGGTTTTAATGTCACGGCCTACGCCGATGGCATTGCCATTTTAGTCTCTGGAAAATCTCCGCAGGTCCTCAGCGATAGACTAAGCTATGCACTGATGTTAGTGGATAGATGGGTCAAGGGGCGAGGTCTGGGAGTAAATCCGGCGAAAAGCAGAGGTAGTGCTCTTTACAATGAAAAGATCTGTACCAAGATACACTTCCCCCGTATGAATGGTATAGATCTGGTCCTTGAAAAATCTGCCAAATATCTGAGCATAATCCTGGACTCCAAACTTAGTTGGGTTGGGTGACCCAAGTAATTATATACCTACACCTTAACGATAGGGAATTAAAATTGACGTAGAGAAAATATTAACAACATACAGATCCCCAAAAAAAGAAACAAATGAGAATTAAAAAAATAAAAATAAAAAAATAATAAAAAACAAAAAAGACAAAGACAAACTCCAAGTTATATCAGAACGTTAGAGAAAAGGTTTTCTAGTGTCGCAGAAATCTAAGAGCCACTGTTTTAAGTGCTTCACAAGCCCGCTAGAAAATGTCATTGATCTGATTGAAGATGGTAGACCATTAAAGAGACGGCACGAAGAAACTAAATAAAAATTTCGAAATGCGGTAGTGCGAAAAGTTGGAACAGATACGACATTAGAGAAGTTTCTACGTAAATTGGAAAGGATAACTGGGATGACGACGATTCTTACGGCATATTTTTCTTAAAACATTTTTTGTAGAATTAAAAGAGGCGTAATTTTATTCATATTTGTACCTCCCCAACACGTAATACCATATTGGAGCTTCGAATGGAAGATCCCATTGTAAATTACTTTAAGTAATTTTGTAGAGCAAACATTTTTTAGATAATAGAAGTTCCGAAGAGTGCTGCGAAGTTACTTCCTTAACTACTCAGTATGGTTTATAAAGCTCATCCTGGAATCTATAATAAGGCCCAAGTATTTCAATTCGTCTACTTTCTCAACTGGAAAACACTTATTACTGCAACTTGATTTACTACAGAACGTAGAGAACGGTAAGGCGGGAATACAACTACAACCTGTAAGTTTGTATCTATGACACTCAGGTGCATGAAAAACTACTTCAACGATGTTACAGATTTTTGTAGACAGATTAAAATACATAATTTTTGTTTTGGAGCTAATATTTAATTTGTGCTCAGCAAACCAGATCCTCAAAAAATTTAGATCCCAATTAATATCGGATACAAGATTTAAAGCACTGTCCGATCCATAAGAACAGGCCACGTCATCAGCGAAAGCAGTGATTTTAGCTTTAGAGCTTAGCTTAAATAGAGAGTCGATATAGATCAGGAACAAAATAGGCCCCAAGACAGAACCTTGTGGCACTCCCGAATTAAAAAACAGCACTTCGCTCCTCGCTTCTTCGATCTTTACTCTTTGGGATCGGTCAGAGGGGTATGATCTAAACCAGTCGAGTATAAATCCACGTAACCCAGCTTTTTCCAATTTAGTCAATAGGATGGCGTGGTTAACCATGTCAAATGCTTTTGCAATATCTACAAAAAGGCTTGCAGTGTACTTTCTCTCGTCAAGGCTGGAAAAAATATGGGAGCAAACATTTAGAAGAGCGTCTTCAGTTGATTTTCCCCGCTGAATACCAAATTGCACTGAGCTGAAAAAACTAGTTTTATTTAGGAAGGACACCATCCTCTCCTTAACGATTTTTTCAAAAACTTTGCTAAAAACAGGAAGAAGAGAGATGGGCCTATAATTGCCCATATCTTCTTTTGAACCTTTTTTGAACAAAGGAACTACGTCAGCGCATTTAAGTTAATCAGGAAAAACCCCGGAGAAAATGCTGCGATTGAAAATAACAGCCAACACATCAGCTACATAGTAACCAACATGCTTTACAATCCTGTTTGAAATGCCATCAAATCCACATGCATTTGAATTCTTAAGAGATCCATTTTTTTTTTTTTTTAATAATTTGCGCGCACTCAAGGTCTTATTGCATGTTGCATTGAGGGGGGAAAACCGAATCCGGCAGGGAGTTCCAGATTCGTGTGGTTCGGTTAATGAAAGATTCTCTATATTTGACAGTACGTCCGAAAGCGGGCTTCAGAGTATATTGGTGAGCATTCCTAGAGAGACGTGTATTGCGGGAGAAATGTTGAAGGGGCGGAATGCAACTGGCTATTTCATCAGAGCATTTTTGGTGGTAGTAACGATAAGACAGGGAGAGGCAGGTAACATTCCTGCGGTGTTCCAGCGAGTCTAATGTTTTGGTACCTCTGGAGTCACCTATCAGTTTTATGGCTCGTTTTTGTATTCTGTCTAGTAGGTGCAGTGAGGTCTTGGAAGCACCGGACCAGACATGAGCGTTAAACTCTTATTTGGGGCGAATGAACGCCTTATAGATTGTAGCCAGATCTAAGGGTGAGAAATATTTCTTGCATCTGTATAAGAGTCCCAGGCATTTCGCAGCATTCTTGGCGACACTGAATATATGATCGCTCCAATTAAGATTGTGAGCAACACTCATACCCAGGATAGAAAGCTTTTCAGTTTCTGAGATGCAGGTGCCATTCATGGATAATGGCTGCGGGTTATTTATACGCTTTAACGACAAGAGACAGCATTGTGTTTTGGAAGCATTAAATTCCACTCCATTGTTTTTACCCCATTGAATGATGCTGTCAATATCGGAATTTAATGAGCTTAACATGCGCTGCCGCTCATTATCTACAACCGAAGTGCAGGGTCGTAAACTGGTGAACGAATATGAGAAGCTGAGGGTGCTGTCGTCAGCGAAGGAGTGAATTGGATTAGAAGTAACAGACAAGGGATCATTTATAAAAATAAGAAAGAGTGTGGGAGAGAAAACGGAGCCCTGGGAAACACCGGCATTTACAAAGTGAGTATCAGACTTGAATCCGTCCAAAACAACTTGAATTGAACGATTCGAAAGGTGGCTTCTAATCCATTGAAAGAGAGACCCATCGATCCCAAAAGCACGCATATTCGACAAAAGGGCTTCATGCCAAACCCTGTCAAATGCTTTCAAAATATCCAGTGCAACAATTTTGCTTTCACCTGCTTGGTGAAGCGAGTGATTCCACTTTTCAGCGAGATATGCCATCATATCACCCGTGGATCTGTTGCTGCGGAAACCGTATTGGCGGTCATTGAGGAGTTTCCGTGACTCAAGATATTTCCATGACCTTGGAAAGAAGGGACGTTAGTGCAATGGGTCGGTAGTTGGAGGGAGAAGATGATTCGCCTTTTTTGGGTATAGGCTGGACAAATGCTGTTTTCCACCTACTCGGAAAGAGCCCAGAGGTGTAGGAAAGGTGAAAAAGCTTACGCAGTGGTTTTGCCAGCGTAGAAGAACACCTCTTCAGAACTATTGGGGCAATACCATCTGGACCAGTGGATTTGTGTATGTCGGGGTCTTTAAGAACCCTTGCGACTGTACGAGTGCGGAAGTGGATTAGTCCCATGGTGGAATTGACACACTCTAGTACAGGCGTAGACAAAGTACAAGCTGGCAGCTGAGAACTGGTTGCGAAATGGGCAGCAAGTAGGTTAGCTTTGTCTAAGGGGGTGACAGCTGGAATGTCATTGTGGATGAGCGTCGGTAGAGACGACTTAGTTGAGTTTTTTACGTTTTTTACAAACGATCAGAAACTTTTGCTACCTTTGGGACATTGTGGGATTTTACGCCTTAATTTTTGGTCGGATTGGAATTTAGTCCGTCGAATGTGGGTGTTGCAGTCATTTCTGGCTCGTATGCACTTTTTTCGGTTTTCCTCAGAACTGTTTGCCTTTTAGGCCCGAAAACTTAGCTCCCTGAGCCTAATAGCCTCTTTGCAGCTCGAGTCAAACCACGTATTATCCTTAGGCCTGGTGCTTTTAATCATGCTGGGAATAAAATTTACCATGCCGATTCGGATAATGTTAACGATAATATCAGTTGCGGCGTCCACGTCGTTGTCGAGGAAGCACAACGACCAGTTAAAGATCCGAAAGAAGTTGTTAAGGCCGCACCAGTTGGCTTTCTCGTATAGCCATAGTGTTCTCTTAGGAGCTTTTTCTCTAACTGGATGGTGGGAGTTCGAGAATTTCGCTGATATCATGCAGTGGTCACACAAGTCCAGTGTGTTGGCGGTATGACCAGCAACATCGGGGATACGTGATGGCTCATTCACAAGTTGAGTTAAGTGATTCAATTCAAAAATTTCAACATACCTTCCTTCGGGTGTTGTCTGTCCAGAATTTCGAAGCCACTGAGAATTGTGTACATTGAAATCGCCCACTAAAACGATTTCAGTGCGAGGGAACAGGGAAACAATTCTTTGGATGGAATCAGACAGTGCGTCGAATGCATCAAATGTTGCATTCCTGTCTAGATTGGGGCTTCTATAAAGAAAACAGTAGTGGATGGATGCTTACGGAATATGAATTTAAGCCATATGAAACTAAATTCCGGGGTGGGTGTTTGGCTATACTGTGGAAGTAACTGGTAAGCAATATCACTACGGACATAGATGGCGAGACCACGGCGAGAAACGAATAATGGCACTAAGCTATATCCAGGAAGACTGAAATCCGAAGGATCAGATTTTTCATCGACCTGTGTTTCACAAAGTGCCAAAACAGCCGGTCTGTGGCGAGAGAGATGGATATACGTGGCAAGGAAATTCTTCCGTAACCGACGAATATTGCAGAACTGCACACAGAAATCCCTCAAGTGAAGTTCTATCGCCGGATTTGCAAAAACAAACTACCGTAGGTGTTATGCCCTTACGACAGTAAGATTTGCTCCACCAACAAAGAACAACACACGCGACCCGCTACGCGTCGGTTGCGTTAGCACTCAATCGGTGTGTGTGCTGAGTGCGAACACTGTCACGAGAGGGGAAGAGGGACAGGCAGGAGTACGGCCCAGCGCTGTTGCCGACCAGGTGTTCGGTTGGGGCACTTTCACGGTTTTTTTTTTTTTTTTGCCCGCACTACACTGCACTACGGTATTTGTTTTTCTTTCCCGCTTAGGACATCGAGAGAGGTTATAGGCTCAAACGCAAAACTATATCTCTGAACAGGCCCACAAGTGTTTGCAGAAAACGAACACAGGCTACAAATAGGTTGGTTGGTTGGACTTGTTGAACTGTTCACTATTGAGGCAAAGTATTTGTTGAAAGCATTTGCAATTATAAATTTATCCGAAACCACACAATCATTTACAGAAATAGCAGTCGGTATTTTGTTAACAGAGCCCTGGTTCAGAATGCTATTAACAACCTGCCATTCGCTTTTTAAATTCCCATTTGCAGACATGAACCGTTCACGATAATAATTATCGCGGCAAATGCGAATATCCTTTTTAAGCTGAGAGCATAACTTCTTGTATTTACTTTTCAGATGTAGACTATTAGGATGCTTAGAACACTTAACTCTGAGCTTATTTTTGATATGTACCTTGTCAACGAGATGACCCGTTATCCAAGGCTTGAGTCTTTTTTAGATGTTTTTAAAAAATCAGTGGAGGTACAGTTAGTTAAATGTTTGCTGAAACAATCCATAAAGAGCAAGCAGAGGCATCATTCTCCAAATATACAGCCTCCCAGAATTCAAGCAGTAGATAATTTTTTAGCTTAACGAAATCAATTTTTGGCACCATTTTGGTAGGGTTATAGGGTTAACATATTGATTAACTTTTTTGCTGGAATTCATGTTTACCAATAGCCCTGTCATAGAGTGATCCGAGATATTCAGATCAAATATGCACTTCTCGCAGGAGCTTTGAGGGGAAAAGACAAAGCGACCATAAATGTGATCCAGCAGCTACTTGACAACATTCTAGTAGGTTTATTAATGAAGCTGGATAAACCATGCGATGCTAAAAGAGCCAAATAGTTTTTTTTTTTTTTTACTTCAAGTAGTTGGAATTTTTACAATAGTATTAAGACTTATTTTAGAGAATTAGGACACATTGGTCCTTTACAACTATGATATAATGATATACAATGAATAATAAAGTGTGAATTAAGATTATGTGAGTATATAAGGGAAACCTACTAGCAAAAACCCTTAAGTGAAACTTAACCTAGTATTGCATTCGCCCGTTGGTCTTTCAAGGAATTTCCTTTCAATATGATTATTTTAAATCGATGTTAGTCGAGTTATTAGGGCATTATCGGATAAGGAACAATTTTCATAAAAGTGTATTTTTGATCTGTTAATGAGAAAATCTATGAGGTTGACATTGGCTTTTTCATGAAGTCTTGTTGTTGAATAGTGCCATGGCATATTAAGCATCATTTTTAATAGCTTATTTTGGCATCTTTGCAGTTTCAACTTATGGGTTTTCGCACAATCGCCCCACACAGGTGCACCATACATAAGAGTGGCTTGGAATACTGATTTGTAAATTAGTAGCTTATTTTCCACACTGAGCTTTGAGTTCCTGCAAATCAGTGGGTACAGGATTTTTGTTAATTTGTTTGCTTTGTCAATTGTGGAACAGATGTGAGCCTGGAAATTTAGTTTCTGATCTAGTGTCAGACCGAGGTATTTGCATTTGTCTGCCCATTCTATCTCCTCAGAACATAGCCGCAGCTTAAGATTGTTGGGTAGGAAACACTCTTTTCTACATCTAGTGAACCAAATAGCTTGTGTCTTTTGGGGGTTTGGCTTAATCTTCCATTTAAAGCAGTATTGTTCGAATTTGAATAGCGCAGTTTGTAGTTGATTATAGACGTCTGAGAATAGTATATCAGACGCAAAGAAGGCAGTGTCGTCTGCATACATTGCTATATTTACATTGCCGTCAAAGGTAGGTAAGTCTGATACATAGATGTTAAACAGAATAGGTCCAAGAACCGATCCCTGAGGAACTCCATGCTCAATTTGTTTAACTACAAAGTTTCTGCCGTTTAAGAAGTTTTGAACCAATTTCGTGATATGGATTGGAAAGTTGTACTTGTAGAGCTTGTGAACTAGCGCGTCATGCCATATTGTGTCAAAGGCTTTCTCGATGTCTAGTAAAACGAGACCAGTTGACTCTTTGGATCTAAATTTATCTTGTACATGGTTTTAGATTCTCGCTATTTGATGGCATGTGTTATGCCCATTTCTAAAGCCAAATTGATAATTGGGTATAATGTTTTTCTCCATTAAATAAATATTAATTTTTTCTTTACCAATCTTTTCAAAAAGTTTACTAGTAGAATTTAGCAAGCTGATGGGTCAATAACTGCCAGGGTTTTCTCTGGGCTTTGCAGGCTTAGCAATGGGCACAATAAGCGCTGTTTTCCATTTAATGGGAAAATAACATAGCTGTAAGCATGAGTTGAAGATGAAGGTTAAGTAGTTGATGCCACTGGAGGGTATAGCTTTAAGCAGCCTATTGTTAATTTTATCCAAACCAGGGGATTTATTTGGCTTCAGTGTTTTTATAAGCTCCTTGACTGTGTTTGCTGACACTAGGTCAGATTCGTCTAGCAGAACTGGGGAGTTGGAAACAATTGTTTTAGTACGCATTACATCGTCAGCAGTACGGGCACAACTTTGGTGAGCTGCTATTGTATGATTTCTACAAAAAGTGTCGGCTAGTAAGTTCGTCTTTTCTTCCGGGCTGATAAAGAGGCGATTGAGGTTTTTTAGTGGCGGAATATTAGAACCCTTTTTTTAAGGATTTTCGACACCTTCCAAAATGGTTTACTTGATTTTTCAAGAGAAGAGAGTATATTGTTCCAACGTGTATTTTTATATGTTGCAATTGCTTCAGCTATTGCTTTATTGAGGAACTTTGTGCTGTAAAGAAAGGAGTCTATTCGATAACGTATCCATTTTCTACGTTCGGAGTTCCTTAATCGAATTAAGAGGAGAATATTCTCCGGCAGCGAGGTTTTTGCACATTTCATGGGTACCTTGGGAATCGAAAGTTCAGCGGCTCTAGCAATGACGTCAGTGAAGTTTTTGCACATAGCATCCACTTGTTCAGTGTTGCAGATGGAACTTAACGATGTTTCGCAATGATTTATGGTGTTGTCAATGCAAGTTTTTAATAGGCTCCAATTGGCAGCTGAGTATTTGTAAAACATAGAAGTGTTTTTAATTGCGTATACGTTGTTTAGAGTAAGGGAAACCGGAAGACGGTCAGAACCTAGATTATTGTGGGTTTTTGGTTGAGAACAACTGTTTGGAGTGTTGGAGAGGAAGAAGTCAAGCGTAGAAGAATTTTTATGGAGTGATGTAGGAATGTATGTGTGGGCCATGGGGTATATTATTGCGTGGTTTGGATAAGATGCTATCATATCGTGCAAAACGTTTCCCCAGCAATTTGACCTTAGGCAATTCCAAGTCCGATGACGACTGTTGAAATCGCCACCAACAATTATTTTGTTGTTAATTCTTAACAATTTCTGGACATCTCTTTTGAAGTGAGCTAGTTTCTCAGCGGTTCTATTTCTTCCAGGGAAATAGGCGGAAAAAATACTCAGCTTCGTGTTGTCTGCAAGCGTAATGTCAACACCAACTACTTCAATAACTTTAAAATGCATGTAAGAGCGAACAGTGTGTGTAATACCTTTTTTGAGCACAATGGCAACACCTCCGCCTGTAGTATGAGTTCTATCAAGGCGGTGGCATACAAAATTAGGATGGGAGAAAGAGTTTTTCTCTTTAAGCATTGTTTCAGTTAGGAGCACAACGTCAACTTTCTCATTTGTTATGAAATTAAAAAATTCTAATTGTTTTTTGTTGATACTTCTAGCATTCCAGGTTAAGATGTTAAGAGAATTACTTAGCATGAGTGTTTGAGTAGACATACTTAATAGCTAAACTAGTAATCACATTGAATTGATCAGATTTAGTATTGCATGCACTTAACTTAACTACAACTTCATTTAGGAGACAACTTATCTCTTCGAAATAAAAAAGATCGCCGCGATCATTCATTTTGTGTGGTGGCGATGAGTTGGTGTTCGTGAGCACAGGCTGGATTGGACTCTTCATCGAAGGTTGCTGTTTGATTTTTGTGGTTGACTGTTGAGCCAGTGTGGACTCCAAAGGCACTGTTGCGCGATTTCTTGGGGTTGGGAGTAAAGGAAAATGGGCAAGAGAAAATCGATCGTGAGGTAGTTGTTGGATTGTTGTGGGTTGTGGGTGTGGGGAAAAATGTTTAACGTTTTCTCTTTGGCTAGGAGAGCGTCTTTGCCTCATGTCCAAGTATTGCTTGCGGCTGATACAGTTTGGATCGGATGACTTGTGTGGCCCTTGGCAATTGGCGCAACGAATAGTCTCATTTGATTTACAGTCGGATGTTTTGTGGTTCCCGGCGCAAACGGCACAGAAACTTCGGATATGGCAATGCATAGAGCCGTGTCCATACAGTTGGCAATTATAACAACGAGTTACCTTACTAGGATTTTTCTTTTTGTAGTCCCACCGGATGATTGTTTTAAACAAACTAGGAATTTTACGCCTAAGTTCGTTTAATTTTATTGTGTCACGTTCGATGTATACAATGTATAGGGAATATTTGTTTTGATGTTTATCATTGGGGTTAATCGTTATCATTTTTACATCGATGCATTTAACACCAAGAGTGATAAGTTCGTTTATAACAACACTGCAGTTAAGCGTATCTAATCCCGATAGTACTACTTTGAAAGGCCTGGTACCTTTACTTGAGTGCGAGAAAAATTCGAAGCTAAGACGGGAAAGTTCACTTTTGATTTTTTCAAATGTTTCCATAGTCGGAGAAATTATTTTATGCCCGAGTGAAATGTTTTTAATAAGGTAGCTCTCGATGTTCATGCCTTTCAGCGCATTTCGCACATTCTCACTGGAGGATTTTATCACCACAATGGGGGGAACACTTTCTTTGATGGCATTAGAACGTTCATCTTCAATTTCATCATCTTCCAGCTGCAACGGCTGAAACCTGTTGTAGTTGCTCATTTTTGAAGTAAAGGTTGCACTTTTGGCGCTTAATTTTTGGGGAGGAGGAGTTCCGCCTACCTCAGAATCACAACGTGCCCGTTTGCTAGCTATTTTTTATTTTTTGTATGTAAGTATGTGCAGTAAGCGAAAAACACTTGCGTACACGTCGACCAATCGCGGTGGAATGAGCCAAATAGTTTGATACCGATTCAGTCTTATCCAATAAGTTAATATTAAAATCTCCCAAGATAATTAAATTTTTGGCATTCAATTTATCTAAGAGACATGAAAACTCCTCCATGAACGCAACAACATTAAACGTATTGTTACGAAATTATTCGATCCCACACTGAATAGGGTTCGCACCACTGGATTGCGATAAACTACAATTGTCCTTTGTATCCGAATAAAAATACACACACTTTTATTTCTTTCACCACAGATCAATTATCTGTGCAGCTTCACCACTTTTCTTTATTATCCAATACTTTAAACTTTATTACACAAACAAACCTTTATTGAGAGCTTTTATTTTCACACTGTTTGATCACACTGACTTGTCACACGCTATTCAATACCACAAACTGAATGTCTGCCGAGGGCGAGTGTTCGCGCTTATATACATAGCTCTCGGTCCACCTTCTCGAACGTTCGCCGTTGAAAGTTCCCCTTCGGAAATCTCTAGAACGCTCTGACAATTCCATTGGAAGTTGACATCATGCCAATCCCCGCTTCCAGAGAGCTTTCGAACTTCGACAGCGAAATTCGAACTTAACCGTCGGTTTGTATCTCCGAAACACTGCCCTCCTCCTAAACTTGTTCGTCCTCGAATAAGCGATTGGATCCTTCTCCGTAATATCGCGCTAACCTCTCTACGTGGACCATCTTAGACTTCGCCCGTCTGTTTCCCATCTGCTGTATCCGGTATACCACGTCATTGAGTTTCTTGATGACCTCATATGGTCCGTCCCAGGCTGATTGCAATTTGGGGCACAAGCCTTTTTTTCGTTGTGGGTTGTACAGCAATACCAATTATCCTGTTTCGAAGAAGTATTCGCCCTCAAGTCGTACCTCGCCTTCATTTTATCGCTGACCAAATTCAGTCGCTCCCGGATGAACTGATGGATGGAGTTCAGCTGTTCTTTCTTTTCGGTTACGAAGTCCTCCCTGCCGCTAGTTGTCGGTAGTACCACGCCGAACTTCAAGTCCGATGGAAGTCGGAGATCAGTTCCAAAAATGGCTTCGGCGGGTGTTGTTGCCGTTGAATTGTGCTGTGCCGAACGGCATGCCATTAAGAAAAGGGGAAGATGTTCATCCCAGTCCTTCTGATCTCCGACGACAACTTTCCTCAAGTATTCCTCCATCGTCCGGTTGAACCTTTCGACCATGCCATCAGATTGTGGTTGTAATGGTGTTGTCCGTGTCTTTCTGATACCTAGCATGTCGCAGAGTTCTTTGAACACCGTCGACTCGAAGTTCCTTCCTTGGTCTGAGTGCAGTTCCAGCGGTACTCCATAACGCGCAACCCAGTTGTTCACAAATGCATTCGAAATGGTTTTGGCTTCCTGGTTCGGGATGCAAAACACCTCAGGCCACTTGCTGAAGTAATCGATCACCACCAGGGCGTATTTGCTTCCAGCGTAGCTCGTTGGGAATGGGCCTGCGATGTCCATTGCGATACATTCGAACGGTGCTCCAAGATTGTACTGCTGCATATTTCCTCGAGTTTTCCTTACTGGACCCTTTGCCTTCGCACACTGTTCACACCTGCGAATGAAACGCGTAACCGACTCATGGCATCCTACCCAGTAGAAACGTCTCTTGATCTTTTCTACAGTCTTGTTAACAACAAGATGACCCCCGCTTGGTCCCTCGTGGTATTCTCGCATGACCTCGTCGATGTGCCCTTTTGGTATTACCAGCAGATCGTTTACAATGTTCCCGTCCTCACTTTCCCAACTGCGGTAGAGGCAACCGTTCTTCAGCTTCAAACTCTGCCACTGAGCCCAGTAAGCTTTCACGATTGGGCTTTCACTGGATATTTGCTGCCAACTTGGTCGAAATCCTCGTTCTTGGTAGTCGATGATGACTGCCAGATCGGCATCTTCTCGCTGCTTCCTTCCGACTTTCTCGACAGTCCAGGAATCTTCCGGCAGCACCTGGAAACAACGCATGTCGGCGACCTGTTCCTTGGTTTCGGCTCGTGGACAATGTTTGCATTCAACATCGCGAAGTCGCCTCGTTAATGCATCCGCATTACTATGACTGCTTCCCTTCTGGTATTCGCGTGATCTCACTTGATCCCCTTTTGGCGAATCCGACCTCGGACGCCTTCTTTCCAGACGGCAATTTCTCACCATGTGCCCTTGCTGGTTGCAGATGTAGCATATACCTGAGAACGGGCGGCTCCTACTCACCGTTGTTGCACTAGAACTACGCCATAATTTGCTGGAAGAACGCTTTCTCCGCAGACGACAGTCTTTTGCAATGTGCCCCTGCTGGTCGCAGATATAGCAGCTACCTGGGAACGAGCGACTCCTACTCACTGTCGTTGCTCTGTCACTACGTCGCGATTTGCTGAAGGAACGTTTTCTCCGCAGACGGCAGTTCCTCGCAATGTGCCCCTGCTGGCCGAAGATGTAGCATCTACCCGGGAATGAACCACTCCTACTCGCCGTTGTTGTTCTCGAACTATCCTGGTCTTGAGATATGCGCCGTAATTTAATGGAAGGTCGGCATATCAAGAGCGATGTTTCACATGCGAAAGCGCTGGCAACTGTCTCCTTGAAAGATGTCTTCGGCAGAAGAATCAAACTTCGTTGCGTATCGTTGAATAAACGTTTCCTTGTTTACTCGCAATCCCACTTCTGACACCAAATGTTTCGAAATATTCAATCCCCACACCAAATAAGGTTCGCACCACTGGATTGCAATAAACTACAATTGTCTTTTTATCCAAAATAAAACACACACACTTTTCTTTGTTTCACCACAGATCAACTATCTGTACAGCTTCACCACTTTTCTTTATTATCCAATACTTTAAACTTTATTACACAAACAAACCTTTATTGAGAGCTTTTATTTTCACACTGTTTGATCACACTGACTTGTCACACGCTATTCAATACCACAAACTGAATGAATGTCGAGGGCGAGTGTTCGCGCTTATATAGCTCTCGGTGCACCTTCTCGAATGTTCGCCGCTGGAAGTTCCCCTTCGGAAATCTCTAGAACGCTCTGATAATCAACATTACGCCATTGGAAGTTGACATTATTCCAATCCCCGCTTCCAGAGAGCTTTCGAACTTCGACAGCGAAATTCGAACTTAACCGTCGGTTTGCATCTCCGAAACAGTATGTAGTCTATAGACACACAAGAACATATAATCTACATGATTAATAACAATAGAAACTTTCAAAACGTCAGCACTACGAAAATCAACACACTTCTCCTCGCACACTAAGTACTCCTCTTTGATGAAGCAACCTACACCACCTGAAGCATAGTTTTCATTTGGGCTTGCAAAGAATCTAAAACCAGGCAAATAGTAATCATTAATCTCGAATTCGTAAATCCAAATTTCTGACACAAATACAATATCAGGGAGACACAAGAACGAATCGAGGTGGGCAACGAGAGAAGAAAAATTTTCTCTTAAACTTCTAACATTCTGATGGACAACAAAGAGTTTGTTATGGCAATTCCTGCTATCAGTAAATACTTTATCACAGTTTATACTATTGACGTTTTTTTTTTTTACGGCGAATCTTTCTCTCAATAATGAAAATGATTTTTCACTCCATGATGTGACCGAAGAGTCGTTTGTTTTTGAATGTGTAGGAACCTCTGAAATTATCAAAGCTATTCAGTCCATTAAGTCGAATGGTCAGGGTGCTGATGGCATTTCTCCTAAGTTTGTTAAACTTATTTTACCCTTAGTAATTCCGTATATTCGAAATATATTTAATGTATGCATATACACTTGTAAGTTTCCTGATCAATGGAAGAACGCTGTTATTATACCTGTTCCTAAGAAATCAAATCCGTTTGGGCCGTCGGACTATAGGCCGATAAGTTTGTTGCCCTTTCTTGCAAAGGTATTTGAAAAAGTTATTGCGTATCAAATTCAGCATTACATTAACACAAGAAATTTGATGTCGAAATGGCAGTCAGGATTTAGGGTTAATCACAGTTGTGAATCTGCTGTGATTAAAGTAACCACCGACCTGCGTATGGCAGCGGATTCAGTTGGCGCTGCTTTGTTAGTGCTTCTGGATTTTTCTAATGCTTTTGACTGCATCGATCATTCAGTTCTCTTAGAAAAATTAAAACATAAATTTAGCTTCGCAAACTCTGGACTCAAGTTAATGGGCGAATACCTGAAAAATAGGCAATTATCTGTTAAAACTGTTCTGGGTATGTCTAGTGCTACTGTTGTCAACTGTGGCGTCCCCCAAGGATCTGTACTGGGTCCTTTGCTGTTTTCCCTGTTCATAAATGATTTACCTGATGTAGTCCATAATTGTAAAGTTCATATGTATGCTGTTGATGTGTGTATTTATTTGCCCTGCCATAAATCTCTTAGTCAACTCCGTTGCAAAAGTCAACGAAGACCTACATAGAATTCAAATGTGGTCTGAGCAAAATAAACTCAGATTGAATGCACAAAAAACGGTCGCAATAATGTGCTCTAATAGGGTTTTTTGTCCCGAAAATATCCCACCCATCCTAATAAACGGTGAAACTATATCCTATGTCAATAAAGTAAAATACCTTGGGTTTATTATAAATAATTCGCTGACATGTTGTGATGCTTTTTCTGACACAGTCAAAAGAATTTATTTCAGATTGCGTAGCCTGCGGTGCTCAACTCAGCTTCTTCATCCCAGTATGAAGCTTAAGCTAGTTAAGAGTCTTATATTACCATATTTTACGTTCCATTGTTGCATGTATCCTTGTCTAGATTTTCGATGGTCCCTTATTCCACGGCGATTTTTTAGTACAGCTTGAAATAAGTGCGAAAGAGATGGTCAGTGAAACAGAAATACATTGGCACAGTCACGCGCGGGTAGCTACTTCGTGCGGCTCTTTGACATTTCCTTATCTCCTTTTCTTTGTTTTGCGATGTCGCTTCACTCCTGTTTCAGATTTGAAAGTGTACGTATGGATACCATTCTTACTTTTCAAATTTCACCACCGGCTAACGATAATGATATGTGAAACGAAATGTCAAAAAGACGCACACTGCTGCGAAATGAAAAAAAGGTCCATGGAATAACTCTTGCTGCTCGGAATGTCAGTCCAAAAGGAAATCACACTTTTCAAGCTGTACAAAAAAAGCGCCGTGGAATAAGGGACATGCAGACGTAAATTAAATGTTGCCTTAAATGACACTCTAAGATATATATTTAATGTACCTAGATGTATTAATGTGAGTCGGTATAAATTCAAAATGTTTGGAATCCCACTAGATCGTTACTTAGCAATGAGAAACCTTTTACTACTCCATAAAATTATCTATCGGAAAGTTCCACAGTATTTGAATGAAATGATTACTTTTGCCCAATCGCGTAGAGGTGTTTGTTTGATTTTTCCATCTTTTACACACACTGTTTCAGAGCGATCCTTTCTTAACTCAGTAATACGGTTGTGGAACAATTTACCAGCCGAGTTGCAGAAAACAACTTCGTCGATGATCTTTCAGAGGAATCTGATCTTGCATCTCTCAACAAAGCCCTGATTATTGTTAATAGTTTTATTAATATTATATGTTTATGAGTCACAAAATGCCCTTGTTATATTGCCATAAATACCTATTATAAGATATAATATCTTGTGGTATTTTATGTTATTCAAATAATAAATAAACTAAATAGAAATAGAAAAAAATAAATAGAAATAGATCAATAACAGAAAGGTCATCGATTAGATCATTATCAAAATTAATTTTATCTCAAAAGTAATAAATTAGCACTAAATAAGTGCAAGATCATTGAACGATCAAATTGAGATGACCCTCCCACCTTCTACCTTTCTCAGTAAAATTTGATTGTTATTAAACCATACATATTTATGCCATGAAAAACATAACTTGTAAAAAAACCAAGTCTCGCAAATCAGATCTTCTACCGTAAAAAGTTGTAAGATCAATGTATTACCAAGTCAGTTAATTTATTCAGTCCCTACTTAAGGGACCTTCTGCCTTGATTGATTACGTAATTAGCTAACCTAACAACATCTTATAGTGACCATACCAATATCAAAATCTTTTATGTTTTAAGTAAATTGATTGACCTGGCCATCGCATGAAAACACAATATATCTCACAAGTAATACATATTATGAGAGCACCGTGGCGCAGTGGGTAGTGTGTTGGCCTCTGACGCCGATGACTTGGGATCGAATCCCGACACAGCCATGTCATCGAACGTGTTTTTAACGGTGTTTCTCCTCAGCGGGGTTCTGACAAAACCCCCTGTAGTAAAATTGTCATGAAAAGCTTCTCAAAATTCGCCGTTCGGAACCGGCAATAAAACTGTAGGTCCCTTTCACCTATGTGAAAATGAAATCACACACAACATGGGTGATTGAGAGAAGCTCGGCTCAGGTTCTTCATGGACTGTAACGCCAACATACATACATAATACGTATTATATTAAATTAGATTATTTAGTGCGATTTCCAAGTCAATCTGTTTACTTAAAACATAAAAGATTTTGATATTGGTATGGTCACTATAAGATGTTGTTAGGTTAGCTAATTACGTAATCAATCAAGGCAGAAGGTCCCTTAAGTAGGGACTGAATAAATTAACTGACTTGGTAATACATTGATCTTACAACTTTTTACGGTAGAAGATCTGAGTTGCGAGACTTGGTTTTTTTACAAGTTATGTTTTTCATGGCTTTGGTTTTACTTCAAGCATATAACGCATCTATACGTGGTGTGATTTGTTCACTAATACAAGGTTTACTGGACAGGTTTTCATTCTGGCTGGCGGTCCTGTGTCTTGGGAGTCGAAAATACAGCCAACAGTTGCACTCAGCTCTACGGAAGCGGAATACGAGGCACTTTGTTCAGCATCAAAGGAGATTTTGTTCATGCGTCAACTTATCAACGAAATGGGCTTTAATAGTTTAGTAAGCAAACCGACGTGGTTACACAGCGACAATTTAAGTGCACTACGCTTAGTCAAAAATCCAATATTCCATAGGAGAAGCAAACACATCGACATTAAAATGCACTTTATTCGTGATGCCTACGAACGAAAAGACCTTAGATTTGAATACATCTCCATGGATGATATGATTGCTGACGTGTTAGCTAAGGGCCATAAGAAGAGAAAACACGAAAAAATGTTAAAGATCGTTGGTTTTGAGTATCAATGATTTGAGAGGTTGTGTTGAAAAACCATCTGTTGGCAATTCAATAATTTACAAACACATACATTTACATTGTACATTATACGTTATGTTTCTTGAATTTGTAAGACTCATTTTTTCTTTTATACACTAAGTCGCATAATAAACTTGCTACAGGTAAGACGCTTGTGGTTTTAACTCTGTCTACCCAACAGTATCTCCCTCCAACTTGAGATCTGAACAGTGTTTGTATTGCAATGCAGGGAATCTAGTGGAAGAGCCGATTTGCAGTAACACCAATAACTGGTGTTGAAGTTTTATACATAATTAATTCACTGAATCGTTCCCCTTCCTGTGGTGATGATGGCCTTTCTAATTATATGTTAAAACATATCGCTCTAAATATAGAAGACGTACTACCTTACCACTTTAATCTAAGTATCTCCACTGGCACGTTTCCGGACAGGTTAAAATGCGCAATTGTTCTGCCAAATTTTAAAAAAGGCAACAAAAGAGATAAAAATAACTACAGGCCTATCTCACTACTTTCTTCTATCTCGAACATTTTTGAAAAAGGGGTCAAGACTAGAATCTTGCAGTTCCTGAAGAGAATACGTTTTTTCAGTCCTTTGCAATACGGTTTTAGAACAGGACTCTCTACAGAAGATGCGCCTATGGGTTTTTGTTCGCTTATAAACAAAGGACTTGACTCAAAAAAAGGTGTGCTGGACTGTTTGTTGACATAACTAAGGCCTTTGACACAGTAAACCATAACATTCTCCTGAGTAAATTGCAACGGGCTAGCTTTAGAGGACCTATTCATAGTTGGCTGGAATCATATCTTAAAGATAGAAGACAAGTAGTGAAAGTTGGGGACAGTTTTAGTGAGACTCGTATTATTAAACGCGGGGTACCCCAGGGATCTGTATTAGGCCCCACTCTTTTCCTAGTGTTCATAAACTCACTGTTTAGTCAGCCTCTTACAGGTAAAGTTACGGCTTTGCCGACGATCTTGGTATTGCCTACGACTATCCTAGCCATCTCCAGCTAGTTGCTGACATTAACTATGATGTGCACATATTGAGACAGTGGTTCACCAAACATAAACTTAGTGTCAGCAATAAAACAAAACTAATGTTTTTCAGCCTTAGGTCGCAGAGGTTACCGGACCTTGATTTTCGTTTCCACGCCGATAACTGTACTCGCTACAAATTGCCGGATTGCACATGTAACGGCCCTTCCCCGGTTTTATTTGGTGGTCACTCAGCGTGTCATACAAACTGCTTTAATATTGACATAGTAATAACTCCAAATACCTAGGTGTTACAATTGACCAAAATATGAATTGGTAGGATCATATTACAAACCTCAAACAGTATCTTCGTTCCTCTATCCGTGGTCTGTTCCATCTTCGAAAATATTGCACAAAAGGTTGCTTAAGAACTGTTTACTTCGGGATATTTCACTTCAAACTAAATTATGGCATAGGATGTTGGAGAGGTGCCTTACCTCACGAAAATTCAGCCTCTTCTTATATTGCAAAAATGCGCTATTAGGACGATTTGTGGAATTCGTCGTCTCAGCCATACCATGACTCTCTTTAAGAACCTGAATATCATGCCGGTTAGGTACCTATATTACTACAAGGTGTCCAAATTTTTTTTTATGGGAAGTGGTTATTTGCAGAGCTCGATTTCTGATGCCCGCAGTTTACGCAGTAAACTTGAATCCCTGGCAAACATTCCTACATTTCGAACCACACGTTCGGATTCCGGCTACACGTTTGGAACATTTTCGCAGCCTCCAAGCAATGGTTCCCGGTTTCTGGAAGAGGTGGCATTTGGAATATCTGACGACCCTTCAAGAGCGACTGAAATGGCAAAAATCGAGCACCAACATCAAGCCTGGGGACCTAGTAGTCGTAAAGGAACCAAATCTACCCCCCCACTAAATGGATCATGGGCCGTATCATCAATGTGAAACCGGGGCTGGACGGCAAGGTACGAGTAGCGGACGTCAGAACAGCAGCAGGAATCTTAACTCACAACCAACCCATCACAAAGTTAGCAGTTCTACCAGTTTCCTGAACTCGTTCAGGGGGTGCGGAATGTTTGAGATTATATTAAACTATCTTGATTGCATTGAAATTATCTTATTGTTTGAGATTATTGTAAATTATATTGCTTACTATGTACATACAATTTAATTGTAACACCCTGTACCGAGAGTCACTCAGCAGCAGCTCCCCTAGTATAACTATTATTGCGCTCTCCTCCTTAATTTTCGTATAACTTGTTGTTCTTGCATGCAATGGAATATGCCTTATTATAAACCTCGCGCTCAGACAGCATCCCAAAAGTATTTTATAGTGTTTAAATTGAGTGTTTTAAACATAGAGGTCGGAAGCTGATTGTTGCTGCTGAGTGAACACTTCGAGCACTCTACTAGTGGCGAATTGGCGGCATTTGTTTTTCTTGTGGATCCCAGCGTGCTGTTTCTCAACAAACAGGCTCTATCGGTTTACTCTTGTTTACAATCACGTTATCCAAGTTATCGTGCAATGTTGTGGGTATATAATCGAAACAACTCGTATTTTCACCTGCGCTAATTATTTGATTTAAATGCATTTTCCAAATCTTTTTAGATTCACTAACTTCAACTAAATAATTTTGCATGCCTAAACGTTTTAAAATTCTGGCCTTTGTCCAGACTACTTTATTACTTTTACAATAGTCTTTTACCATTACAATTTCATTAACTTTAAACGCTTTTCTTGTTTTATGTTTATAGTTTTATTTTTCTTTTAGTTTACTTTGAAAGTAAATGAAGACTGGCTACAGAAATGATCCTGTGAAGTATAGTTTTTTGAGGGCGCCATGAGTTACATACGTATCCACCTTCAAGCAATTCAGCGCACCAAAGCGGAGGTACATAGATGACCACAAGATCCTCTCATTAACACCGTTTAAAAGAGAGCAAATGCAAAGGCACGCTATCGCTGATTGGTTGCGAATTATATATGAATCAGATAAGGGAACGTATGACTAAACAAACCGGGTATGATGGGACGCTTAGTCTTGTCGTACATGAAAGGAGCCAACTCACTTTCTGTTTGGACGTTGACACGAGAAGACTTATCTATATCTATGTGTAAAAAAAAAATAAAAATTCGAAAATAAAAAAATGTGAAAATACGTTTAAGCAATGTGTTTCAATTATAACCCAAAACAAAGAAAAAGGGATCAATTTATTAAACTGGCGCAGTCGGTAAAAGAGCTACAAACAAGTGAAAAATAAAAAATAACTAAGTGAAAAAAGAAAACTAAAAATTGTTACAAAATACCAGACGCTAGAGACCTATAAACAAGTTAAAAGTATATAATTTAATTAGTTATTACAAGGGAAGAATAACTAAGCGAAAAGTGCTATTTCATTTATACGAACAAAAAAAAAAAAGCGAATCAAAGGCTTATTAATTAAGGAATTAATTCGATATCATTCGAGGACAAAAACGAAAAACTGAAATGGCGGCCATCAACCTCATGGATCTTGCGAAGGAGATAGCGGACTTTACCGGTTTACCAGAGGAGCTGGATATATTTATAAAACAGGTAGATATATTTTTAGAGCACCGTGGCGCAGTGGGTAGTGTGTTGGCCTCTGACGCCGATGACTCGGGATCGAATCCCGACACAGCCATGTCATCGAACGTGTTTTTCACGGTGTTTCTCCTCAGCGGGGTTCTGACAAAACCCCCTGTAGTAAAATTGTCATGAAAAGCTTCTCGAAATTCGCCGTTCGGAACTGGCAATAAAACTGTAGGTCCCTTTCACCTATGTGAAAATGAAATCACACACAACATGGGTGATTGATAGAAGCTCGGCTCAGGTTCTTCATGCACTGTAACGCCAACATACATACATACATACAGGTAGATTATTTATACAAATTTATAAATGATTAAGATGAGAATTCGAAGGGTTTTCTTAATTTAAGAATAAGGCAGAAAATTAAGGGTAGTGCAAATCTAGTTTTAATTAATAATAAAAACCCAACAAATTGGGGATAATTAGGGAAATACTTAAGGCTAATTGTGGTATAAGCGAAGGCATGGAGACTATTGTGAATGAAGTCAAAATGTTGCAATTCAAAAATAGTGTAGCAAATTTATACGAGAGCATGTTACACTATCTAACAAAAATCAACATTTAAACTTCTTTAAGTTCGGACACTTCCGGTTGGTTTGATAGCAAACAAAGCGAGGCAATGATTTTGAAATTATTTATAAGCAAATTGCCTAGCGAACCGAAGCTCATACTAAATGCAAGAAATCCATCTAGTTTGAGCGAGGCTAAAGCCATTTTAACCGACACGGACAATTTCTATAATTTATCCAATAGAAACACACAACACTTCTTCTATTATAACCAGAGACCATTTTCTCGACCAATTAATAGTAGACCAGATAACGCTCTCCTTCACATAATTTTAGACAAATTAAGCCAAAACAATCCAAACTTATTAAACACACATTTTTCGAGTAATGGTAATTTACACAATTATAACCCACAAAACTCGCGGGAAACTAACATAAGAAATTCCAAACCAAATAGTTCAGGTATGTACAGAAACAATTCGGTCACGGAAGAAATGGAATTAGGACACGTCCAATCTTCCGACTCGTCACCCTTAAATATACAGCAAGAACTTACTTACTTACTTACTTATCAGGCCTGCGTTCCATGGAGGATCTGAGCCTGAGCTATAGCTGCCTTCCATCCTTGACGGTCCCGGGCACGCTGCTTCCAGTTGTCAAGACCAAGATGTCTTACATCCGCGATTATTTGGTCTTTATACCGGAGGTTCGGTCTTCCTCTTCTTCTCGAACCAGGAGGCTCGGAGTCGAAGACCCTCTTTGCTGGAGCGTTGATGTCCATGCGCTCGATGTGGCCGAGCCAGTGTAGTCGACGGATCCTTGCCTTCCGGACTACATCCACATCTTGGTACAGCTCGTAGAGTTCGCGGTTGTGTCTTCTTCTCCATTCACCTTCCTCACAGACAGGACCAAATATCCGGCGCAGAATTTTTCTTTCGAAATAACCCAAAATCAGCTCCGCTGTCCTGCTTATCGTCCAGCTTTCGGCTCCGTACAGCAAGACTGGCAGAATGAGCGTTTTGTAAAGCATGACTTTTGGTCTTTCGAGTGAGGAGTTTTGACCCCAGTTGCTTGGACAAGCCGAAGTAGCAGCGGTTGCCAAGGGCGATTCCATGCTATCCACTGTGTTGTCATTTGTGGAATTTACGTTTGCCCCGAGGTAGACAAACTCCTTAACTACCTCGAAATTGTAGCTGTCAATTGTTATGTTTTGTCCCAGGTGGTGAGCGACGGATTGGTTTTTGCTTGACAGCATGTATTTCGTTTTGTCCTCATCGATCTTAAGGCCAATTCGTTTCGCCTGTTCTTCAATCGCCGTGAATGCTTCCACAATGCCACGGCGAGAACACGCGATGATGTCGATATCATCCGCGTATCCTAGCAGCTGGATGGACTTGTAAAAGATAGTGCCTTCCCTGTTGACAGCGCATAATCCGGTGCATGTTTCGAATGGTTCCGAGGTCATAGAACCGAGTTGCACGGTGCATCGCGTGTTTTTTAGCGTGGCGCGACACAACTGGATCGGTTTTACCGGGATCCCGAATTCGGCCATCGCCCCAAACAGTGCTTCACGATGAATGCTGTCGTATGCGGCTTTGAAATCGATGAAAGGATGGTGTGTATCGATTTGAAACTCGTTGGTCTTTTCCAGGATTTGTCGAAGTGTGAAAATTTGGTCTATAGTTGATTTGCCGGGCCGGAAGCCGCACTGGTAGCTGCCGATTAGTGCGGTGCAAAATGGTTTTAGACGTTCACACAATACACTGGACAGGATCTTGTATGCGACATTGAGCAGGGATATACCTTTATAGTTCTTGCAAGATGTAGGATCGCCTTTTTTGTGGATGGGGCATATAGAGCTGGTATTCCAGTCGTCGGGCATGCTCTCATCTTCCCAAATTCTGCAGATGATCTGGTGCATGCTCCCTACCAGAACATCGCCGCCAGCCTTGAAGAGCTCTGATGGCAAGCCATCTGAGCCTGCGGCCTTGTTGTTCTTCAGCTTCTGAATAGCTGTGCCGACTTCTTCTATGCTGGGTGGGAGGACTACTTCAGCGGCTGGAGTTGGGATTTCCTCGGTCCCTACCACTCTCTCTTGGTCATGCTCGTTAAGCAGCTGCTGGATGTGCTGCTTAAATACATCCACTATTCCCTGCGGGTCGGTGACAAGATTACCCTCGCAGTTTCGAAGAGCCAGGGTGCCCTTTTTGAAGCCTCCTGCAAGGCCTTTGGCTTTCTTGTAAAAGGCTCGTATTTTATGTTTATCCCTAGACTCCTCGATATCCTTGAGCTGGGAGGCTGCGAAGATTCTTTTCTTTTGTCGCAGTAGTTTCTTCTCCTCCCTTCTTCTGGCTCGGTACTCTTCCCGCGCTGCCCTGGTTTTCCTCTGCAGCGCCTTTTGGTACGCCTCGTCGGTTGCTGCCTTTTTCTGCTCACTCTCGCCATCATACCACGGGTTTCTTGACGGGGGTGGTAGGTATCCTAAGGTGGTTTCGGCTACTTCCTGAATGGCTGAGCGGCAATGCAGCCACATATTATTGGCATTTGTGTTCGACGTAGGCATACCGTAGAGTCTTTCGCTCAGCTGCTCCCTGTAGACTCTGGCAACCTCCGGTGTGCTCAGGCGCCCAATGTCGAACCTCCTCCTGATGGGCTGGTGCAGCTTTCTGACATTGGACAGTCGAGCTCTGAATCTTGCTGCTACGAGGAAGTGGTCAGAGTCGGCATTTGCCCCTCTGAATGTTCGCACATCCAGGGTGTTTGACGCGTGCCTTGCGTCAATGAGCACATGGTCGATTTGGTTGGCGGTTCGACCGTCCGGAGATCGCCAGGTTGCTGTGTGGATTCGCTTGCGAGGGAATCTTGTGCTACTTATCACCGCATTACGAGCTGTCGCAAAGTCAGCGAGTCGGAAGCCGTTATCTGTTGTTGTATCGTGGAGGCTTGGCTTTCCGATCACTCCGCCAAGGGTGTTTTCCTTTCCGATTTTGGCGTTGAAGTCCCCGAGCACGATTTTTACATCGTACTCCGGACAAGCTCCGTAGGCGTTGTCCAGGAGGTCATAGAAGTCCTCCTTGATAGGGTCTTCAGCCTCGTCGGTAGGGGCGTGTGCACATATAAGGCTGATGTTATAAAATCTGCCTCTGATGCGGATCACAGCCAGGCGATCACTTATAGGTTTAAAGTCGATGACCTTCGACCTTAACCGCTTTCCCACGACAAATCTGCATCCCAGTAAGTGCAACCTCTTGTGACAGCTATAATAAATGTCGCAATTCTTCTTCCTAATCATACCGTTTCCTATCCAGTGTATTTCCTGGACCGCATTAATATCCGCCTTGTACTGCGTGAGGATTCCTTCTAGTTTATGAGGAGCTCCGGGAGTGTACAGGGTTCTGACATTCCAGGAGCATACTCGCAAATCGTGTTCCTTTTTCGTGCGTTGTCGTCGTCGAGTATCCGTCCGTGTACCCAAGGCATCTTGCTCATTCATAACTTTAGGTTTTTTTGCGTGGGCGGATTGTTAGCCCGCCGCACAACCGCCATTCTGGTCGGGGTTTTTTTCGCTGCATACGTTTGTTCACCTCCCAACGGTTGTTTAAGAGGCTATCCAGAGGGCGCCGCGAGGAGGCCGTATGTCAACTTGACCCGGCATCTCGCCAGGTTGAGAGCAATCAACAACTTTACCCTGTATGTCCGAGCCCATGCCCTCCTGTAAATATCTACAAGTACCAAATAATCTTAAAGAAAAGCAGTGCAAATTCGTACAAAAACTTAATTATGTACAAAAAAAAAAGGAGGTTAATTATTTACTTAAACGAATATAATGAAGTCTACGTTTTACAAATCCTTCAAAAACTTTTGCCGTTAAATGGAACTATAGGTATTTACTCTCAAACTGATAGGTTATTTAGTGAATTCCAGAAAACTATAGTACAATACTTTTCAAATTCGCCAAAAATGAAAATGTTGAAATGTACCAAGTTTTTAGAGGACATTACGCGCAAGGAAAAACTACTAGAACTTATCGAAAAAACGCACAACTTATCTGGAGCTAAGAAATGTGTATTATTATCCATACCTAAAACTGGAAATACATAAATTTATGAACAATTGCATATTTTGCAACATGTGTAAATATGACAGAAACCCAATTAAACCAACATTAATGATAACTGAAACCCCTTCTGAAGCGAAAGAAATTATTCACATCGACATATGGTTTTTAAGCAAAAATTGTATGTTTCTCACATGCATTGATAAGTTAACCAAGCATGCATCTATTCACTCCATCACAGATAGAACCTCAATAACTATAGTTGATATCTTAAGACATCGTTTTGCAACTTTAGGTAAACCGACAAAAATAGTTGCCCATAACGAGTTTAATACGGCATTTATAAAGAACTTTTTAAACCAAGAAAATGTGTTATATCATTTTACTTCTCCAAATACTCATACAGGGAATTCTGTAATAGAAAGATTCCATTCAGCACTAAACGAACACATGAGACAATTCAAGCTTAATAAAGAAAATAAGGACACGGACAATAAAACATTAGTCTTAAAAGCTGTCGAAATATATAACGATACAATTCATTCTACTACGGGATATAAACCTAATGAGCTTCTATATTCAAAACTTAATTCATCGGAGTGGGAGGAACTTAAACGACGAGTGACTGAAACTAAAAACAAACAAATAGACAAAAATAATGAAAAAAAGACAACATCCTTCTGAATATAAAGATCGCGAACTAGTAAAAAATGTAGAGTTCCATAATATAAAATATCTTCCACGGTATATAATCAAAGATGTTCAAGAAAAAGGTCGCACATATTTCAAAGATAAAAATGGTATCAAACGAGACAGACAAATAATAAAAAGACCGTACAAATATCAGAAAACTATTAAAGATATTCAGTTCGATTAAAGGTTAACAGGTAAAAAAAAAACATTAATAAAAAAGAAATAAAAACAGGAAAACATAGATTTTTTACTTCATGCGTGACTGCCTCTTTGCTTTTGCTTATTACCAAATGTAGTGATTAAGATATTACCAAAAATACTGATTTAGACTATAGTAATAAATAAATTATATAGATAATAAATAAATAAAAAGACGAAATGTATAGTATTGAATTAATTTAATTTTAAATATTTATTTATCCACATTTTTCCTTCCACAATTTTGTAAATAAATAATATATACACATACATATATACTCACCGCAGTTAAGAAATTGATTATGAAATTTATAAGAAAAACTTTAAAATTGTAAAAATTAAAATATTGGAGTCTCCTATGTTTTTTTTGTGTTCTTCATTGTTAAATTATAAGTAATACAAAAAAAATCTATTTACATATACATACTCCTATTAAGCTTAAAAAAATTAGAATCTAGTAAACATAAGGAACATGTTTATATTATGAAAGGAATAGTACGACAAGATTATTGCTGTTATTTCGACAAAATATTACACTACTATCCTCATCGCATTTACTATATGCCTCGTGATAATTCAGTCTCCGGAACCTACCCTGATCTACATAATGACTTTAACAATTAGGAGGAGGAGGAGGAGTTACATACGTATCCACCTTCAAGCAATTCAGCGCATCAAAGCGGAGGTACATAGATGACCACAAGATCCTCTCATTAACACCGTTTAAAAGAGAGCAAATGCAAAGGCACGCTATCGCTGATTGGTTGCGAATTATATACGAATCAGATAAGGGATCGTAAGACTAAACAAACCGGGTATGATGGGACGCTTAGTCTTGTCGTATATGAAAGGAGTCAACTCACTTTCTGTTTGGACGTTGACACGAGAAGACTTATCTCTATGTGTAACAAAAAAAAAAAACAAAAATCGAAAATAAAAAATTATAAAAATACGTTTAAGTATTGTGTTTCAATTATAACCCAAAACAAAGAATAGGGGATCAATTTATAAAACTCGTGGCGCAGTGGTTAGTGTGTTGGACTCTGTCGCACGATGAGTGAGTTCGGATCCCGAAATGTTTATTTCGTGGCGTCCCTCCTCGGTGGGGTACTGGCAAAACCCCCCGTAGTATACTTGCCGTGAAAAAGCTTCTCGACTCATGCCGTTCGGAATCGGCATTAAACTGTAGGTCCCTTTCACCTGTGTGAAAAATAAATCACACACAACATGGGTGATTGAGAGAAACTTGGCTCTGGTCCTTCATGGGCTGTAACGCCACCAAAGAAGAAGAAGAAGTTTTGCTTTTGATTTTCCTGTTGTTTTTCAACCATTGCTTGATGAAAACGCTGGAACGAATAATAGACTTGTACGTAAGGGAATAGATTGGGGACGGTTATCTGTCACAATCACATAATGCGTACATAAGGGGAAAATCGGTGGATACTGTTCTGCATAGGGTAGTCTCTACTATAGAAAAATCGCTCAGCATCAAGGAATTCACTCTAGGTGCCTTCCTTGACATTGAGGTCGCCTTTAATAATGTTAGTACCGAGGCAATAGTTTCCAGCCTTCATATGGCCCAAATAAACCCGGGTGTATGCAGTTGGATTGGGCAAATGCTGGGTACTCGTATAGTAAATTCGACGCCACAAGGTGGCGTTCTGTCACCCCTCCTATGGCTCATTGTGGTCGACGGAATGGCCAAGATTCTGGAGACGGAGGGTTTTAATGTCACGGCCTACGCCGATGGCATTGCCATTTTAGTCTCTGGAAAATCTCCGCAGGTCCTCAGCGATAGACTAAGCTATGCACTGATGTTAGTGGATAGCTGGGTCAAGGGGCGAGGTCTGGGAGTAAATCCGGCGAAAACAGAGGTAGTACTCTTTACAATGAAAAGATCTGTACCAAGATACACCTACCCCCGTATGAATGGTATAGATCTGATCCCTGGAAAATCTGCCAAATATCTTAGCATAATCCTGGACTCCAAACTTAGTTGGAGAGAAAATATTAAGGAAAGAATCAAAAAGGCCAAAGGTCAAATATTCGTGCAAGGTGTGTATGTGTATGTGTATGTTGGCGTTACAGTCCATGAAGAACCTGAGCCGAGCTTCTCTCAATCACCCATGTGGTGTGTGATTTCATTTTCCCATAGGTGAAAGGGACCTACAATTTATTGCCGGTTCCGAACGGCGAATTTCGAGAAGCTTTCATGACAATTTTACTACAGGGGGTTTTGTCAGAACCCCGCTGAGGAGAAACACCGTGAAAAACACGTTCGATGACATGGCTGTGTCGGGATTCGATCCCGTGTCATCGGCGTCAGAGGCCAACACACTACCCACGGCGCCACGGTGCTCTCGTGCAAGGGAGCCTTTGGAAAGACATGGGGCCTCAAACCGAGGTTAGTACATTGGTTGTACACTGCGGTGGTAAGACCTATCCAGTCTATGGCTCGGTTGTCTGGTGGAAGGCGCTTGAGAAAAAGTGTCATCTTCAGAGTGTGTCAAAGGTTCAAAGAGCAGGCTGTCTGGCGGTGACGGGATCTATGTAGTCCACGCCAACGGCGGCTCTTGAAGTCATGCTGAACCTCCCACCCCTGGACATGTACTGCGAGGGCACCGCAACCAGAACTGCGCTAAGATTACAGGAATCAGGTCTCTGGAAAAGGAGTCCTCACGGACATGCATCAGTCTTGAATCGATGGGCCGTCTCGAGATTCAGAACCGTAACGGACTATGTCACCCGACTTCCTTCCTGGGAGAGGAGATTCTCTATTAGGATTCCCTCCAGGGAGGAATGGACCGGTGATTTGGTACGCACGGAAAGTGAACTAGCACTCTACACCGACGGATCCAAAATGTGTCTTCCAAGCTGAGGTCTTCGCTATCAAGCAGGCGGCGGACCTGATCAGCAAAGAGAATATCACAGGAAAAAGGATCAGCATCTATGTTGACAGCCAGGCAGTCATTAAGGCTCTGCAGGCAGCATGGATAAGATCCAAACTCGTCAAACTCTGCAAGGAGAAGTAAGAAGAGATATCCAATGTAAATGAGGTGACCCTTTGCTGGGTACCTGGTCATATGAATATCTCCGGAAACGAGAAGGCGGACGATCTGGCTAGGGTGAGATCAGGTGCTAACATTGCGCAGATCTCGGCTGAGGCCAAAGCACCACTCAGTGTGCTCTACAGAGAGATACAGACGGAGCTATTGGTGAAAGCCAATAAGCGATGGTGTCGCTTAGATACATGCGCAACGGCGAGATCGACTTGGCCCGCCTATGACAAGAAAAGAACGGAAAATCTGCTGAAGTTCAATCGTGGGAACATTCGACTGGCAGTCGGTGCCCTCACCGAGCACTGCATGCTATCCTACCATGCAGCTCGACTAGGCCAGCCCGACAATGACTTCTGCAGAAGCTTCAGGGACGAGGAGGAAATTGAGTCCGTTCGTCACCTGCTGTGCGAATGTCCGGCGCTAGCCCAAAAAAGGAATATATTCCTGGGAAGATACTTCCTTTCGGGACTAGAAGAGGTAGGTAATATTGGGCTGAACAGAATACTGGGATTTTTATCCTCGTCTGGCTGGTTCAGCTCGACGGAAAATGTATAGGTATCAACGGGTTAAACAAAACAAGTGGGCACAATGGACTCAACGTAGTCTACGTGAGTCTTGACTTTATGTCAATAGGGCACCCATATACCTAACCTAAGAAAAATAATACATGGGAGCTAGTCGATTTGCCACAGAAAAGACGCGCTATTAAAACAATGTGGGTATTTAATAAAAAACGTAATAAAGACGGAACGGTAGAGCGTTATAAGGCTAGGCTAGTGGCTAAGGGTTGTAGTCAGAAGTACGGTATTGATTTTTTTGAAACTTTTTCCCCAGTGGCAAGGTATTCCACGATATGACTTGTAATTGCAATAGCTGTAGAATTTGGATTATTATTACATCAAATTCATGTAACGGCGGCTTACCTGAACGGAGATCTAAGTGAAGATATTTATTTGGAACAGCCAGAATATTTTGAAGACAGTGAAAATCTGAAGAAAGTTTGTAAACTAAGAAGGGCCTTATACGGTTTAAGACGATCGGGAAGACAGTGACATTCCAAATTAGATGGTGCGCTGAAAAATATGGGGTTCAGTAGATGTATTAGTGGAAGTTGCGTTTATACAAATTACAAAAATGGAAATATCAATTTAATAGTAGCTTACGTCGATTATATTTTGATATCTTGCAAGGAAAAACGCGATATGGAGGAAATCAAAATTGGAACAAATTGGAATGCAATTTGATATAATCGACAATGGGCCGTTGAGTCATTTTCTTGGAATAGAAATTGAGAGAGTGGGTGAGCGCGCACCTATGAAACTTGGTCAAAAGCAGCTTATAAAGAACCTTTTGGAGGATCACAATATGAACGGGTGCAAAAAGGCAAGTACGCCAATTGACCCTGGTGTAAATTTAAAAAAATGTGATTAATGTCCTAATTGTTCTAAGGTCGATACGACTTATTATCAATTTTTAATTGGAGAGCACCGTGGCGCAGTGGATAGTGTAGTGGCCGCTGACGCAGATGACACGGGATCGAATCCTGACACAGCCATGTCATCGAACGTGTTTTTCACGGTGTTTCTCCTCAGCGGGGTTCTGACAAAACCCCCTGTAGTAAAATTGTCATGAAAAGCTTCTTGAAATTCGCCGTTCAGAACCGGCAATAAATTGCAGGTCCCTTTCATCTATGGGAAAATGAAATCACACACAACATGGGTGATTGAGAGATGCTCAGCTCAGGTCCTTCATGGACTGTAACGCCAACATACATACATACAATTGGTTCCCTTAATTTTATAAGTATCACTACACGTCCCGATATTTCTCACTCTGTTGTCAAATTATCTAAATACAATAAAAATCCACATAGAGAGCACCTTGCGGCATTTACTTAGATACCTGATTAACACTATCAATTATCAGCTTGTTTACAAGCAATCCGGGACAGAATTGTATGGTTATACAGACGCTGATTGGGGTGGAAATTTGGATGACAGAAGGTCGTTTTCTGGACAGGTTTGCATTCTGGCTGGCGGTCCTGTGTCTTGGGAGTCGAAAAAACAGCCAACAGTTGCACTCAGCTCTACGGAAGCGGAATACGAGGCACTTTGCTCAGCATCAAAGGAGATTTTGTTCATGCGTCAACTTATCAACGAAATGGGCTTTAATAGTTTAGTAAGCAAACCGACGTTGTTACACAGCGAAAATTTAAGTGCACTACGCTTAGTCAAAAATCCAATATTCCATAGGAGAAGCAAACACATCGACATTAAAATGCACTTTATTCGTGATGCCTACGAACGAAAAGACCTTAGATTTGAATACATCTCTATGGATGATATGATTGCTGACGTGCTAGCTAAGGGCCTTAAGAAGAGAAAACACGAAAAAATGTTAAAGATCGTTGGTTTTGAGTATCAATGATTTGAGAGGTTGTGTTGAAAAACCATCTGTTGGCAATTCAATAATTTACAAACACATACATTTACATTGTACATTTTACGTTATGTTTCTTGAATTTGTAAGACTCATTTTTTCTTTTATACATTAAGTCGCATAATAAACTTGCTACAAGTAAGACGTTTGTGATTTTAACTCTGTCTACCCAACAGTATCTCCCTCCAACTTGAGATCTGAACAGTGTTTGTATTGCAATGCAGGGAATCTTGTGGAAGAGCCGATTTGCAGTAACAGCAATAACTGGTGTTGAAGTTTTATACATAATTAATTCACTGAATCGTTCCCCTCCTGTGGTGATGATGGCCTTTCTAATTATATGTTAAAACATATCGCTCTAAATATAGTAGACGTACTAGCTTTCCTCTTTAATCTAAGTATCTCCACTGGCACTGTTAAAGTTACATTTGTTTTTGAATATTTAATTAAAGTTTGCTAAATTAACTTATATATATTTGATACCTTAATAATAATTTTGAGTTGTACGCACTTAAGACTGGAAGTTCGAAAATATGTAAACCTAACCTTCCGGAAACAGAATTTAATAAAAGCGAGGGATTCTTTCTTGAACTGTGAAACAGAGCGGATCGTATTTTTTTATTGGGAGTAGTTTTGTTGGTCGATTATCGACAAAAGTTAAAATTAATTTCGTTGAGTCCAAAAACGCTTGGACATATTTTTTGGCGCCGAAACCCGGGACAAATAATAGTTGGAGTCCCCATCATAAAGCTGAATAAAAACAAAAAAACAGAAAAGTGCAAACTACAATCCAGCCAACGAATTCGGTTCGTGGAAGCACTACCAGTGAAGAGCTTACAAAGCAGCGGACATTAAAAGACATCGAGGGAAACTACCAGTGAAGAGCTTACGAAGCAACGGACATTGAAAGACATCGAGGGAAACATCGCTGTAAAAGATCGTAAATATAACAACTTGCATATACTTATATACATGTTGCATGGTTTCCTAGAAATTGGTAAAATTTAAAGAGTATTCAACACATTTCATCCTCGAAGTTGAATAGTTAGAATCGAATAGCTGACACCATTCCAAATCAGAGCTTTCGATTAATCCGTTCTCATCGTAAAAGAAAGGCTAGGCGCGTAGGAGGAGCAAAGCTCGTGCTTTTCTAAAATTGCCGCGTGGTTAAAATATCACCTAACCTCGTTAAGAGCTTTAACTCTTTAAAAGAGTTGTTGTTGTTGCTGGCGGATCGCTCCGGCTAAGTCGAGCTTGGGAAAAGTTCTTGAATTCGCCGTCGAATTTACTAAAAGCTTACTTACTGCAAATTTCGTTGGCAGAATAAAATATTTTATTCAAAAAAGTAAAGCTTTCCAATTGCTGGGTGGAAACATTGTTGCTTGTTGCTGAATTCATGTTTGTTAAAAGTACATACTCAACTTGTGAATTAGTTTAATTTTCTACTTTCGTCTCTGATTTGAAGCGATCGTTGTTGCCGATAATTCGTGCAGAATAGGTTATCTAAGCTTTCTCGATTGAGTGGATTTCCTAAATAATGTCTAAATCAGATATCGTTGCTGAAGACAGAGTTGATATGGAAAAACAAGTGCGTGAGGAGCTTACGGGTGAACGAGAGTCAGCTGGCCAGCGTGCAAAAAACTTAGCTGAGCTAAAAGCATTAAGAGCTTCCACTAAAGGAAGTATGAGTAGAATAAAGAAATTAATTGATGGTAATGGATCGTCAATTTCTGTGACGGAGTTAGAATGTCGCTTAGGAATCCTTGAATCCTACTTCAAACAGGTTCTGAGCGTTCAACTATCGTTAGAACGAATGAATAATACTGAAGAAGAGGAGGGCAATGCAATTAAAAGAGCGGAAGTTGAGGATTTGTATGTGGTCACAAAATCGAAAATATTATCGTTGCTAGCAGAAAAGAAATCGAACACAAGTGCGTGCGAGAATTTTAATGCATCAATTGTACAACACCAACCGATTTCAAGGTCAAAGTAAGAACGAATTAAGCTGCCAGTATTTTCTGGAAAGTTTTCAGAATTCCCAAATTTTATTGGTATATTTTCAAGTCTTGTGGATAATGACGATTCGTTGGATAATCTGCAGAAGTTTAATTATCTGAGAAGTTGCTTGTCAGGGTGTGCATTAAATGCGGTTAAGGAGTTTGACTTAACGGCCGCAAATTACTCAAAGGCTATAGTCCGGTTAAAAAAGAGATTTGATAGCAAGACCATGATGTTTCAAGAGCATGTGAATGGATTGCTAGGAATCCAAAAAATTACCAAATGTTCTTCCTTCAATTTTCGAAACTTGGAAGGTAGTTTTAATACCCATATAGCAGCTATGCATAGTATTGGCGATTACAAAGATATTGCTGATGCATTCTTAATTTCGTTTGCACTCGATAAAGTAGATGCGGAAACTAAGTCTAAGTGGGATGAGTCTCTGGATCATTCGAAATTACCATCGTGGGAAGAGTTTTCGAATTTGTTGAATCGTCGTTGTCAAACTCTAGAGGCCAAGGAGTCAAAGATGTGTAAAACTGAGGCAAGTACTGCAACCAGTAATTCAAGTCGCTTTCGTCCACATAACTTATCTAAAAATTCCACAAAATACATGTCACTTGTTGTTCGTAATAAGAAGTGTGAATTTTGCCTAGCTGACACGCATGATACAGTTACATGCTCTAGTTTCGCTCGTTTGCCTGTGTTGAATCGCTTTCAAGAGGTCAAAAAACGTATTCTTTGTATCAATTGTTTGGCAACAGGACACTCAGTAAGAAGGTGCAAATCAGCTAAATGTAGCATATGCTCTCTGCCTCATCATCGGTTGCTCCACAGATTTACTGTTGAAAACGAATTCAATGCTGATGTAGCTACAAAGTTGGAAGGTGGCGCTAGTTAAAATAATATTTCGTTGATGACGAGTGCGTTTGAAAGAAACTGCTCACACGTTATTTTGGCCACCGCTATAGTCTACCTTAAAGACAAGTTTGGCAATTACCAACAAGCGCGAGCCTTACTAGACTCGGCTTCTCAGTTGAACTTTTTAACAGAGGATATGGCCCAAAAACTGAAGCTAAAAAAGGTTCAAACGCATACATCTGCTTCTGGGATAGGGAAATCCAATGCCTTCGTTAAATATAAAACTGAAACTTGCGTTAAATCAATAAGTTCAGATCACGAATTCAATCTGGCTTTATCGATTTTGAATGGCATAACCAATGTGCTTCCCAAAAGGAAATTCGACATTTCGACTTGAAATATACCATCGAATATCCCCTTAGCCGATCCTTACTTCAACCTACCCAACCGCATAGACCTATTGATAGGGGCAGATAGTTTTTTCCAGTTGCTCTATGTAGGACAAATAAAGCTTGGGCCCAACTTGCCAATCCTCCAAAAAACATTGCTAGGCAGATATGGCTTGTCAGAGATTCCTGAAGCAGCTTGTATGCTAGTTAATAGCTGCGAAGCTCAAGACGTTTCATTAAATGACATCGTCAGCAAATTCTGGGAAATAGAAGAGGTTAACCAAGAACGTACATTTTTGACACAAGGGGAAGAGGAGTGTGAAAAGGAGTTCCTGAAGAGAATTCGTCGTCAGGAAGACGGTCGTTTCGTTGTTAGTCTTCTTTTCAGGCAGCCATCGGAGAAGTTAGGAAACTCCTTGAGCATGGGTCAAATAGAAATAGATTCCATAAATTGGAAAAACGACTGGAGAAAAACCCTGTGGTACGAGAGCAGTACAATCACTTCATGGAGGAATATCAACGCCTGGGTCACATGGAAATTGTTTCAAGAGATCAGTTAGCATCAGTTAAATATTTTGCTCCCCATCAATTTGTTCTCAGGCCGGATTCCTTGACCAGAAAATTGAGAGTCGTATTCGATTGCAGTAGCAAGACTACTAACAGCATATCGTTGAATGATCTCCTTTTTAAGGGCCCCATAGTTCAAGACGATTTGTATGATATTATTCTCCGTTTTCGATCTCACAAATATGTCATTACAGCTGTTATATCAAAAATTTGTAGGCAGATATTAGTGCATGATAAGGAACAGTACTACCAATGCATTGTCGCAGGTAAGCTATATTAAATTCCGAAAGGAGGAAAGGAAGAGATTGAAGGGTGAAGCAGCGAGTGGCATGTTAGCGGATTGCGCGGCGTGAACTCGTCGGTGGGGGGGGGGCTCTTGCTGCTGTTTGGCTTACCTACAATTTTTCATGCCACGAATGTATGAAGGATTAATAGGAACTCATTGTTATATATGTTTTTTTTTTTTTTCTGCAAAAGGGGTTGGGGTGAGGGGGGGTTAAAATGTGGGAAGGGAAGTAGAGGCGGTGCTCAAAAGGGATGATTAGATGAAACTGAAAACTTATTTGTGCTCGGATGGTGTTGCACATTGAGGCAGCCCTCCCTGGAATTGTCGCTCGGCTCCAATTCCACAGCTATCTCTCCTCATCTCTTCAGCTAGATAGCCCCTACCACTCATGCATAGCTACACGCACACACACACAACCACGTACGTTTGGCAATTCAAAAAAAAAACTCACAAAATCATGGTGATTTTATACACATAAAGTTTCGTTAATATATTTATATTCGTAAATTTCTGTTACGGATACAGGATTCTAGTGTCTAAATACAGAGTTAAGTATAGTACATACCGTATCTATTGTGTACACGGTGGCGCATACATATATATATAATTCCTTCTCCTCTCTTTCTTTAGGTAATTTCAACATAAAGTATATAAAAAGTTCTCTCTCTTTTTTTTTTTTTTTTTTGTGTGAATGATAAAATAGGTGAAATGAGCGGAAGGAGCGCGTGTACGTTAAAATTGGATAATTAATAAAAAAATCGACTATAAGGATTCTCAAATGTTGATAGAAAAATGGTTTTGGGGTACTTACATTACATCCGCCCTTTGTGCACAAACGGTGATGCTGCTCCGTCTCTTGACCAGAATGATCTGTACATTACAGTAATTCGCATATTTTTTTTTTTTTTTTTCGTTTTATTATTATGTTTTTTTTTTTTTTTTTTTTTTGTATATATGTATATATCTACATGGCGTTCGATACGTATGCGCACTGCGAACACTCACAATAAAAAAAAATTTTTTTTTTCTCCCCCTTTTGCTTTTTTTTTTCTTTTATTTTAAATTTTTTTTTCTAGTTTTTTTTTTTTGTTAATATGGGAGGGGTTAAAGCTACACAGGTCACTTCACTACAAATTACTGTGACAGCAAAAAAAAACGACACCCACGCCACTTTAGCCGTTATAACGCCACCACACCACTCTCGGTTGCCGTTAGATGACCCTTGAGTCTTGGTTGCTGATCGGTGCACTCTCGCCTTCTGACGTTACGAGTTGCAACCACGCCTGTTGTTGCCGTGTGTTGCAGACACGCCTTTTTGTTACCGTGTGTTGCAAACACGTCATTTGTTGCCGTGTGTTGCAGACACACCTTTTGGTACCGTGTGTTGCAAACACGTGTTTTGTTGCCGTGTGTTGCAGCCACGCCTTTTGGTACCGTGTGTTGCAAACACGTGTTTTGTTGCCATGTGTTGCAGCCACGCCTATGCTGCCGTGTAGCACTCACGCCTCCTGATGTCGAGTTTCTTATTCCTCTCGCTTCTACCCACTTATTCTTTCTCACCCTGGTTTTTTTTTTTTTTTTTTGTTTTTTGTTTTTTTTTTTATACCTTTTTACAAAAAAAAGATCGGGCTTGCGGACGATAACCAGGAGAAGAGAAGGAAGGCGAAGCAAAAGGAATATATACCTGTGTCTTCTCGCTTCAGTGATCGACTGCCAAATGCTAAGAGTTTTTCGGCACGCCTTGTTGGGGTATTTATACACCAATCAGCAGCCAGGATTTCGATCGGCTAGTGGCTAAGTTGTCGAAATCTACCACTTGGCGAAGTGCTGAGCTACTCGGGTAGTGTTGGGTGGTGTGTGGGACATTTAAAAAAATTTTTTGTTTGTTTTATTTTTTTGTGTATAAGAGTTGGTTCCGACGATCATTGCATCAGGAAGCACGCCGCACCATCGTAAATTTTCAAAATCCGAAGGGATTTGGAAAAGGTACGAAAATATCAGAAACGTGGTTCCGTCCACAGTCATCTCTATAGTACTCGAATCAAGACCCTGAAGAACTTACTTTCTTATATCTTTCGCATGGTAGACCCCTAGGGTTTTTCCTTCCAGGTCTTCCAGCTCATAGAGCGATGTTCCCACAGTTCGGACAATTTTACATTTCTTGAATTTCGCACAAAGCTTTGAATTGTAATGTTTTGCGGCATTGCTGAGGGTGTAGTTCCTCCGGTAAACAACATCACCGGGTTGTAAGTTCCTTTTTGAGCTCCTGAGATCATATGCCCTCTTATTCTTCTCATAAGCCCTCTTCAGATGCTCACGAACTCCTTGGCGGATTACCTCGAAACCGCTGCTCAACGGCAAACATTCACACTCCCCACTTTGCAGCGCTTTCAGATCCCGCATGAGTTTGTAAGAACTTGCATGGGTGGTCATGTGTTGTCCGTACAGGCAAAAGTAAGGGCTAACGCCAATGGCTTGGTGTACCGACGAGTTTAGTGACTGCTGAATAAGCGGTATGAATTTATCCCAATCCTTTTGATCCTTACTAATGTAACTACGAAGAGCAGATAGGATTGATTGGTTAACTCTCTCTGAAGCATTAGCCTGTGGGGCATACACTGCGTTGCGCACATGTAAGCAACCGTATTTCGAGAGGAACGCTCGGAACTCCTTTGACGTAAATTGTTTCCCGTTGTCACTATGGACGAATTCTGGCACGCCGAACTTGCAAAACATTTCCTGTTCCAGATAATCTACCACAGTAGTCGCGTTGGCTTTTCGCACAGCTTTCAGTGACACGAACTTTGAAAACCCATCCAGTGCTATGAAAATGAAGGAATTCCCTTTTCTGCTTCTTGGGTATGGTCCTAGAAAATCAACGTACAGTTTTTGGAAGGGTCGTTCCAGAACATGGTGCGATCCCATTGGTGGACGTAGGGTTATGTTCGGACTTTTGTTCTCTTTACACACTGCGCAATTTTGTACAAAGGTCTTAGTGTCGTTTGACATGCTAGGCCAGTAATAAAGTTCTCGAAGTCTGGCGAGTGTTTTCACCACTCCCCCGTGTGAAGCGTGAGGTGGGACGTGATGTCTTTCAATAATAGACGTGGTTAAATTCGCGGGCACCCATAAACGCCACGTATGCTCCGAGTTTAAGGGAGCTTCTCTACTAGGTTGCATGCGTTTATATACCTTGCCTTTTATGACCTTGAGATCAGGACATTTATCGGGATTTGAGGTGACGGCTGCTACCAGTTTAAGGTAGTCCGGTGACTTGAATTCGTCGGACTCGAGGTCTACATAAGAGCTAGAAAAGTTATCTGCTGAGAGTTCTTCGAAAACACGTGATAGAACATCTGGGACAATGTTTTGAGAACCCTTTCGGTGTTGGATTTCGAAGGTGAATGCTTGGAGTTTTAGTGACCAGCGAGCTAGTCTTCCACTTAGGTCTTTAAGCCCCATTAACCATTTCAGGCTGGCGTGATCGGTTACAATGGTGAAATGTGTCCCTTCGACATACGGACGAAACTTTTTGACGGCTTGCACCGCCGCATAGCATTCTTGCTCCGTGACGCTATAATTTCTTTGACAGGCGTTAAGCTTTTGGGAAAAAAAAGCTATGGGTCTTTCATTCCCGTCTGCATCCAGTTGGTATAGTACCGCCCCTATTCCATGGCTGGAGGAGTCGCATTGAATTATGAATGGTTTCTTAAAATCAGGGTTCTGTAACAGAGGAGCCGATATCATTGCATTTTTCAAGGATTCGAACGACTTAAGAGCTTCAGGTGACAACGTGAAGTTTTTACTTTTCTTTAGGGTATCTGTGAGTGGAGACGCCAGGGTTGCGAAGTTCCGAATGAATCTCCGATACCAGCCACACATGCCTAGGAATCGACGCACCTGCTTTTGAGTTTTGGGTTCCGGAAACTCTAGTATCGCTGTTACCTTATTGGGATCAGGTTTAATGTGAGCCTCACCCACAATATATCCCAAATACTTTAACTCCTTAAAGCAGAAGCGTGATTTATCTACATTAATTGTTAGGTTAGCTCTTCTTAAACAATCTGCGACTTTTTCCAGCATCCGAAGGTGACTTGGAAAATCTTTGGAAACAACTAGCAGATCATCTAAATAAACAAATACGCTGTCTCTTAAGTCCCCGGTTATGACTTTATCCATTAACCGGCACATTCGTTGCGCAGCATTGCATAGCCCAAAAGGCATGACGGTGAACTGATACAAAGGTCTTCCTGGCACTGTAAAAGCCGTCTTTTCCCTAGATGATTTCTCCAACGGGATTTGCCAAAAGGCGTCTTTGAGGTCCACGCTACTAATATAGTATGTGTCTTGAAGGCGGCTTAACATCCCTTCTATATGTGGTAGCGGATACGCATCTTTTTTTGTAAGAGAATTCACTTTTCGCGAGTCCAAACAGAGGCGATTTTTTTCTGGCTTCCGAATGAGCACCATGGGCGAACTCCATGAGCTCATACTTTCTTCTATCACCCCTAGAGAAAGCATACGGTCCAGTTCACTGAACATAATTTGCTGGATAGCCGGTGAGACTGGGTAATGTCTCTGCTTAACTGGCTCAGCAGATCCCGTATCAATGATATGTGTTTCCAGGTGCGTTTTTCCCAGACCTAGTATGGCAGAAGATGGAAACTTGCTAACTACTTGTTTCAGCTTGAAATCTTCAGCAGGACTAAGTATCGAGTTCTGAGGCATCAGCTTCAGTTCTCTACTGCTTATTGCCTCATCATTAAATATCTCGCTGATAATATTAGGTGCAATGTTAAATTTTTGCCAAAAATCAATTCCTAGGTAAAGGGGCTGAGACAGTGATGGAATAAGGTAAAGATCAAAGGACTCACTTTGGCCGTTAAAGAGAATGTGACAGTTTATCCGACCAACTATACTCTGTTGCATGCCATCTGCTGTGCGGACAAAGGAACAGAATTCCTTCGGGCATATGTTAAGGGATTTCACCAGATCTAGGCAACCTTTTCCAAGACAGGAGACGCTGGCTCCACTATCTAGCAGGCCTGTCATTTCCTTACCGCATATCGAGGCCTGGGCGTATGGTCTTCTATCAACGTGATCACTAAATATCGAATTGCTCAAAAGTTGTTTAAATGCCTTTCTCTTTCTGTAGCGTAGCCGGGTTTTAAAATGACTATAAGAGCTGTGCGGTTGTTTTAGCTCGTCTACCCTGAAAATCTTTGCTCGAATTTGATTATATAATCGTAATCTCTCCTCATATGGTTTATTCCTAACATATGTGCTAGAGGTGTTATTAAGGGCCTTGATAACTATTGGGGTTGGTCGATTTGTTTTAGGAGGTGCGGGAGTATCGTCGTCTATGCTCGTGTTCGTACAGGCATCGACTTTAATTACTCGGGGTAGGTTTGCGTCGAACGAGACTCCCCGATCTTCTTCTCGTTCGATTTCCTGTTTCCCAAATGCGGGTTGCAACGTACACAGGACAGCACTGTTACTCCGTCCATGCCACATCGGTAACAAAATAGATTATTAATTGGTGATTTGCAATCGATGAAAATATGTCCCAGTCGTTTGCAATTGAAACAAACAAGTGATCTGGATACTGAACAGCGTTTGGCCGATGATGAGTCCGTTTTGTCTATGCTGGAGATAGACGGTTCGTTAGCGTCCATAGTGCCATAAGGATTATGATCAGCTACTCCATCAAGCTCATGGACAGAGTGAAACGGCATTCCTCTGCTCTGTGGAGTAAAACGAGAATGTAGCATTAGTTCTGTGCGCTTGCACTCATCCTTGAAGTGCTCTAACGAGTAAAACTTCATAGGGTAGATTAAATTGAGCAGGCGCGGAGATACATTTGTTTTCAGGATTTGAATGATGTCTTGTTCTATCATGGGCTGTCGTAACTGGCTTTTCAGTTGCATAGTCGTGTTGAAATAATCTTCGAAGGTTTCACGAGGCAACTGTCGTCTTTCCATGATCTGTTTAATGATCTCGAAATCATTTTCATGATTTCGGAACTGTTTAATAAGAGCTCTACTCAAGCTTGACCAATCTCCTCTGGGATTGCTACGCAGATACTGCCAGTACCATTCCTGGGCAGGACCAGACAAAAGGAGATGAAAATTCATTAAGACTTCGGTCCAAGAACAATTATAATTGGTTTTCAACATGTCTACCCTGAAAACAAAGTCTTCTACAGTCATTCCTTTTAGGGAACCATCGTACTTGAGTCCCCATCTATCGAGACGAAAGGCTGGTGATTCATGTGAGAGAAACGGCGGGTCGTTATTGCGTTGGTTTGGGCAGGCTCGGTTCATGTTAAAACTGTTATAAGACGTAGCATCATCATGATGACTATTCTGAAACATATTGCTTCGATTTTGCATGCCACCATCAGGATTGCAAGAGGAGAAGTTAATCTGGTTGCCTTCCGTTCTACGAACACTTAAGAGAGGTTGGAGTGCTTTCTCAACATTTTCCTTTATTAAGGATGGAACTAGAGATCCCAACACGTCGTTGACAACTTGTTTGATGCGATCATCAAACTGGCTATCACTACGAACATTGGTAGAAACAAACTCATGCTGTGTAGAGGGGTCAGCTGTTGTGTTGCCGGCTGCACTTAAAATGTTGGCATGCGCGACACTGAGGAAGTTAGATACATCTTGTGCATATGCGGTCTGTTTCGCAGCATTGTCGCCTGCATTGTCTAACCGGGAATTGTTTAAAGGTGTTGCAGAGACAATAGGGTTAGCAACAGTGGTGATGGTGATCGTGGTGGGGGTGAGGGAATTTGTTGGTGTTATGCAACCGATCGGTAAGTGTAACCTGTTTGACGAAAGCTGAGGTGGAATGCTTTCGGAAGTGGGAGCGCGACCTGAATTCGAGGTCAATGAACACCTAGGGGGTGTGTGGGTTACAGGTTGGACGTAGCTTCTCAGCTGATTAGTGGGTGTGTCATCGTTTTGTTGCGTGGGGTAATGGGATCGTGTAGTAATGTTTCTCGGCTTAGAAGAAGCGCTGTTATTTTTATTAGCTTTCATTGTTAGTTTATCAAAAAAAAAAAAAAAACAAATTATTACAACAAAAATTCAAAATCAAAGAAAAAAAAACAATTGTTTGTTGTGACAGTAATTTTCATGTGAGTTGCCGAGACTTGTGGATGTGTGTGTGCGCTGGTGTAAATATGTACCTGTGTACAATCTACTCACTTATACGTTATGAATAAGTATGTTTATGTTATTGATAAGAAAAAGTGTAAGTGTAACAGTTTCATGTTGTCGGGAATGCAGGAAAGGATGGGAATGATGAACAGGAGATGTACACACAAGGTTGATGTTATCTTTAGACTATGTCCGGACTGTTGAGCTTGTGTACTTGCATGTACAGCTTCAACGACTCGGATCTGTTGTAGCAAAGTTAACACACGTTCAATATGCTTGGACTGTTAGGCGTATTTCGCTAACGACTCAAGACACCGAGGGTACGTGCTTATGTATGTTAGAAAACGATTTTTTTATTTATTTATTTATACTTTTTTTTTTTTTTTAAGGGGTACCATGGAAACTCTAACCCCGATAGCTAGGACTCATGATACTTTACGCGATTCGCATAGGTGAAACTTCAACCTATAGAACAAAAGGATATGTTTACATAACCGAAACGGTTCGTAAGCTATATGTATTGATGTCTAAGCCTCCGCTTTGGGCTTAGTAATATGCAGGGATCAAGATGGATAATGCTTAATGTAGATTGTGTGCTGGTGTTGTTGTATGTCCGGATGTAACGACAAGGAACGGTCGTTAATCACTGGTACGCTTCTGAACCATGTTTATGGTCCTAGGGACACCATCTCGGGCCCCACGTTGGGGGCCATTTGTCGTAGGTAAATTATATTAAATTCCGAAAGGAGGAAAGGAAGAGATTGAAGGGTGAAGCAGCGAGTGGCATGTTAGCGGATTGCGCGGCGTGAACTCGTCGGTGGGGGGGGGGGGGGGGCTCTTGCTGCTGTTTGGCTTACCTACAATTTTTCATGCCACGAATGTATGAAGGATTAATAGGAACTCATTGTTATATATGTTTTTTTTTTTTTTTTCTGCAAAAGGGGTTGGGGTGAGGGGGGGTTAAAATGTGGGAAGGGAAGTAGAGGCGGTGCTCAAAAGGGATGATTAGATGAAACTGAAAACTTATTTGTGCTCGGATGGTGTTGCACATTGAGGCAGCCCTCCCTGGAATTGTCGCTCGGCTCCAATTCCACAGCTATCTCTCCTCATCTCTTCAGCTAGATAGCCCCTACCACTCATGCATAGCTACACGCACACACACACAACCACGTACGTTTGGCAATTCAAAAAAAAAACTCACAAAATCATGGTGATTTTATACACATAAAGTTTCGTTAATATATTTATATTCGTAAATTTCTGTTACGGATACAGGATTCTAGTGTCTAAATACAGAGTTAAGTATAGTACATACCGTATCTATTGTGTACACGGTGGCGCATACATATATATATAATTCCTTCTCCTCTCTTTCTTTAGGTAATTTCAACATAAAGTATATAAAAAGTTCTCTCTCTTTTTTTTTTTTTTTTTTGTGTGAATGATAAAATAGGTGAAATGAGCGGAAGGAGCGCGTGTACGTTAAAATTGGATAATTAATAAAAAAATCGACTATAAGGATTCTCAAATGTTGATAGAAAAATGGTTTTGGGGTACTTACATTACATCCGCCCTTTGTGCACAAACGGTGATGCTGCTCCGTCTCTTGACCAGAATGATCTGTACATTACAGTAATTCGCATATTTTTTTTTTTTTTTTTCGTTTTATTATTATGTTTTTTTTTTTTTTGTATATATGTATATATCTACATGGCGTTCGATACGTATGCGCACTGCGAACACTCACAATAAAAAAAAATTTTTTTTTTCTCCCCCTTTTGCTTTTTTTTTTCTTTTATTTTAAATTTTTTTTTCTAGTTTTTTTTTTTTTGTTAATATGGGAGGGGTTAAAGCTACACAGGTCACTTCACTACAAATTACTGTGACAGCAAAAAAAAACGACACCCACGCCACTTTAGCCGTTATAACGCCACCACACCACTCTCGGTTGCCGTTAGATGACCCTTGAGTCTTGGTTGCTGATCGGTGCACTCTCGCCTTCTGACGTTACGAGTTGCAACCACGCCTGTTGTTGCCGTGTGTTGCAGACACGCCTTTTTGTTACCGTGTGTTGCAAACACGTCATTTGTTGCCGTGTGTTGCAGACACACCTTTTGGTACCGTGTGTTGCAAACACGTGTTTTGTTGCCGTGTGTTGCAGCCACGCCTTTTGGTACCGTGTGTTGCAAACACGTGTTTTGTTGCCATGTGTTGCAGCCACGCCTATGCTGCCGTGTAGCACTCACGCCTCCTGATGTCGAGTTTCTTATTCCTCTCGCTTCTACCCACTTATTCTTTCTCACCCTGGTTTTTTTTTTTTTTTTTGGTTTTTTGTTTTTTTTTTATACCTTTTTACAAAAAAAAGATCGGGCTTGCGGACGATAACCAGGAGAAGAGAAGGAAGGCGAAGCAAAAGGAATATAAACCTGTGTCTTCTCGCTTCAGTGATCGACTGCCAAATGCTAAGAGTTTTTCGGCACGCCTTGTTGGGGTATTTATACACCAATCAGCAGCCAGGATTTCGATCGGCTAGTGGCTAAGTTGTCGAAATCTACCACTTGGCGAAGTGCTGAGCTACTCGGGTAGTGTTGGGTGGTGTGTGGGACATTTAAAAAAATTTTTTGTTTGTTTTATTTTTTTGTGTATAAGAGTTGGTTCCGACGATCATTGCATCAGGAAGCACGCCATAGCATCTTATGGAGGTCAAGCGACGAGGAAGAATTAAGGGTATACAGATTGAAGACAGTTACATATGGTACCACTTCCGCCCCCTTTATCGCAACTCGTTGTCTCAAATATCTTGCAGACCAAAATGCATCCAAATTTCCCTTAGGCGCAAAAGTGATAGGAGAAGATTTTTATATGGATGACCTTAGAGGAGATTGAAAGGATCTATCAGGAAGTAAATTATTTGTTGGGAAGTGCAGGATTCGAACTACGTAAATGGTGTAGCAATGCCCGCGATTTCCTAATTAAGATTTCTGGTGAGGGTAATTCTGCTGATTCGTTACGTATAAAGCTTCGAGCTAAAGGATGTTATTAAGACATTAGGTGTGGTATGGAATCCTGAACAAGATGAACTCCAATACGTGGTGCCAAATATAAGATTTAATCAGAGGATAACAAAAAGGACTATTTTGTCCGAATTATCTCAAATGTTTGATCCGCTAGGATTAATAAATCCAATCGTGGTAAAGGGAAAAATATAAATGCAGGATCTTTGGATATCCAAATGTAGTTGGGATGAATCAGTACCTGTGCAAATACATTCCCAATGGGAAGAATTTCGAAAAGCGGTTGTGCATCTGCACCAAATAAAAGTGCCAAGATTAATTTTTGGTGAGAACTCAAATTCATCATTTTCTAATATTCAGTTGCATGGATTTGCGGATGCATCGATTCGCGCTTATGGCTGCTGTGTGTACATTCGTACCATTAATAGTCGGGGAGAAGTGAAATGCAACCTATTAAGTGCAAAGTCGAAAGTAGCTCCAATTAAAACTAAGTCGCTGCCGCGGCTAGAACTTTCAAATTTTGTGGAACGCATCGATGAAATTTTTCTTTGGTCAGATTCGGAAATAGTGCTGCGTTGGATATCCGCTTATCCTTCGTCGTGGGAAATTTTCGTTGCAAATCGGGTATCAAAGATCCAATCCGAACTGCCATCTGCCAGTTGGAGGCATGTTAATTCGAAGGCTAATCCGGCTGACATAGTTTCGCGTGGAACTGGTGGAGAGTTTATGGTTTCATGGGCCTCCCTTCTTGTACTTGACGGAAGAATCGTGGCCTAAGCAAAAACAACATTTACCGACAGATTTGGAGCCTGAGAGTTTGGTTGTACTAGTAGCCAAAAGCATTTCAATGGAATTCTCAGAAAAATTTGAACGATTTCGAAGTCACCCAAAGGTAATTCGCATTTTTGGATATGTCCTTCGTTTTATTAAGAATCTCAAGAAAAGCTCAGACAAAATTTCTAACCCTCATGTAAGCTCGAGGCCTATCGTACTTAGTGCCGATGAGTTAGAAGACGCGCTGTTGAGGATTATCTGGAACTTACAACAAACTCATTTCCAGGAGGAAATTGAAGATTTAAGGAAATTTAAAAAGATGAGCCCAAGAAGTCGCATCAACAATCTCCATCCTTTTCTTGATGTTGACCTTCCCATAGAACTCTTGAGAGTTGGTGGGCGTCTGCAGAATGCGGACATACCCTATAATTCCCGTTGTCCTATCCTTTTACCTAAAAATTCCCTTTTTGTTCATAATCTTGTTGTCTATTTGCACGTCACTAACTATCATGCAGGTCCCCAAGCTTTGGTCGCGACTATGAGGCAGCGTTTCTGGGTCATCAATGCAAGGAAGTTAGCGAAGAAGGTGGTTGATGAATGCTATCATTGTTTCCGTTACAAACCTAAACTTCTGAAGCAAATAATGGGTGATTTACCAGCCAGTAGAGTAAACATCTCGAATCCTTTTGTGAAATCAGGCGTCGACCTCTGTGGCCCATTTCACATATCTCAAAAACGTCGAGGATATTGCAGTCACAAAGCGTATGTGGAATTTTTTATTTGCTTCTCGACGAAGGCTACTCATCTGGAAGTTGTATCGGATCTCTCGATGCAAGGTTTTCTGGCAGCTTTAAAGCGATTTGTAGCAAGGCGGGGTCTATGTGAAGAGATCCATTGCGACAATGGGACCAATTTCGTTGGAGCCTCTAACGAATTGAAGGAGCTTCGAGCTAAATTTCTCGACCAACAGGTGCAGAATTGTATCTCATCCTGGTCTTTGGCCAGCTGTTTCCCGTGCCGCACGCCCAGTTGGTTGAGGTCCCTTTCCACCTGCGTGCACCACCGCTGAGGCGGCCGTCCTCTGCCGCGGCTTCCTTCCGGAGTGGATTCGAAGACTTTTCGGGTCGGAGCTGTATCTTCCATGCGCTCTACATGGCCTAGCCACCTTAGACGCTGTATCCGTAGACGTCGTACCAGGCCGATGTCGCTGTACAACCCGTACAGTTCTTCGTTATATCTTCTCCTCCATACACCGTTTGAACAAACGAGACCGTAGATAGTGCGCAGAATTTTCGTCTCGAAGCGACCAAGGGCATCTTCATCCGCTTTTGTTAAGGTCCAAGCCTCTGCGCCGTAAAGGAGGACTGGGATGATCAAGGTCTTATATAGTGTCACCTTGGTTTTCCGAGAGAGGGCTCTACTTCTCAATTGCCTCTTGAGCCCAAAGAAACAGCGGTTGGCAAGAGTGATTCTGCGTTTTATCTCAGCGCTGGTGTTGTTGTCGCTGGTAATCAGTGAGCCAAGGTAGACGAATTCCTTGACCACTTCAAAGTTATATCCGCCCATGGTGACGTTCTGGCCAATACGTTGGTGTTGTCCGTCTCTTTTAGATGAAAGCAGATATTTGGTTTTACCCTCATTAACCTTGAGACCCATCTTAGCCGCTTCTACCTCAATGCTCACAAAAGCCTCATTGACGTCTTGCTGTTTTCGTCCAATTACGTCAATATCGTCGGCGTACGCAAGCAATTGCGTAGACTTGAAATAGATCGTACCTCTTGTGTTGGCCAGTGACTCTTGCACAATCTTTTCAAGCACGATGTTGAAAAAGTTGCACGACAGCGCGTCGCCCTGCCTAAATCCTTTTTTAACATCAAAGGTCTCGGTATGCTCATTACCGACCTTAATGGAGCAACGAGAATTCTCCATTGTCATCCTGCACAGTCGGACGAGTTTGACAGGGATGTTAAAACTAGACATGGCTTTGTACAGCTCGTCTCTATATACACTGTCATACGCGGCCTTGAAATCGACGAAGAGGTGGTGAGTGTCGATTTGGTATTCCTGGGTCTTCTCCAAGATCTGCCGTAGCGTAAATATTTGGTCTATTGTGGATTTACCTGGCCTGAAACCACACTGATAAGAGCCGATCAGGTTATCCACAAACGGTTTCAGGCGTTCACACAATACGGCAGAGAAGATCTTATATGCGATGTTAAGGAGACTTATTCCCCTATAGTTGGCGCAGTTATAGGGGTCTCCTTTCTTATGGACCGGGCAAACGATGCTGAGATTCCATTCGTCGGGCATGCTTTCCTCCGACCATACCTTGCAGATGAGATGGTGCATGCACCTTACCAGCTCATCTCCAGCCGCCTTAAAAAGCTCAGCAGACAGGCCGTCTGCGCCAGCGGCTTTATTAGACTTAAGTCTTGATATCGCTATTTTGAGTTCGTCTAGGTCGGGTGGACCGAATTCTGTTACTTCGTGGTCCATTGCGAATGGCTCGTTCTGCCTGACAGCGGTATCTTGCCTATCATCGTTATACAGTCTGCAGAAGTGGTCTTTCCAAATCCTCAGCATCGACTGCGACTCTACTACCAGTTCTCCATTTTCGTCCCTGCAGGCCGCCACTCTGGCTTTGTGTGGTGTGCAGCTGCTCATATAAAATTCATTCATATTCCACCCCGATCACTTCGGCGGCCTGTGGGAGGCAGCTGTCAAGTCTGCAAAATCTCATCTGTACAAGACAGTAAAACAGGCATCACTGACATATGAGGAGTTCTCCACTGTCGTCACGGAAATAGAGAGTGTAATGAATTCACGACCAATTTGAATACTAAGTTCAGATCCCAACGATGAACAGGTTTTGACTCCAGGTCATTTTCTAATTGGCAAGGCTTTAAATTCAATTGCAGAACCTACTATCCAAGAAGAACTACCATTGCTCAACCGATGGCGAAGGCTCTCGCAAATTAAGCAACATTTTTGGTCAAGATAGTCGAAGGAGTACTTGTTGGAGATGCAAAAACGATCAAAGTGGAAGACTGAAGTTGAGAATGTGAAGGTTGGCGCCGTAGTCCTTGTTGCAGACGACAATCTACCACCTCTACAACGGTTGCTTGGACGAATAGAGCGTGTCATTCCTGCCCCAGATGGAAAGATTCGAGTTGCCGATATCAGGGCCAAGGGAAGGATATTACGATGACCGATTCATCGCTTGGCTCCTCTTCCGAATTGTTGAAGCGCCCTTTCTTCGAACGACCGTTCAAGGCGGGCAGTATGTTAAAGTTACATTTGTTTTTGAATATTTAATTAAAGTTTGCTAAATTAACTTATATATATGTGATACCTTAATAATAATTTTGAATTGTACGCACTTAAGACTGGAAGTTCGAAAATATGTAGCGAGGGATTCTTTCTTGAACTGTGAGCGGATCGTATTTTTTTATAGGGAGTAGTTTTGTTGGTCGATTATCGACAAAGTTAAAATTAATTTCGTTGAGTCCAAAAACGCTTGGACAGGCACGTTTCCGGACAGGTTAAAATACGCAAATGTTCTGCCAAATTTTAAAAAAGGCAACAAAAGAAATAAAAATAACTACAGGCCTATCTCACTACTTTCTTCTATCTCGAAAATTTTTGAAAAAGCGGTCAACACTAGAATCTTGCGGTTCCTGAAGAGAATACGTTTTTTCAGTCCTTTGCAATACGGCTTTAGAACAGGACTCTCTACAGAAGATGCGCCTATGGGTTTTTGTTCGCTTATAAACAAAGGACTTGACTCAAAAAAAGGTGTGCTGGTCTGTTTGTTGACATAACTAAGGCCTTTGACACGGTAAACCATAACATTCTCCTGAGCAAATTGCAACGGGCTAGCTTTAGAGGACCTATTCATAGTTGGCTGGAATCATATCTTAAAGATAGAAGACGAGTAGTCAAAGTTGGGGACAGTTTTAGTGAGACTCGTATTATTAAACGCGGGGTACCCCAGGGATCTGTATTAGGCCCCACTCTTTTCCTAGTCTTCATAAACTCACTGTTTAGTCAGCCTCTTACAGGTAAAGTTACGGCTTTGCCGACGATCTTGGTATTGCCTACGACTCTCCTAGCCATCTCCAGCTAGTTGCTGACATTAACTTTGATGTGCACATATTGAGACAGTGGTTCGCCAAACATAAACTTAGTGTCAGCAATAAAACAAAACTAATGTTTTTCAGCCCTAGGTCGCAGAGATAGTAAATAACTTCAAATACCTAGGTGTTACAATTGACCAAAATGTGAATTGGTAGGATCATATTACAAACCTCAAACAGCGTCTTCGTTCCTCTATCCGTGGTCTGTTCCATCTTCGAAAATATTGCACAAAAGATTGCTTAAGAACTGTTTACTTCGGGATATTTCACTCCAAACTAAATTATGGCATAGGATGTTGAAGAGGTGCCTTACCTCACGAAAATTCAGCCTCTTCTTATATTGCAAAAATGCGCTATTAGGACGATTTGTGGAATTCGTCGTCTCAGCCATACCATGACTCTCTTTAAGAACCTGAATATCATGCGGGTTAGGTACCTATATTACTACAAGGTGTCCACATTTTTCTTTATGGGAAGTGGTTATTTGCAGAGCCCGATTTCTGATGCCCGCAGTTTACGCAGTAATCTTGAATCCCTGGCAAACATTCCTACATTTCGAACCACACGTTCGGATTCCGGCTACACGTTTGGAACATTTTCGCAGCCTCCAAGCAATGGTTCCAGGTTTCTGGAAGAGGTGGCATTTGGAATATCTAACGACCCTTCAAGAGCGACCGAAATGGCAAAAATCGAGCACCAACATCAAGCCTGGGGACCTAGTAGTCGTAAAGGAACCAAATCTACCCCCCACTAAATGGATCATGGGCCGTATCATCATTGTGAAACCGGGGCTGGACGGCAAGGTACGAGTAGCGGACGTCAGAACAGCAGCAGGAATCTTAACTCACAACCAACCCATCACAAAGTTAGCAGTTCTACCAGTTTCCTGAACTCGTTCAGGGGGTGCGGAATGTTTGAGATTATATTAAACTATCTTGATTGCATTGAAATTATCTTATTGTTTGAGATTATTGTAAATTATATTGCTTACTATGTACATACAATTTAATTGTAACACCCTGTACCGAGAGTCACTCAGCAGCAGCTCCCCTAGTATAACTATTATTGCGCTCTCCTCCTTAATTTTCGTATAACTTGTTGTTCTTGCATGCAATGGAATATGCCTTATTATAAACCTCGCGCTCAGACAGCATCCCAAAAGTATTTTATAGTGTTTAAGTTGAGTGTTTTAAACATAGAGGTCGGAAGCTGATTGTTGCTGCTGAGTGAACACTTCGAGCACTCTACTAGTGGCGAATTGGCGGCATTTGTTTTTCTTGTGGATCCCAGCGTGCTATTTCTCAACAAACAGGCTCTATCGGTTTACTTTTGTTTACAATCACGTTATCCAAGTTATCGTGCAATGTTGTGGGTATATAATCGAAACAACTCGTATTTTCACCTGCGCTAATTATTTGATTTAAATGCCTTTTCCAAATCTTTTTAGATTCACTAACTTCAACTAAATAATTTTGCATGCCTAAACGTTTTAAAATTCTGGCCTTTGTCCAGACTACTTTATTACTTTTACAATAGTCTTTTACCATTACAATTTCATTAACTTTAAACGCTTTTCTTATTTTATGTTTATAGTTTTGTTTTTCTTTTAGTTTACTTTGAAAGTAAATGAAGACTGACTACAGAAATGATCCTCTGAAGAATAGTTTTTTGAGGGCGCCGTGGCGCCGTGGTTAGTGTGTTGGACTCTGTCGCACGATGAGTGAGTTCGGATCCCGATAACACCAACGCCATAAAATGTTTATTTCGCGGCGTCCCTCCTCGGTGGGGTACTGGCAAAACCCCCCGTAGTATACTTGCCGTGAAAAAGCTTCTCGACTCACGCCGTTCGGAATCGGCATTAAACTCTAGGTCCCTTTCACCTGTGTGAAAAATAAATCACACACAATATGGGTGATTGAGAGAAGCTTGGCTCTGGTCCTTCATGGGCTGTAACGCCACCAAAGAAGAAGGAGAAGTTTTGCTTTTGATTTTCCTGTTGTTTTTCAACCATTGTTTGATGAAAACGCTGGAACGAATAATAGACTTGTACGTAAGGGAAGAGATTGGGGACGGTTATCTGTCACAATCACATAATACGTACATAAGGGGAAAATCGCTGGATACTGCTCTGCATAGGGTAGTCTCTACGATAGAAAAATCGCTCAGCATCAAGGAATTCACTCTAGGTGCCTTCCTTGACATTGAGGTCGCAAGCTGTCAAGTTTCTGCTATGGCCAGCGTTGCCGCCGAAAAAGGTGGTGGGGCTGACAGGCAGACTCCGAACGCAGAAAGCGAAGTCGTTACGGGTCCTAGCAATCCTCGAACTGGTAAGGCTGTCCCGAACCGTCGTCCGAAGGGAGCAGGTGCTTTAACCGAAAGAGGTAAAGGCTCCCGCAAACGGAAGACCGCCGCTGGGGATAGCCTCGCTAGGGAGAGAGTGTGCGATGCCTCCCTCTCCGGTGGGGCGGTGGGAAATCGGAGTCAAATGGCAGATGTGGCGACCCAGAAGGATCAAGGCATAGGCCAGAAGGCGAAGATAGCCAAAAACCACTCCTCGGAGGCGGGCACATCACACAACAAAACCCCATCCTCCCAGAAGGAGATCCAAATGACCGTAAAGAGTCGAGAGAAGCAGCTCTCTTATAAAGAGGCGGCCATCTCCTCTGAAAAGGTCAGGATAGCTTTTATCCAGATCAATCTACAGCATTGCAAGGCCGCTACTGCTCTTTTAAGTAGTAGAATTGCATGTAGTAGAACAAATCATCACTGTTCAGGAGCGTTTTCCTGAATTAAAGTACCAAGCGCATAAACTTGATATTTCATATTACCATGTGAAGCAAGCACTTGAACTTGTTCACGTCGGAGATGATATTAGCGTTTTCTTGTATTATAGTATCAAGCACATAAACTTGATATATTATATTATTAAGTGAAGCAAGCACTTGAACTTGTTCACGTCGGAGTTTTTATGGGTAAAGGAATGAAACAATCAGTGTCTATTACTTCAGATTAACTGAATAACTGATATATTTTTGTAATTGGCTTACATCTTTTATACTTAAATTTAGCTTACTCTAACAATGATAAAAAACTAAATTACTGTCAGCATAATGGTAACAATTACATATATTGATTGCTTAAAACTAAATTACTGCCGGCAATGCACCGTCAGCATAATGGGTCATTGGCACCCAGTTCAGAATCACGCATCTGCATATACACATTTGTTTTGGAATACGTGCTGCGTCAGCGCAAGGGTTGGTGTTGACGTCGTGCGGTGAATTACCTTGACACACAATTGTTGTATGCGCTGCGTCATAGGTAATTCAACTGAACATTCTCCCCCGCGTTGAATGACCATTCAATACTCTAAGCGATGGTAACTACAAATTCTGAATTTGTTGGTGTTTGATGAGGTGCTGGCCGTACTGGTTCCGTAATATCTGCTGATCTTGCTAATTTGTGCCTCCAAATTACGTAGACGGCTAACATAATGGATAATATTAGAGCCGAATATCCAGTTGCAAAGTGGTGATGACTGCGGACTTGAAGTTTGTGTGGTAGGTCAAGAACTTCTTGTTCTTTGATTATTTTTTGTAGGTCCGTTAGATTTTTCAGTTGAATATCGTATTGTGTGGTATTGAATTTGTGAAACAATGCTATATGTTGGTCTGGCGCTAGAATGTCTGATACGCTTCCGAAGCTGGTGTAGGAAGTTTGAAGGTTAGTAGAGAATGTGTTATGACCTTGAATTGTAATGGAATTGTGTCTTAAGATGCATCCTGACTGCAACGTAACTATTCCGGATCCCTCCAAGAGTAACTGTTCGTTCTGGTTTCCACAAATTGCTGTAAGTCGAGATGGCTTATTTGTGAAATACAGCCATTTGTTTTTGTGTTCTAGTTGAATCCAAGTAGAGTTTCTTCCAGATTTGGTCAGTGTACATGTAGCCCTTGTTTCATTATTGAAAAGACCCATATCGCAGGAACAAATTTCTGCTCCGTCGTTATATCTTGATTGTATATTGAGACATAGATATTGTTCTTCCCTTAATTTGATACATCCTTCTAAAGTAGTTGACTGTATCGGAAAGTAATGGTCTCTATGTGCATTCAAAGCCAGTATTGGGGCGCAGGGAGTGATGGTTTACATGGTGTTGTTTATGAAATGTGGTATAGGTGTGATTCTAAATAAATTGTATTGTTCGTGATCTACTAACGGAAGTGTGACCCAAAACACGACTCGATTATCTGCTACTCCTCCCTTCACTGTCATCAGCTTATATAGTTGTAGGAAATCTTCTTCATCTACGGGCATCTCTAGAAATGTTGGTAGGTGCGCCTTAATGGTTGTAAGTTCCTTCTTCAGTTGAGTTGTTGACAACAGTAGCGAACTAATTTTGCCGTGGTGGGTGTCCGTGTGTACGTCAATGAGAGCTGATTGCATCCTTTGTATATTAAGTATCATGATGATTATTTGGGATGACAGTGATGAGGCGATCTGAGATATTTTGGATTGGTAGTCTTCTTCATCGTTGTCACGTATTCTTGCTCGTATTTCAGTCAGTTGGTTGTTGATTTGATCGAATCTATTATTTATAATAGTTTGGTCTTGTTTTACAATGTTGATTGTTGAATCAACGACTGAGGTTTGATTTCGAAGCAAATTTAATAGGTGATTTTCATTGGTGTTTACTTGGTCTATGGTGTTGGACATTTGTTCAGCATATTCGGTATCCAATACTCCAAATAAAGAGTTAGCAAGTTTTCCAACTATGTTAAAAGCTCCTCTTTTAATTCGCTTGTTAGGTAAAAGAGTGTTTTCCGACTGTAGTTCGGTTATAATATGCTGAACTTGATTTAAGGTGCTTATACAAAAGCTCCTTTTTTGAATTTCTCGACATAAATGATTAAGAGTCAATGTTCCGTTGGATAATGCATTGTATTCTCCTATTAACGGATTCAAATTATAATGGATGATGAAGTTCCATTCGCTTGTTGCTATTTTTGTTGAACCAATTCCTTCAAAGTAGATGCCCAAATTGGATTCAAATTTGCTGATCTCGATGTTTTTACTAAATACTGTTGGCAAGATGAGAAGAATTGTTAGTAATGAGGCAATTCCCTCGGTACCAGATATTCGCCGTCTTTTTGTCGTTGTTGTGGTTACTTGGCTGGTACTTGAGACTGATGTGTTGATTCTTGGGCCTCATTCCCCGTAGTGATGTCATTCTTTGTTTCATGCTCAATTGGGAGTGGCGCTAATCTGTGGATCGGACGTTTCCAGATACCTGATGCTGTTCGAACATCAACTACTCGTACGGCACCATCAGTACCCTTATAAGTCTTGGTAATTCTGCCGAGTGGCCATTGAAGGGCTGGAACATTATCTTCCTTTATGATGACCATGTCTCCCACATTGATATTCTTAGAACATTCCTTCCATTTATGGCGATACTGGAGTTCGTTTAAGTATTCTTGTGACCAGCGTTTCCAAAATTCATGCTTGAGATGTGAGACCAAGTTCCATCTTGTCAGATGAGTGTGTTTTGCAGGAACTGCGTTTGCGTCGATTTGTGCAGTAAGGGGTTCACCGATGAGAAAGTGTCCAGGTGTTAGCGCCGCTAGATCGTTCGGGTCACTTGAAAGTGGTGTTAGTGGTCTCGAATTTAGGATAGCTTCGATTCCAATTTATACCGTTTCTAATTCTTCGTACGTCAACGAGGCTGTTGAAACACTTTTTCTTAATAAGTGTTTTGCTGACTTAACGGCTGCTTCCCAAAGACCTCCAAAATGGGGAGCCCTGGGGGGAATGAAGTTGAATTGTATGGCCTTATTGCTGCATTCCTTTATAATGGTCGTACGTGCCTTTTGGGAGTAGATAGCGTCTTCCAACTCGGACATTTGATTATTGGCTCCCACGAAATTCGTTGCGTTGTCGCAATATAGATTCTGGCAATGTCCTCTACGGCCGATGAATCGTCTCAGTGCTCCAAGAAACGATTCGGTAGTCAGATCGCTTACGAGTTCAATATGAACTGCCTTTGTGGCGAAGCAACAAAAAATTGCCACATAGGCCTTGTGGGGTCGTTTTCCGCGAATTTTGTAGTGAATCCAAAAAGGTCCGCAGTAATCAACTCCTGTATTTATAAAGGGTCTTGATGGTGTTATCCTTGGTGACGGTAAACTTCCCATGATTTGTTGCAGTAATTGTGGTCTGTCTCTATTGCACTTCACGCAGTGGTGTACTATGGACCGTGCCATTATTTTGCCCTTAATTGGCCAAAATCGTTATCGAAGATGGGTTAGCAATGTTTGGGCGCCGCAGTGGCTATTGTTTTCGTGGATATCCTGCATCAAAAGTTTTACTAGAGAATTGTTGTATGGTAATAGCATTGGATGCTTCGCGTCAAAAGAAAGTGTCCCAGACTCTAGTCGACCTCCAACCCGAATAATTCCATTATCATCCAAAATGGACTCAGACTGGCGAAATTACTTCTTTGTTTGGACTCCTTATTTGTCTGCAGGTCACTGATTTCCTCCTTGAAATCGAATGCCTGCATTGCTCGAATTATTGTGATCAATGAGTCTTCTAATTCCTTAGTAGTTAATAGTATTTCATTTTGCCGCTGACCCTAGCTACATCTGGCATTCTTGCAGAAACGTATGATATACCCAACTATTCTCTGAAGTGTCCTGAATGAATTGCGATGGTTAATTTTATATATCAACTCGTTATTGCCATCATGAGTCGCTGCTGCGACAATTGGTAGTTTTCGTTTTCTCTCTGTGTTTTCCGGAATTGAGAGCTCCTTCATATATTTCGATGGCCACATATCTTGATGGCCTGATAGGAAAAGAGGACCATAAAACCATAGTGTGCATGATGGCAAGTTTGCTGGTTGAAGACCCCTCGATAGTATATCCGCTGGATTGTGTTTTGACGGTACATGCCGCCATTGCTCGGGAAGTGTTAGTTCTTGTATAGTGGAAACTCGGTTAGCCACAAATGTTTGAAATGATGAAGAAGGAGAATTTATCCATGCGAGAACAATTTCAGAGTCTGTCCATAAGAATGTGGGTGTATCCATGAGGTTTAAATCCTTCTTAATTCGAGCGGTTAACTGAGCGCCAAGAACCGCTGCACACAATTCCAGGCGTGGCAAAGTTTGTTTCTTCAGTGGAGCCACTCGTGATTTAGAACACAGGAATCTTACGATTATTCTTCCATCCTTCATAATTGCTCTCAAGTATACCACTGTACCATATGCCTTCTCAGATGCATCAGAAAAGGTGTGAATTTGAATGGCTGTGGGTACACCATTGTTGAACATGTGGCGTGGAAATTGAAAATTGTTTATTTCCCTCAAGTTATTCCGAAATGTTATCCATCGTGTGTGTAGCTCAGCTGGCAGTGCTTCATCCCATGAGAGTTTTAGCAACCAAAGCTCCTGGACGAATATTTTCGCTGTGACCACTAGTGGAGCCATCATGCCCAATGGATCAAATAACTTGGCAAGATCTGAGGTTACACTTCGTTTTGTAACTCTACTGGTCGAGCTCATATTAGTTTTGACACAAAATGAATCGTTCTTTGGCTGCCATGTTAATCCTAATGTCTTAATTGAAGCATTACTTTCATCGTTAAAGTCAAGATCAATTTCTTTATCTTTCTTGGCAATGCCTTGTAGCAGACGGGGATGATTGGCGCTCCATTTTCGTAATTTGAACCCTGCACACTGTAGAATGTGTATAAGTTGATTTTGCATTTCTACAACAGTCGATAGATTATTATCTCCCGTCAGGCAGTCATCAACGTAGAAATCGCTATGGAGAACCCTTGCACCTAATGCAAATGTTGCGTTATGCTCATTTGCCAGTTGCTGCAAGCATTTTGTAGCTAAATAAGGTGCTGATCTTGTACCATATGTTCTCCGGATCCATGACTATTTATCGATACATTTTCTCAATGTCAGTGCAAAACACATATCGTGGTAAGCGGAATCGAAGTAATAATGAAAATAATTCACTCTGCACTACTGGCCCTGTGTACATGATGTCGTTTAACGATACCCCAGTTGATGTTTTGGATGATGCATCAAAAACTACTCGGAGTTCAGTAGTACTGCTACTAGCCTTGAAGACACAATGATGGGGAATGACGTAATTCGGAGCTACAATGTTATTGAGGTCGATTTCTGTCATATGACCCAAGTCTTCATATTCCTTCATGAATTTGATATATTGGTCTTTCACTTCCTTGGTTTTCTCTAACCGTCGCTCAAGGGCCAGAAATCTGTTGGTTGCTATTTCCTTGGATCTGCCAAGAGTGTTTGGGCTCTCATGAAACGGTAGTTTGACAACGAAGCGACCATCAACGGTTTTATGTGTGTTTTGAGCAAAGTGAGCTTCGCACATCTCTTCGGCCCTCGATAACTTGCTACGCGCCGGTTCAACTTCTTCGAGGCTCCATAATCGTTCGATCATCTGATGAAGATCATTGTCATCATAAGGGGAGATGCCGCATGTTGCTGTATCAGATTCAGTTACAGCTATTTTACCAGCTAGTATCCATCCGAGGACTGTATTCTGAAGAATAGGTAAATCGTCTGCCAAACGTATCTGCCCGATGGAGAGCAGTTGATGGTAGAATTCTGCACCAAGGAGAATATCTATATTGTCGGAGTGATTGAATTTAGGGTCGGCTAACGGAATATTTCTTGGCATTGGCCATGATGAAATGTTAATATGTTGTGAAGGTTGTGGTGGTATTATGCTCGGCAGGACAAATGCTTCCAGGTGGATATTGAAATCGGTTGTTCTTGACTGTAGTTTTACATTCACACGTTGATGGGTTTCCTTTCTCCCATCGCCAATGCCTTGAATACTCATTGATGAGCTTCTTGCACTGAGTCCTAATCTCTTTACTAGACGTGTGGTGATCAAGTTGACTTGAGAGCCTGAATCCAGAATGGCCCTGCAATTCGTCTTTTGTCCATTGGTAGCAACCAATTCTACGACGGCAGTACTGAGGAGCACGTTATGATGTTTTTCTGAGCTCTTGAACGCTGCTAATGTTACTGATTGACTTGTAGTGTTTTGGTGATTGTTGTTCGTGTTGTTTGACTGTTTTTTGGTGGGAGAACCCTTCGTGTTACTCTCAAGATGTAGCATCGTGTTGTGTCTTTGACCACACCTTAAACAGCTTCTTGAAGCGCAATTTTTTGTTCCATGACCAGTTTTAAGGCAATTTAGGCAAAGTTTATGTTTTTGCGCTAAATGTAAACGCTCTATTGGCTGCAATTGTATAAATTGTTTGCAAGCAAATATCGGGTGTATCTCTGTTCCACAAGCCTTGCAGTTTCCTCTGTTGTTGTTACTCGAGGTTACTGACGCACAAGCTCGAGACGATGTATCCCTTTTCTTTCGTCCGATTGATTCCAATGATTGAAACTGGTTCTCAAGGAACGTTAAAAATTCATGAATGGACTGCAATTCCTTTGGCTTCTTGAGTGATTGTTCATATAGGAATCTTGTGTTTTGGTCTAGTTTGTTAACTAGTAAATGTAGAAGGAGAGGGTCCCATGTTGTTGTATTAACACCTATGTTATTTAATGCCATCAAACATTCTTGGGTGGTATCGTGGAGAGCCTTGATAGCCCCTGCTGATGGTTACTGCTGTGCCTGGTTTGGTTGTCCAAGTATTTTTTGCAGAAGATTTGACGTGAGAACCCTTATATTGTTGTAGCGATCTTGAAGGATGCTCCAAGCAGTTTTGTAGTTGTCCTCCGTGAGTGATATATGGCGGATGAGATGCTCTGCTTCTCCGCTTAGATGTGTTTTCAGATACCACATCTTTTGTATGTTCGGTATTGGTTGGCTGTCAACCATTTGGGAGAAGAGATCAAAAAATTGTCTCCACTGTAGATAATCGCCATCGAATTTTGGGATAGTGACTTTTGGTAGATTTAGAGAATTATGGGTGATGATGCCATTTGATGAGGCATCTTCGATAATCCCATTGTTCTGTGGTTCTAGCTTTATCGATAAAGCGATAAGGTTTTCCTGTGCCATTTTCTCGATTGCGATATATTCCGCGTGATCGTACCCAATTTCAGTTGGGTTGTCCCTTAATTCCCAAATTGTACAATTCAGTGCTTCTATTTGCTGCCTGAGTTGTTCAAGTGTTCGGCACATACATTTATAATACTGTGAGGGTTCATGTTCTCTCAGAGATAGGCCCTCGATCAGCCTACGTAACGAACCCATGATTGTCCGTTGTCTTCTTATCGCACCAACGATTTTTGGTGGATTTTCTTCAACGGTTTCGACTGTTGTCTTAATGGGATTTATCTTTGATGTGGTCGCCCTCTCTTCTGAATTCGTTATTGACCTTATTCCGTCTTCAAAACGAAGTTTATATTCGTCACATAACGTTGATATCTTGCTGAAATACTGATTAACGAAATAATCGTGTTCAGCCGGAGCATTCGGCAACGATTTTATTTTTGCATCTGCCATTTCAATAGTACTCCAGTGCTCCTGTAAGCGTTGTAGTCGCTCTTCTAGATAGGTTCTGGACTTCATTCTGTCTGCGGGATCCTTCTTGAAGTTGGTTATTATTCGCTGAATTTCTTGGCCAGTTGCCAACTGTGCCACAATCAGCTCTTCGAATGATGTCATCTTTTCTCCTTGATGAAACGGACAACCTTTGCTGAGATGATGAATTGAGGAATTCGATGAGAATCCTTGGTTGTATGATCCTTGTTCTGGATCACGTCGGGGTCACCAAAATGTTCAGGAGCGTTTTCCTGAATTAAAGTACCAAGCGCATAAACTTGATATTTTATATTACCATGTGAAGCAAGCACTTGAACTTGTTCACGTCGGAGATGATATTAGCGTTTTCTTGTATTATAGTATCAAGCACATAAACTTGATATATTATATTATTAAGTGAAGCAAGCACTTGAACTTGTTCACGTCGGAGTTTTTATGGGTAAAGGAATGAAACAATCAGTGTCTATTACTTCAGATTAACTGAATAACTGATATATTTTTGTAATTGGCTTACATCTTTTATACTTAAATTTAGCTTACTCTAACAATGATAAAAAACTAAATTACTGTCAGCATAATGGTAACAATTACATATATTGATTGCTTAAAACTAAATTACTGCCGGCAATGCACCGTCAGCATAATGGGTCATTGGCACCCAGTTCAGAATCACGCATCTGCATATACACATTTGTTTTGGAATACGTGCTGCGTCAGCGCAAGGGTTGGTGTTGACGTCGTGCGGTGAATTACCTTGACACACAATTGTTGTATGCGCTGCGTCATAGGTAATTCAACTGAACAATCACATTGTATCCATTCAGGAACCGTGGGTGTGCAATAAACGCCTATGTGGCCTTGGTGGTATACGTAATGCTACGATTCTTTATGATGAGCGATCCGAAAGGCCTAGGGTCGGCCTCATCATATCAAATTCACTATCGGCAACCAAACTTGGGCACTTTTGTGGACAAGATCTGGTGGCTGCTCGAGTAAGCTACAAAACGCACGGAGCAATAGAACACTTCGTCGTTGCGTCTGCCTACTTTCCCTACGATTCGTTACTACCTCCACCACCGAAGGAAGTCTCTGAACTCGTAGAGTACTGTGAAGCCAAAAAGATTGGTCTCATCTTGTGTTGCGATGCTAATGCTCAAAACACTGCTTGGGGCAGCAGCAAGTGTAACACAAGAGGGGACCGTCTGTTAGACTTCATTCTCTCGTCTGACCTTACCATCAACAATGTTGGCTCTCAACCAACGTTTGTTACGACAAGACGACAGGAGGTGATTGACCTGACCCTATCCAACAGTTATGTGAAGGACATCACTAACTGGCGAGTCTTGCCTGATGCTACGCTGTCGGACCATAAATATATCGAATTCCGATTGGGTTGTGAGATTTCTTCCTTGCAACCTAGACGGAATCCGAGAAGGACGGACTGGGTACGGTTTAGAGAGGAGCTTGAGAAATCCACTCAGGCCCTACCTAAACTTAGAACTAAACAATTGGTAGAGAACGCTATTCATAACCTGAATAGCGTCATCACCAGTTGTTTTGAACTCGCATGTCCTGTCAGCAAACCTCCCTGCAGGAAATTGGTCCCCTGGTGGAATGCCGGGCTCCAAAGTCTTCGCAGGGAAGGCAGAATTCTTCTGAGTAGATCGCTCAAATCGAATTCGGAAGATGACTGGAACAAGTATCGGTCGAAGCAGAAAGAATATAAGAAACTTATTCGTAAATTGAAGAACGATTCTTATAGGACCTTCTGCGAAGAAATCAAGTCTCTGAGTACGACTAGCAAGTTGGTTAAAGTCCTCAAACGGGGAAAACCGACTAGGCTAGATGCACTCAGAAAATCTGATGGTACCTTTACTGAGTCTAAAGCGGAAACTCTTAGTTTACTGTTTGCGACTCATTTCCCGGAAAATCAGTTCGACATCGGCTCGTTGCACACTCCTTCAAGGGAAACTGCAACTGAAACGATGAAAATAACTCAGCGTAGCTGGTATATTGTGTCGCGCGTGGTTACGACTGAAGCTACTGAATTTGCTGTGGCATCCTCCGATGGCTTCAAATCGCCGGGCACCGACGGGATGTATCCTGTTATGCTGCAAAAAGGTATAAGGCAGCTGCTTCCTACTCTGAAAAGAATTTTCACTGCTAGTCTAGCACTTGCTCACATACCCATTCCATGGCGCACAGTGAAAGTGGTTTTCATTCCCAAAATAGGAAAAGAGGACTACCCACTTGCCAAGAGCTTCAGACCAATTTGTCTAACATCCCCCCTGCTGAAAAGCATGGAGAGACTGGTAGAGTTGCACGTGCGAAAAGTTGCCCTTCGAATGCACCCTCTTTCGGAGATGCAACATGCTTACCAGCGCGGAAAATCTTGCGACACTGCGCTTCAGAACCTAGTTGGGCGAATTGAATGCGCGCTCGAAAGGAAGGAGTACGCGCTGGGCATTTTCATCGACATTGAGGGAGCTTTTGATAACGCAACTTTTGACAGCATGTGTAACGCTGACAGACATCATGGCGTAGATAAAGCACCGCTGTTATGGTGCATGGTGGTCGATTCCAAGCTTGATGCTCTCAATGCCTCTGGAATCTACGCCCAGGCCTATGCGGATGACGTCGCTATTCTTTCTGTCGGCTCATGTTTGGCGACTGTCCGTCGCAAAGCACAGGCGGCGCTAAATGTGATCGATGATTGGTGTACCAGAAATGGGCTGTCAGTCAATCCTCTTAAGACCGATGTCGTTCTCTTTACGAGAAGGAGGAAAAATCCTGACATGACTCAGCTGGTACTAAAAGGCACTTCCATCCTGATATCCGAGGAGGCTAAGTATCTAGGAGTCATCTTAGATAGTAAGCTTCTCTGGTCAAAACATGTTGAGTCAAAAACCACCAAAGCGCTGTCAGCTTTCTGGCAATGCAAAGGAGCTTTTGGCAAAACATGGGGCTTATCGCCGGCAAAGGTCCTTTGGATCTACACGGCAATGATAAGACCTATAATCTCATATGCATCGGTTGTCTGGTGGAACAGACTAAAACGCAAACACGTCGTAGCCTCTTTCACCAAATTCCAAAGAACGGTTTGTCTCAGCTGCACGGGGGCTTTCCCCAGCACGCCGGGCGCTGCTCTAGATGTTATGATGAACCTTCCACCTCTTGATATATTTATCAGAGGGTGTGCTCTGAAAGCCATGTCTCGTCTGAAGAGTAATGGCTTTTGGTACAACTCGCATAGGAATAACGGTGTGCTTGCGCAAGAATTGTCCTGCGACCCCTGTCTCATGGACATGCCTTCTGACGCCCTGACACCCGTTATCTTATTGCGTCGTAATTTCACAGTCGAGTTACCATGGCGTCAGGATTGGCTATGGCTGGATACTGAACTTGGAAAGGATAGTCTTCGCATTTTCACGGATGGCTCCAGATCTGGACGGGGGTCCGGTGCTGGGGTCTTCTTTGAGCGCAAAAAAAAAAACCGACTGCACTTCTCCTTAGGAAAATATGCGTCTGTCTTTCATTCGGAGATATACGCAATCCTAATGGCCATGCACTATGTTGTGAAGCACAGGTGGAAGGGGGAAAACATATGCGTATGTAGTGACAGCCAAGCTGCACTAAAAGCTGTGTGTAACCCCTTAACTAGCTCCAAATTAGTGCTTGGACTCAAGTCCTCCTTGAACAGAGTCGGCAGACTAAATTCATTAAGGCTTGTATGGGTTCCAGGCCACTCTGGGATCCCAGGAAATGAGACATCTGATAAACTCGCTAGAATGGGTTCAGGGAGAGCTTCTCAGGACCTGAAACCGCTCTAGGTCTACCTGCGTCCACGGTAAATTCCTACATTAACGATTGTGTATTTAACACACACAACCGTAGATGGAGGGATTGTCCGGGTTGCAGGATGACTAAGCGCGTATGCCCTGATGTCTGCAAAAAAAGTAAAAATCTACAGCATTCCTCCTGTCTTTAAGGAGAATCAACTGCAGAAGGCTTGTGGGAGTAATCACGGGCCATTACACTTTTGCCAAGCATCTCTACGTGCTCGGCATCAGTGAGATGCCTACCTGTGCTGCATGTGGCGAAGAGGAGGATGATACTGCAGAACATTTCCTCTGTGATTGTCCCGCCTTTGCTCGCATACGGTGGCGCACCCTTGGAGCCGACGTGGTGTGTGCCGAACCCCTTAGCTCTACATCACTGAAGCTCCTTCAAATTTTTCTCCGGAAAACGGAGAAAATACAGTAATATAAGGTGTCTGTCTGGAGTACAATGGACCAGCACGTCATCTAAAAATACTACCACCACTTGAATTCCCATCAACAAACTATCCATGATTCTTTGGAAAATCGCTGGCGCAGGTGCCAAACCATATACTAAACACGTATAGCGAAATAATCCCTGGGATGTAGAAATAGTTGTTAGCATCCTGGACTCTTCATCCAGAACCAACTGCTGATATGCCATTGACAAATCTAATTTGGTGAATTCTTCACTACCATGCAGTTGTGCAAACAATTCTTCAATTCGTGGAAGTGGGTATTTTTCTACCAGTAATTGAGGGTTAACCGTGATCTTAAAATCGCCACAAATACGCACTTCACCTGTCTTTTTTAAAATAGGCACGATGGGTGTTCCCCATTCACTAAATTTGACTGGTTCTAACACCCCCAATCTAACTAACTTGTCAATTTCGCTTTCAACCTTTTCTTTCAATGCGAAGGGAATCTGACGTGGCTTGCAGAACTTGGGCTTACAATTTTCTTTTACCTGAAGTACTTTTAGTAAATTGACCTAATTTACCATCAAATAAGGTATTAAACTTTTCCAGAATTGTATGCACTTAACATAATTTAAAATGGATAATTTGATATTAAATTCCTTTAAGAAGTTTCAACCAAGCAAAGGTGGACCGCCATTATCAACAACAACAAACTTAATCTTTTTACAAGCATTATTGTATGCGATATAAATTATACACAAACCCCCGTCGGCTTCAAAATAGTGCCATTATAATTGTTAAAAATTAAATTACATTCTTTTAGTGCATGCAAACCAAAATGATCGCGATATGTCTTCAACGAAATCGCAGAAATAGCAGCGCCCGTATCTATTTCCATAATCATAGGAACAGAACAAATATTATACAACGATAAGTCTGAATTTGAATTATGTTTGAAATCTAGCCGTTCCATTTTGTTTGTATTGACTTTATTTGGACATACCCGCTGTAAATGTCCCTTCTTCTTACAACATTTGCATCGATAGTTCTTAAATCGAGATGACCCCTCTGAATGACTTGACAGCCCACATATTGTACACTTACTGGGATAAGAGTTGTTGTTGTCATCCGGCTGATTTTGTCCAAGCTGCTGCTGTTGTTGGAGTTGTTTTGTCATCACTTGTCCACCGCTTCCCCTTTGATTCGCCTCAGCTTTATCAAACGTCAACTTGTCAACGCTTTCCAAAAAAGCTTATCCTTTGCTGCTCCCTTTGGCAGTCCCATCACGAACTTATCGCGAAGAGCTGAATTTGACTCGCTACCGAAATCACAACTTACAGAGAGTGCTCGCACGCGCGCTGCCCATTGATTTACCATTTCGTGATGTTCTTTAACAGCCGAATAGAACTTATGTCGTTCCGCAAACCCGGAAACCGTAGGTTTAAAATGTTCGTCTAAAGCTTTACTGAGCTCTCCATATGTAGCCGTTTCAATTCGAACGGGATGAATCAAATTGTAAACTACTTTATATGACTCTTCCGTTAACGTATAAATTAGAACTGCCTTTTTCTTCACTTCTTGACACACGTCATTGGCAATGAAAAACCGCTCTAGTTGAGCTTTAACAATACGCCAGTCATTTTGATTGAAATCGAGTCTCTGAACCGAACCGATCACCGACATAGTTCACTTTTCTTATTGGCCCTCAACAATATTAACTGTCCAAATAATTATTAGGGTTCCGTATCCAAAGGTAAATCGGAACCCTATTACTAAGACTTCGCTGTCCGTCCGTCCGTCCGTCTGTCACCAGGCTGTATCTCATGAACCGTGATAGTTAGACTGTTGAAATTTTCACAGATGATGTATTTCTGTTGCCGCTACCACGACAAATACTAAAAAGAGAACAAACTGAATATTTAAGGGGGGCTCCCATACAACAGACATGATTTTCATCCAAAAAATCCCCTTGGTCACATACTGAACTAAGGTTAGTCGACAATATCCCACAACCAGTAGCAAACTTCCCAATTTTGATCTCATTTGTGTCTTTGATGAATTAATCCTAGCTGCAAACCTTTTTCCCATATTTCCCATTTTTGTTATCCACCTTTTCACATCGTTGCTGCCAAGTAAGATAATTGATTTGAATTCAATGGACACTTTGATGATCAACTATATCCCATCATGAAGATAGTACACACATAGTCTCTTTCATATTTATATATACAGATGGTACGGAACCCTTCGTGCTCGAGTCCGACTCGCACTTGGCCGGTTTTTTAGGGCTCCGTACCCAAAGGTAAAACGGAACCCTATTACTAAGACTTCGCTGTCCGTCCGTCCGTCTGTCACCAGGCTGTATCTCATGAACCGTGATAGTTAGACAGTTGAAATTTTCACAGATGATGTATTTCTGTTGCCGCTACCACGACAAATACAGAACAAATACAAATACAAAACAGAACAAAATTAATTATACATATACATAATTACAAACAACCAATAATAAATTGTTTCGAAAGGTTTTCGTTGTCATCTTTCGTTCAGTTCCCATTTGTGGGCGGCTCGTAGTCATCCATTTTGGGAAATCAAACTCACAGAAAGCGGATAGCCCGAGGGTGCGATCAGCATTTGACAAGCGAACGAGCGGAGTTCAGCCCGCAGAAGGTCAGCATTTTTTTTTTTTTTTTGTTCCTAGTAGCACATGAGGGAGAGGGGGCGAAGAACTCGGGGAGAAATCTTCGGCAAAGTACTCGGAGAGCGATCTTCGGGGAAGAACTCCGGTACGGTTTTAAGCAGTTCCCGGTACGCGGCCGTACCGTGTGTCCTATTGCCTACGTTGGTCGCAGATATCACGTTCGTTGTATAAGGTATTGAAATCACAAATTTGCGTGTCGCGATTGGGGATGCGGGCTAAGTCGTTGGTCAGAGGAGTTTCGGTACGACTGCTCGAATACTCAAGCTGCGGTTTATTTACTTTTTTGGACAGTGAATTCGTTTATTTTTTTTTTTTTTATTTTACATATTTTTTTTTTATTTTTTTTTACTTTTTTTATTGACATACGGTGTAGGGTAGTTTTAAGGAATAATTGTAAACCTAGATTAAGTTAGGTTAAGGAAATTAAATTTGTGACATATTGAATTGGAAACGATTACGGTGTTTTTTTTTTTCTTTTGCGTGTGATATTTCGCGAGTCTCGTAGCAAATTCGCGATTCTTGCTGCGGGAAAGTCGGCGTGAGGGCAATCGCGTGGCGCCCATTTTACCATCCTAACTCACGACCAGTCCTCGCAGCTGGCCTAGCATCCCTTTCGCACGACGTCGCGGCAGGTGGAGAGGAGCAAGTGAGCAAGAGGAGCAAGCGATCTTGCACACATACGAACCGATACGTACATACGTGCATACGCATCACATACGTGCATACACTCACACATCTGTACGCTTTGTATAAGTATACATACATACATACATATGTACATTACGGAGTAGAGTTGGGTAGTTCCGGACATGTATAGTTCACGGAACTATGTCCTCTCTCGGACACATGTCCTCTCGTTCCGCAAATTGAACGAAAATAGTTCCATAGTTCCATTCAACCCTTATTCATCAATCACATATGTACAAAACGAAAAAAAAAAAACATAAATGCAACGAACATGCTTCTCATACGGTATGAGTTATACCCCGTAGTTTTCAAGAAACCCAAAAGTATGGAGATGTGGCGATAAAGCTCGAACAGTTGGTGTACACTGTACAGCACACTTGAACTGAAATGAAGAAAAGAAATGAAAGAATATAATGCCGCACCGCATTTCGTGAACGAATGTCATACATGTGTATGTAAGTATGCATTCAAGTCCGGACATGGACATGGTTTGCTAGTTCCATATCGGTGCGATAATACATTTATCTCCTTAACATATATAGGTCATAATTAACATCTGCAAAACTATCAATTAAGTTAGTGTTGGAGTGGAAAAGAGATGTTTCATCAGCAAAGGCAGTTATTTTGCCTTTAAAAGGTTGTAAGAAAAACGAATTAACATAAATTAGAAAAAGGATTGGGCCCAATACTTCTCCTTGGGGAACACCCATATTTAAAAAGTCTATAAAACTGTAAACATTCCTAATTTTCACAACTTGATAACGGTTGGATAAATAAGAAGAAAACCATTTATAAATGGAGCCTCTGAAACCCGCTTTATAAAGTTTATCGAGTAGCAAAGTATGATTAACCATATCAAGGACCTTACTGATATCAACAAATAATGTTGATGGTATTTGAGAAGTGTTTAAACTATTATATATTTCACCAGTTAATTTCAATAAAGCAGTTCCAGTCGATTTGCCACGCCTAAACCCAAATTGGCAATCTCTCAAATAATGAGTATTTTCCAAAAATTACAACATTCTAGACTTTAACTATCCGAAAAGTGAGAATAAAATGTCACTGATTGTGTATTTCTGTTGCTGCATTAACAACAAATACTTAGGCAGAATATAATGAATATATGTATAAATGGGGCTCCCATACAACAGACATGCTTGTTTTGCCGTTTTTATACATAATAGTACGGAACCCTTCGTGCGCGAGTCCGACTCGCACTTGGCCGGTTTTTTTTTTTTTTTTTTTTTTTTATTTGTTTTATCCTCGTCGCCACTGTAATAACTTTGATGATCGAATGTAAACTTAACACTTTATTGGTACTAGGTATCGTATTACACTTGTGTTTTTCTCAAGGGTGGACAGACAACGGCGACATGAAGGAAACATAGCGATGCTGAGTAATTCTCACATACATGGCAATTCGCTGAATAAGTTCTTAGATACATTACATACATTACACCCTGGATAAACCACTTCATCCTTCATTAGATTAAGCTAAAAAACAAGCTGCACAGGAAATGCGTCAAACATCCACGTAACTTCGCACTTCGTAGTCGCCTCAATCGTGTGTCTATTAAAGTTAAAAATGAAATTAGATTGTCTCGCGATAGATTTTACTACTCAAAAATGCGTAACGCACATGAATCCCTAAAAAGGAATGGGAAGTAATCAATAGCATATTGAATCGCAATGCCCCTAAAGTACCCCACCCTATCGAACTTGCGACGGATAATTCTATTGTGAATGATCCAAAGATAGTTGCAAACATATTCAATGGTTTTTTTGCCAAAGTTGGTGAAGTATCTCCCTCCAACTTGAGATCTGAACAGTGTTTGTATTGCAATGCAGGGAATCCAGTGGAAGAGCCGGTTTGCAGTGACAGTTTGTTCTTTCACCAATAACTAGTGTTGAAGTTTTATGCATAATTAATTCACTGAATCGTTTCCCTTCCTGTGGTGATGATGGCCTTTCTAATTATATATTAAAACATGTCGCTCTAAATATAGTAGACGTACTAGCTTTCCTCTTTAATCTAAGCATCTCCACTGGCACGTTTCCGGACAGGTTGAAATGCCCAAATGTTCTGCCAATTTTTAAAAAAGGCAACTTACTTACTTACTTATCAGGCCAGCGATCCATGGAGGATCTGAGCCTGAGCTATAGCTGCCTTCCATCCTTGACGGTCCCGGGCACGCTTCTTCCAGGTGTCAAGACCAAGATGTCTTACATCCGCGATCGGTCTTCCTCTTCTTCTCGAACCAGGTGGCTCGGAGTCGAAGACCCTCTTTGCTGGAGCGTTGATGTCCATGCGCTCGATGTGGCCGAGCCAGTGTAGTCGACGGATCCTTACCTTCCGGACTACATCCACATCTTGGTACAGCTCGTAGAGTTCGCGGTTGTGTCTTCTTCTCCATTCACGTTCCTCCCAGACAGGACCAAATATCCGGCGCAGAATTTTTCTTTCGAAATAACCCAAAATCAGCTCCGCTGTCCTGCTTATCGTCCACCTTTCGGCTCCGTACAGCAAGACTGGCAGAATGAGCGTTTTGTAAAGCATGACTTTGGTCTTTCGAGTGAGGATTTTTGACCCCAGTTGTTTGGACAAGCCGAAGTAGCAGCGGTTGCCAAGGGCGATTCTATGCTATCCACTGTGGTCTCATTTGTGGAATTTACGTTTGCCCCGAGGTAGACAAACTCCTTAACTACCTCGAAATTGTAGCTGTCAATTGTTATGTTTTGTCCCAGGTGGTGAGCGACGGATTGGTTTTTGGTTGACAGCATGTATTTCGTTTTGTCCTCATTGATCTTAAGGCCAACTCCTTCGCCTGTTCTTCAATCGCCGTAAATGCTTCCACAATGCCACGGCGAAAACACGCGATGATGTCGATATCATCCGCGTATCCAAGCAGCTGGATGGACTTGTAAAAGATAGTGTCTTCCCTGTTGACGCCTGCCCGTCGCACTATCTGCTCCAGCACCAGGTTGAAGAAGTCACATGATAGCGCATCTCCTTGCCGAAATCCGGTACATGTTACGAATGGTTCTGATGTCCTAGAACCGAGTGGCACGGTGCATCGCGTGTTTTTTAGCGTGGCGCGACACAATTTGATCTGGGGGCGTGGCAGTGCCCCTGCCAAGTCGAGCAAAAAAGCGGCACGGCCGTAGTATCCTTTTCTCGTAACATAATAGGCCATTTTCGACCCCCTATAACTTCGTCGTGGATAAAGCTAGAAGTCTGAATTTTCAGTAACCAAGTAAGCATCGCATAGACACGGTATACTTCAAATTTCATTCAATTTGAACCAGTAGTTTAAGAATTATAACTAGTCAAAGTTTCTTAATTTTGTCACTCACTGACTGACTCACTGACTGACTGACCGATCATCAAAAGTCTAAGGCACTTCTAGCAGACGTAGAAGCTTCAAATTTGGAACACAACTAGTGTTAAGTGTATAAACCAAGGAAAAACCAAAATATTTTGCAATTTTCGTTCAGTTTTCTAGATACACCAATTTTAAGTTTTCTAGATACACCAACTGCATAAATAATCCCATATAAATAAGTATATGGGATTACAAACGTATACATACATCAGTGAATGAATCTGTTTGCCTGTATACATATGTATAAACAATGGAATAATAGGGGTAGGTAGGCTTACTGGATTCGGTATCGACGAGTATATACATATGTATGTATGCATTTACGCATCAGAAAGATTGGATTTTACTTCAAGCATATACCCCATCTATACGTGGTGTGATTTGTTCACTAATACACTTGCACGTGCATTGCATGAATTTGAACAGTGTATATCTGGCATAGGCATTGGTATCAGCGAAATTGTGCCTACGCTGAAGAAATACATATGTATGTACATACATAACTGTATGAGGGATACATAGGACGGGTGAGAAATGGGAGATTAGACAAATTTAAAGCAGAAGGTTAACTTAATCACCCAAAATAAAAAAATATAAATATAATAAAAAGAAAAAAAAGTAATAAAAAGTTTCTTTGGTTTCTTTATGTGTATGTAGTTTCTACCTTCTAGTAAAAAGAAAGTAACTCAGTTTTAAAGAAAAGATAAAAATAACGATCCTCGATATATTATACATACATATGTAAGTAAAGAAAGATGTGAGAGCAACGTGGCGCAGAGGGTAGTTTGTTGGCCTCTGACACCGATATGACACGGGATGGAATCCCGACAAAGCCATGTCATCGAACGTGTTTTCACGGTGTTTCTCCTCAGCGGGGTTCTAACAAAACCCTCTGTAGTAAAATTGTCATGAAAAGCTTCTCGAAATTCGCCGTTCGGAACCGGCAATAAACTGTAGGTCCCTTTCACCTATGGGAAAATGAAATCACACACAACATGGGTGATTGAAAGAAGCTCGGCTTAGGTCCTTCATAGACTGTAACGCCAACATACATACATACATACATACATCTACAAAAAGGAATGAGATGCCATGAAAAACATAACTTGTAAAAAAACCAAGTCTCGCAACTCAGATCTTCTACCGTAAAAAGTTGTAAGATCCATGTATTACCAAGTCAGTTAATTTATTCAGTCCCTACTTAAGGGACCTTCTGCCTTGATTTATTACGTAATTAGCTAACCTAACAACACCTTATAGTGACCATACCAATATCAAAATCTTTTTTGTTTTAAGTAAATAGATTGACTTGAAAATTGCACTAAATAATCTAATTTAATATGATATGTATTACTTGTGAGATATATTGTGTTTTCATGCGATGGCCAGGTCAATCTATTTACTTAAAACATAAAAGATTTTGATATTGGTATGGTCACAATAAGGTGTTGTTAGGTTAGCTAATTACGTAATAAATCAAGGCAGAAGGTCCCTTAAGTAGGGACTGAATAAATTAACTGACTTGGTAATACATGGATCTTACAACTTTTTACGGTAGAAGATCTGAGTTGCGAGACTTGGTTTTTTTACAAGTTATGTTTTTCATGGCATCCGTTTTACCAGGAGCCCGAGTTCGGCCAACACCCCAAACAGTTCTTCATGATGAATGCTGTCATATGCGGCTTTGAAATCGATGAAAAGATGGTGTGTATCGATTCGAAACTCGTTGGTCTTTTCTAGGATTTGTCGAAGTGTGAAAATTTGGTCTATAGTCGATTTGCCGGGCCGGAAGCCGCACTGGTAGCTGCCGATTAGTGCGGTGCAAAATGGTTTTAGACGTTCACACAATACGCAGGACAGGATCTTGTATGCGACATTGAGCAGGGACATACCTCTATAGTTCTTGCAAGAGGTAGGATCGCCTTTTTTGTGGATGGGGCATATAGAGCTGGTATTCCAGTCGTCGGGCATGCTTTCATCATCCCAAATTCAGCAGATGATCTGGTGCAAGCCCCCTACCTGTACATCGCCGCCAGCCTTGAAGAGCTCTGATGGCAAGCCATCTGAGCCTGCGGCCTTGTTGTTCTTCAGCTTCTGAATAGCTGTGCCGACTTCTTCGATGCTGGGTGGGAGGACTACTTCAGCGGCTGGAGTTGGGATTTCCTCGGCCCCTACCACTCTCTCTTGGTCATGCCCGTTAAGCAGCTGCTGGAAGTGCTGCTTAAATACATAAACTATTCCCTGCGGGTCGGTAACAAGATTACTCTCGCAGTTTCGAAGAGCCGGGGTGCCCTTTTTGAAGCCTCCTGCAAGGCCTTTGGCTTTCTTGTAAAAGGCTCGTATTTTATGTTTATCCCTAGACTCCTCGATATCCTTGAGCTGGGAGGCTGCGCAGATTCTTTTCTTTTGTCGCAGTAGTTTTTTCTCCTCCCTTCTTCTGGCTCGGTACTCTTCTTGCGCTGCCCTGGTTTTCCTCTGCAGCGGATCACAGCCAAGCTATCACTTATAGGTTTAAAGTCGATAACCTTCGACCCGAACCGCTTTCCCACGACAAATCCACATCCCAGTAAGTGCAACCTTTTGTGACAGCTGTGATAAATGTCGCAATTTTTCTTCCTAATCATACCGTTTCCTGTCCAGCGTATTTCCTGGACCGCAGTAATATCCGCCTTGTACTGCGTGAGGATTCCTTCTAGTTTATGAGCAGCTCCGGGAGTGTACAGGGTTCTGACATTCCAGGAGCATACTCGCAAATCGTGTTCCTTTTTCGTGCGTTGTCGTCGTTGAGTATCCGTCCGTGTATCCGAGGCATCGGGCTCATTCACAACTTTAGGTTTTTTTTTACGTGGGCGGATTGTTAGCCCGCCGCACAACCGCCATTCTGGTCGGGGTTTTTTTCGCTGCATACGTTTGTTCACCTCCCAACGGTGGTTGAAGAGGCTATCCAGAGGGCGCCGCGAGGAGGCCGTATGTCAACTTTAAAAAAGGCAACAAAAGAGATAAAAATAAGTACAGGCCTATCTCACTACTTTCTTCTATCTCGAAAATGTTTGAAAAAGCGGTCAAGAGTAGAATCCTGCGGTTCCTGAAGAGAAAACGGTTTTTCGGTCCTTTGCAATACGGCTTTAAAACAGGACTCTCTACAGAAGATGCGCTTATGGGTTTTTGTTCGCTTATAAACAAAGGACTTGACTCAAAAAAAAGCTGTGCTTGGCTGTTTGTTGACATAACTAAGGCCTTTGACACGGTAAACCATAACATTCTCCTGAGCAAATTGCAACGGGCTAGCTTAAGAGGACCTATCCATAGTTGGCTGGAACCATATCTAAAAGATAGAAGACAAGTAGTGAAAGTTGGGGACAGTTTTAGTGAGACTCGGCTTATTAAACGCGGGGTACCCCAGAGATCTGTATTAGGCCCCACTCTTTTCCTAGTGTACATAAACTCACTGTTTAGTCAGCCCCTTGCAGGTAAAGTTACGGCTTTTGCCGACGATCTTGGTATTGCCTACGACTCTCCTAGCCATCTCCATCTAGTTGCTGACATTAACTATGATGTGCACATATCGAGACAGTGGTTCGCCAAACATAAACTTAGTGTCAGAAATAAAACAAAACAGAGGTTACCAGACCTTGATTTTCGTTTCCACGCCGATAACTGTACTCACTGCAAATTGCCGGATTGCACATGTAACGACCCTTCCCCGGAAATTGTATTTCCAGCGTGTCATTCAAACTGCTTTCAAATACCCAGGTGTTACAATTGACCAAAATATGAATTGGTCGGATCATATTACAAACCTGAAACAGTATCTTCGTTCCTCTATCCGTGGTCCGTTCTAACTTCGAAAATATTGCACAAAAAATTGCTTAAGAACTGTTTACTTACTTACTTACTTACTTATCAGGCCTGCGATCCATGGATGAACTGCCGAATAGAGTTCAGGTTCTCCTTCTTTTCGGTTACGAAGTCCACCCTGCCGCTACTTGTCAGCAGTACTACGCCGAAATTCCGATCCCATAGAGTCTGCAGATCAGTTCCAAAAATGGCTTCAACTAGTGTTATCGCCATTGAATTGTGATGCGCCGATCAATACGCCTATAGGTAAAGGGGAATATGTTCATCCCAGTCCTTTTAATCTCCGATGATGACCTTTCTTTTGTATTCCTCAGTTGTCCGGTTGAACCTTTCGACCACGCCATCAGATTGTTGATGTAATGTTGTTGTCCGTGTTTTGCTGATACCTAGCGTGTCACAGAACTCTTTGAACACCGACGACTCGAAGTTCCTTCCTTGGTTTGAGTGCAGTTCCCGTGGTACTCCATAACGCGCAGACCAGTTACTTACGAATGCATCCGAAATGGCTTTGGCTTCTTGGTTCGGTATGCAAAATACTCCGGGCCATTTGCTGAAGTAGTCGAGTACCACGAGCGCGTATTTGTTTCCAGCGTTGATCGTTGGGAATGGCCCTACAATGTCCATGGCGATACCTTCAAGCGGTGCTACAACATTGTAAGCTGCATACTTACTGTTGCATACTTTTGCCTTCGCGCACTGTTCACAGCTGCGAATGAACATTTTGGCCAATTCATAGCATCCTACCCAGCAGAAACGTTTCTTATTCTATTCTACAGTCTTGTTGACACCAAGATAACCCCCGCTTGGACCCTCGTGGTATTCTCGGATAACCTCTTCGATTTGTCCCTTTGGAATCAGCAGCAGCTGGCTTACAATGTCCCCGTTCTCATCTCCTCAGCTGCGGTAGGGGCTACCGTTCTTCAACTTTAAACTCTGCTATTGAGCTCAGTAAGCTTTTACGATTGGGCTTTCCCTGAATACTTGCTGCCACGTTGGTCGATAACCTCCTTCTTGGTAATCGATGATGACGGCCAGGTCGGCATCTTCTCGCTGCTTCCTCGTGCAGACTGCTGGCAAAGTCTCAGCAATGACCTTAACACATGAAGATTCTTCGGCCGTGGCCATGCCTTAACATCTATATGGACTCCTTCTGGAGTCACGTTATGTCCCAAGTAATTCACTTCATTTTGGAAGAGCGAACATTTCCTCGGGCTCAATTTCAGTCCGGTTGCCTGGATACGTTAAAGTACCTCTTCAAGCTTCCTAAGATGATTGTCGAAATCCTTGCCCATGACAATTATGTCATCCAGATAGACAAAACAAGTCGTCCAGTTAATTCCTCTTAGTACCCGATTCATGAGTCTTTCAGGTGGCATTGCAAAGACCGAAGTGCATCACAGAGAATTGCCACAACTCTCCCCCGGCGGTGAACGCTGTCTTTTCCTTGTCTTGCTGGTCAAGCTTTATCTGCCAGTATTCACTTTGCAAGTCCAGTGTCGAAAAACAGTTTGCACCAGATAGTGTGTCCAAGGTGTCCTCGATTCTCGGTAAAGGATTGCGATAAGCTACAACTGTTTACATTTTTATTCAATACACACACTTTATTGGTTATTACGACCTCAGATCAATTATCTGTACACATTTTGCACTTTATTGCTTACACACACTTTACTATTCCACCACAGATCAATTATCTGGGGGCTTCACCCAACGTTTGTCTCTACATCTCGCTAGATGGCTTGATTATTTTCACACTAAATACCGATTGTTCACTCGTTATTTAGTCTCGAAAACTGAATGCCCCCGAGGGCGAATGTTCCCACTTATAGAGCCCTCGGTCCACTTTCTCGAATGTTCGCCGTTAGACGTTCCCTTTCAGATGTCTCTAGAATGCTCTGGCATGTACATACCTTCAGCAGTATGCCGCTGAAGGTTGCCATCATTTAATAGATCACATATTTGGCCGTTTCGCTTCTTCTTCTCCTAGTACATGTGAGAAGTGTGTTTTTGATTTAGAGATCACCGATCATTGTATGACAGGTTTGATGCAGGATACTCTGACCAGTACTGTACTAAGGGATTGCAGTTCCCCCGAATCCATTTCTAAAACTGAGTTCCCAGAGCTTAGAACTGTTCTGTCATCTGAGTTTTGGGAAGATGTATTTGCTGAAAGCGACGCTGCAAAATCCTACGATATTTTTATTAAGACTCTTGGTAGGTATACATATTTCCGGATGCACTTTCATCCTTAATCCAAAAAAATCGAAAAAACGTCTTAAGCCATGGATATCGGATAACTTGTTAAACAAAGTCAAGATAAAAAACAAACTAAGAACAGAATGTCGGCAAAACCCATCCAATATCTATTTAAACCAAAAAATATAGAAAAATGTGTGCAGAAATGAAAAACGAAATTCCCTTGTATCGAGAACGTTACTACAATAACAGGTTCAACTCGGTTAAAGGTAACATAAGAGGTGAATGGCAGTTAATCAATAGTATCCTTAATAAGACAACAGCCGTAAAGAGACCTACTGCTATCCTTTCTAGCGATGGTGAAATTTCCGACAGGTTGGGAATTGCTAACGCTTTTAACAATTTTTTTTCTTCGATTTCTAGGAATATACAACCGACTCCTATTCATCCAACCTGTACTGAACCGGTGCAGAAACTGAGTTTTTTATTCGAGCCAATAACTGGATTTGAACCCTTAAAAACAATTGGTACTTTGAAGAATTCTAATTCTTCTGGGTTTGATGGCCTACCTAATATAGTATTGAAAAATATTGCATGCTTTTTAGTTGATGTATTGGCACATATTTTCAATAATAGCATTTTTTCTGGAATATTTCCTGACGAACTGAAATGTGCCGATATTCTGCCTCTTTATAAGAAAGGATCTGTCAATGAATTAGGTAACTATAGGCCTATCTCACTTCTACCTACAATTAGCAAAATATTTGAGAAAGTTATTAAACATAAGATGTTGAGTTTTTTGAAGAAGACTAACTTTTTCAGTACTGTACAATTCGGTTTTCAGAAAGGTAGATCAACAGAGGATGCCCTTTTAAATTTCTGCTCACAGATATTTGACAATCTGGATAAAAGGAAGTGTACAGCTGGATTGTTTGTAGAAATTGGAAAACGCTGGCTTTCGAGGGTTTATATGCAAGTGGTATAGGTCCTACCTGACAAATAGGACACAAGGAGTAAAAATGGATGACATTAGAAGCGAAGTTAAGTTTCTTAACATTGGAGTACCGCAAGGTTCTGTTTTGGGGCCAATACTCTTCCTGATCTACATTAACGCTTTATTCAATTTACCGTTCGAAGGATCACGATGTTGGTTTTACTTATGGCTCTCACAGTGCTGATCTTAATTTGTTAAGAATCTGGTTTGCGGAACTTAATTTAGTTTTAAGCTCAAAAACTAAAGTTATGTTAATCAATTTGGTAGTGCAAAATTATCTTGCAGCTGAAGTGTATTTCCATGATACTGACTGCCCAAGGTTTAAACTAGGAAACTCCAACTGTTATACAAGTTTGTCCTCTTGTACTTTTCGTAGATCTGTCAGTTGTAGCAAAAAATTGTTTTCAAATTGAAAATGTTAAAGAATTTAAATATTTGGGACTTGTCATTGACTAGAGGATGAGCTTTAAGAGCCCCACAACAAATTTAAGAAACTATTTTCGTGGCACCCTCAGAAACTTTTATTTTCTACGCAAGATTTGCTCTACAAAACTATTATTAAAGATGTATTATGGAATTTTTCATTCTAGATTGGAATATGGTATTACCTGTCGGGGAGGAGCTTACTGTAATAAAATTCAACCTCTTTTGTCGCCTCACAAACACATTATAAAAAAGATATGTCGAAAACCTCGTCTACACCTTAGTTTTTCATTGTTCAGAGTTTTGAAGATTCTTCAAGTCCGCCACTTGTACTGCTATAAAGTGCTAAAAGTGTTCTTTATGAGGTCAGGTCATCTTAACTACAGACTAGTAATCAGTTATGGCTTACGTGGTAATTCTTTAAGTCAAGTATGTATACCTGTTTTTTGTACAACCGCGTTTCGTAATTTCAATAATGTTGCTTCATGTCGTTTGTTTAACATGCTTCCGAATTTTATTAGAGCACTCACACATGCTCATGCGTTTATAAGCAAGTAAAAAAGTGGCTTTTTTGCCTTGACACTAGAGATGTTGAAGCTCTCTTCTCTGTTTTAGTTTGAAATTTTATTTTATTTTTGTTTATTTTTATATCTTTTGCTTTCTTTTATATTCATGTGACTGATGTAAACTTTTAGCTATTAAGGAATTGGAATTTAAAACATATTTAGTAAATCTTTGAAAGGTAACCCCACCCATTTCTCTATTCAATTTTAGAAGTTGTTATATTGACTTGAAGTGGCATTATCACTATTTTTTTTATTTTAAGCAAATACAAATGTCACCAATAATAATTGTAAGAGTTGCTCCACATATACTTATGTATTGATTGTAATTATTGAAAATTTAATAAACAGAACTTTTAGCCGCAACAGAGCATTCCAAACTTTGACAGCGAAATTGGAACATAACTGTGGGTTCGTGCCCGCAACAATATTGTTACGAAATATTCGATCCCACACCGAATAGGGTTCACACCACTGGATTGCGGTAAACTACAATTGTCCTTTTTATCCGAATAAAAACACACACACTTTTCTTGTTTCACCACAGATCAATTATCTGTGTAGCTTCACCACTTTTATTTATTATCCAATACTATCCACTTTAAACTTTATTACACAAACAAACCTTTATTGAGGGCTTTTATTTTCACACTGTTTGATCACACTGACTTGTCACACGCTGTTCAATACCACAAACTGAATGAATCCCGAGGGCGAGTGTTCGCGCTAATATAGCACTCGGTGCATCTTCTCGAATGTTCGCCGTCGGAAGTTTCCCTTCGGAAATCTCTAGAATGCTCTGACATTCGGCATTACGCCGTTGGAAGTTTCGATAATTCCAATTTCCCCTTCACCAGAGCTTTCGAACTTCGACAGCGAAATTCGAACTTAACCGCCGGCTTGTATCTCCGCAACAATATTGTTGCGGAAATTGAAATGATCGAAACTTTCATCGGCGTAATGCCGAGTGCCAGAGCATTCTAGAGATTTCCGAATGGGAACGTAATCCCGAATCCCGAAACAGCCATGCCATCGAACGTGTTTTTCACGGTGTTTCTCCTCAGCGGGGTTCTGACAAAACCCCCTGTAGTGAAATTGTCATGACAAGCTTCTCGAAATTCGCCGTTCGGAACCGGCAATAGACTGTAGGTCCCTTTCACCTATGTAAAAATGAAATCACACACAACATGGGTGATTGAGAGAAGCTCGGCTCAGGTTCATCATGGACTGTAACGCCAACATACATACAGTGGCCCCAGAACGCTGCCCTGAGGAACGCCAGCTTGAACTATGTGCAAATTAGAATATTCTTCCTTTTGTTTTACTTAGAAGTGTCGTTGGTCAAGATAGCTTTTAAGTAGCAAATAAAAGTCTAATGGTAAGGCTTTATTAAGTTTGTAAAATAGTCCCTTGTGCCAGACTTTGTCGAAAGCCTTAGATACGTCAAGAAATACTGCTGAGCAGTACCTTTTATTGTCTAAGTCATTTGATATTTTGTTTATTACCCTATGTGTCTTTTATATAGTCGAGTGATGTTGTCTGAACCCGAATTGGTAATTCGGTACTAGAGTTGGGTAGTTCCGGACATGTAAAGTTCACGGAACTATGTCCTCTCTCGGACACATGTCCTCTCGTTCCGCAAATTGAACGAAAATAGTTCCATAGTTCCATTCAACCCTTACCCATCAATCACATATGTACAAAACGAAAAAAAAAAAAAAAAACATAAATGCAACGAACATGCTTCTCATACCGTATGAGTTATACCCCGTAGTTTTCAAGAAACCCAAAAGTATGGAGATGTGGCGATAAAGCTCGAACAGTTGGTGTCACTGTACAGCACACTTGAACTGAAATGAAGAAAAGAAATGAAAGAATACTGTTGCGGAGATGCAAGCGGACCGTTAAGTTCAAAAACTCTCTGGAAGCGGGGATGGGAATGATGTCAACTTCCAATGGAATTGTCAGAGCGTTCTAGAGGTTTCCTAAGGGGAACTTCCAACGGCGAACGTTCGAGACGGTGGACCGAGAGCTATATAAGCGCGAACACTCGCCCTTGACATTCATTCAGTTTGTGGTTCAAAACAGCGTGTGACAAGTCGGTGTGATAAACCAAGGTGAAAAGAAAAGCTTTCAATAAAGGTTTGTGTATTGTGTAATAAAGTTTAAAGTGGATAGTATTGGATAATAAAGTTTAAAGTGGATAGTATTGGATAATAAAGAAAAGTGGTGAAGCTACACAGATAATTGATCTGTGGTGAAAGAATTAAAAGTGTGTGTGTTTCAATTTAAATAAAAAGGACAATTGTAGTTTATCGCAATCCAGTGGTGCGAACCCTATTTGGTGTGGGGATCGAAAAATTCGTAATATTTGGTGTCAGAAGTGGGATTGCGGTTAAACGAGTGGAACGTTTATTTAAATTGTGAATTGCACAAAGTGAATTGTTAAGAAATAGAGAAAATGGTGAAATTGGAAAAGTTGACAATTGAACAACTGAAAAGAGAGCTGGATGCTCGGGAATTATCCACAGTGGGAAGTAAAGCCAACCTGGTGGAGAGACTGCGATCGGCATTGCAGGAAGAAGGATTCGACTGGGAGAATCACGAGTTCGGGGTGGAGAAGCCGTCGACATCCAGTGAACCAGCATTCGATATGCAGCAAATTCTCGCAGCTATGAATGCTATGAGTGCTTCCATATCCCAGAAACTAGAGTCGACCATACACGAAAAACTGGAGGAAAATTCCGCTGCCGTAAGTGGAAAGTTGGAAGAAAATTCAACTTCCATAAGCCAGAAACTAGAGAAGCTGGAGACGTTAGAAGAGATGCTAGAGAACAATCGAGAAAGCTTGAGAGACATCCAGCAGACAGTCAACGATCGATTCCAGGACGTCGAAGAGAGAATCGAGGTTCGACAAGAAGATTCTAGATCTCGAGAATAATCAAGAAAAAAGAATCGAGACACTGGAGTCGAGGTTCGACATGAAGGTTCTAGATCTCGAAAATAACCAGGAAAAGAGAATCGAGACATTGGACAAGAAGGTTCTGGAACTCGAGAAAACTATCCAGAACGTTCAGCATCAAGGAAGCATCGTACCGGCTGCAGCATCGAAATTTACAGCCCCCAACTTTGACGGCACGAGCGCATTTAACATCTTTAAGCTCCAGTTCGAGACAACAGCGGAACGGAATCAATGGGGAGAAGAAGATCGTGTTGCCGCTCTAGTAATTTCGCTTAAAGGCGAAGCTTAAAGGGAAGCTCTTCATCGAAGATACGGCAGTGAGCACATGCAGGAAATGCACAAGCTGGAACTTAAAGGGCGCAAGCAGCGTTTAAACGAGACCATCCAGCAGTATGCTGCCGACATCGAGAGGCTATCCCACCTTGCCTACGCAGATGTCCCACTTGATGTGGTGGAGAAACTTAAAACGGATTCCTTCATCCAAGGGCTAAGGGACCCCGATACGCAACGAAGTTTGATTCTCCTGCCGAAGACATCTTTCAAGGAGACAGTTGCCAGCGCTCTCGCATGTGAAACATCGCTCTTGATATGCCGACCTTCCATCAAATTACGGCGCATATCTCAAGACAAGGATAGTTTGAGAACAACAACGGCGAGTAGGAGTGGTTCATTCCTGGGTAGATGCTACATCTGCGACCAGCAGGGGCACATTGCGAGGAACTGCCGTCTGCGGAGAAAGTGTTCCTTCAGCAAATTGCGACGTAATTCCAGAGCAACGACAGTGAGTAGGAGTCGCTCGTTCCCAGGTAGCTGCTATGTCTGCGACCAGCAGGGGCACATTGCAAAAGACTGTCGTCTGCGGAGAAAGCGTTCTTCCAGCAAATTGTGGCGTAGTTCCAGAGAAACAACGGTGAGTAGGAGCTGCCCGTTCCCAGGTAGATGCTACATCTGCAACGAGCAGGGGCACATGGCGAGAAATTTTCATCTGAAAAGATGGCGTTCGAGGTTTGATTCGCGAAAACGAGAACAAGCGAGAGCACGCGAATACCGGAAGGGAAGCAGCCATAGAAATGCGGATGCATTAACGAGGCGACTTTGCGGTGTTGAATGCAAACATTGTCCACGAGCCGAAACCAAGGAACAGGTCGCCGACATGCGTTGTTCCCAGGTGCTGCCAGAAGATTCCTGGACTGTCGAGAAAGTCGGAAGGAAGCAGCGAGAAAATGCCGATCTGGCAGTCATCATCGACTACCAAGAACGAGGCTTTCAACCAACTTGGCAGCAAATATCCAGCGAAAGCCCACTCGTGAAAGCTTACTGGGCTCAATGGCAGAGTTTGAAGCTGAAGAACGGTTGTCTCTACCGGAGTTGGGAAAGTGAGAACGGGAACATTGTAAACGATCTGCTGGTAATTCCAAAGGGACAAATCGACGAGGTCATCCGAGAATACCACGAGGGACCAAGTGGGGGTCATCTTGGTGTTAACAAGACTGTAGAAAAGATCAAGAAACGTTTCTACTGGGTAGGATGCCATGAGTCGGTTACGCGTTTCATTCGCAGATGTGAACAGTGTGCGAAGGCAAAGGGTCCAGTTAGGAAAACTCGAGGAAACATGCAGCAGTACAATGTTGGAGCACCGTTCGAACGTATCGCAATGGACATTGCAGGCCCATTCCCAACGAGCAACGCTGGAAGCAAGTACGCATTAGTGGTGATCGATTACTTCAGCAAGTGGCCTGAGGTGTTTTGCATCCCGAACCAGGAAGCCAAAACCATTTCGGATGCATTCGTGAATAACTGGGTTTCGCGTTATGGAGTACCAATGGAACTGCACTCAGACCAAGGGAGAAACTTCGAGTCGTCGGTGTTCAAAGAACTCTGTGACATGCTAGGTATCAGAAAGACGCGGACAACACCATTACATCCACAATCTGATGGCATGGTCGAAAGGTTCAACCGGACGATGGAGGAATACCTGAGAAAAGTCGTCGTCGGAGATCAGAAGGACTGGGATGAACATCTTCCCCTTTTCTTAATGGCATACCGTTCGGCAGAGCACAATTCAACGGCAACAACACCCGCCGAAGCCATTTTTGGAACTGATCTCCGACTTCCATCGGACTTGAAGTTCGGCGTGGTACTACCGACAACTAGCGGCAGGGAAGACTTCGTAACCGAAAAGAAAGAACAGCTGAGCTCTATCCATCAGTTCATCCGGGAGCGACTGAACTTGGTCAGCGATAAAATGAAGGCGCGATACGACTTGAGGGCGAATACTTTTGGATTCGAGACTGGACAATTGGTATTGCTGCACAACCCACAACGGAAAAAAGGCTTGTGCCCCAAATTGCAATCAGCCTGGGACGGACCATATGAGGTCATCAAGAAACTCAATGACGTGGTATACCGGATACAGCAGATGGGAAACAGACGGGCGAAGTATAAAATTGTCCACGTAGAGAGGTTAGCACCATATTACGGAGAAGGATCCAATCGCTTGTTCGAGGAAGAACAAGTTTAGGTGGAGGGCAGTGTTGCGGAGATGCAAGCGGACCGTTAAGTTCGAAAACTCTCTGGAAGCGGGGATGGGAATGATGTCAACTTCCAATGGAATTGTCAGAGCGTTCTAGAGATTTCCTAAGGGGAACTTCCAACGGCGAACGTTCGAGACGGTGGACCGATAGCTATATAAGCGCGAACACTCGCCCTCGACATTCATTCAGTTTGTGGTTCAAAACAGCGTGTGACAAGTCGGTGTGATCAACCAAGGTGAAAAGAAAAGCTTTCAATAAAGGTTTGTGTATTGTGTAATAAAGTTTAAAGTGGATAGTATTGGATAATAAAGTTTAAAGTGGCTAGTATTGGATAATAAAGAAAAGTGTTGAAGCTACACAGATAATTGATCTGTGGTGAAAGAATTAAAAGTGTGTGTGTTTCAATTTAAATAAAAAGGACAATTGTAGTTTATCGCAATCCAGTGGTGCGAACCCTATTTGGTGTGGGGATTGAATAATTCGTAACAATACAATGCCCGCACCGCATTTCGTGAACGAATGTCATACATGTGTATGTATGCATTCAGGTCCGGACATGGACATGGTTTGCTAGTTCAATATCGGTGCGAGTATGCATACAGGTTTGGACATGGACATGGTTTGCTAGTTGCATATCGGTGCGATAATACATTTAGTTCCGGACATGGACGTGTTTTTGCTAGATCCATATCGGTCCGAGTATACATTTAGTTTCGGACATGGACATGTTTATGCTAGTTCCATATCGGTCCGAGTATACATTTAGTTCCGGACATGGACATGTTTTTGCTAGTTCCATATCGGTCCGAGTATACATTTAGTTCCGGACATGGACATGTTTTTGCTAGTTCCATATCGGTCCGAGTATACATTTAGTTCCGGACATGGACATGTTTTAGTTCCATATCGGTCCGAGTATACATTTAGTTCCGGACATGGACATGTGTTTGCTAGTTCCATATCGGTGCGAGTATACATTTAGTTCCGGACATGGACATGTTTCTGCTAGTTCCATATCGGTCTGAGTATACATTTAGTTCCGGACGTGGACATGTTTTTTCTAGTTTCATATCGGTCCGAGTATACATTTAGTTCCGGACATGGACATGTTTTTGCTAGTTCCATATCGGTCCGAGTATACATTTAGTTCCGGACATGGACATGTTTTTTCTAGTTCCATATCGGTCCGAGTATACATTTAGTTCCGGACATGGACATGTTTTTGCTAGTTCCATATCGGTCCGAGTATACATTTAGTTCCGGACATGTACATGTTTTTGCTAGTTCCATATCGGTCCGAGTATACATTTAGTTCCGGACATGGACATGTTTTTGCTAGTTCCATATCGGTCCGAGTATACATTTAGTTCCGGACATGGACATGTTTTTGCTAGTTCCATATCGGTCCGAGTATACATTTAGTTCCGGACATGGACATGTTTTTGCTAGTTCCATATCGGTCCGAGTATACATTTAGTTCCGGACATGGACATGTTTTTGTTAGTTCCATATCGGTCCGAGTATACATTTAGTTCCGGACATGGACATGTTTTTTCTAGTTCCATATCGGTCCGAGTTTACTTTTAGTTCCGGACATGGACATGTTTTTGTTAGTTCCATATCGGTGCGAGTATGCATTCAGGTCCGGAGATGCACATGGTTTGCTAGTTCCATATCGGTGCGAGTATGCATGCATGATTTATGGTACTTGATGAGCGGAGAATAAATAAAATGTCCTTTCTTTACTTCTAATGGATAACAACAGTAATTATTCTTTATTTCCCTCGTTTTTATATAGGGTTTGTGTCTTATTGTTTGCCTACTAGACACAAAGACCGGATGTGAGCCAGACGCTCATTAATTGGTTCTTTGTGTGGTTTGTGCAATAATATTTATTATTTTATGATATATGGTCTGCGGGGTGATGATGCTGCGTCTATGTCGGACTATGTTTCCGAGTGGGAGCAGGTTCGTAACAAAAAAGCTAAATACATATGTACATACATATGTATTGTAGTTCCGAGGAACTAGTTCCGATCAGGAAAAGAACGGTTCCATGTTCGTTCCGCGGCTGGAACTATTTTACGCAACTCTATTCGGTACAACGTTGTTTTTTGTCAAGTATTGGTTGTAGTCTTTTCTGTATAATTTTTTCCAGGAGTTTGGATAAGACTGGTAAAAGGCAAATGGGTCGATAGCTACTAGCTTTTGTTACGTCTTTTCCTGGTTTGGGAATGGCGTGCACTTCAGCGACTTTCCATGCTTTTGGGAAGTTCGAATTACAGCGTTATATATATTTCTGATATAGATAATTGCGTGTTCGGGTAGTTCTTTTAAGATTTTCCCATTTATCATGTCGTAACCAGGGCACTTATTGGGCTTGAGACTATTCTTAATATGAAAGCCAATTTCATTTTTGGTAGTTGATTTGATTGGAATTGGTTCATTCGTGTTTTGGAGGTTTAAATATTGTGAATTGTTGTCCTTGTCATTTGTGAAGCAGTTGGCAAAGAAGTTCGCTAAAGTTGCGGCTTTTTCTACATTTGTCTTAGACCAGGATTTGTTTTCGTTTAATATTGGTGGTTGGTGTGAAGTTGTCTGTTTCAAATTTCTTGTGGCTTTCCAGAGAGAGTAGTTCGTTTGAAAAGTCGGCGTCAAGTTTTTTTAAGTAATTGTTGAGTTGTTTGTTTTTATGCTCTTGTAATATGTCCTTCAGTTCTTTTATGGTCTTATTTAGTTTGGTCTTTAGTTCAGGAGCGCGGTACGTTTGCCATAGTTTTCGAATATTGCGTATGTGTCTAATTTAGTTTAGGATATATTGGGAAGTATATGAGTCACGTTGACCTGGGACAATCTGCGGCGTACAGATGCTCAAGGTATTTATTATGGTGTCGTTAAAGTAGATTATTGCGCTATCTATGTTGTCAGGGCATTTTAGGGGGATTCTGTATGGCAGATCTCTTGTTAGGATGTCCTTAAATGTTTGCCAGTCAGTTCTTTTGTTGTAAATCCATGTGTTGTGAATGAGCGTAGTAGATTTGGTCTCGTAGGTGATTATGATTGGCAAATGGTCGGAAGAGAGGTCAAGGGAAGTTTTTGCGGTTAATCTTGTCCTGGGTATACTTCTGTATATACAGACGTCAATGAGATCGGGTTTCTTATTCATATCTGAGGGCCAGTATGCTGGTTCCCCTCGGCTCAGAAAATGCACGTTAAGTGATTTTAGAGCATTTAAAAGGATGCTTCCCTTTCTGTTTGTTAATCTGGAGCCCTAGTCTGTGTTTTTTGCATTGAAATCGCCTCCTAAGGTGAATCTTTTACCTAGTGTGTTAATGTAATTTTTGTATTGGTCTGTCGATATAATAAACTTAGGTGGACAGTAGAGTGCCGAAATTGTGAGTGGTCCGGATGCATCTATTCGGTGTGGGATTAAATTTCGTAACATTTGGTGTCAGAAGTGGGATTGCGAGTAAACGAGAAAACGTTTATTCGAATTGTGAAGTGAACTATTAAAAGTGAATTATTGCAAGAGTGAAAAAATAGGAAAATGGGAAAAATTTACCATCGAACAATTGAAAAGAGAGCTAGATGCTCGAGAACTATCCACAGTGGGAAGTAAACCCAACCTTGTGTCGACATCCAGCGAGCCAACATTCGATATGCAGCACATTCTCGCGGCTCTTAATGCTATGAGCCACAAACTAGGAGGAAAATTCTGCTGCCGTAAGTATAAAGTTGGAGGAAAATTCCACTTCCCTGAGCCAGAAACTAGAGAAACTGGTGGAAAATTCCGCGGCCATAAGTGAAAAGTTGGTGGAAAATTCCACTTCCCTGGGCCAGAAGCTGGAGACGTTAGAAGGGATGCTAGAGAACAATCGAGAAAGCCTAAGAAACATCCAGCAGACAGTCAACGATCGATTACAGGACGTCGAGGAGAGAATCGAGACACTAGAATCGAGGTGCGACAAGAAGGTTCTAGATCTCGAGGATAATCAAGAAAAGGGAATCGAGACACTGGAGTCGAGGTTCGACAAAAAGGTTCTGGAACTCGAGAAAACTGTCCAGAACGTTCAGCATCAAGGATTCGTTTACCGACTGCAGCATCGAAATTCACAGCTCCCAACTTCGACGGCACGAGTGAGTTTAACATCTTTAAGCTCCAATTTGAGATAACGGCGGAACGGAATCAATGGGGAGAAGTAGACCGTGTGGCCGCCCTAGTAATTTCCCTTAAAGGTGAAGCAGCAGACGTTCTACAAACCATCCTGGAGACCCAGAGAAGGAACTACACAGTTATATGGGAAGCTCTTCATCGAAGATACGGCAGTGAGCACATGCAAGAGATGCACAAGCTGGAACTTAAAGGACGCAAGCAGCGTGGAAGCGAGACTATCCAGCAGTACGCTGGCAACATCGAGAGGCTGTCTCACATAGCCTACACGGATGTTCCAATTGATGTGGTGGAGAAACTGAAGACGGATTCCATCATCCAAGGGCTAAGGGCCCGATACGCAACGAAGCTTGATTCTCCTCCCAAAGACATCTTTCAAGAAGACAGTTGCCAGCGCTCTCGCATGCGAAACATCGCTCTTGATATGCCGACCCTCCATGCGCTGGCTTCCACATGACATAACGCCAAGTGACAAAAGGGCAAATTTCAATATTTCAATATTTGGCCTTATGTCGCTTTGTGAAAGTGACATAAAGCCGAGTTCCATAATTTGGCCTTATGTCACTTTCACAAAACGACATACTTACTTACTTATCAGGCCAGCGATCCATGGAGGATCTGAGCCTGAGCTATAGCTGCCTTCCATCCTTGACGGTCCCGGGCACGCTGCTTCCAGTTGTCAAGACCAAGATGTCTTACATCCGCGATTACTTGGTCTTTATACCGGAGGTTCGGTCTTCCTCTTCTTCTCGAACCAGGAGGCTCGGAGTCGAAGACCCTCTTAGCTGGAGCGTTGATGTCCATGCGCTCGATGTGGCCGAGCCAGTGCAGTCGATGGATCCTTGCCTTCCGGACTACATCCACATCTTGGTACAGCTCGAAGAGTTCGCGGTTGTGTCTTCTTCTCCATTCACCTTCCTCACAGACAAAATCAACCCAAAAATCAGCTCCGCTGTGCTTATCGTCCAGCTTTCGGCTCCGTACAGCAAGACTGGCAGAATGAGCGTTTTGTAAAGCATGACTTTGGTCTTTCGAGTGAGGAGTTTTGACCCCAATTGTTTGGACAAGCCGAAGTAGCAGCGGTTGCCAAGGGCGATTCTATGCCGGATCTCCACTGTGATGTCATTTGTGGAATTTACGTTTGCCCTGAGGTCGACAATCAATTTTACCGGGATCCCGAATTCGGCCATCGCCCCAATCAGCTTTGAAATCGATGAAAAGATGGTGTGTATCGATTTGAAACTCGTTGGCCTTTTCCTGGTTTTTTCGAAGTGTGAAAATTTGGTCTATACTTGATTTAGGGCCGGAAGCCGCACTGGTAGCTGCCGATTAGTGCGGTGCAAAATCGTTTTAGACGTTCACACAATACGCTGGACAGGATCTTGTATACGACATTGAGCAGGGATATACCTCTACAGTTCTCGCAAGAGGTAGGATCACCTTTTTTGTGGATGGGGCATATAGAGCTGGTATTCCAGTCGTCGGGCATGCTTTTACCTTTCCAAATTCTGCAGATGATCTGGTGCATGCACCCTATCAGAACATCACATTGAAGAGCTCTGATGGCAAGCCATCTGAGCCTGCGGCCTTGTTGTTCTTCAGCTTCTGAATAGCTGTGCCGACTTCTTCTATGCTGGGTGGGAGGACTACTTCAGCGGCTGGAGTTGGGATTTCCTCGGTCCCTACCACTCTCTCTTAGTCATGGTTTTGGTAAACAGCTGCTGGAAATGCTACTTAAATACATCCACTATTCCCTGCGTGTCGGTGACAATATTACCCTCGCAGTTTCGAAGAGCCTCGGTGACCTTTTTGAAGCCTCCTGCAAGGCCGTTAGCTTACTTGTAAAAGGCTCGTGTTTTATGCTTACCCCTAGACTCCTCGATATCCTTAGCTGGGAGGCTGCGAAGATTCTTGTCTTTTGTCGCATCAGTTTTTTCTCCTCCCTTCTTCTGGCTCGGTACTCTTTTTGCGCTGCCCTGGTTTTCACCTGCAGCGCTTTTTGGTGCGCCTCGTCGGTTGCTGCTTTTTCTGCTCACACTCGCCATCATACCATGGGTTTCTTGTCGGGGGTGGTAGGTATCCTAAGGTGGTTTCGGCTACTTCCTGAATGGCTGAGCGGCAATGCAGCCACATATTATTGGCATTTGTGTTCGACGCAGGCATACCGTAGAGTCCTTCGCTCGGCTGCTCCCTGTAGACTCTGGCAACCTCCGGTGTGCTCAGGCGCCCAATGACGAACCTCACCCTGATGCTCGAGCTCTGAATCTTGCTGCTACGAGGAAGTGGTCAGAGTCGACATTTGCCCCTCTGAATGTTCGCACATCCAGGATGTTTGACGAGTGCCTTGCGTCAATGAGCACATGGTCGATTTGGTTGGCGGTTCGACCGTCCAGAGATCGCCAGGTTGCTGTGTGGATTCGCTTGCGAGGGAATCTTGTGCTACTTATTACCGCATTACGAGCTGTCGCAAAGTCAGCGAGTCGGAAGCCGTTATCTGTTCTTGTATCGTGGAGGCTGTGCTTTCCGATCACTCCGCCAAGGGTGTTTTCTTTACCGATTTTGGCGTTGAAGTCCACGAGCACGTTTTTTACATCGTACTCCGGACGAGCTCCGTAGGCTTCGTCCAGGAGGTCATAGAAGTCCTCCTTGATAGGGTCTTCAGCCTCGTCGGTAGGGGCGTGTGCACATATAAGGCTGATGTTATAAAATCTGCCTCTGATGCGGATCACAGCCAGGCGATCACTTATAGGTTTGAAGTCGATGACCTTCGACCTTAACCGCTTTCCCACGACAAATCCGCATCCCAGTAAGTGCAACCATTTGTGACAGCTGTAATAAATGTCGCAATTTTTCTTCCTAATCATACCGTTTCCTACCCAGCGTATTTCCTGGACCGCAGTAATATCCGCCTTGTACTGCGTGACGATTCCTTCTCGTTTATGAGCAGCTCCGGGAGTGTACAGAGTTCTGACATTCCAGGAGCATACTCGAAAATCGTGTTCCTTTTTCGTGCCGTTTCGTCGTCGAGTATCCGTGTAACCAGCCTAGTCATCGAGGGAACAATGGATGGGCGACGATATCTGCTGACGTTTGACACGGGCGCAATTCATTCAGTTTCGGAGGTAAGGCTTTAAGGCTTCGTACAGTAACTGGTGAGAAGGCGGTAGTTAAGGATAAGTCCCAGAAAACAATTACGATGGGTACCGTCGAGATTCAGATGTCACTGATGACATCATAATCGGCGTCGACTTCATGATTAGGCATGGCTTCACATGGGACCTCAACCAAAAAGTGGTTAACAATAGATAAATGACAGCGTTACAGGGCCAGGCGAATAGTCGTGCACGCGCGCCAAACAGTTCTCCCGAATGTAGAAGCTGTGGTTTGGGCAAAGATAGAAGGGGATGCGGGGACAAGCCGAATGTGGGTGGTCGAACCCGACAAGACCAACTGGTTCCAGTACGACTCCCAAACTAAGCCAGTACACCCAAGACTGTGCAAACGGGAACAATGATCGCTCAATGCCAAGAAGCTGTCGCCATTATGAACTGCGGAGATAATAAACAACGGGAAATCCAGTCAAACAAAGCCGTCTTGAAAACAATGGTCAGAGAGTGGACGCAACATCTAGTGGAGAAGCAGAAAAGTAAAGCACTATCCATGCTTCGTAAATATTGGACAGTTTTTGCAAATGGTCATAATGTGGAAAAACATCAATTGTGAAGCACAGAATAGACACAGGGGACTCTAGACCGATCCGGCGACCACCGAGGATGGTACCTTTGGCGAAAGAAGGCGAGGTGATCAAACCAGTCGACGAGATGGAAAAGGGGGGCATGATCGAACAATCTGCAAGCCCATGGAGTTCGCCAGTTGTGCTTGTTAAGAAGAAGGATTGAAGCACCCGATTCTTCGTGGACTATAGGAAGCTGAACGACCAGCAAGACAAGGAAAAGACCGCGTTCACCGCCGGGGGAGAGTTGTGGCAATTCTTTGTGATTCCCTTCGGTCTTTGCAATGCGCCAGCCACCTTCGAAAGACTTATGAACCGGGTGCTAAGAGGACTTCACTGGAGGACTTGCCTTGTCTATCTGGATGACATAATTGTCATGGGCAACGATTTCGACGATCATCCTAAGAAGCTTTAAGAGGTATTGGAACGTATTCAAGCAGCTGGACTGAAATTGAGCCCGAAGAAATGTGCGCTGTTCCAAAACGAGGTGAAGTACTTGGGACATGCGGTGACTGCAGAAGGCGTCCACAGATGAAGAGAAAAGAAAAAATATCGGCGGTTAAGGAATGGCCGCGGCCGAAGAATCTTCATGAGTTAAGGTCATTCTTGAGACTTAGCACATATTACAGGCGAATCGTTCCAGGCTTTGCAACCGTCGCCAACAGTTTGAACGAGCTCACCAAAAATAATCGGCCATTCCGGTGGGAGAAGCTGCAGGAGGAAGCGTTCATTCACCTGAAGGAATTGCTCTACATTGCGCAGATCCTTGCATATCCTGTCCCGGGAGAAAATTTTATTTTGGACACCGATGCGAGCGGACATGGAATCGGCGGAGTACTCTCTCAAATGATTGATGCAACTTAAATGTTTTTTCCGGGTTAAAAAAAAAACACTTTTATTTGGGTCCTTAATACAATACTTTATTATGCACACTCTTTAAAATACCGCGATCAAAGAACGACTCGAAGTCTTCGGTGATTGTCTTTTATTTATTCTTTCGTTAGCGGTGCAACATCAGCAAATGTTGGAGAATGAACTTTGTTCAACTCGTTATGAGGTGTTGCTGATAAAGTCGTTTCCGTTGTTGACAATACTGGATTATGACCTCTGTTGAACTTGTTGCGTGGTGTTGTTGACCAGGTCATTGTTGTTGGTGTCATGCTGTACGTAACCCCTCCTCGGCTTGTTTTAGGATTCTCTTGAATTCTCTTATCAATACTATTTTCTTTATTTATAATCATTACACTAATTTTTCTTTTTCTTAACCAAAGTATTAAAATGATTACTCCTCCTATGACAAATGTGATAAAATTTGCATTTATTCCATAGGAAAGATTCTTATGCCATTTGAGTTCTTTGATTTCTTTTATATTCTCTAATTGCTTATTAACAATATTATCAAAAGTAATAATTTCTACCCGAGTCTGATTGTACTTATTGTATGTATGTATGTATGTATGTATGTTGGCGTTACAGTCCATGAAGAACCTGAGCCGAGCTTCTCTCAATCACCCATGTTGTGTGTGATTTCATTTTCACATAGGTGAAAGGGACCTACAGTTTTATTGCCGGTTCCGAACGGCGAATTTCGAGAAGCTTTTCATGACAATTTTATTACAGGGGGTTTTGTCAGAACCCCGCTGAGGAGAAACACCGTGAAAAACACGTTCGATGACATGGCTGTGTCGGGATTCGATCCCGAGTCATCGGCGTCAGAAGCCAACACAATACCCACTGCGCCACGGTGCTCTCGATTGTACTTATTACTAGGATAAAAGAACTTATCTTGAATAATCTGCTTTTGGTTATTAAAGACCTCTTGGTATAGTTCTATTTGACAGTTGTAAAAATTTATTAGGTTATTTTTAACCTAATATTATATTTAATTCATTTATTTAATATTATTTTAAGGTAATATTTCTGTCATCACAATTTTGTTTTAAATTTTCTTTCACCGCATTTTTAACTAATACAGTTTCATCATCTAAAGCTTCAATTTTAGTTCTATTATTAAAACTGTATTTACAATACAATTTTTACTGACTTTTAAGTCTTTTAACATTAAGGTAGGATCATAATTAAACGTCTTATTTTCTATTGTTACAATATCTTCATCTTTCTCATCGATCTCCAAGTAATCTTTGTTAGGCAATAAGGTGATTAACTTTACATCTGATTTATTATAATTCTTAGGGATTTTAATAGCAACAACTATTGATTGTACATATGTACATATATATTTCTTCCGTGGTGAGAATGCTAGGGTGAATTACGTTATTTTTGGCACCGGTAATATTGTCTTGGATTTGTTCTATGTATTTTGCTTTTTAAATACTGTAATTTCATCATTTGATCTTAGTACATTGAATGTCTTCTAATTTCATCGCTTTCTTGCCTAATTTGGTCGAGTAGATGTACCTACTGTCTTTTTCCTATCTTCTTCTATTGCTCCTCTCAGTATATTGAAAGAATCATTGAAATGGGTGTTGATTGAAATTTATTTATTTAAACTGGTAATAGCGTTGTGATTATTGGCATCCAACCTTTCTAATATTTCTTTTCTATCGTTGTCGTCCATTGTTCCGAACAACCACTCATGCATTGTACCTACAAAATTTATCAAATCCTGTTTTTTCCTACTTTCTTTCGGAATGACAGATACAATTTTTGCACGAATATTTCTTATTTCCTGTTTTAACAGTTCTTTATTGTCCATGTCCAAAAGATTAATGTTAGTTTGAATTTGAGAAAGTATGTTGTTTATCTCTATTGGGTTTATGATATGTAGAATAGTATTTGTTTCATTTACGATTGCTACCTCTTGCATTTTTATAATTGTATATCCAATTTCCTCATGAATTGAACTTACTTGCAGAAGTCCGTGGGCCATCGTTATCGCAATTAGGTGTATTATTGCCAAGAGCGGTACCTGTATATTTCAAAGGTCGTTTAATGTTTGCCTTATGTACGTTGCTTAAAGAAGCTAGTCTATAATAGGGTTCATCTTTGTGTCTAAGTCTTTTATAATTCCTGATGTGTCCTTTATATCTGTGTCCCTTATTTCAGTGTAATCTTCGCTCTAAACATTTCTTTTATTTATTGTGCGTTGTTTAGTTTTATTAATTCCTTCTTGTAATTCTATAATGCCGACTTTTTCTTTGCTTCCTTAGGAGTACACTTGATTGTTGAATGATATCGTCCGTAATAATTTCTTATAGCCATTTGTATCTTCATTGGGGTTTGAAAGCTCACTATCCTCGATTCCTACTATTTTCTCTAGCAAGGTGGAGTGTACTCTCTATATATCCGCATTGCCTGTATGATTATTTGGTTTTGTCAAATGAATGTCCACATTTTCACTCCCCAAATAACTTATTAATTGTTCAGATCTGAATTCGTTGTCCATTATGATTTTTGTTGGTTTTCCAAATTTAGCAAAGTGTTCCACTATGAGGGCTTTTTTCGTTATCCAATTTCTATCTGTTATATGTTAGTTTATCTATTGTGGTAAGAAAATACTGTTTCTTAAAGTGGAATATATCTAAGTGAATGATTTCATTCTTGTCCTCTGGAGTTTCCGTTATTTGTAATTTTGGCTTTATTGGCCTCCTGTCATATTTAATTTGCCGGCATTTGTCACAGTTACTTATTATTAGTTGTATATTTGGGCTCTGAGCTTCGGGAAATACATTTTGTTTTTTAAGTTATAATAACATTCGTTTATTCCACTATGCAAGGATTCGTTTATGTGGTATAAAGACAATTGTTTGGATGGAAAAGGGCTAACAAAGGCCTCGTAGGGGTAGCATCTATCCGACGGATGCTGGCCTGCTAAGAAGCGAGAAGAGCCACCGCAGTCGAACATCTTGCGGCACTGTTAGTAAGTCATATCCCCACATCCTCGTGGTGCCATCTGGAGACTTGTATGGAAATTACAGACGGGGAAGGGCGAATGGCGAGCCTCCTGCGCCAAAAAGCAGGATTAGTCGGTTGGGCTACGGCCTAGTAAGCCGTAACCGTAAAAAAACACAAACTCCGAAACAACCACAAGCCTCGGATATAACGGACCGGATTTATGTTGAGGACCCTTGCAAAAAACGAAAAAAGGACAATGATCTTCGGCTTTGTACGTGGAATGTTAGGTCCCTATACAGGCGACGTGCAGCCGAACAACTTTGCGGACGTCCTAGACCGCTATAAAGCGGACATCACCGCCATCCAGGAAATGCGATGGAATGGACCGGGTATTAAGCGGATGAAAAACTGCGACATCTACTACGGCGACTGCTATAGGGAGAGAGGGCAACGATTGTTTGGATGCGGATTTGTTATTCGAGGTGGACTAAGGCAAAAACTCCTAAGCTTTCGGCATGTGAGCGAACGCCTCATGAAAATCCGTATCAAGGCTAAATTTTTTAACATCAGCCTGATCTGCTTCCACGCCCCCACGGAAGAAAAGGATGACTCCGCCAAAGATGAGTTCTACGATCTCCTAGACAGAACGTATGCCCAATGTCCCAGCTATGACATCCGAATTGTACTAGGAGACTTCAATGCTAAGCTGGGTAAGGAAAGCATTTTTAAACGAGTCATCGGCAGACATAGCCTACATGACACCACCTTCGACAATGGACACAGGCTGATTGAAATTTCCTTCTAGACAGTACGCGCTTCGCGCACCTCGATATACACAAAGGCACCTGGCGGTTCTTTTGATCGATCGACTACCAACCAGATTGATCACATCGCGATCGACGTCAGACACTCCTCCACTATTCTTGATGTTCGAACTTTCCGAGGGGCTAACATCGACTCGGACCACTATCTTGTAGTAACCAAGACAGATATCACGAACGCAAAGGAGTAGAGTAAGAATACAAAGTTATGACGTCGGAATGCTACTATTGCCAGAAACCGCTCGTACTCTTACCGATCGCGTCTCCCTTAAGCTCTCCAATACACCTGAATCCTCCACACTATCAATAGAACTGCAGTGGAGCCTTTGCAAACAAGCCCTGAAAAGCTCTGCATTCGAAGTTTTGGGTTTCAAGGTTCCACCACAACGAAACACCTGGTTCGATGACGAGTGCAGGAGGATTCATACAGCGAAGCAGGATGCATATAAGGCCTCGCCGCATAAAAGAACAAGAGCAGCTCGTGAGCTCTACGAGTTAAAAAGAAGGTAGGAGCATGAGCTTCTTAGAAGAAAGAAGAAAGAGCACGAGAAGCGTGCGATTGAGGATTTGGAGAGGTGTTACTGCAGGCGTGACGTTCGGAAGTTTTACCAACAGATAAAATGCCAAGGTTATAAGGCCAGAACGGAAGCCTGCAAGGATGAGAACGGACAGCTAGTAGTAGAAACGCAGTCGATGCTGAGAATATGGAAAAACTGATTCTGCAGACTGTATAACGGCGATGTTAGTCAATATACCGCTGTCAGGCAGAATGACCCATTTCTAATCGACGGAGACCGCAGAGAATTCTGTCCCCCTGACCTTGACGAAGTTAAGATTGCCATATCGAAGCTCAAGTCGTATGAAGCTGCTGGCGCAGACTGACTGTCTGTTCAGCTTTACTAGGCAGCTAGGTAGCATGCACCAGCTCATCCGTAAGATATGGTTAGAGGAAAGCATTCCCGAGGAATGGAGTCTCAGCATCGTATGCCCGATCCACAAGAAAGAAGACCCCTCTGATTGCGCCAACTATAGACGAATAAGTCTCCTTAACATCGCATACAAAATCTTTTCTGCCGTTTTGTGTGAACGCCTGAAGCCTTTTGTAAATAAGCTGATAGGTCCTTATCAGTGCGGATTCAGGCCAGGGAAGTCCACCATCGACCTAATCTTCACACTACGGCAGTTCCTGGAAAATACCAATGAATTTCAAGTCGACACTGCCACCTATTTGTCGACTTCAAAACCGCATACGACAGCGTAATTAGAGACGAGCTATACATCGCTATTTCTACCTTTGACATAACTGCTAAGCTCGTCAGACTATGCAGGATGACTTTGGAGAATGCTCACTGCTCCATCCGAATCGGTGAACACCTTACCGATAGTTTTGATGTCAAAAAAGGATTTAGGCAGGGCGATGCGCTGTCGTGTGATTTCATCAACATTGATGGGAAACGAGGGCAAGGTAGTAGTTAAGGACTTCGTCTACCTTGGCTCCGCAGTGACCTGGAACAACGACATCAGTTCCGAAATCAAACGCAGAATCACTCTTGCCAATCGCTGTTTCTTTGGGCTCAGAAGGCAACTGAGTAATAGAGCCCTCTCCCGAACGACCAAGTTGACTCTATATAAGACCCTTATCATCCCGGTCCTGTTGTACGGCGCAGAAGCATGGACACTATCAAAAGCGGATGAGGAGGCCCTTGGTCGGTTCGAGAGAAATCTTTTGCGCGTGATTTTTGGGCCTATAAACGCAGACGGGGGATGGAGGAACTTTACGGGCTGTACAGCGACATGAGCCTAGTCAAGCGTCTACGGATTCAACGCCTAAGATGGCTGGGCCATGTAGAGCGAATGGACACCACAGCTCCAGCCCGGAGAGCCTTTGAATCCAACCCCGAGGGACGAAGAAGCAGAGGACGGTCGCACTTAAGATGGCGCACACAGATAGATGGGGACCTTAGCCAACTGGGTGCGCGGCAATGGAAAAGGCTAGCGAAAGATCGTGCTAGATGGAGGGGCATGTTGGTTGAGGCCCAGGTTCGCCCCGAACTGTAGCGCCCACTGAGAAAAAGAAGAAGAAGAAGAAAAAAAAAGATTGTTTATGTAGTTCTTCTTGAGTTTTAATTTCCTTAGCTCTTAAAGAAGCTTTAAGGAACCTTATTTGCTTGTCATGATATAATAATTCTATCAACAATTGTTGGATTTTGTTAAATCCATGATACGATAGTTCAGTGTATATTCCAATCAGGCCTGGTTTTATGTCGTATCAATGAATATTATTTTTCTATTTATTTTATCAGAATCATTAGTTAATATTAATTGGGTTTTGTATTTATTCACTATTGTTTCTTTTATGGGAATATGGTCTAATTGTTCTTCATCCTGTGAATGCTCGGTTGCATTATCGGACAAGTGGTTTATCGATTGATGGCTTGCCATCTCTTAATTCTCATCACTCTCGGGAATCCTGCTTAGAAAGTCTGCAGTGTTATTTTCTTTTCCTTTTAAATATTCTATATCGTACTGATATTCTTGCAATTTGAACAGCCAGCATTGGTTTCTCTGACTAAACTCTTTCCCTGTGAATTTTTTATTCAGGTATTTAATGAGTAAATGGTCGGTGATTATTTTGAATCGCCTGCCCCAAAAATATGGTCTGAGGTAAGTTACGAACCATATTTTGGCTAGAAACTCCTTGTCCGTTACTGAGTAGTTCTTCTCATGATCGTTTAAGGATCTTGAACAATAACAGACTGGTTGACCATCTTGTCTTAATACCGCTCCAATCGCATATTTACTTGCATCAGTAAATAGCGTGAACGTTTTGTTAAAATCAGGGAATTTCAATATTGGATATTGAAAAATATTCATTTTCAGAGTTTCGAATGTTTGGATATATTCTGGATCAATAGTATTGATCCGTGTCCCCTTTTTCAAATATTTCAACGTTGGACTAGCGACCTTTGCATAGTTTTTCACAAATTTTCTGTAGAAACCATTTACTCCTAAGAAACTCTTAACCCGCCTTTCTGTTGTTGGTCCTGAATACATTTTATTTTGTTGGGGTTTGGTTTCATACCCTCAGCTGTTAAAACGTGTCCTAGGAATTCGGTACTCTTTTTCATGAATGAGCAGTTTTTTTTTTTTTTTTTTTTTTAGAAACTCGCGCAGGTTCAAGAGTTTTTATATTTTCTTATAATGTGTCATATACACACAACCTGAACGGAGTGCAGTGGTTTGGGTCGTTGATGTTCGTTAACTCTCAGGGGTGGTTGTCCTAGATAGGACGAGAGCCGACCGAATTCCGCGTTTTTGGTTGTAGTCCGTACTAATTCGTTCAAGCACTTTTAAGTATTGCATACGCACAGGATGAATTCCAGTTGACCATATACTGTGAGTGTTATGCCTGCAGCAGTACATCTGGTAACTTTCCATTCACAATTGCGTTGCATACTTTTGTCCGTATAGGAATTACTTTTTTCTTGGCTATAAAGCGAATTGAACTATAGACCTTCCGCTCGGCGGTCGATGATGTTAACCACTGCACCACGGCCACCCCCACTTATCAAACTGTAGTTTGAAACTATGCTCAGATAATCTTCGTTCGAAGGATTAGTTTTAGAGAGTTTATATGCTCGTTTAAACTTATGAAAAAAATAAGTATGTCGTCTAAATAAACGACACAAATTTTATTTATATAGTGATATACTATGCAAGCAACGAAAAAAACATCACGCCCTCTTAAAAATACGTAGCTTTATTGGTTCTTTACAAGTCTGACTCCAATATTTGACTGACTTCTTACAAAAACTGACTTAACTTCTATACATGGATGTATTCTCTACTCTCCAACATTATCTTCTCAAGAAGTTGATGATGGAAAGAGAAGTTTCTCTGGACACGACGAGTGTAGAGAAATCCTAGCCCTTTTCTTAGTGGGTCGATGTTATATACCCAGCGGAATACTGGATGGCACATTGCTATGTGACACCTCCCCCGCAAAGTATTTTTGGTCTCTTAAGAAGTTTACAATAACGTAACATTGAGATATTAAACCAGAATAAACTTATGGCAAAAGTTCACAAATTTATACTATAAGGCACGTTTCTTCTTATTTTAAAAGATCTCTGAGTTACCTCTAAAGGTAAGATTCTTATCTACAACAGTTAATTTCTCTGTTTAAATGTATAATGCAATAACACTTACATATGTATGTTTTTATTTTATAACAATTCCTTTTTTCTAAGTTAATTAAAGTCACATCTGTTATGTTGTAGTCAAAAAAAAAAATGAATAAATATTTCTTAATCTTAATACAATAATAAAGGAACATAAAGGTTAATATACGTGTTATTCTATATTGCTTACAGCGATCTTATGAAACATATTTTTTATTATTATTATTATTTTATTATTATGGACAAGAGCACACTTTTGATAAACATTTCGGTTAATTTCCTAATCTTTTCCAAATGTGTACCACCCTGTAAAATATTTCGTTTTCTACTCTTTTATGTAAACTATTCTTGAGTATTAACAAATTTGTCATTCAAATATGTAACTAATCCTAGCCCCACAACCACGTCTGAACAGAAGCTTTTTCTAAAAGGAATTTTTTCCTTGAATACAATCAAAGGCTACCCTGGGATTGCGCATAGTAGGAAGTCTAACGTATTAATTTTAAATGAGAATTCGGCTTACTTTTGACAACAATTCTGTTTCGAACTATATCCTTGCATTGGTTACAATTTGTTTCCATACCGGTATTTCTGCTGATTGTCCTATTCTCTTTTTCTTCTTAAAATTTTTCTGATAATGTCCTCTCTGTTTAAATTTTTAGTAATGAAATCGATTGGCCTCATTTTCGTCGTTGAATGTATTATTGTAAATGAGAATTATGTTGAACAATTTTTCATCCAATTCGGAATTGTCCTTCGCTGTATTCATAATTCTCAAGTGTTCATTGAATGTACCGTGTAGTCTTTCGACATCTGCATTGCCGTTCTTAAGTGATGCAGTTGTTCTATGAAAGTCTATTTTGTTATTCTTTAAAACCTGTTCGACCGCTGAGTGCAATATACAAGTACCTTCATCGGATACGATTTTATTTGGCTTTCCCAGGAATTGGATTCTTTGCTTTATTGCACTTAGTATGGCTATCCAGTTTCTGTCTTCTAGGGTGTGAATCGTTGCATATTTGGAAAATTTATCGATTGTAGTTAGGTACATTTTACCACGTTCGGGAAACCAAATATCAATATGGATTATATCATTGAAATGCAGTGCCGTTTCTGTTATTTGATTTTTAGGGTTCCGTACCCAAAGGTAAAACGGACCCCTATTACCAAGACTTCGCTGTCCGTCCGTCCGTCCGTCTGTCCGTCTGTCACCAGGCTGTATCTCATGAACCGTGATAGTTAGACAGTTGAAATTTTCACAGATGATGTATTTCTGTTGCCGCTACCACCAAGTACCAAATACTAAAAACAGAACAAAATTAATTATACATATACATAATTACAAACAACCAATAATAAATTGTTTCGAAAGGTTTTCGTTGTCATCTTTCGTTCAGTTCCCATTTGTGGGCGGCTCGTAGTCATCCATTCTGGGAAATCAAACTCACAGAAAGCGGATAGCCCGAGGGTGCGATCAGCACTTGACAAGCGAACGAGTGGAGTTCAGCCCGCAGAAGGTCGGCATTTTTGTTTTTTTTTTTTTGTTTCTAGTAGCACATGAGGGAGAGTGGGCGAAGAACTCGGGGAGAAATCTTCGGCGAAGTACTCGGAGAGTGATCTTCGGGGAAGAACTCCGGTACGGTTTTAAGCAGTTCCCGGTACGCGGCCGTACCGTGTGTCCTATTGCCTACGTTGATCGCGGATATCACGTTCGTTGTATAAGGTATTGAAATCACAAATTCGCGTGTCGCGATTGGTGATGCGGGCTAAGTCGTTGGTCAGAGGAGTTTCGGTACGACTGTTCGAATACTGAAGCTGCGGTTTATTTAATTTTTTGGACAGTGAATTCGTTTATTTTTTTTTATTTTATATATACTGTTTTTATTTATTTCCACTTTTTTTATTAACATATGGTGTAGGGTAGTTTTAAGGAATAATTGTAAACCTAGATTAAGTTAGGTTAAGGAAATTAAATTTGTGACATATTGAATTGGAAACGATTACGGTGTTTTTTTTTTCTTTTGCGTGCGATATTTCGCGAGTCTCGTAGCAAATTCGCGATTCTTGCTGCGGGTAAGTCGGCGTGAGGGCAATCGCGTGGCGCCATTGCTCACGACCAGTCCTCGCAGCTGGCCTAGCATCCCTTTCGCACGACGTCGCGGCAGGTGGAGAGGAGCAAGTGAGCAAGAGGAGCAAGCGATCTTGCACACATCCGAACCAAAACGTACATACGTGCATACGCATCACATACGTGCATACACTCACACATCTGTACGCTATGCATAAGTATACATACATACATAAATATGTACATTACGAAGTAGAGTTGGGTAGTTCCGGACATGTATAGTTCACGGAACTATGTCCTCTCTCGGACACATGTCCTCTCGTTCCGCAAATTGAACGAAAAGAGTTCCATAGTTCCATTCAACCCTTATTCATCAATCACATATGTACAAAACGAAAAAAAAAAAAAAACATAAATGCAACGAACATGCTTCTCATACGGTATGAGTTATACCCCGTAGTTTTCAAGAAACCCAAAAGTATGGAGATGTGGCGATAAAGCTCGAACAGTTGGTGTACACTGTACAGCACACTTGAACTGAAATGAAGAAAAGAAATGAAAGAATATAATGCCGCACCGCATTTCGTGAACGAATGTCATACATGTGTATGTAAGTATGCATTCAAGTCCGGACATGGACATGGTTTGCTAGTTCCATATCGGTGCGATAATACATTTAGTTCCGGACATGGACATGTTTTTGCTAGTTCCATATCGGTGCGAGTATACATTTAGTATTTTAAAACGGGTAGAGATTGCAGTGCATACTGAGATGGAATAATTATCTTATAACCCCATTTAGATACTGTTTCAAAGATATTGAATGGTCTTTCCAACAAAGTTGTTGGTCCAATATAACACCTAAATATTTAAAACTGTCCACGTGTTCAATCAAGAAGCAATTTTCAAACATTCTTGATTGTTGAATACTATATCTTCAAGAACAAATCGATTACACAATCGTGCATGATAATATAAGGGAAGGTCTCTGAAAACTCTACCATTGATATTAAATATCATGTACTTCGTTTTGTTGCTAATTATTAGTTTATGATAATTAAACCATCTCCTTAACATATCTAGGTCATAATTAACATCTGCAAAACTATCAATTAAGTTAGTGTTGGAGTGGAAAAGAGATGTTTCATCAGCAAAGGCAGTTATTTTGCCTTTAAAAGGTTGTAAGAAAAACGAATTAACATAAATTAGAAAAAGGATTGGGCCCAATACTTCTCCTTGGGGAACACCCATATTTAAGAAGTCTATAAAACTGTAAACATTCCTAATTTTCACAACTTGATAACGGTTGGATAAATAAGAAGAAAACCATTTATAAATGGAGCCTCTGAAACCCGCTTTATAAGGTTTATCGAGTAGCAAGGTATGATTAACCACATCAAAGACCTTACTGATATCAACAAATAATGTTGATTGTATTTGAGAAGTGTTTAAAATATTATATATTTCACCAGTTAATTTCAATAAAGCAGTTTCAGTAGATTTGCCACGTCTAAACCCAAATTGGCAATCACTCAAAAAATAAGTATTTTCTAAAAATTACAACATTCTAGATTTTAACTATCCGAAAAGTGAGAATAAAATGTCACTGATTATGTATTCCTGTTGCTGCTTTAACAACAAATACTTAGACAGAAAATAATAAATATATGTATAAATGGGGCTCCCATACAACAGACATGCTTTTTTTGCCGTTTTCATACATAACAGTACGGAACCCTTCGTGCGCGAGTCCGACTCGCACTTGGCCGGTTTTTTATTTTTAGTGGTTGTCGGTCATATTTTGCAAGATTACGAATTTCACAGTTGTTGATGAATTTTTGTATTTCAACTTGTAAATTTGGATAAAAATACAGCTCCTTTAGTTCCGAAAATATTTCGCTTATACCCCTATGATTCTTACTAATATGTTCGATTTTAATGGATAATTAGCTCATTCTTGTCTACAGTGTCCTTCAGTTTTATTCTGGACCTCAATATTTTTAAATTTTTGTTCATAGAGAAATACTTTACGTATAGGTCTTGAAATTGCAGAAACAGCGGCAAATTCTCGCAGTAAATGCAAATTAGTCCTTTAGATATTAAAAACCTTTTCATTATGCCTAGTAAATCACTATATCCTTTCTCTAATTGGACAAGGTTTTTTGTGGACTATTTTGATTGCAACCTATTCTCTAGAACCGTAGGATAGATGTATTTGATTCTTAAAGAGATTAATTGGTTTTTTTGTTATATATATGTGACGAGTTTCATCTTCCATTGCACTGTGTATGGTGGGCAGTGGATATAACTTCTACGTTATAATTACTGCGCCTTGAAACAGCGAAAATGCCTCCTTCGTCATTAACGCACCTATCACTAACAGAAACCTCATTATTAAAGATATCCACTAAGCTAACGTGATCGTTACTGTTCGACATATCCTTGTCTTTATTAACATCAGTATACCTACTAAGCCCATCTGCTACACAGTTTTCCTTCCCCTTGAGGTACTCAATGTCGAAACCGTATTCGTTGAGCATTATTTTCCAACGCTGTAGCTTCATTTTGGGCTCCTTAATACCATTAAGCCATACAAGGGGCTTGTGGTCTTTCCGTACTGTAAATTTCCTGCCATACAAGTATGTCCTGAAATACTTCACAGACCACACGACTGCTAGAAGCTCCTTCTCGATTGTTGAGTAATTTAGCTCATGGTTGTTGAGCGTACGAGAAGCATAGCAGATAGCGTGATTGCTTTGGTTAAGCACAGCTCCTAAAGCATAGCTTGAAGCATCTGTGGTGAGAACGAACTTTTTATCAAAATCGAGATTTTTAAGTATGGGGTCAGAAGTTAGTAAAATTTCTAATTTGTTGAAGGCTCTAATATATTGTGGATCAGATACATTAACCTTTTCAAACTTTTTCAAATATCTGATCATAGGGTATGCTACTTTGGCATAATCTTTTATGAATTTTCGGTAATAACCGGTAATTCCTAGGAATTGTTTGATGCCCTTTATACTAGTTGGTAACTTCATGGCAGTTATTGACCTCACCTTGCTTTTAACTGGTCTGATTCCATTATTCACGATTACATGGCCTAGGTAAGCCGTAGACAAATCGGCAAAACGACACTTGTTAACTTTAATTTTCAAATTGCTGTCTTTCAGCTTTTGAAAAAAAACCCTTTTTAATGATTGTAGGTGTTCTTCCAAGCTGGTGGAAAATACCAAAATGTCGTCGAGGTAGACGATGCAAATTTTATTGATGTAGTCTCCTAGTACGTGGTTCATTAATCTCTGGAATGTCGCAGGAGCATTCTTTAGCCCAAACGGCATCCTCAGAAATGCATAATGCCCACTTTTAGTAGAAAATGCAGTCTTAGCTCTGTCGCGCGGGTCGACTTCGATTTGGTGGAAACCTTTCACCAGATCGATCGTCGAGAAGTAATTGCATTTTCCAAGTATATCGAAGAGATCATGAATGTTAGGCATGGGGAACCTATCGTCTACCGTCTGAGAGTTTAACTTTCTGTAGTCCACTACAATTCGCCACTGTTTTTGTCCATTTTTATCATCCTTTTTAGGGACTACCCAAATAGGCGAATTGTATGGACTATTGCTTGGCTTGATTATTTTTTTGTTTCAGCATTTCCGTGATTTGTCTATCAACCTCATGTGAGTGAACCTCTGGATAGCGATATATCTTAGTAAAAATAGGTATGTCATTTTTTGTAATAATTTAGTGTCTTATATCGTTTATAAAGGATAAAACGTCTCCGTCTCTATAGAAAATACAATTATAGGAACACAGCAATGATTTAATTTTGGAAAGATCGGCATTACTTAAATGATTTGCAAGCAAACTGTTTAATATTTCTAGTTCGACTTCGTTCCTGCAAGGTTCTACACCTTGAATAGTTTTGGAATCCATTTCCTCTTGTTCGTTAAAATAGATTGGAATAGTCGCATTGTTTGTAATAAGTGATCTAGTCGCGTAGTTAAGAATTGGATTTAGACCAACAGGGATGTTATTACCAATTAGACCATCGAAATGGTCATGAAATTGATATTCTAGAAAACTCACAAAGTAATTGGGTTTGTTAAACTCGCTAAATAGGGGAATTTTTAATTTTATATTAGTTTGAATACTGCGGTTGAGCACTTTTGGGATGTGGTTTTTGCATGGTACTTTCCACTCTGGGTTGCATACATTTTTATTTATTATGCTGTACTCAGCACCGCAGCCAACTATAAATCGTAATGGTCTTATTAGGGTATTTATAACTATATAGGGTAATCTCTTGACTGGCTTATAAAAAAATGTCGACGATTATGGGAAGCATGTTGGTTTTGTGATCTGCGTTCGTTAAGTGTAATATCCATTGGTTCAATGTCGCTACGCTGCCTATGTCTGTTTGATTGACGTGATTGCATACTCTGCAATTGTTTATTTTGTCCTGACTGAGTATAACTCTGATTTTCTCGCGAGGTATAATTACTATTTGCCTGACTTGGTTATTCCGCGTAAAAGAGTTATGGGCATTATTGTTATGGGTGGAGAATAGAAGCCTTGACTATAATGACTACGTCTGTGTCTATAATACTGATCAGGATTATTAGGTCCAAATGATTGGTGATTCATTTCCAGAACTACGTTGTAAGCTTCGTTCAGTGATTGTGGGTTTCGGGCTAGCACGATCGGTTTTGTTGGCTCAGGTAAATTATATTAAAAAGCTACCAGTGCAATTCTATTTTTGGATGCAATTACCTGTTGGTCATTTTGATTTTTCGATAATAAGTATAAATTATTGTTCCTACCTATTAATCTACTTATAATACCATAGTACTCTTCTATATTCTTTTCAACCCTTGCTGTTCGAATCTTATCAATTAAGGCATTGGAAGAAAGTTTCTCCTCGAAACTATTTTTTAATAATTCCTTTACATGTGACCAATCACCTAATCTCCCGTGCTTTTGAATCTCACATTTAGCTTTACCGACAATTTTGTCTTGAACATATCCTGAAAGAACTACGATAGTACTTTCATCAAAGGTCAACAAAAATGAAACCAAATAATCTACTCTATCCAAAATTAGTAGATTAGTAGATATTGAATTATTTTCTTTTCCATTAAATTCTGGTAATTTATTAATTAAATTAAATTAAATTAGTCCGCAGGACTAAGGGCATCCATTTTGAGCAATAGTATTAGTACTTACTCACGTTCGTTAAAAGATTCCGAAATCTAAATCCAATAAGATCACATTGCTTACTTTCCCTTCGCTAGTTGTTTTTGTTTGAGAAGTTGTTTACGAACAAATTCCAATTGTTGCCATGTAGTTAGAAGCATCTTCTTCTTTATGCAGTCTTTTGTATTAGTATGTTTGTCTGATGAAAATTGGTTTGATGTTTGAGAAGTTATTTTCGAACTCGTTTCATTTTTTCACCATGTGGTTTAGACCTTTGTAAGTAGTTTTATTTAGGGTTCCGTACCCAGAGGTAAAACGGAACCCTATTACTAAGACTTCGCTGTCCGTCCGTCCGTCTGTCACCAGGCTGTATCTCATGAACCGTGATAGTTAGACAGTTGAAATTTTCACAGATGATGTATTTCTGTTGCCGCTACCACGACAAATAATAAAAACAGGACAAAATTAATTATACATATACATAATTACAAACAACCAATAATAAATTGTTTCGAAAGGTTTTCGTTGTCATCTTTCGGTCAGTTCCCATTTGTGAGCGGCTCGTAGTCATCAATTTTGGGAAATCAAACTCACAGAAAGCGGATAGCCCGAGGGTGCGATCAGCGCTTGACACGCGAACGAGTGGAGTTCAATCCGCAGAAGGACAGCATTTTTGTTTTTTTTTTGTTCCTAGTAGCACATGATGGAGAGTGGGCGAAGAACTCGGGGAGAACTCTTCGGCGAAGTACTCGGAGAGTGATCTTCGGGGAAGAACTCCGGTACGGTTTTAAGCAGTTCCCGGTACGCGGCCGTACCGTGTGTCCTATTGCCTACGTTGGTCGCGGATATCACGTTCATTGTATAAGGTATTGAAATCACAAATTTGCGTGTCGCGATTGGTGATGCGGGCTAAGTCGTTGCTCAGAGGAGTTTCGGTACGACTGTTCGAATACTCAAGCTGCGGTTTGTTTACCATTTTGGACAGTGAATTCGTTTATTTTTTTTTATTTTATATATACTGTTTTTATTTATTTCCACTTTTTTTATTAACATATGGTGTAGGGTAGTTTTAAGGAATAATTGTAAACCTAGATTAAGTTAGGTTAAGGAAATTAAATTTGTGACATATTGAATTGGAAACGATTACGGTGTTTTTTTTTTCTTTTGCGTGCGATATTTCGCGAGTCTCGTAGCAAATTCGCGATTCTTGCTGCGGGTAAGTCGGCGTGAGGGCAATCGCGTGGAGCCATTGCTCACGACCAGTCCTCGCAGCTGGCCTAGCATCCCTTTCGCATGACGTCGCGGCAGGTGGAGAGGAGCAAGTGAGCAAGAGGAGCAAGCGATCTTGCACACATCCGAACCAAAACGTACATACGTGCATACGCATCACATACGTGCATACACTCACACATCTCTACGCTATGTATAAGTATACATACATACATACATACATATGTACATTACGAAGTAGAGTTGGGTCGTTCCGGACATGTATAGTTCACGGAACTATGTCCTCTCTCGGACACATGTCCTTTCGCTCCGCAAATTGAACGAAAAGAGTTCCATAGTTCCATTCAACCCTTATTCATCAATCACATATGTACAAAACGAAAAAAAAAAAACATAAATGCAACGAACATGCTTCTCATACGGTATGAGTTATACCCCGTAGTTTTCAAGAAACCCAAAAGTATGGAGATGTGGCGATAAAGCTCGAACAGTTGGTGTACACTGTACAGCACACTTGAACTGAAATGAAGAAAAGAAATGAAAGAATATAATGCCCGCACCGCATTTCGTGAACGAATGTCATACATGTGTATGTATGCATTCAGGTCCGGACATGGACATGGTTTGCTAGTTCCATATCGATGCGATAATACATTTAGTTCCCGACATGGACATGTTTTTGCTAGTTCCATATCGGTGCGAGTATACATTTAGTATTTTAAAACGGGTAGAGATTAAAGTGCATACTGAGATGGAATAATTATCTTATAACCCCATTTAGATAATATTTCAAATATATTGAATGGTCTTTCCAACAAAGTTGTTGGTCCAATGGAACACCTAAATATTTAAAACTGTCCACGTGTTCAATCAAGAAGCAATTTTCAAACGTTCTTGATTGTTGAATACTATATCTTCAAGAACAAATCGATTACACAATGGTGCATGATAATATAAGGGAAGGTCTCTGAAAACTCTACCATTGATATTAAATATCATGTACTTCGCTTTGTTGCTAATTATTAGTTTATAATTAAACCATCTCCTTAACATATCTAGGTCATAGTTAACATCTGCAAAACTATCAATTAAGTTAGTGTTTGAGTGGAAAAGAGATGTTTCATCAGCAAAGGCAGTTATTTTGCCTTTGAAAGGTTGTAAGAAAAACGAATTAACATAAATTAGAAAAAGGATTGGGCCCAATACTGCTCCTTGGTGAACACCCATATTTAAGAAGTCTATAGAACTGTAAACATTCCTAATTTTCACAACTTGATAACGGTTGAATAAATAAGAAGAAAACCATTTATAAATGGAGCCTCTGAAACCCGCTTTGTAAAGTTTATCGAGTAGCAAAGTATGATCAACCATATCAAAGACCTTACAGATATCAACAAATAATGTTGATGGTATTTGAGAAGTGTTTAGACTATTATATATTTCACCAGTTAATTTCAATAAAGCAGTTTCAGTCAATTTGCCACGTCTAAACCCAAATTGGCAATCACTCAAAAAATGAGTATTTTCTAAAAATTACAACATTCTAGATTTTAACTATCCGAAAAGTGAGAATAAAATGTCACTGATTATGTATTTCTGTATATACTTAGACAGAATATAATAAATATATGTATAAATGGGGCTCCCATACAACAGACATGCTTTTTTTGCCGTTTTTATACATAATAGTACGGAACCCTTCGTGCGCGAGTCCGACTCGCACTTGGCCGGTTTTTTTGTTTATTTGTTTTTTTGTTTTAAATTTCTTATTTTTTTTTTTATTTTTGTTTTTTAAATATATTTGTATATTTGATCAAGTTTAGCTTGAATATTTTATGTTTAAGGAGTTGTTGTCGACCTATTTTTGTATTTTCGCCATGCGGTTAAGAGCGGTCCTTGTTGTTTTTTTTTTTTCCTTCGATTTTTTTTTTTTTTAATTTAATTCACCATCACTGTTTTATTGAATTGCATAGGAACTTGAAACGAAATTAAATTCAACTTTTCCCGACTGCGCCAGTGATATAACTATGCAAACAACGAAAAAAACATCACGTGTTCTTAAAAATATGTAGCTTTATTGGTTCTTTACAAGTCTGACTCCAATACTTGACTGACTTCTTACAAAAACTGACTTAACTTCTTTACATGTATGTATTCTCTACTCTCCAACATTATCTTCTCAAGAAGATGATGATGGAAAGAGAAGTTTCTCTGGACACAACGAGTGTAGAGAAATCCTAGCCCTTTGCTTAGTGGGTGAATGTTATATACCCAGGGGAATACTGGATGGCACATTGCTATGTGACAATACAGTCCCTTAGAATCTCATTCATTAGTCTCGGGAACGTAGCTGGTGCGTTCTTGACACCGAATGGCATTCTAACGAATTCATATAATCTATTGGGAGTGACGAAAGCCGTTTTATGGATGTATCCAGGATTCATCTTAATTTGATGACATCCCTTATCTAGGTCTAATGCAGAGAAGTACTGGGCTCTTCCCAGTTTATCTAATATACTATCGATGTTTGGCAACGGTTGTTTATCATCTATCGTCATCTCATTGAGTTTTCGGTAGTCTACACAAAGTCTAATTTTCTGACGACCAGAACTGTCTGGTTTTTTAGCAACTACAACTATTGGAGACGTACATATATCTGCTGCTTGATTTTCTGATTATTCCGTGAATTTCCATTTCCTGAATTTGTTTTCTTACTTCCTCTTTGTGTCTAGGTGGTAATCTATATAATTTCGAATTAATCTGTTGGTTGGTTGTAGTTTTGATTTCATGGATAATTGATTCCGTATTTGTTAATCTGTTTCCTTCTTTGTAAATAAGGTTTTGAAATTGGTTTAAGAGGTTTTGCATTGCTTTACGTTCTTCGTCGTTCAAATTACTTAAATCCACTTCTCTTTTACCTGAGCTTAATTCGAAGCAATCGACAGTTGCTTGGCTACCAGGGGTGTAAATAGGTACTTTAGTATCATTGTTTAATATAAAGTTCTTTTTGTCAAAATCCAGGGTTTTGACAATTTTGCTGTTGTTGGCTTATTCTCCAACTTCCGTTTATACCATTTTATTGCACCCTGTGGAGTATATTTAAACTCTGGTATCTTCGTCACTATTCTTTCTACAATTTCTGTGGTTATATTATTTATTGTTTGCTATCGCATCCTCACCTTTTCAAATAATTTTTATATACTACAATCTACTCTGTTGGAGTTTATAATGCTCATTGTGCTTTCAGCTTATTCCCATCAATACATAAATTTACAAAGATCTTGTTTCCGAGGCCTAGTTGAGAAAAAAATCAGTATTATGAACTTCCTCATTTTGAGTTCGTACTTCCTGATTTTGGTGTACAATATTAACTATACTCATTGGCTGTGGTTGCTGGTGTGAATTCCTAACCTGCTCTGATCTATTGAAAGTCTGTTGTCTGCTTCGCCATGAATACTGACCTGAATAATCGGTAATAAGTCTGGCTAGGTCTTGGTTGTGTATTGCTATGTCTACTTTGGCTTATGTGGCTATTATTATTATATCTGCCCCTGCCAACGAATGAATCAAAATGTCGTATTCTTAAATTTCCTTGACCCTGTCCTATAAACTTATTAACTATATTCCTAATTTCCGTTAAATTATTTTTTTCCATTACTGCGGCTGCCAAAGCAACAGATACTAATTCTTTGACTCTTTGCACAATCATACCGCAGAAGATTTGTGTCATTGTTACCCCATTTTCATCGAAAGCGGCATACTCAGTAACATTTTCTACTAATAGTCTTAATTATTGTCTAATTCACTTATACTACTTACTTTTAACAATCCTATTTCCCGAGTTATAGTCAACTGGTCCTTCGATGATCGGTAGTGTTGTTTAAGTGCTGCCTTACATGATGTCCAATTTTCTGGTCTGTTGACATTTAGAAGATTCTTTGCGCCTCCTTGAATTTTGGTATCGTAAATTATTCGAAATACTTGACTCTTTTCCTCTTCATCAGTGTAATCGTCCAGAGTTCTCGTTACCGAATCCATAAATGAAGGTAAACTGCCTGGTTCTCCCGAAAATATGGGTAAGAATCTTATTGCTTTCTCAAGTCTGGATCGATTATTTGCTGGTTGATTGTTTTGCTCAAGTAGGTGCGTTAAAGCTATAACACATTGTTCCAATCGGATTAGCCATTATATCGCGATGTTTATCATAGAGTTTTTGTCTATCAGTTTAGCGATCAATTTTGCACTTTTTATTTATTTTTTTTTTTTTGTATGTAATTTTATATAAATGATTTAGATTTGTTTTCACTTTTGTGTTGTGTCTGCATGAGTCACTAAATTTCACTTTGACTCACTTTGTTTCTCACTTTCGGTTCGAATCTCTGGATCTCGTAAAAATGAGATCCTACCGACTGCGCCACTTAAATGTTTTTCTCCGGGTTAAAAAAAAAAAAAATTTTATTTGGGTCTTTAATACGATACTTTATTATGCACGCTCCTTAAAATACCGCGATCAAAGAACGACTCGAAGACTTCGGTGATTGTCTTTTATTCATTCCTTCTGCTGGCGGTGCAACATCAGCAAATGTTGGAGAATGAACTTTGTTCAACTCGTTATGAGGTCTTGCTGATAAAGTAGTGTCCATTGTTGATAATACTGGATTATGACCTCTGTTGAACTTGTTGCGTGGTGTTGCGGACGAGGTCATTATTGTTGGTGTCTTGCTGTACGTAACTCGCGCGAGAACGGGTCATCGCTTATTACAGTAGGATCCTATCGAAGCCGGAGATGAACTACTGTGTAACTAGGAGGGAGCTCTTTGCCGTGGTTGACTGTGTCAAGCATTTCCACAAATATCTCTATGGCCAAGCTTTTCATCTTAGGACGGATCACGCAGCGTTGAGGTGGCTGCTGCTGTTCAAAAACCCGGAAGGCCAGCTTGCTAGATGGATAGAGAGAATCCAGAGTTATGACTTCAGTATAGAACACCGAAAGAGAAGCAGTCATGAAAATGCGGATGCATTATCGAGGCGACCTTGCGATGTTGAATGCAAACATTGTTCACGTGTCGAAACCAAGGAACAGATCACCGACATCCGTCGTTTACATGTGCTGCCAGAAGATTCCTGGACTGTCGAGAAGGTCGGAAGAAAGCAGCGAGAAGATGCCGACCAACTTGGCAGCAAATATCCAGTGAAAGCCCAATCGTGAAAGGTTACTGGGCTCAATGGAAGGGACGGTTTGTCCCTTTGGTTGGTAATTCCAAAGGGACAAATCGACGAAGTCATCCGAGAATACCACGAGGGACCAAGCGGGGGTCATCTTGGTGTTACCAAGACTGTAGAAGAGATCAAGAGACGTTTCTACTGGGTAGGATGCCATGAATCGGCCATCATGTTCATTCGCAGCTGTGAACAGTGCGCGAAGGCAAAGGGACCCCTTAGGAATACTCGGGAAAGTATGCAGCTTACAATGTTGTTGCTCCGCTTGAAGGTATCGCCATGGACATTGTAGGGCCATTCCCAACGATCAACGCTGGAAACAAATACGCGCTCCTGGTGGTCGACTACTTCAGCAAATGGGCCGGAGTATTTTGCATACCGAACCAAGAAGCCAAAGCCATTTCGGATGCATTCGTAAGTAACTGGGTTGCGCGTTATGGAGTACCACGGGAACTGCACTCAGACCAAGGAAGGAACTTCGAGTCGTCGGTGTTCAAAGAACTCTGCGACACAACATTATATCAACAATCTGATGGCGTGCTCGAAAGGTTCAACCGGACAATTGAGGAATACATAAAAAAGGTCGTCATCGGAGATTAAAAGGACTGGGATGAACATATTCCCCCTTACCTAATGGCGTATTGATCGGCGCATCACAATTCAATGGCGATAACACCAGTTGAAGCCATTTTTGGAATTGATCTTCGACTTCCATCGGACTTGAAGTTCGGCGTGGTACTACCGACAACTAGTGGCAGGTAGGACTTCGTAACCGAAAAGAAGGAAAAGCTTAACTCCATCCATCAGTTCATCCGGGAGCGACTGAACTTGGTCAGCGATAAAACGAAGGCGAGGTACGAATTGAGGGCGAACACTTCTGGATTCGAGACAGGATATTTGGTATTGCTGTACAACCCACAACGAAAAAAAGGCTTGTGCCCCAAATTGCAATCAGCCTGGGACGGGCCATATGAGGTCATCAAGAAGCTCAATGACATGGTATACCGAATACAGCAGACGGGAAACAGATGGGCGAAGTATAAGGTTACGGAGAAGGATCCAATCGCTTGTTCGAGGACAAGAGGAGGGCAGTTTGCCTTCACGGATCTGAAGCGAATCTTACAAATACTAGTTCCAATATAATTTTACGAATTCGAAGAACGTAAGAACGTTTTCGTAAGAAAGTTTAAGAGAGTATCCCAAGCGGTATTCCAAGGGAAAGGGCGACCAACAAAAAATCAGGTGTTGGGTTTTGCCATGTCGATTTTTGATCCCTTTGGATTTTTAGCAAGCACTACGACTTATTGAAAGGCATTTTTACAAAAATCGTGGGAAACAAAGACTAATTGGCACCATACAGTGCCAATTGATATACATTTAAACTTGCTCAGGTGGTTGAAATAGTTGGCCAGAGTTAAAGGTCTTGTGTAGCCAAGGTGTTAAAATCCTCACTTCGCCACTACTTGCACCGAGATCCAGCTTCATATATTCGTAGATGCAAGTGAAGTTGTCATCTCAGCTGTTGGTTATTGGCGTATATCGTTTAAAGGTGAGGTCAAAATAGTATCCGATATGGGAAAACAAAATGTAGCCCCATGGACAGTGCGTCCATGCCTAGGCTGGAACTCCAAACTGCAGTTCTCGGCGTAAGCTTAAAGAATGCCAAACCCTCTGGCCAGATTCAAAAACTGTCATTAATTGGACACAGTCAGACAGTCATTACTATAAGCAGCTTTTTGCACCGCGGATATCAGGAATATTAGAGTCCTCAAATGTACATAACTGGAAATGAGTGCCGGGAACTCAAAATCCGGATGACGAGGGCGTAAGACCCCAGTCGGCAACGAAACTATCGTTAAATGTCCAGTCATTTTTACTGCGACCTGTTGAAGAATGCGCTGAACACCATGCGACACCAAGGCATATGACCAAATAACTGGGAGAAAATCTACATTTGTACTATAAGTTCTTAAAATTTCATCGGTACTCCCATTCGCTAATTATTCAAACTATTACATATCATGTGTACAGTCAATGGCGTAATTATTTAACATTGCAATGCTTGTTTCGTAAGCAACCTTTTAAGCTGCACAACTTCTAAAATAACAATAAATCGTTATTATTCTCAATTTAAATCTTTATTCATTTTTTTAAACAGTAAACAAAAAAAAAAAAAAACGTGTTCAATTTCAACAAGTAACTGTTAAAACTCAAGAAAGTAAGAGGCTAAACACTGCCAAAATTACTTACACAATTTTTTTGACTTTTTTTTTTTTTTAACTTCTAGAAAAAACAAAAGGAAATATTCTTAAGGTTGAAATAAACGGTTACTTAAAGTAACAGTCATTAATAAGTTGTGGGCCCTCCTTTTGTCTTCTGCAAGGCGTCTGGATATAGAATATATTAATCTTTGGACTTGCTTTAATGGGACTGTACTCCAAGTCGCAATGATCAGCAGTTCTGCCAATGATCAGTGATGTGCGGTAGTGAATAGACGTATTGCTCTCAGTGCTCCGATTTTTGAATCTTTTTGACGCGAGTACTTCGTTACCGGTCACAATCATAAGCTCTATAAACTAAAGAATCAACGCCTAAGTCATCGCATTTAAATTTCGTGCAGTTTTCGCGATATTGTTATCATACCTTCTTTAGTTTTTAATTTATTAATCACACCAAAATGAGTACACGGTCGAAAGCTTCTGCTTCCAAACCTCTGCCCTCTACTCCGTCACAGGCGAACTCTCCAGCAATCGCCAACCACGTTATCTCCGCTCTCTCTCTGCAAAAACTCGAAGAGCGAATGGACAAACAAAGTGAACTTCTGATAGACACCATCAAAACAGAAATTGAAAACCTTCGTCGCGAGTTTCGCAAGCAGATCGAAGAAATCAAAGAATGTTGGTCATTTAAGCTAGATGAGGTAAATGCTAATTTGTCAAATGTTGTTACGCGCGTTGAGAAGTTGGAAACCGAAAGGGTTTTAGCAACAGCTCTCAGAGAGGATATACTTCAGCTGCAGAGACAAGTCGATGCCTTTGAGCGCAAGGAGGTTTCTACGGATGCTGTTCACCTTGGGATCCCAGTGTGCAGTGATGAAAATGTAACACACATCTTTAATCAGCTGTGTTTCTCCATCGGGTGCAGACCACCACCGCTCAGAGGTATTTTTCGCACCAAACCAAGATCTCGGCTAAATAACACCGCACCCTCACCCTCGCCCATCGTCATCCAATTTCTCAACGGTTACGACAGAGGCACGGTACTGCGATCAGTGGGAGCGTACCGCAAAGAGAAAAAAAAAGAGCTTTGTTTGTCCGACGTCGGTATTGACTCAAATAACAGCTGTTATCTAAATGAGAGTCTGACAAAAAAGAATCGCTCTCTTCTGCACATGGCTAACAAGTACAAGCGGAGGAAGCTTCTTCATTCTGCATTCACAAAGCGCGGTTCCATTTACATCAAACTTGTCGCTGACAAAAGAAGTACCCTGATTGAGAGCGCCGAACAGCTAGATGCAATAGTCGCCACTCAAACAAATGATGACATCAATGATGCTGCTCCAGTGTTACCATCATCCTTTACTGCTGATTAGAAGTGCCCAGAGTTACCTTTTTTATCTTATTAATACGTTTTTCTCACTTTCTGTATTACATTTTTGCAATTTAAATTTAATAATTTTTTCTTTTAATTCTAACTTAAATCTAGTATCTCTCATGGTCTTGATAAGCTTCAAATGCTATAGCTTGTTTTTAGCTCGTGCTGGTACACTCTCTTTAAAACTTTGTGCTTCCTTTACTACCTATCACAATGAATAACATAATTGCTGGTAGAGGGTCCACTGCCGGAGCAACTAAAGGGAGTTTTCACCATATGATCAGAGTGTTTAGATCGCAGAGTAAAGGTATTCACATTTGTCACATCAACGCGCAAAGCTTAGAAACTAAACTTGATGAATTTCGGTACACCTTTGTAAATTCACAAATTGATGTTATTTGTGTTTCAGAAACATGGTTCCGGCCTGAAAAAAGTGATCAATACTATGGTCTTCAAGGTTACAGGCTATACCGAACTGACAGGGAAGCTCGTCCAGGGGGTGGTGTAGCAATTTTTGTTCGCCAGTTCCTGAAATGCAAGGTTGTTTATCAATCAAACCTTGGATCTCCTATTGAATTACTTTTTGTCGAAATTACCTCTAAAGGCGAAAAGCTTATTATTGGCGCTGTCTACAGACCTAATAAAGGCATAAGCCTCTTGCCTCTAATTGACTACTTAGAGGAGCTTACTTGCACTCCTCCCAACATTGTGCTCTGTGGTGACCTCAATTGTAATTTGTTAGACAAGTCTGAATCAGGTCCTATACTAGAAACCATGAGATCTTTAAATTTGTTCGCGGCTAACGTTACCACTCCTACCCATTTCTCTGGTGACTCTTCTACACTTCTGGATATCATTTTTATAGGGGATACCTCAAAAATTTTATTCTATGACCAGTTGTCTGCAGTAGGCTTTTCTAAGCATGACTTAGTTTACCTAACATTTAAATTTAATTATGTTTGTGGCAACGACAGCTACCAATACAGAGACTTTAGAAACTTGTGCTACGAAGCTTTAGAATCTGATGTTAACCAAATCTTTTGGAATCAAATCTATTTTATGCAGTCTGTCGATGAGCAAGTATCTTTCCTTCAACAGCAAATATATTTTCTATACGATAAGCATATTCCCTTAAGAACTAAAAGAACCAAACCTCTCTCACCCCCTTGGTTAAAAGGTGATATTCTTCAACTAATACATGAAAGAGACTCTGTATACCGAAAATGGAAAAAGTATCGAATAGAAGAATATCTTATTGCTTATCGCTCTCTACGCAACAAAGTCGTCTCTAAAATTAGGAGTGCAAAAACTGAATTTTATAGCAGTAAGTTGGATATGTCTGCATCAAACAAAAGTGTCTGGAAACAGATCCGAAACATTGGCTTATGCAATAAAAACTCCCTAGTCACAGGTGGGCTCGACTGCAATAAGCTGAATGCTGAATTCATTACTGCATCCGGTGCCCCCCCTAGAAAGCATTCTATCGACCTAAGTCCAGTATCAGATCAAGAAGATGCCTTTTATTTCCAAAGAGTATATCCTTCAGATGTTGTCCTTGCGGTGAAATCTATTAAATCGAACTCTACAGGCCTTGATAACCTTTGTCCAAAATTTATTAAATTATTGCTGCCGTATATTCTAAAACACTTAACACACATACTGAACCACTGCATTACTACCTCAACCTTCCCATCCGAATGGAAAAAAGTTAAAATAGTCCCCATACCAAAAAATAGATCAAGAAATGCTGTTGAATACAGACCCATAGCTATCCTACCCTTTATATCCAAAGTCTTAGAAAAGTTGGTCTTGCACCAAATACGAAATTATTTAACAAGGAAAAACTTGGTCAGCAACTGTCAGTCTGGCTTTCGACCTAAGAGAAGCTGTAATACCGCGCTTTTACTAGTAGTTGAAGAAATCCGTCAGGAATTAGACAATAAGAAGGCAACTCTTCTAACTCTACTCGATTTTTCAAAAGCTTTTGATACAGTCAACCATTCGATCCTGTGCAATAAGTTGCGGAACAACTTTGGGTTCTCCTCTTCTTCTACTAAGCTTATGTTGTCGTATCTAAGTGGAAGACAACAACGCGTCATTGCCGATGATAGTTCATCTAGCTTTTTGAACGTACTAAATGGTGTTCCTCAAGGGTCAATCCTCGGACCTACGTTATTTTCCTTATATGTAAATGACTTGCCTGGAATCATAAAGCACTGTAAAATCCATATGTACGCGGATGATGTTCAGCTCCTTCTAAGTCGACCTCTCAAAGAACTTGATAATGCAATCAACGCATTAAACGAAGATCTATCTGAAATCCACGAATGGTCCGTGAAGCATGATCTGCGCCTTAATCCAGGTAAATCAAAAGTTGTTGTTATTCACCGCAGGGCGTTTGATCTCTCACCTCTTCCGCGTGTTCTCCTCAACCAAAATCCTATAGAGTGGGTTTCATCTGCTAGGAATCTCGGGATAGTCTTTAATCGCACTCTCACCTGGGACACTCACATTAATATAGCTATCGCTAAGGTATACGGCGGACTCCGCACTCTCTGGTCTACTCAGTATATCTTACCCACGAAGATCAAATTGATGCTTGCTAAATCCCTACTTCTACCAGTGCTGCTCTATGGGTGCGAAATCTTCTGCAAGCCTGATGAAAAGAGCTTGAGAAGTTTGATTGTTGCTTATAATAACATTGCCAGATACGTATTTAACCTAAGAAAAAGGGACCATGTCTCAAGATTCTCAAAGCTAATCGCCGGGTGCACCCTTACAAATCTTCTAAAAATAAAAACACTCTGCTTTCTAAGCAATCTGATCATAACTCGACAACCTGAATATCTATTTGAAAAAATTAAATTTTTCCAATCTCCCAGACCGGCAAGAATTATTCAACCTAGATACTCTTGTCTTCAGTCAGAACGACAATTTTTCGTACAATCTGCCAGGCTCTGGAACTCTCTACCAGCGCACTTGAGAGAGATCACTAGTACGAGCAGATTTAAAGCTTCAATTTTTGCTTACATGACCAGAGAACACAATTAATACTTCAATACCAATAATCTTTCCTGATGTTTCTTTTCTTCTTTTTTCATTGCATTTTCTATCCAATTAACTAATTACTTTTATTTACGGTACATAATGTATGTCGATTCGCAGCTTATCCGCACTCCACTTTAATAATTTCTGTCCTTAAGCTTACATTTAATTTATAAGATAACATATGTATCTTCCAAATGTAAGAATTCACTTGAATAAACTTGAAACTTGAAACTTGAAACTTGTCTGCGGACATTTTCGATTTTACCACATGCCACAGATTTTCTATAACATTCAGATCAGAACTTTGTGGGGGCCGTTTTGAGACTTGTTGGTCTACTTCTGCCAAATACTTTTTAATGTTACAGGCTATATGTATCGGCGCATTGTCCTGATGTAGTATAAAATGACTGTCGATATAATTTAGTCCTGAGACCAGTGCAACATCATTCCAAATATTTAAATAATGTGACTGCGTCATATTATCGGAACATCTGACAAGGGGACCCACACAACTATATGATATGCAACCTCATATCATGATCTTACCACCTTTGGAATGTCTCCTCGGTTGCGTTTAGGGTTGTTTTGCCTTAGGTTTAGCATCGGAGTAAAAATATTTATATCCATAGGTACCATCTAAGGAGCAAGCAGTTTTATCCGTTCAAAGAATGCTCCTCCAAGCTCTGGTGGTTTGGTAATGTGCTCTCTAGCAAATTGTAATCTGAGCTGCATGTTTTTGTTGGTTATGTACGGCATTTTATGGGTAATATAGGCTTTTATCTTATTTCCCTTCAGCCTTCGACGCAATGTTCTTTCACTGATCTTGTTTTCCCGATCATTGTTAAGCTCCGCGGGTGTACTTAAGATACTTTCACATGGATTTTTTTTAAGTTACCAAACATGGGTGATTGAGAGAAGCATGGTTTTGGTCCTTCATGGGCTGTAACGCCACCAAAGTAGAAGAAGAACAATGTTAGCATCATCTCTATGCGACGTCACCCTTTCTCTGCCTCTTCCACTTTTATTTTTAATACTTCCACATTCTTTAAATTTTGAAATTTGATTCTAAATTGTTTTCCGCGTACAGCCGTAATTTTTTGGAAGTTCTGTGGCCGGAATATCTCTCTGGAACTCTGCTACAATGGCAGCTCTTTGTTCAAAAGAAAGTTTGACAGTTTTCAGCATCTCGTACGACTGTTCCCATGAAAAATCCTTACAAAACTGATCAAAATGACTGAATGACGCGTAAAGGATAAATTTATTCATCTCTGATGAACTCGCCATAATGGGTTCAGAGGAGAGCTTCTAACTGCGTCCACAGTAAATACATACATTAACGATTGGGTGTTTGATACACACAACCATAGATGGAGGGACTATCCAGCATTCCTCCTGTCAATAAGGAGAATCAACTGCAGAAGGCTTATGGGAGTCATCACGGGCCATTACACTTTCGCTAAGCATCTCTGCGTACTTGGCATCAGTGAAACGCCTACCTGTGCTGCATGTTGCGAGGAGGATAACACTGCAGAGCATTTCCTCTGTGACTGTCCCGCCTTCGCTCGTGAACGGTGCGCACCGTTGGGGCCGACACGGTGTTTGCCGAATCTCTTAGCTTTACATCTCTGAAGCTCCTTATCAATTTTCTTCAGAAAACGGATAAAATATAAGGTGTCTGTCTGGAGTACAATGGACTAGTGTTTGCGTCAGAGTGCTCCAACCGATAGCCGAAGATTTCAACAAAAAAAAAAAAAAAAAAACGAAAAAACTGGACGAGAGCGCCTGGGTGCAGTGGGTAGTCTGCTGACCTCTGACGCCGATGACACGGGATCGAATTGCGACAACAGCCATGTTATCGAACGTGTTTTCACGGTGCTTCTCCTCAGTGGGGAACTGACCTAACCCCTTTAGTATCAAGAAAAGCTTCTCGAATTCCGCCGTTCGCCGCCAATAAATTGTAGGTAGCTATGGGAAAATTTAAAATCAGCCACAACATGGGCGACTGAGAGAACCTCGGCTTTGGTCCTTCATGGACTGTAACGCCATCACACGTACACATGTACATACTATATCCCGAACATTCGCAGACTTGTCTGAACAGCTTAAGCTGAACAACATTACATTTCGGGACAACTACTTCCAGATAGACTTACTCGTACATCTCGCGTTCGCATTCCGTGCATTCCATATTGAGTTAGCTAAGAACTTCTGCTTACGAAATTTCGTAAATCGGCGGGGAGTACCGGTTCGTCTTAGGAGTGACTGTGGTATTAGCTTTGTTGTGGCAAGCAAGGAGAAATGGCTAATTAATGAAAGTGCCATCGAAAAATAATGTACAAGAAGTGGTATCGGCTGCTGATGCAGCATGGGAGCGAATGGTGGGCTGTGTTAGGAGTTTCCTGGCGGTTACATTGTAAGGCAGCATTAATATATAGATACTTTGAATAGCTAATTGATTGAGGCTGGGAATTGGGAATTTAGCCGTTGAGAATGGGTGATAATGTCCTCATATGCGACCGATATGAAAATAGAAGGGAATGGAGAATCAGATGGTCAGGTTCGCTCAGTTTTAGTTAAGACCTGCTCAGTAGTTCTTAAAAGGTCAATTTCTAAACTAGCCAGACTAGATGTCGGGGGTGAATCGGATACATCGATTCACGGGGAGGGGGATGTCGAAGCACCAACCCAGCTTGCTTATCATCCCTTCACCTCCTCGAGGCAATTTGTCGGCCATTTTGTCGAACACGCGCCGAAAGGTAACAGCAGAAGTAAGTAGGGGACTTAGGTTGCTTACTTTTGTTGTCATTTCAATTTTAGTTTTAACTCAAGAAAAAAGGGATCGAGTTTTAATTATTTTCCCGCAAATGACAAAAACCGTAACAGTAACACTGGACTGAATATACGGGTGAACGTCATTCATCTAAAAGTGAAAATTGGTGAGGTCTACTAAATTAGAAGGGTGTTTATTATTATATTTCAACATATTTATATATGTACATATGTAGGTAAATCTATTTGCCATTTTTTCGGCATGGTTCTCTCAAAAGATTCTCAAGAAGAATTTGAGGTAGCTAATTTTTAGGGTTCCGTACCCAAAGGGTAAAACGGGACCCTATTACTAAGACTTCCCTGTCCGCCCATCCGTCCGTCCGTCACCAGGCTGTATCTCATGAACCGTGATAGTTAGACAGTCACAGATGACGAATTTTTGTTGCCGCTATAACGACAAACACTAAAAACAGAATAAAATGAATATTTGAAGAGGGCCCCCATACAACAGACATGATTTTCATCCAAAAAATCCCCTTGGTCACATACTTACCTAAGGTTAATCGATAATATCCCACAACCAGTAGCAAACTTCCCAGCTTTGATCGCTATTGTGTCTTTGATGTATAATTCCTAGCTGCAACCCTTTTTACTATAATTACTAACAACCAATAATAAATACCCTTTAAGCTTTGATGATCCCTATTGTGTCACTGCTAAGTTAATCCTTACTGCAAATCCTTTCGTACAATTGCTATTCCCCTCCTTTTTAATCCTGATAGGTTAACATATCAAATGATGCAACAAATTCAATTGTTGTGAAATTAACTTTCGATCATATCCCACAACCAATAAAACACTTCCAAGCATTGATCCCTATTGTGTCCTTGATATATTAATCCTAGCTGCAAACCTTTTTTCCATAATTTTCCCATAACACACTTCCAAGCTCTGATCCCTATTGTGTCCTTGACATATTTTGCTGTCAAGTAAAATAATTGATTTGAGTTCAATGGACATTTTCATGATCAACTATCTCATCATGGAGATTTTTGATAATCAAAGTAATATGCCTATGACCTGCCTGCAACCAAGATCTGTCATCACGCAAAAAATGGTTTCAAACGGATTAACCGTTTTTATGTGATCACTGTTGAGGTAACATACAACGTCTCTTTCATATTTTTATATACAGATGGTACGGAACCCTTCTCGCGCGAGTCCGACTTGCACTTGGCCGGTTTTCATATGTACGTCCTTAGATACCAGGTCATTAAATTGCTAAATGTTATCCTTAATTCTACTATTTTCTACTATTCGTCGCTTTTCTCAATATTATAGTATATTTAGCAAAATTTTACATTGTTGTATTGGCATTTCAAGAGCGATACCTGGTATACAGATCTTCTCTAATAGATTTGATAGGTACGTTAAGATACACTAAAGTAATGTAAAACATAATACTGTGCCTCTCCTCATCGAACTGGCAAAACTAATTGTAGTACACTTGTGTAGAAAAGCGTGTATTTATATGTATATATGAGTATGTATATCAGAAAAAAAGGCAAGGCACTTTGTACTCCATTGATTTTAGGTATACATATATGTAGATATAACTTCAGTCTTGACATTTATTTTAAATATTGCGTCACCCACAATTTGAAAAAATAGCGAATAATATTTGAAATTATTTCCATAGCATAAAAAAAAGACTAGTTTATAAAAAATAATACTTAAAATGAAAACAAGGATAGGGAATAGAAAAAACAGTTTATTCACGGAAGGGATACGTTTTTTTCGTTTCCGTTTTAAACCTTTTTTCTTTTTTGTGTGTAAAGCATTTTTCCACTAGCCAATCCGAACCATGCTATGGGGCGGAGTTTACCACAGTATTTTGCCTTCACATTGGTTTTGTTTTCTGCAGTTTGAACTTTCATTGATATACACTGCATGACATGACCATTCATGTATCTGTACACATTCAGAAAATCAGAGGGAAAAAAAATGTACAAGTGAGGAGAAGAATAAAAGGAAGTTTGATATAATTTAGATTTAACGTTGTAAAAGAGAACACTAAATGATCGCGTGTATGTGTTTACCAAGGGCGATAAGGGATGAAGAGTCGAAAAAACAGTCTGGTTGATTTTTTATAAGAAAAACAGGATTTCTTATTTGTGGCATAGCCTACATAGCTTTTGTTTGACATAAAATAAATTATCATCATAAAAAAACCATCAATATAGAAACGAGTGTGACCAAAACGTGTAACTTATTCCACTAAACTAAGCGTGCACACTGTGTACCTGACAGAAACAGTAGTAATAATAAAAAATATAATAAAGCTCTAATAATAAAAAAAAAAGGGAATTAATAATTTCGGGTATGTTTGCTGAACGTTAAGTTTACAATAGTTCTCGTACTGACTATTTCACGAATGTAAAGATCTTGGAGACACTTTTATTGGTGAATTAGTTGGTGATCATTATTTAACATCTTCCATAATTTTTATGCTTGGTGTATTATGCAAATCGTGCACACTTTAATTAAAAATAGTATAGCGGAGTATATATTATGAGCACCTCGTTCACATGGATCAGCAGGAACCTATCAAACGCGGAGATCGATACATACCTTTAACAAATGAACGAATTATAGACGATGCCACGTCAAAGGAACAACGAAAAACCGAAACTTGACAATAGATCCACTTAACGGACGGAAAAGTGGTTTCCTGTCAAGATTCTTGACAGATTCAATCTACCGACATCAAAGTGTCGTATGTCAAGACACTGACATGCTTCCTAAGATGGTAAGAGCAGCGCACTCACACAGTATATGCTCTGCCGTTTCTTCGTCCTCAAGAAAGAGTCGGCACTCAGTTGCAGACGAGAGGTTGATTTTGTTAAGATGATATCTCAGACCGCAGTGTCCCGTCAGGTAGCTGACTAGTCTTCTGATAGCCACTCTATTAAGTTTGAGTATGTTAATAGAATGTTTAGAAGGACAAGAGTTGGATATACCGTATAAAGTTACACTAAAATTACAATTAACGAAATCTAGCATTGTTGATCAAAAGTGTAACAGAAAATTCAATTAAATTTAATCCTTGTGTTGCCAACCAAACAGAACAGTAACAGAATTCAGTCCACTCGACCTAGACGAAGTCAAAATAGCTATATCAAGACTTAAGTCTAATAAAGCCGCTGGCGCAGACGACCTGTCTGCTGAGCTTTTTGAGGCGGCTGGAGATGAGGTAAGGTGCATGCACCATCTCATCTGCAAGGTATGGTCGGAGGAAAGCATGCCCGACGAATGGAATCTCAGCATCGTTTGCCCGGTCCATAAGAAAGGAGACCCCTATAACTGCGCCAACTATAGAGGAATAAGTCTCCTTAACGTCGCATATAAGATCTTCTCTGCCGTATTGTGTGCACGCCTGAAACCGTTTGTGGATAACCTGATCGGCTCTTATCAGTGTGGTTTCAGGCCAGGTAAATCCACAATAGCCCAAATATTTACGCTACGGCAGATCTTGGAGAAGACCCAGGAATACCAAATCGACACTCATCACCTCTTCGTCGATTTCAAGGCCGCGTATGACAGCGTATATAGAGACGAGCTGTACAAAGCCATGTCTAGTTTTAACATCCCTGTCAAACTCGTCCGACTGTGCAGAATGACAATGGAGAATTCTCGTTGCTCCATTAAGGTCGGTAATGAGCAAACCGAGACCTTTGATGTTAAAAAAGGATTTAGGCAGGGCGACGCGCTGTCGTGCAACTTTTTCAACATCTTGCTTGAAAAGATTGTGCAAGAGTCACTGGCCAACACAAGGGGTACGATCTATTTCAAGTCTACGCAATTGCTTGCGTACGCCGACGATATTGACGTAATTGGACGAAAACATCAAGACGTCAATAAGGCTTTCGTGATTGAGGTAAAAGCGGCTAAGATGGGTCTCAAGGTTAATGAGGGTAAAACCAAATATCTGCTCTCGTCTAAAAGAGACGGACAACACCGACGTATTGGCCAGAACGTCACCATGGGCGGATATAACTTTGAAGAGGTCAAGGAATTCGTCTACCTTGGCTCACTGATTACCAGCGACAACAACACCAGCGCTGAGATAAAACGCAGAATCACTCTTGCCAACCGCTGTTTCTTTGGGCTCAAGAGGCAATTGAGAAGTAGAGCCCTCTCTCGGAAAACCAAGGTGACACTATATAAGACCTTGATCATCCCAGTCCTTCTTTACGGCGCAGAGGCTTGGACCTTAACGAAAACGGATGAAGATGCCCTTGGTCGTTTCGAGAGGAAAATTCTGCGCACTATCTACGGTCCCGTTTGTTCAAACGGTGTATGGAGTAGAAGATATAACGAAGAACTGTACGGGTTGTACAGCGACATCGGCCTGGTACGACGTCTACGGATACAGCGTCTAAGGTGGCTAGGCCATGTAGAGGGCATGGAAGATACAGCTCCGACCCGAAAAGTCTTCGAATCCACTCCGGAAGGAAGACGCGACAGAGGACGGCCGCCTCAGCGGTGGCGCATGCAGGTGGAAAGGGACCTCAACTAACTGGGCGTGCGGCACTGGAAACAGCTGGCCAAAGATTGTGCCGGCTGGAGACGCTTGTTAGTTGAGGCCCAGGTTCACCACGGACTGTAGCGCTACCTAAGTAAGTAAGTAAGTTATCAACCAAATAAATCTACATTATTGGCCAACTATACTAATACTATACTACACTAATTGTCTGGGCCGGGGTCCGGTGCTGGAGTCTTCTTTGAACGCGAAAACATCCGACTGTACTTCTCGTTAGGAAAGTATGCGTCCGTCTTCCAATCAGAGATATACGCAATCCCAATGGCCATGCACTATGTTGTGAAGCACAGGTGGAAGGGGGAAAGCATATACGTCTGTAGTGACAGCCAAGCTGCACTAAAAGCTGTGTGTAACACCTTAACTAGCTCCAAATTAGTGCTTGAACTCAAGTCCTTTTTGAACAGAGTCGGCAGACTAAATTCATTGAGGCTTGTATGGGTTCCAGGTTACTCTGGGATTCCAGGAAATGAGATCTCTGATGAACTCGCTAGAATGGGTTCAGAGGAGAGCTTCTCAGGACCTGAACCCGCTCTAGGTCTACCTGCGTCCACGGTAAATTCCTACATTAACGATTGTGTATTTAATACACACAACCGTAGATGGAGGGATTGTCCAGGTTGCAGGATGACTAAGCGCGTACGCCCTGATGTCTGCAAAAAAACTGCAGCATTCCTCCTGTCTTTAAGGAGAATCGACTGCAGAAGGCTTGTGGGAGTTATCACGGGCCATTACACTTTTGCCAAGCATCTATACGTGCTCGGCATCAGTGAGATGCCTACCTGTGCTGCATGTGGCGAAGAGGAGGATGATACTGCAGAGCATTTCCTCTGTGATTGTCCCGCCTTTGCTCGCATACGGTGGCGCACCCTTGGAGCCGACGTGGTGTGTGCCGAATCCCTTAGCTCTACATCACTGAAGCTTCTTCAAATTTTTCTCCGGAAAACGGAGAAAATACAGTAATGTAAGGTGTCTGTCTGGAGTACAATGGACCAGTGTTTGTGTCTGAGTGCTCCAGCGGATAGCAGAAGCCTTCAACAAAAAAAAAAAAAAATACTACACTAATTTGTAAGTAAAATTCCACTGTAGATCTAGATTATCGTATGTATTAGATGCTTGGATATGTGATGCAGATAATGCTTTTCCGCTCAAAGGAATTATTTATGCAGGCAAAATAGGTAATATTCGAGATGTTAATGAAATAAAAAGAGTAGTGATCTGGTCGAAACATGCGTATGTATGGATAGATATTTCACGACTTTGCTTTTAGCTTTTTTTTTTTTTGCTTTTTAGTGGAACCTCACTATCGTTGGTACTGTGAAAAAAAAAAAAAACAAGCCATACACATGCGACGAACATGCATGTGGCCACTTACTTTTTTCTATAATATCCTCGATATCACTTCTCATGCTGCTTATATTGTTTACCAAGAAAATAATAAAAAGTTACCTAAGAGAATGTACCATAGAGACTTTTTTTGCGCCCGCTTGCTGAAGAACTGGCTATGCTATTGATTTGAGAACGAGCAAATAATCAATATATCACGCGACCCCATTCGACAAAACTAGCGATCGAAAGCTACTATGACAAATCAACCACGTCAAATCATTGGCAGGAAACCAGTTGTTGGATCATGCTACGTTTTCAACAACGCACCTATTTGCAAACTAAGAAAGACCAGGAAGTGTTGCAAAAAGCCAGTCTGCGATGAGGATGCTGTGACAATAACAAAATGCATAGAATGTATCTAATAATGAATTCTATTTGTTTGATTTAAAACAAAGATTATAAGTTTAATAAATTAGCAACTAGAAATGAACACTAGTTATTTATTTATAGTTATTTACTTCCATTTTGCGTAAAAATATTCAAATTTTATACGAAATCCACATTTTTTTATGCGGGTACCCGGTATTTTCTAAGCTAAAATAAATGAAATAAATCTGTTAGTGCATAATTCTATGAAGAATCTGTCAAATCATGGGGATCCGTGAGGTTATTAGCAAATTTGGATTTTAGAAAAAAATTATTCAACAAAATGTACGTCGATGAGTACCCGGGTACCCGATTGATAACACAAGGGTTAAACATACAAATAAAATAAGTGCACAAATTAGAAAGTGATAAAGTAAGCTGCCAATTTCCTTAGAGTTCATTGAAAATAATAGGATCTTAATATTTTTTAAGTACGAAGATTTGATTGTATCACATCGGACTCCTTCTGGCAAGTTATTAATAAGACGAGGGGCAGTTACTTCGTGGAAGTGGGAAGAGACAAAGACTAAGAATTGATCTTAATGGCAAATAGACAGATCTTTCATAAAATATTTTTAAGATTTTATGAAAATACAAATGCTGTATTGGCAGAATCTTAAGATTTTTAAATATCTCAAAGCTTGGTTAGTTCTACAAAGAATTTTTATGACACGTTTTTGCTTAATGAGTAGTGGTTCGATTTTATTGTAATGAGTCCCACCCCAGCAAGAGAGACCATATTGCAGTTTTGACTTACCTAAATAAGCCATTGTACACTAGGCTAAGAATCGGTTGACGGCAATAGAGACTCAGATGGTATATTTGTCTACCTTATTTAAATACTCGTTTAAGTTGAGGGTGTGGTATTTCCAACTCATAAGAAAATCCAATAGCAAACCTAGGTATTTAAAGCTTCCAACGCGCTCAATTTCAATACAGCTTCTTGTACATAACAAGTTTTCACTAAAAGTGGAAGAAACATGCTTACAATCGTTATTTAAAGAAACATTATTAATATCAGTAACAAGCTGGAAATAATTCTATAAGACAGAGCAGCATCATCTGCAAAGGCTGTGATCTTACCTTCAAAAAGTGAGTTGACAAAGACTAAGAGCAGAATCGGCCCCAAGACTGATCCCTGTGGCACGCCCATAAATAAAAAGCTTTTCCAAGCTTAGTTCGTCTTGAACTCTTACCTTTTCTTTTCTGTTCATTACATAAGACGCCAGCCAATCATAGACATTACCTCTAAGATCGGCTCTGCACAATTCACTGAGTAACAGAGTAAGGTCTACTGTATCAAAGACCTTAGTACCCTGTATGAACCTTAGTTAATATCAATGAACAGGGACGAAGGTAACTCACCACATAATCTGAGAAGAGCATCTTCCGTGGACCGACCACTCAAAAAACCGTGTTGACATCTGCTGAAAAAGTTGTTTCATTAAGGAAGGAAATCATTTTGGACTTCATTCTTTTTTCAAAGATTGTTAAAAAGACTGAAAGTGAATAGGGACGATAGTTATTTAAGCTGAAAGTCGCTCCTTTTTTATGCAATGGTATAACAATGGTTTTTTTTAACGCATTTGGAAAAATACTTTTTGTACACTGAAATTGAAAATGTAACATAAAACATCTGATTGGAAAAAGAAACTTGATTTCCCTTTGCGACATTATAATTCTATGTATTTTTTGTGAGCTAAGGTTATTAAAGATACAACTTGCTTAACTACAACTATCATCCCTTAAAGTCTTATTACAACACAGCACGTTCGAACTGGATTGAAAGCCATCTTTATTCTGCAGGCATATGTTTTAGAAAAAATCATTAAATAAATCCGCAATCTTTTTAGAGTCTGACACAAGTGTATTGTTGTATTCAAGAGTAGTACCCACTTGAGTCTTCCTTCTATTTAAAATATCGTTCACGATGTCCCTCTCCTTTTGGGAATTACCTACATTTTCATTCAGTTTATATCTATAAAATGAGTCCCTACGGAGAGGAATCTCAGTTTTTAGTTCAAGACAAAGTTTTTCGTAAAGAGTTCTCAGTCTCGTGTTATTTGGATGTTTTTTAACGCAGTTGTGCAGTTCCAAAAGAACAGGTGTTGCAATTTTTCCCACTTGTCTACATATGAGTTTTTCGCTGGAACTTTTCCTGGAAAGTCGGTGGGCAATTTCATTGCCCTTAATACCTATGTGCCCTGGCACCCACCAGGACTTGACATTGTTTCTTTTGGCGAGGTCTTGTAGAGCGTCATGGCATTCCCTGACGGTTTTTGAGTACGTGCTGTAGGAACACAGCGTTTTAAGCGCTGCTTGGCTATCGAAGAGTATGATGGTAACTCCTATTATGCCAGTCTCCAGATTTAGATTGACGCATTTTAGGATGGCATTCAATTCTGCTTGAAAGATGCTAGGACTCATTCCCAGGGCTTTCGAGGCCTTACGATTTGGTCGAAAGTTGCCGGCGCCATCGCCAGAAGCCATCTTTAACCATCAGTATATAACCTAAGGCCTTTGACATTAAGCAAGAGATCACTAGTTTCTCATACTGCGCGATTTGGGATCAATACCTCAAATGTTTTGTCAAAAGTGAAGGTGTGTGGTAATGCGTCCGAGACCGTGGTAATCATATCCAGCTCGGGAATATGTTGTAAGATGGACATGTGGCCCTTTGTTCTTGCAATGTTTTTTTCAAAACATTCTCCTGGATTTCCTCAGTTCGAAGTTGTATTTCATTAGAGCAGACCTATAATCAGTCCAACTATTTTTCCCTTTTGCTCTGTTAAACAGAGATCTCACCTGTTTCACCTAGAGATAGTGACTTCTCTTCTCTTACCCCATTTAAAGGAGGATTTGTTGCCTCTATTGGCAACGGTCAGACTATTACTAATTATATATTCGAAAAGTAACGCACCTCGTTTATTGTTACTGCTGCTGCCCCATTCCGTGTGGCGCTCGTTGGCATCGCATCCGATGATCAGATGGTGATTGCGCTGATTACAATACCGTACAAGGTCCTGTTCCTCGTTAGGAGGGATCTAATGGCCCCCTCCAGGAAAGTATGCGGAGGCGTATACGATCTCCCTTACTCCTCCATCGGTGGAGACTTCCACAATGACGGCTGCTATAAACTCTGGAATGGGAAGAAAATTTATATTAGTGCCCTAGAAGGGGAACCTCCAACAGCGTAAACTAATTCACGCGACCTTTCTTGGAGGCCCATAATCTTATCTTCATGGACCCATGGTTCTTGAATGAATCCAATAGAGATCATGTCGCGGTAGAGCCGCAGGCTAAAGGAGTCCGAGGCACCTTTAACATGGTGCAGGTTGCCCTGCAGAACACGCAGCCCAGTAGGCTGCGTTGCTGCCACGCCTGAAGTTACCGGCCCCATGGAAGTGGTCTTCTGATCTGCTTCCTATCAACCATTCCCCTTGTTTAGTGGGGGGACTTTTTGTTATTTTGTTTGGTCGACCCTTAGTGGTCGTCGACCGAGATGTGGCAGTGGATTTTGGCTCGTCACATCTTGACGTTTCTGTTACAGCAGTAGGTACAACCACCATACTGCTGGCTGTGGGTTTTTCTACAGCAGTTCGTTTTTCGTGGCTTTTGATGATGTCCTTTACGACATCAAACCGATAAACCGCTTTGCACCTCAGTTGTCGCTGACTGAGGTCTTTCTCCTTATTTGACATGCTCTGCATGACTCTCCAGTGCTGTGCATATGGGCCATCGTTTTGCGAATTCAGCGTCGCCAACATCTTTGAGATGGGTAAGCCGATAGTCTGTGGGAGTAGCCCTGAACGATGTGTGGTTTCGAGAAGGCGTCTTCTTCCGCAAGCATGATAACAAGTCCACTCTTGTTCTTGATGGCCGTAAAATTGGTCTTCACCCAATCAGCTGTTGTGGTGTCCTCACACACGAAGTGTGTGACTTATATGTCGACACCCTGAATCGAAATTTGTGCGCCTTACCTAACAGTTCGACGAAGGTGTCATGTATAACCCCCTGAACGGCTGCCATCTGCGCTGTAAGAGGTTTTGCTCATAAATCCTTGGGAACGATGTCGAGTCGGATCCTCCCAGCTACACTACTGTAGCTCTGTTGAAGCAAATTTGAACCACCCTCTACCCATCCCGGAATTCCATCACCACTTCCTCTATTTCCCTACAGATGTCCTCCGAAATGCTTCTAACCCACGCCACCAAAGGAGATCTCGGTGTCTTTTGTCCTATGTTCTTTGTCCTTTGTTCTTTGTCCTTTGTTCTTTGTCCTTTCGTCCTTTGTATATTGGTCCTTGGCGTCCTTTTGGTATTCTGATCCCAACACTCAACAGAAGCGGTTCGTCTTCCAGATTGTGACTGAAAAAAGAAACAAAGCTGTGAAACTTAAAATTAATTTACAATGAAGAAAGCCAACAATTTGGAAAAAAGTCTCGTAATTCACACCCATAAAATAAAAGAATACAGTCCAACAAAACATTGGTCCTTTTCGAGCCAGATACGAACCGGGAAACATCACATCTCAACCACCAAGGATCCACCACCAAGATCTATTCGAAACACATCACATCTATCAAGATCTATTCGATCTATTCAGCCGCCAAGATTTACTTAATCACAACACATCTTAACCCAAGGATCTACACACATACATATTTCATCAGCAGCGCAGTAACCGAAAGTAAAAAAAAAATCAAAAAGCACAAGCTAATCAGGTGCGTACTTTATTTTTAGATAAGTGTAGTTACTGGTGATCAGATTTTATTCTGCTCGTTGCGGGTTGTTTAACCACAAGGTAGCATCTGTGTGTGTCTCTGTAACTGTCCCCATCCCCTCACTCATCCATTATACTAACTGCGCCACAAGTTATATAATTGAGAAAAATGTCGGGTTTGGACGACTTCAATTTTGCATCGGACCAACTCTTTGACTTCTCTACGAATTAAAGGAGTAAAGCTTCTACAACATACACTTTCAATTCGTTAGAGACACTCAAGAGAAAAGATAAAGGAATTGTGGGCCAATGTAAAGAAAACATATGCACTCTGTGTACGTTCGGAAGATTGTTCCTCCAACGAAAGTCAGTTGGCTACTGTGAAAGGCAAATATAAGCAGTGCTCCGACGAGTAAGTCACGTGTTTGAGTGAGATGGTCGACTTGGGTCAGAAACTCAAACTGATAAAGTAAGATAACGGACCTTCCCCGAAAATAAATGAAAATTCTGATCTTAAATTATCCCCTTGTGATACCGATGTATTTTCTGGTGATTATCTCTCATGGCCCTCGTTTCGAGACATGTTCACTGCCGTCTATATTAACCATCCGCATTCAAATGAAATGCAAAAGCTTTTCCACCTCCGTGCGAAAACTAAAGGGGAAGCCAATATTATTGTAAGTAAATTTCCACTTACATCCGAATGTATGTCCATAGCTTGGGACGCATTGAAAGAACGGTACGAAAATAAGCGAATCCTCGTTAACAATACACTTCGTTCGTTGTGTCAATTACCCTTTGTGACAGAGGAATCAAGTTCAGGTATCAGATCCTGCAAACCCAAAAAACTGATTCCATTTCCGTGCTCACGGCCCTCAAGGTAGATACATCCAATTGGGACCCTATCTAAGTTTACTTGTGTTCAGGTCGCGTACCCGAAATAACACTTTCCATGTGGGACCAAACTATTTCACCATCGCGAGAAATCCCTTTTTGGTCAGCAATGAGCACATTTCTTACGAACAGATATCGGGTGTGAGAAACAGTATCCGATATGCGCCCCGCATCCAAAACCAAAACTGCATACCGCAAAACTTTTACACCACAGCATCGCAAGGGAAACTTCCATCAAGCACATGCCACTAAACTAAACAGCGTTAGTAGCAGGCTTTGCAACGGAAGTCATCCACTTCGATAGTGCGAACAGTTTCTGCGTATGACAACAACCAAACGAATGAAAACAGTAAATGCCCATAAATAATGCAGAAACTGCTTAGCTACGTCTCACTTAGAAAAATACTGCAAAAGTATTTACACTTGTATGCAATGCAAAGCCCGACATCATACCCTTCTCCATCCATCCACTACAAGGTCGGTCGTAAATAGGACACAATATCCTATACCGCATGATTCACAAGAACCCCCAAGTATACAGTCCCCTTCATCTCCGCTCACTAATGAAAAACACACATTTTAGTAGCAACAGCAAACGAGTTTTACTCAATACCGCTTTAGTAACACTTGAGCACCGGGGAAGTACTTTCTGCCTGCGTGCTCTTGTAGGTCCTGGTTCGGAGTAACCTTTATATCCGAAGAAGCACAAAGACGCCTTCGTCTTCCCACCCGTTCAGTTCAGGCTCAAATCTCAGGAATGAATTCGGTAGTCACAGCCACAACCTCGAAGCTATGCCAGATTGAACTCAAAGCCAGATCTACACCCAATCTGACAATAACTGCCAACGCATATGTCCTTCTTCGATTAACAGGCAATCTACCGTCTTGCACAATTAATCATACGGAAATACCAATAAACTTGGATTTAGCCGACCCCAATTTTTACTCCACCTCAAAAATAGATTTAGTACTTGGTGCCGACATCTACCCATCTCTACTCAAGGATGGCGTTAAGCCAAATATTTGTGGTAGTCTAGTTGCGCAAAATACTATTTTTGGATGGATAATATCAGGACCCCTAAACAATAGACCAGCATTCACAACTGTTTTATCCAATTTCAGTGAAGTAACTCTTGATAAGGAACTGTCAAAATTCTGGGAAATCAAAGATATCCCACATCGAAAATCCATTTCTCCTAAAGATGAATTATGCGAAAAGCTATTCTCAAAATCAACGTTTCGAAACCCGGACGGTGGCTATACCGTAAAATAAGCCTTTTAATCGAATATACCCCCACTAGCGAATTCACGAAATATTGTCATGAGAAAATATCTCCGTACTGAAAATTCCCTATTAAAAGACGCCGATTATCATCAGTGAATCCATCAACTTCTTGCCCGCGGCTCCTTCTGGAAATGTATTTCTTTCCCATGTGTAATATTGCACAGATCGAAAAACGCTAAAAGCGCTATTGAAGGAGGATTGATGACGCTATCGTGGATATTCTCATTATTATTGAAATAAACACTTTGTCCGTTTCCCAAATGAACTGTTAAATGAACTAAAGCCGGAAAATGTTCATGAATAGGAAATTGGAAAATTCTCTAGGGGAGGAACTGATATATCGACCATTTAGATATTTTTCTACTTCGTCGGTGTTATTTTGCACTGAAAATGTGGCTTGATCAGAACCTTTATGGTTATACATATTTACATATGTATGCACTTAATAGTTATGAGGGCCTAGGCCCTCTGCGGTCTATCTCAGACCGCAGTGTCCTGTCAGATGTATGGCTAGTCTTCTGATACCCACCCTATTGAATTTGAGTATGTCAATAGAGTGTTTATTCGACCCCTGAGTATAAGTCGTTTCGATTGACGGAGTCCCCGAACGTTGTTACAAAAATACAGGTGTTGCGATTTTCCCCACTTGACTAAGAAGAAATTGATTTTAGACTTGTGAGTGCCGCAGAATGGTTCTGGACCTACTTATATGCATATCTATCACCGAAAGCTTTCCTGGCGAGTTGGTCGGCAATTTCATTGCCCTTAATACCTTTGTGCCCTGACACCCACCAAAGTTTTACATTGTTTCTTTTGTAGGGCATCATGGCATTCCTTGACGGTTTTTGAGTTCGTGCTGTACAGCTTTAAGCGCTGCTTGGCTATTAGAGAGTATGTTGATGGTTACTCCTCTAATGCCAGTCTCAATATTTAGATTGGCGCATGTTAGGATGGCATGCGTCTCTGCTTGAAAGATGCTGGGACTCGTTTCCAGGTCCTTCGAGATCTCGCGGTTTAGTCCAAAGAAGCCGGCGCCAACGCCAGAAGCCATCTTGGAGCCATCCGTATACCACCCAACCATTTGACATTTAGCAAGGGATCTCTGTTTTCTCATGCTGAGCGATTTGGGATCAATATCTAAAATCTCTTGTCACAAGTGAAGGCGTGTGGCACTGCGTACGAGTCCGTGGTAACCAAATCCAGCTCGGGAAGGGGTTGTAATATGGACATATGACCCTCGGGTCTACATGGCATATTTGTTCCCGAACAAAGAATTCTAATTGCACTGCGTGATGCCACCTTTTTGATAAAAAGGTGCAGTAGAGTAAGTCACCGTGGCGCAGTGGTTAGTGTGTTGGACTCTGGCGCACGATGAGCGAGTTCAGATCCCGATAACACCAACGCCATCGAATGTTTATTTCGCGACGTTCCTCCTCGGCGGGGTACTGGCAAAACCCCCCGTTGTAAACTTGCCAAGAACAAGCTTCTCGACCCACGCCGTTCGGAATCGGCATTAAACTGTAGGTCCCTTTCACCTGTGCGAAAAATAAATCACACACAACATGGGTGATTGAGAGAAGCTTGGCTCTCGTCCTCCATGGGCTGTAACGCCACCAAAGAAGAAGAAAAGTGAGTCGAATAAGTGCTTCTTGGGCTGCCGTGGGGCAGGTTGGCTAAGCGCCTGTAATGCCGAGACACGCTAGCCTCTGAAGGCGTTGAAGCTTAACAATTGTAGTTTTTTGTTCAACTTTTGTTCACCATACGGTGGACCCGTAGGTGACGATAGGCTTACTATCGCGGTGTATAACCAGTAGACTACCTTAGGTTTAAGTGCTTAGGTTTTACCGTTAGTGCGTCTGACAGGCCCACAACGCCTTAGTCGCTTTTGTAAGTTTGTTTTTAATATTGGAGTTCCAGTTGAGTCTGTGATCGAGGTCAATACCTAGATACTTTACTTCCTCTGAAAATCCTAGCGTGTGCCATTTATAAAGATTGAGCAGGACTGTAGTTTTCTCCTCTTTGTAAACGGGACTAAAATTGTCTTATTTGGGTTAATCGGTAAGCCCCCTCTGCCACACTAGTCAGAGACAAATTGGAGCGCAAGCTGCATGCGCTCACAGACAGTGGTTTCGCACTTGCCTGTAACAATGACTACTAGGTCATCAGCATATCCGATGACCTCGTAGCCCCGAGTAGTTAGCTTGCGTAGTAGGTCATCGATGACGATCAACCAGAGTAGTGGTGAAAAGACGCCTCCTTGTGGACATTCTCTAGCCGCCGATGCTGTCACTGAGACTTCTCCGCATGTGGCTGATATGATACGGCTATTTAGCATCGCCCTAATCCAGTGATTAGTGGGATGATCCACACCCCTGCAGGATAGTTCAGTGGTGATCGAATCATAGCCAGTATTATCGACGGCCCCCTCTATATCGAGGAAGGCGCAAATGGCGATCTCCTTGTGTGTGAAGCTGTTTTCAAGACACGTCACGAGATGGTGTAGCGCATTCTCAGTAGATCGCTATTTGCGATATGCATATTGATTGGGATGCAGAGGTATCTGATTCTCCAAGATAACTCTAATATGGATATCTATCAGTTTCACCATTGTTTTTAGAAAGAACGAAGTCAAACTGATAGGGTGATAGGATTTAGGTTGCTCGCTTGCCTTCCCAACCTTGGGGATGAAGACAAGATTAACTTCCCTCCAGATTTGGGGTATGTAGGTAGGTAGGTAGGTAAGACCGTAGCCTTCCCAGAGATGGGAAGAACACACATAGGCCAAGGAGGCCCGTTGTGCAGCTACGAGGGGGTTTAGCCCCCTATTCGTGGAACCATTTTGTGCTTCTTAAGAATTTAAGAAGATCAGATATCCCCACTTGCTGAACTTCGGTCAGATCGTTGAGGAGGTATGATCCTAGGTATCGTTTCCTGACTGTGCAGAATGCTGGGCAGGCGCAGAGAAGGTGATGAATGGATTCGACCTCCTCCTCGTCTAAACAGCTACTACAAAAATCATTCGGAGTGATACCTAGTTTTTGCGCGTGACTGCCAATAGGGCAGTGTCCTGTGATGACACCTATGACTTTATAGAAGTCAGTTCTATTTAGGGAGATAATACTCCTAGTCCGTAGACTATCGAGCCGGGGCCAGATTTGCCTGGTGATGAGGCAGGTGTGTCCCTGAGTCCATCTCCGGTTCGTCTCGGCCCTGGCGAGGGTATTGAGATTGTATTTGATGGTTGCGAAGGGTATACCCTCGCAGACCACAGTTGTTTGTAGCGTCGTTCCTTTTTTGGCGAGTCTGTCGGCTCTTTCATTTCCGGTGATGTCGCTGTGTCCCGGTACCCATATAAGTTGTATGTTGAACTGTTCAGCCATCTCATTAAGAGATAGGCGACAGTCGAGGCTAGTTTTTGATGTGTACACATAGGACTCCAGCGACTTTAAGGCCGCTTGGCTATCCGTGAGAATGCGGATATCCGTGGTGGATATCACGTTCCACTTCAGCCAGGACAGAGCCTCTTTTATTGCCAACAGTTCCGCCTGGAAAACGCTGCAGTGATTAGGTAGTTTTATCGCTTTGTTTAGCTTAAGTTGTTTGCAGAATACCCCACTGCCCACCCCGTCTTTGGTTTTAGACCCGTCAGTAAAGAAATCTATGCAGCCTTTGCGAGGTTGAGTCTGACGAGTCCAGTTCTGTCTGTCCGGGTATAACGTTATGAAGTTTTTATCCAAGACTGTGGTGGGCTTTGTGAGGTCTAGGTTTTCTGCGATGGTTGACCTGTTAATCAGGATCGAGGAGTGGGCAAAGACGTAACTCTTCCAGTTCGAGTTGGCTTTAAGTCTAATGGCCGTTTGTGTGGCAATTTGCTTGCCGAAAATATCGAGTGGTGTAAGGTCGAGTATCATGTTAAGTGCAGCCGTCGGGGTGGACCTGAGGGCCCCGGTAATGCATAAACACGCCAGCCTTTGTACCTTCTCGAATTGTTTGAGGTATGTTGTTTTGTCCAGTGCTGTCCACCAGACAGTCGCTCCATACTTTAATGTGGGTCTAACGACCGTGGTATAGAGCCATAGAGTAATCTTGGGATTGAACCCCCATTTTTTCCCTATGGCTTTCTTGCATGAATAGAGAGCTATTGTTGCTTTTTTGGCTCTTTCGATTGTGTTGATTTTCCAGGTTAATTTCCTGTCCAGTATGATGCCAAGGAATTTGGCACTGGAGGAGTAGTTTAATCTGGTATCAAGCAAAGTGATAGGGCAGTGCTCCGGAATTTTATGCTTTTTGGTGAATAGCACGAGCTCCGTTTTCTGGGGATTAACCCTGAGCCCTTTGCTATGCGTCCATTTGCAAAGAATTGAGAATGCCGTTTGCATACGGTCATTCAGTGTCGATAGGTATTTACCTGAGTTGGGGTATGTATCCCAGGTTGAAGTAAGACCTAAAAATAACTATCGGTGGTGATTATAGGTGTTCAGGTCTTTCTGTAAGACGGCAGGAAAGACACCGTCTTTGCCTTTGTCATTTAAGGGTTCAAATTAACCAATGGCCCATTTAATCAGGGCTGAAAAGTCTTCCAGAAAGGCTATTTGTTCTACTGTCGATGCGATTTATGACGTTCGTCTGATCGTCAGAGGACAACGAGTGGGGAGTAGAACCAGGAAGGTGCACCTCGAGCAGTGTCTCCAGGATTTCCCTTCGATTGACGGTAAAGGTGCCGTCTGATTTGGGATGCAGCCTGTTGTCTCTTTCATCAATCGCCAGTTGCTGAAGGGTCCGAACGGCTAGGTATGGCGCCGCCACTGTTCCGAATGTAATCGTCTTCAGCCTATATATCCTTATGTTGTCATCATCTTCGCGTCTCCACAGTACTAATTGATAATTAGAGTCATCAACCGGCACCCAGATTTGCCTATACATTTTGTTAATGTCGGCCACAAAGGCAACTCGATGTTTTCTAAAGCGGGCGAGGTGGTTGACAATGACATCTTGCAGCCTCGGACCAGTAAATAGAGCATCATTCAGTGACGTTTCATCCGACGTCTTACAAGAAGCGTCGAAGACGATTCTTTAATTAATGCGTAATGCGGAAGATAGTAGTGTCCACTAGGAATTGACCCTTCCTTTACTTCAGACACATGTCCTAATTGATTGTATTAGTCGGGGCAAACTAAACAAAAATTTGAGCACGGAAAAATAGAAACCAGAACTAGCCCAACGGGAAATGGTTGAGGGGGCTACTAACATGAAAAAAAAAAAAAATAAATGCAGTTACTGACCTTGGGGACTAACTTAAGGGGGGGGGGGGGGGGGGCTAAAGTGAAAAAAATTCAAAGTGAATAGTTTGCATGCGTATTACGAGAAAATTTGACGTTGGTTGAATTCAACCAAGCCGTAAAGCGAGGCATTAATAATTTACAATTAGAGTGAATAACTTCTCTCCAACCCCACTTGATTGTATCAAGTTTATTTCCAAGCCACGTTTGGATTTGAAAATAGACTCTTTAACACTATAACAATGCTGCGTTCCCCCGCCTCTATGATTGAGAGATAGGTGTACTGTCTGTAGTTCTGATCATGCGCGTTAACCTTTGCGTATATTTTTTCTAATTTTTAAAGTTTTCTAATATCATTACTATAATACTTTTATTCAACCACACATTTCGTCTACTAAGTACACAAAAATAAGAAGAAAAGAAACAATAAGAAAGTTTAAAAAAGTAGTAAATGTAAAAAAATAAATTTTTTGCATTTTTTTTTTATAATTGTGAGGTTAAAGACACAAACATATTGTCGGCTAACCTTAGTTCAGTATATGACCAAGGGGATTTTTTGGATGAAAATCATGTCTGTTGTATGGGAGCCCCCCTTAAATATTAATTTTGTTCTGTTTTTAGTATTTGTCGTGGTAGCGGCAACAGAAATACATCATCTGTGAAAATTTCAACTGTCTAACTATCACGGTTCATGAGATACAGCCTGGTGACAGACGGACGGACGGACGGACGGACAGCGAAGTCTTAGTAATAGGGTTCCGTTTTACCTTTGGGTACGGAACCCTAAAAACGAGCTTTGAAAAATCTATATTTCCCACCGTACAATTTTCGTCTGAAAAAAGGACTTTTTTTTTTTTGAAAAAATTCTAAATCAAAAATTTTTCATTATTTTCTTTTGAAAAATTTTTCGGTTATTTATAATATACAAGGGTATCTTTTCACCAAGTTTCATAACAATTCATTATTTTTTGTAATAATTATAATATAAAAACGAAAAATCTATTATTTTTTGGAAAATTTTTAAATTTCTCGATAATTTTGAGGTTATGATGAAAAGTACCCTTAACAAAAAAGAAAGATCTTTTTATTACCTACAACTTTTCTGTTGAACATTTTTATCTCCGACGTCAAATTTTCGCGTAATACGCATACAAACTATTCACTTTGAATTTTTTTCACAATTTTGTTATTTTACTTTAACTACTCGATAGCTTAAGTAAACGACTTGACCGCGTACAGGTCGGGTCAACGATTTGCGTCATTGTTTTCCTGTTGCAATGTGCCTATCAATCAGCAGTACTATGTCGACCGAATTTTAAAAATCAACTTCCAAAAATCGGGGACCATTTTATTATTATTACATAGGGGGTGGCCGTGGTGCAGTGGTTAACATCATCGACCGCCGATCGGAAGGTCTATAGTTCAAATTCGCTTCATAGCCAAGTAAAAGTAATTCCTATACGGACAAAAAGTATGCAACGCAGTTGTGAATGGAAAGTGACCCGACGTACTGCCTGCAGGCATAACACTCACAGTCAACTGAAATTCATCCTCTGCGTATGCAATGTTAAAAGTGCTCGAACGATTTATTACGGACTCTAACCAAAAGCGGAACTTGGTCGGCTATCGTCCTATATAGGACAACCACCCCTGAGAGTAGTGAACGAACATCAACGACCCAAACCACTGCACTCCGTTCAGGTTGTGTGTGTAATAACACATCAAAAAAGAATATAAAATAAAATGTTTGAACCTGCGCAAAAAAAAAAAAAAAAATTTAGATATGTACTTTACAATCATACATATCTACATTAGAATGAAACAACCTGTTGACATAAAAAGAACCAGCATACAGCTGAACGATTTAGTTAATGAAGCAGCTGTAATCTGTACGCCAAAGCTGCATATATAAATTTTCAATAGATAGAGAAAAAGCATCAAATAGAGATAGAGCAATGCGTCCTAAAAACAAGTTAACTTTCGGCGTTTCTTTTCATTTCCGTCCTAAGATTTCAAAATTTTCGAAAATGTTACGTTATCCAAAGTATTTCAAGGGCTCCTCTGTAATCGCCTAAATTCGGCACTAGCGACAATGCACTCTACGCTACAGCAAAGATAAAAGGACGTTATAATATATAATAGAGTAAAATCATAAAAAAATCGAGAGCGCCGCGGCGCAGTAGGTAGTGTGTTGGCCTCTGACGCCGATGAGACGGGATCGAATCCCGACAACGGCCATGTCATCGAACCTGTTTTTTACGATGCTTCTCCTCAGCAGGGTACTGACAAAACCCCTTGTAGTTATATTTGTCAAGAAAAGCTTCTCGAATCTCACCATTCGGAACCGGCAATAAACTGTAGGTCCCTTTCACCTATGGGAAAATAAAATCTTACACAACATGGGTGATTGAGAGAAACTCGTCTTTGGTCCTTGATGGGCTGTAACGCCAACATACATACAAAATCGTAAATGAACTAATAAAATTTCTGGTGATTTTGAGGGACAGATATTCTGTGTAGGAATATTTCTTGATGTGACTAAATCATTTGATTCAGATTAGCACACCGGACTATAGTAAAACTGTTGCATATTTTTGTATCGAATATTATGTAATACATATGTACGCTACCAGAAAGAAAGATCAAAATTATACCCCGTTTGCGCAGCAGTTCCATAAGAAAGGGAATCGGACCCACTCCTATCTATATACCCGAGAGGTTCACGTTCAATAATTGCTACTTTTGCCCACGAAAAATGTAGATGCTGCATGGAGAAACATTGGGGCACTTTCGCACTGATAAGATGATTGTTTCATTGCAGCCAAGTGAAGTGAAGTGAACTCTTAACTATCTACGGTTGTCCCGTTCAATTTATTGTATATCGGGCTAAATGAGGAGGATTAGGGTTTTTGAGATGCAATGTCCCAGAACTTGTCTCGGATTACACGACGCACCAGAGTTCGATTACACGAAATTCTCTTTCAATGAGGTTCTATATAATAGGTCAAGGACTTTACGAATAGACACTTATCTGATAAATCTGGTTCATAGTCACGCTGCAAGGGCAATGACTTCGGTTAATAATTTGATATCTGAATGTTATTACCCCAACAAAATGTGTTCATTAAAGGATTTGTGCCCGGAGAAGCATTCCTTTATTCGACTCACTGTGTCCTGATGCAGGATAGATTAGCGATGCTGCTAATCTCCTACTTGGTCCGTCTCTCCAGTGGTACCAAGGGCAAACTCAAAAAGAGCTGATTAGGTTACAAAATTAAAAAGAAATTTATATGCATTATATTAAATTATATATCTATACTAATATTATAAATGTGAAAGTGTGCGTGTGTGTTGGTCCGTCTTTCACGGCAAAACGGAGTGACGAATTGGCGTGATCTTTTAAGTGGAGATAGTTGAAGGGATGGAGAGTGACGTAGGCTACTTTTTGTTTCTTTCTAGCCCCCGTTAAGTTTGTATGCAGCAAAAAAAAAAAATCAGTAGGGGATGGAAATTTGTGTGAGACTCTCCGCAAAATTAGTATAGGTTCTATGATACAAACGAATAATAAAATAATTTATAAAAATCAACCATAAATCAACCAGCTTTTGAGAAAACAATCAACATTCGAAACACGAATAAGTGTTACTCTTGAATTACGATAGATGGCGCTGATATGTTTCTAAAATGCGCTAACGTTGTGTGCTCTCTATCTGTACTTAAGTGCGGGCCGCGCTTCACACTATAGTGCATACGGTACCTATACTCTGTTATTTGACTACTAAGCGTCCCAGTCATGCTTATACGAAATTTAGATGCTCCGAGATTATGTAATGGGACGAGGCTTTGTGTCAGACAACTTGGCCGCAATATCTTAGCGCTACTATTTTAACCGGCGTAGGAAAGGGTGAAAATGTAGTGATCCAAAAGTCCCAATAAATCCCATAGATCTCCCGTTCCAGTTTAAAAGGCTACAATTTCCTCTAAAGCTTAGTTTCGCTATGACCATTATCAAAGCGCAAGGTCAAACATTAAAGGTGGCTGGGGTGAACTTAGAAAAGCCGGGCTTTTCCCATGAACAATTGTATGTAGCATGTTCGCGTGTGTCCAATGCCCAGAATCTTTACATTCTATCCCCAAATGGAAAGACATACAATATCGTCTACAGTAGCTTACTAAAATAACATTCTGTTCCGAGTTCTCTTCCGTGTTCCAAATCAGGAAAGGGAAACCGTGTTACCCCGAATTTAACGCGAGCGAAGCCACGGGCAAAAGCTAGTTGTAATATATATTATATTATATATTGTAATATATATTATATTAAATAGTGTAATATATATTGTTACGAATTTTTCGATCCCCACACCAAATAGGGTTCGCACCACTGGATTGCGATAAACTACAATTGTCCTTTTTATTTAAATTGAAACACACACACTTTTAATTCTTTCACCACAGATCAATTATCTGTGTAGCTTCACCACTTTTATTTATTATCCAATACAATCCACTTTAAACTTTATTACACAGTACAATCCACTTTAAGCTTTATTACACAATACACAAACCTTTATTGAAAGCTTTTCTTTTCACCTTGGTTGATCACACCGACTTGTCACACGCTGTTTTATACCACAAACTGAATGAATGTCAAGGGCGAGTGTTCGCACTTATATAGCTCTCGGTCCACCGTCTCGAACGTTCGCCGTTGGAAGTTCCCCATCGGAAATCTCTAGAATGCTCTGACAATTCCATTGGAAGTTGACATTATTCCCATCCCCGCTTCCAGAGAGTTTTGGAACTTAACGGTCCGCTTGCATCTCCGCAACACTGCCCTCCTCCTAAACTTGTTCGTCCTCGAACAAGCGATTGGATCCTTCTCCGTAATATGGTGCTAACCTCTCTACGTGGACATTTTTATACTTCGCCCGTCTGTTTCCCATCTGCTGTATCCGGTATACCACGTCATTGAGTTTCTTGATGACCTCATATGGTCCGTCCCAGGCTGATTGCAATTTGGGGCACAAGCCTTTTTTCCGTTGTGGGTTGTACAGCAATACCAATTGTCCGGTCTCGAATCCAGAAGTATTCGCCCTCAAGTCGTATCGCGCCTTCATTTTATCGCTGACCAAGTTCAGTCGCTCCCGGATGAACTGATGGATAGAGTTCAGCTGTTCTTTCTTTTCGGTTACGAAGTCTTCCCTGCCGCTAGTTGTCGGTAGTACCACGCCGAACTTCAAGTCCGATGGAAGTCGGAGATCAGTTCCAAAAATGGCTCCGGCGGGTGTTGTTGCCGTTGAATTGTGCTGTGCCGAACGGTATGCCATTAAGAAAAGGGGAAGATGTTCATCCCAGTCCTTCTGATCTCCGACGACGACTTTTCTCAGGTATTCCTCCATCGTCCGGTTGAACCTTTCGACCATGCCATCAGATTGTGGGTGTAATGGTGTTGTCCGCGTCTTTCTGATACCTAGCATGTCGCAGAGTTCTTTGAACACCGTCGACTCGAAGTTCCTTCCTTGGTCTGAGTGCAGTTCCAGCGGTACTCCATAACGCGCAACCCAGTTGTTCACAAATGCATCCGAAATGGTTTTGGCTTCCTGGTTCGGGATGCAAAACACCTCAGGCCACTTGCTGAAGTAATCGATCACCACCAGCGCGTATTTGTTTCCAGCGTTGCTCGTTGGGAATGGGCCTGCGATGTCCATTGCGATACGTTCGAACGGTGCTCCAACATTGTACTGCTGCATATTTCCTCGAGATTTCCTTACTGGACCCTTTGCCTTCGCACACTGTTCACACCTGCGAATGAAACGCGTAACCGACTCATGGCATCCTACCCAGTAGAAACGTCTCTTGATCTTTTCTACAGTCTTGTTAACACCAAGATGACCCCCGCTTGGTCCCTCGTGGTATTCTTGGATGACCTCTTCGATTTGTCCTTTCGGAATTACCAGCAGATCGTTTACAATGTTCCCGTCCTCACTTTCCCAACTGCGGTAGAGGCAACCGTTCTTAAGCTTCAAACTCTGCCATTGAGCCCAGTAAGCTTTCACGATTGGGCTTTCACTGGATACTTGCTGCCAACTTGGTCGTAAACCTCGTTCTTGGTATCCGATGATGACCGCCAGATCGGCATCTTCTCGCTGCTTCCTTCTGACCTTCTCGACAGTCCAGGAATCTTCTGGCAGCACATGGAAACGACGGATATCGGTGACCTCTTCTTTGGTTTCCGCGCGTGAACAATGCTTGCATTCAACGCCGCGAGTTCGGCTCGTTAATGCATCCGCATTTCTATGGTTGCTTCCCTTCCGGTATTCGCGTGCTCTCGCTTGTTCTCCTTTTCGCGAATCAAACTTCGAACGCCTTCTTCTCAGATGAAAATTTCTCGCCATGTGCCCCTGCTCGTTGCAGATATAGCATCTACCTGGGAACGGGCAGCTCCTACTCACCGTTGTTTCTCTGGAACTACGCCACAATTTGCTGGAAGAACACTTTCTCCGCAGACTACAGTCTTTTGCAATGTGCCCCTGCTGGTCGCAGATATAGCAGCTACCTAGGAACCAGCGACTCCTACTCACTGTCGTTGCTCTGAAATTACGTCGCAATTTGCTGGAGGAACGCTTTCTCCGCAGACGACAGTTCCTCGCAATGTGCCCCTGCTGGTCGCAGATGTAGCATCTACCCGGGAATGAACCACTCCTACTCGCCGTTGTTGTTCTCGAACTATCCTTGTCTTGAGATATGCGCCGTAATTTGATGGAAGGTCGGCATATCAAGAGCGATGTTTCACATGCGAGAGCGCTGGCAACTGTCTCCTTGAAAGATGTCTTCGGCAGGAGAATCAAACTTCGTTGCGTGTCGGGGTCCCTTAGCCCTTGGATGAAGGAATCCGTTTTTAGTTTCTCCACCACATCAACTGGAACATCCGCGTAGGCTAGATGAGACAGCCTCTCGATGTCGGCAGCGTACTGCTGGATGGTCTCGTATCCACGCTGCTTGCGTCCTTTAAGTTCCAGCTTGTGCATTTCCTGCATTTGCTCACTGCCGTATCTTCGATGAAGAGCATTCCATATGGCTGTGTAGTTCCTTCTCTGGGTCTCCGGGATGGTCTGTAGAACGTCAGCTGCTTCACCTTTAAGGGAAATTACTAGGGCAGCCACACGATCTTCCTCTCCCCATTGATTCCGTTCCGCTGTTGTCTCGAACTGGAGCTTAAAGATGTTAAAAGCGCTCTTGCCGTCGAAGTTGGGAGCTGTGAATTTTGATGCTGCAGTCGGTACGACGATTCCTTGATGCTGTACGTTCTGGATAGTTTTCTCGAGTTCCAGAACCTTCATGTCGAACCTCGATTCCAGTGACTCGATTCTCTTTTCTTGACTATTCTCGAGATCTAGAACCTTCTTGTCCAGTGTCTCGATTTTCTCTTCGACATTCTGGAATCGATCGTTAACGGCTTGCTGGATGTCTCTCAAGCTTTCTCGATTGTTCTCTAGCATCTCTTCTACCGTCTCCAACTTCTGGCTTAGGGTAGTAGAATTTTCCTCCAGTTTCTGACTCAGAGAAGTGGAATTTTCCATCAGTTTCTGACTCAGAGAAGCACTCATAGCATTCATAGCCGCGAGAATTTGCTGCATATCGAACGCTGGCCCAGTGGATGTCGACGGCTTCTCCACCCCGAATTCATAACTCTCCCAGTCGACACCTTCTTCCTGCAACGCTGATCGCAGTCTCTCCACCAGGTTGGCTTTACTTCCCACTGTGGATAATTCCCGGGCATCCAGCTCTTTTTTCAGTTGTTCAATTGTCAACTTTTCCAATTTTACCATTATCTCACTTGCAATAATTCACTTCACAACTCAAATAAAGTTTCACTCGTTTACTCGCAATCCCACTTCTGACACCAAATGTTACGAATTTTTCGATCCCCACACCAAATAGGGTTCGCACCACTGGATTGCGATAAACTACAATTGTCCTTTTTATTTAAATTGAAACACACACACTTTTAATTCTTTCACCACAGATCAATTATCTGTGTAGCTTCACCACTTTTATTTATTATCCAATACAATCCACTTTAAACTTTATTACACAGTACAATCCACTTTAAGCTTTATTACACAATACACAAACCTTTATTGAAAGCTTTTCTTTTCACCTTGGTTGATCACACCGACTTGTCACACGCTGTTTTATACCACAAGCTGAATGAATGTCAAGGGCGAGTGTTCGCACTTATATAGCTCTCGGTCCACCGTCTCGAACGTTCGCCGTTGGAAGTTCCCCATCGGAAATCTCTAGAATGCTCTGACAATTCCCTTGGAAGTTGACATCATTCAAATCCCCGCTTCCAGAGAGTTTTCGAACTTAACGGTCCGCTTGCATCTCCACAACAATATTATATTATATATTATATTATATACTGTTATGTTGGAATTTCGCTGTCAATGAATGGAATGCTCTTCTTCTTTTTCTTTTGGCGCTACAGTTCATGGCGAACCTGGGTCTCCTAAAAAAAACCTCTCCAACTGGCAAGGTCATTTGGCACGGTTTTTCGAGGGAGGGCTCTGCTTCTCAATTGCCTCTCGAGCCCAAAGAAACAGCGGTTGGCAAGAATTATTCTGCGTTTGATTTCGGCGCTAATATCATTTCTGCATGTCACTGCGGAGCCTAGGTAGACGAAGTCCTTGACTACCTCGAAATTATACCTGCCAATATGTGCGCCCTGGCTAAGACGCCGGTGGTTCGTGTCCTTTTTCTACGACAGCATATATTTCGTTTTGCCCTCATTTACCGCCAGTCCCATTTTAGCCGCTTCCGTCTCAATGCTCGTAATGGCCTCAATGACATCTCGTTGACTTCGTCCAATTATGTCAATGTCATCGGCATATGCGAGCAGTTGTACGGACTTGAAAAAGATGGTGCCCCTCGTATTGACCAGTGAGTTTTGCACGATTCTTTCAAGGACGATGTTGAAAAAGTCTCATTATAGCGTGTCGTGACAGGGGTCTAAAACCTTTTTTGACATAAAAGGAATCGGTTAGGTCGCTTCCGACCCGAGAGTTCTCCAATGTCATCCTGCACAATCTGACGAGTTTGGCAGGGATGTCAAAAGTAGAAATGGCTTTGTATAGCTCGTCACTATTTATGCTACCGTATGCAGCCTTGGCTCGGACATACAGGCTAAAGTTGTTGATTGCTCTCAACCTGGCGAGATGCCAGCAACGATCCCTATTTAAATGCCCGGGCCAAGTTGGCATACGGCCTCCTCGCGGCGCCCTCTGAATAGCCTCTTTAACAACCGTTGGGAGGTGAACAAACGTATGCAGCAAAAAAAACCCCGACCAGAATGGCGGTTGTGCGGCGGGCTAACAATCCGCCCACGTAAAAAAAAACTTAAAGTTATGAATGAGCAAGATGCCTCGGATACACGGACGGATACTCGACGACGACAACGCACGAAAAAGGAACACGATTTGCGAGTATGCTCCTGGAATGTCAGAACCCTGTACACTCCCGGAGCTGCTCATAAACTAGAAGGAATCTTCACGCAGTACAAGGCGGATATTACTGCGGTCCAGGAAATACGCTGGATAGGAAACGGTATGATTAGGAAGAAAAATTGCGACATTTATTACAGCTGTCACAAAAGGTTGCACTTACTGGGATGCGGATTTGTCGTGGGAAAGCGGTTAAGGTCGAAGGTCATCGACTTTAAACATATAAGTGATCGCCTGGCTGTGATCCGCATCAGTGGCAGATTTTATAACATCAGCCTTATATTGTATTGTATTGTATTGTATTGTATTCTTATTTATTTATTCTTCAGTACAGTGTAGATATGTATATAATAAATGTTATACTTAATATTTACATAGAATTAAAGAAACTCATGATAAATCAAAAGTTTTGTTTAGGAAGGTATATTAAGTGTTTTTCATTTTATCTAAACATTAATTTTCTGAAGAATAAGTAGATACACTCTGTAGTTCAAGGAACTAGTGTCGAATGTATCATTTCAAGAAAGAATAAAAAAAAGAAGTACTAAAATAATAGTGAGAGTTATAGTGGGGTGATTTTGTTTATCTAAGGCACAAAAGCGGCACAATTATCACCATTTTAAAGCGAACTTCGCATAACAAAATACTTTTTAAGATAACACTCTGAGCAAGTTGTGTATTTCGTGTAAGTTGAAATTCAGAAGCCAGTTTTTAATCCCTCGAATGAAAAAAAAGAAACGCGCGGTAATTTGTTGAAAAGTCTAGGCGCTACAGAAGTAAGATAATTCAAAAAGTGAGCTGTGTTGTGTGGTGGTATATCGGCCAAATAAAGATCGATGCTACGAAGTCCATGGACAGCAGAACTACGGTTAAGTGAGTACCCACTTCTTAAAAAAAATATCTTTAAGACTTTATAGAAGTAAAGGTGTTTAAGAGGCAGAATCTTTGAGTTAAAAAAGAGTGGAAAGCTGTTCTCCATACGTCCCTTTCTCCAAATAATTCTAATAATATGTTTCTGGACGACAATCAATGGTTGAATTTTATTGCCATGAGTACCACCCCAGCATACCAGACCATATTGTAGCTTCGATTGTACCAAACCGTAATATATGTGCACACGCCCTTACCGACGAGGCTGAAGACCCTATCAAGGAGGACTTCTATGATCTCCTGGACAACGCCTACGGAGCTCGTCCGGAGTACGATGTAAAAAACGTGCTCGGGGACTTCAACGCCAAAATCGGTAAAGAAAACACCCTTGGCGGAGTGATCGGAAAGCACAGCCTCCAGGATACAACATCCGATAACGGCTACCGACTCGCTGACTTTGCGACAGCTCGTAATGCGGTGATAAGTAGCACAAGATTCCCTCGCAAGCGAATCCACACAGCAACCTGGCGATCTCCGGACGGTCGAACCGCCAACCAAATCGACCATGTGCTCATTGACGCAAGGCACTCGTCAAACATCCTGGATGTGCGAACATTCAGAGGGGCGAGTGTCGACTCTGACCACTTCCTCGCAGCAGCAAGATTCAGAGCTTGACTGTCCAATGTCAGAAAGCTGCACCAGCCAATCTTCGCAGCCTCCCAGCTCAAGGACATCGGGGAGTCTAGGGATAAACATAAAACACGAGCCTTTTACAAAAAAGTCAAAGGCCTTGCAGGAGGCTTCAAAAAGGGCACCCAGGCTCTTCGAAACTGCGAGGGTAATCTTGTCACCGACCCGCAGGGAATAGTGGATGTATTTAAGCAGCACTTCCAGCAGCTGCTTAACGAGCATGACCAAGAGAGAGTGGTAGGGATCGAGGAAATCCCAACTCCAGCCGCTGAAGTAGTCCTCCCACCCAGCAGCGAAGAAGTCGGCACAGCTATTCAGAAGCTGAAGAACAACAAGGCCGCAGGCTCAGATGGCTTGCCATCAGAGCTCTTCAAGGCTGGCGGCGATGTTCTAGTAGGGAGCATGCACCAGATCATCTGCAGAATTTGGGAAGATGAAAGCATGCCCGACGACTGGAATACCAGCTCAATATGCCCCATCCACAAAAAAGGCGATACTACCTCTGGCAAGAAGTATAGAGGTATATCCCTACTCAATGTCGCATACAAGATTCTGTCCAGCGTATTGTGTGAACGTCTAAAACCATTTTGCACCGCACTAATCGGCAGCTACCAGTGCGGCCTCCGGCCGGCAAATCAACTATAGACCAAATTTTCACACTTCGACAAATCCTGGAAAAGACAAACGAGTTTCGAATCGATACACACCATCTTTTCATCGATTTCAAAGCCGCATATAACAGCCTTCATCGTGAAGAACTGTTTGGGGTGATGGCCGAATTCGGGATCCCGGTAAAAATGATCCAGTTGTGTCGCGCCACGCTAAAAAACACGCGATGCACCGTGCAACTCGGTTCTAGGACCTCGGAACCATTCGAAACATGCACCGGATTTCGGCAAGGAGATGCGCTGTCACGTGACTTCTTCAACCTGGTGCTGGAGCAGATAGTGCGACGGGCAGGCGTCAACGGGGAAGGCACTATCTTTCACAAGTCCATCCAGCTGCTAGAATACGCGGATGATATCGACATCATCGCGTGCTCTCGCCGTGGCATTGTGGAAGCATTCACGGCGATTGAAGAACAGGCGAAACGAGTTGGTCTTAAGATCAATGAGGACAGAACGAAATACATGCTGTCAAGCAAAAACCAATCCGTCGCTCACCACCTGGGACAAAATATAAGAATTGTCAGCTACAATTTCAAGGTAGTTAAGGAGTTTGTCTACCTCGGGGCAAACGTAAATTCCACAAATGACACCACAGTGGAGATCCGGCATAGAATCGCCCTTGGCAACCGCTGCTACTTCGGCTTGTCCAAACAACTGGGGTCAAAACTCCTCACTCCAAAGACCAAAGTCATGCTTTACAAAACGCTCATTCTGCCAGTCTTGCTGTACGGAGCCGAAAGCTGGACGATAAGCAGGACAGCGGAGCTGATTTTGGGTTCTTTCGAAAGAAAAATTCTGCGCCGGATATTTGGTCCTGTCTGTGAGGAAGAGTAATGGAGAAGAAGACACAACCGCGAACTCCACGAGCTGTACCAAGATGTGGATGTAGTCCGCAAGGCAAGGATCCGTCGACTACACCGGCTCGGCCACATCGAGCGCATGGACATCAACGCTCCAGCTAAAAGGGTCTTCGACTCCGAGTCTCCTGGTTCGAGAAGAAGAGGAAGACCGAACCTCCGGTATAAAGACCAAGTAATCGCGGATGTAAGACATCTTGGTCTTGAGAACTGGAAGCAGCGTTCCCGGGACGGTCAAGGATGGAAGCTATAGCTCAGGCTTAGATCCTCCATGGATCGCTGGCCAGATAAGTAAGTACGTAAGTATGCAGCCTTAAGGTCGACAATCAGGTGGTGGATGTCGATCTGGAACTCGTTTGTTTTTTCCAGCATCTGCCGCAGTCTGAGTAATTGATCTATAGTGGACTTCCCGGGCCTGAAATCACACTAATATGGAAGAAATCAGATTATTAATGAACGGTTTCAAGCGTTCACACAGAACAGCAGAGAAGATTCTATAAGCGATGTTCCGAAGACATATTCCTCTGTAGTTGGCGCAGACAAAGGGGTCTCCTTTCCTGTGGATCGGGCAAACGATACTAAGATTCCATTCATCGCATGCATTCCTCTGACCATATCTTACAGATGAGCTGGTGCATACACCCAATCGGTCATCTCCTTAAAGAGCTCGGCAGGAAGTCCGTCTACTCCAGCAGCTTTGTTGAACTTAAGCTTAGAAAAAGCATTCCTAATTTAGTGCAGGTCAGGGGACGGAATTCTCTGCTATCATCGTCCGTTGTCAAAGGGTTATTCTGCCTGACAGCGGGATCTGTTTCGTCGTCGCCGTTATACAATCTGCAGAAATAGCCTTTTCAGATTCTTAGTACCGACTGTGAATCCACTACTAAATTTCCATTTTCGTCCCTGCAGGCTTCCGTTCAGGTCTTATATCCCTGGCATGTTTGTTTTATTCGTTGATAAAACCTCCGAACGTCATTTCTGATAGTATCTCTCCATCTCTATGATCGCGAGCCTCTCATGCTCTTTTTTTTTTTTTGTTTTGAGAAGCTTATGCTCCTCCTTCCTCTTTTGCTTACAATGCTCACGAGCAGCGCTTGTCTTTTTATGCAACGCCTCTTGATAGGCTTGCTGCTTGGCTGCATGTGCCCTCCTACACTCGTCGTCGTAGGTGGCGGTTTAAAACCCAGTACCTCAGAAGCAGCACTTTCTAAGGCTTGTTGACAACGGGTTCATTGGTGTAGCAAGGTCCGAGCAGGTGTTGGAGGGTTTTCCGGGAGCTTGAGCGAGACGCGATTGGCATAGGCCCTGGCGGTCTCTTGCGATTGTGGCATTGCGACGTTGTATGCCGCTGGCCTTACCCAATTTTTCTGGGCCAGGCATATCCGTAGTCGCAACCTGGCTGCCACAAGATAGTGGTCCTAGTCGATGTTGGCTCCTTTAAAAGTTCGCACATCCGGAATGTCGGATGCGTGCCGGCCATCACTCGCAATGTGGTCAGTCTGGTTGACAGTTGACTGATCTGAAGATGGCCAAGTCCCTTTGTGGATGTTCAGATGTGGGAAACGCGTACTAGCACCTAGAAGATTTCGCCCCGTGGCGAAGTCTATCAGCCTAAATCCAATTTCGGATATGGTGTTGTATAGGCTTTGCTTGCCAATAGCACTATCAAAGGCGACTTCCTTGCCCAGTTTTGCGTTGAAGTCTCCCAGTACGATTTTAACATCGTAACGGGGACATTGTCCCAGATGGGACATATGTCCTATCTAGGAGGTCGTAGTAGTCGTCTTTTTTAGCGTCATCTTTGTCCTCGGTAGGGGCGTTAGCGCAAATTAGGTTGATGTTTGCGAATTTAGCCTTGATGCGGATTGTCATGAGGCGGTCGCTTCATGCCTGAAGCTCAAGACTTTTTGCCTAAGTCTACCTCTAATAACAAAACCGCATCCGAATAAGTGTTCTCTTATCACCTTGTAGCAGTCGCCGTAGTAGATACCACAATTTCTCATCTTTTTTTTGCCCATCCCATCGCACTTCCTGGATTGCGGTAATATCTGCCTTATAACAGTCTAGGGCCTCCGCAAGTTATTAGGCTGCAAGTGGTCTGTTGAGGGATCTTACATTCCACGTACAAAGCCGAATATCATTTTTCCTTTTCCTTTGGTTGTTTCCTTGGTCGTCATCGGTTTTTTTTCATATCCGAGGCTTTTTTCGGGGTTTTTGGCTTGTTGGTTTTTTTCCAGGTATGGCTTGCCGGGCCATAGCTTAACCGATAATTATCCTGTTTTGTGGCGCAAGAAACTCGCCATTCGCCCTTTTCCGTTAGCGAGAAATGTAATCAAGCCATCTAGCGATATGTAGAGACAAACGTTGTAAAAAAGGTGAAGCGCACCGATAATTGATCTGTGGTGGAATAGTAAAGCGTGTGTAAGCAATAAAGTACAATTGTACAATTTTATAATAAAAGTGAAACCCCAGATAATTGATCTTAACTGGAAGAAACAAAGTGTGGTAATTGAATAGCAATTAGGATGTTGTTGTTTATCGCAATCCAGTGGTCGAACCCTATTCTAAACGATTTCATTTTAGTAACAATACTTTTGATAGATTTATTTAGTGTTAATAAAAAAATATTTCCTTAGCTATAAAATTAAATTAAGGGGGGAAGTACCTGTAAAGGCCGAAAAAAAAGGACTTTTTCGCGATTTATTTTCAGGAATATGAAAGCGGCGCAAATAAAAATTATATTATATATATTTAGAGTAATGTTTAAAGATGAAAAGAAACATGTTTTACATTATGAAAAAGAAAAACTTTATTCACTTGTGGTGGCTCCTGTATGTCGTGTCGCCGCAGACATCGAAATCTGCGTAAATTCTCCCGACCACAATTTTCATCTAAAATTGTAAAACTAAATGTTATTTTAACCATAAAAATGAGGGTCTCAAAAAAAAATGTTGGCTTTTTTGCGAAAATGTTCGATTATTTTTGCGTTAAAAATTGTCTAAGAATAATTTTTCCTCCATGTCCGTAGTTCATCTAAGGTAGTTTTTTATGCCCTTTAAGAAAATAGCTAGATTATCAAAATCGGTTGACAACTTTTTTCGTAATCGCTTAAAAAATTTGAAAAACAAGGTTTCGAGAAAACGCAGTCTGAATAACTGACGAAAAATATGCAAGTTGGAAGAAGAGAAGGGGAACAGGGGTATTCTGAGAAATACCGATCTTTGGACTAAAATCCGTAACTCGCACACATTTTGAGAAAGTCGCATTATTTACACAAAGTTCTTGGAATCCGGACCGCGCAGCAGCGATATTTGACGCGAGGCGCCGGCTCGGCGCGAACCACTTTTAAATGGCATAACTTACACAATTTTCAAGATAGGTTTTTGAAATTTCGCAATGATTTTCTTAGAACATATACCTATCGATTAGGACAATTAAAACAAAATCGATTTTTCAAAACGTTTTGAGGTACTTCCCCCCTTAATTTAAGTGCAGGGTTGTTCAATTCCACACGATGGGTATAAGTACTGTTCATCCAAAAGCTACTCGGGCTACTCAAGCTAGTGTTGAGTAAGGTATTTTTTTATATAAATGATATATTATAAGTATATATTGAAATGAAGTTACTATATAAATAATAATACGTATAGATATATGTATTGGTGTACTAAAATCTGAATGTATAGGTATATAATACAATACAAATATGTCTGTGACAATTGCTTAAACAATATTCATTCTTGTATGAACCACTGACTAATAAACACGTAAGAATAATTTCTAGTACCATGTTTTTACTGAGTATATTCCAAAAGGTTATGGGCCCAGTATTAGCGGTAGTTTTATTATAGTAAAGTGGTTAAAGCGTTAAGTACAGTGTAGTAAAAATAAAAATAAAAACTAAATTTCGAACTCTGTCACGCGCAAGAATCAAAAGGAATCGAGATGGAAAATGCGGATTTAACCAAAATTGTTAACTGTAAGCCAATGGGCTATTTGGAAATTTCAAATTCGGATTATTCTAAATGCCAGTGAACTTTATGATATAGTTAGTGGTAAAACACCAAAACCAACGGAGGAAAATAAAGCAATTCAGTGGACAAAAAGTGACTGGAAAGCTCAAAAGATCATTGCAACCACCGTTGGCCCACAGCCTCTTCTACATATTGTTGCGGAGATGCAAGCGGACCGTTAAGTTCGAAAACTCTCTGGAAGCGGGGATGGGAATGATGTCAACTTCCAATGGAATTGTCAGAGCGTTCTAGAGATTTCCGAAGGGGAACTTCCAACGGCGAACGTTCGAGACGGTGGACCGAGAGCTATATAAGCGCGAACACTCGCCCTTGACATTCATTCAGTTTGTGGTATAAAACAGCGTGTGACAAGTCGGTGTGATCAACCAAGGTGAAAAGAAAAGCTTTCAATAAAGGTTTGTGTATTGTGTAATAAAGTTTCAAGTGGATTGTACTGTGTAATAAAGTTTAAAGTGGATTGTATTGGATAATAAATAAAAGTGGTGAAGCTACACAGATAATTGATCTGTGGTGAAAGAAATAGAAGTGTGTGTGTGTTTTTAATTGGGAAAACGTAGAAAATTGAAGTTTATCGCAATCCAGTGGTGCGAACCCTATTTGGTGTGGGGATTGAATAAATCCGTAACATTTGGTGGCAGAAGTGGGATTGCGAGTAAACGAGTGAAACTTTATTTGAGTTGTGAAGTGAATCATTGCAAAAGTGAGAAAATGGTAAAATTGGAAAAGTTGACAATTGAACAACTGAAAAGAGAGCTGGATGCTCGGGAATTATCCACAGTGGGAAGTAAAACCAACCTGGTGGAGAGACTGCGATCAGCGTTGCAGGAAGAAGGTTTCGACTGGGAGAGTTACGAATTCGGGGTGGAGAAGCCGTCGACATCTACTGAGCCAGCGTTCGACATGCAGCACATTCTTGCGGCTCTTAATGCCATGAGTCAAAAACTGGAGGAAAGTTCCGCAGCTGTAAGTAGAAAGTTGGAGGAAAACTCAACTTCCCTAAGCCAGAAACTAGATCAAAAGCTGGAGGAAAATTCCGTTGCCGTAAGTAGAAAGTTGGAGGAAAATTCCACTTCCATAAGCCAGAAACTGGAGGCGACCGTACATCAAAAGTTGGAGGAAAATTCGACCTCCTTGGGCCAGAAGCTGGAGACGTTAGAAGGGATGCTAGAGAACAATCGAGAAAGTCTAAGAAACATCCAGCAGACAGTCACCGATCGATTCCAGGTCCTCGAAGAGAGAATCGAGACACTAGAATCGAGATTCGACAGAAGGTTCTAGATCTCGAGAATAATCAAGAAAAGAGAATCGAGTCACTGGAGTCAAGGTTCGACAAGAAGGTTCTAGATCTAGAAAATAATCAAGAAAAGATAATCGAGACACTGGAAACGCGGTTCGACAAGAAGGTTCTGGAACTCGAGAAAACTGTCCAGAACGTCCAACATCAAGGAATCGTCGTACCGACTGCAACATCAAAATTTACAGCTCCCAACTTCGACGGCAAGAGCGCTTTTAACATCTTTAAGCTCCAGTTCGAGACAACAGCGGAACGGAATCAATGGGGAGAAGAAGATCGTGTGGCTGCCCTAGTAATTTCCCTTAAAGGTGAAGCAGCCGACGTTCTACAGACCATCCCGGAGTCCCAGAGAAGGAACTACACAGCCATATGGGATGCTCTTCATCGGAGATACGGCAGTGAGCACATGCAGGAGATGCACAAGCTGGAACTTAAAGGACGCAAGCAGCGTGGAAACGAGACCATCCAGCAGTATGCTGCCGACATCGAAAGGCTATCCCACCTTGCCTACGCAGATGTCCCAGTTGATGTGGTGGAGAAACTTAAGACGGATTCGTTCATCCAAGGGCTAAGGGACCCCGATACGCAACGAAGTTTGATTCTCCTGCCGAAGACATCTTTCAAGGAGACAGTTGCCAGCGCTCTCGCATGTGAAACATCGCTCTTGATATGCCGACCTTCCATCAAATTACGGCGCATATCTCTAGACAAGGATAGTTCGAGAACAACAACGGCGAGTAGGAGTGGTTCATTCCCGGGTAGATGCTACATCTGCGACCAGCAGGGGCACATTGCGAGGAACTGCCGTATGCGGAGAAAGAGTTCCTTCAGCAAATTGCGACGTAATTCCAGAGCAGCGACAGTGAGTAGGAGTCGCTCGTTCCCAGGTAGCTGCTATATCTGCGACCAGCAGGGGCACATTGCAAAAGACTGTCGTCTGCGGAGAAGGCGTTCTTTCAGCAAATTGTGGCGTAGTTCCAGTGCAACAACGGTGAGTAGGAGCCGCCCGTTCTCTGGTAGATGCTACATCTGCAACCAGCAAGGGCACTTGGCGAGGAATTGCCGTCTGGGAAGAAGGCGTCCGAGTTCGGATTCGCCAAAAGGAGATCAAGCGAGAGCACGCGAATACCAGAAGGGAAGCAGCCATAGAAATGCGGATGCGTTAACGAGGCGACCTCGTGATGTTGAATGCAAACATTGTTCGCGAGCCGAAACCAAGGAACAGGTCACCGACATCCGTTGTTTTCAGGTGCTGCCAGAAGATTCCTGGACTGTCGAAAAGGTCGGAAGGAAGCAGCGAGAAGATGCCGATCTGGCAGTCATCATCGACTACCAAGAACGAGGCTTTCAACCAAGTTGGCAGCAAATATCCAGTGCAAGTCCAATCGTGAAAGCTTACTGGGCTCAATGGCAAAGTTTGAAGTTGAAGAACGGTTGCCTCTACCGCAGTTGGGAGAGTGAGGACGGGAACATTGTAAACGATCTGCTGGTAATACCAAAAGGGCAAATCGACGAGGTCATCCGAGAATACCACGAGGGACCAAGCGGGGGTCATCTTGGTGTTAACAAGACTGTAGAAAAGATCAAGAGACGTTTTTACTGGGTAGGATGCCATGAGTCGGTTATGCGTTTCATTCGGAGATGTGAACAGTGTGCGAAGGCAAAGGGGCCAGTTAGGAAAACCCGAGGAAATATGCAGCAGTACAATGTTGGAGCACCGTTCGAACGTATCGCAATGGACATTGCAGGCCCATTCCCAACGAGCAACGCTGGAAACAAATACGCGCTGGTGGTGATCGATTACTTCAGCAAGTGGCCTGAGGTGTTTTGCATCCCGAACCAGGAAGCCAAAACCATTTCGGATGCATTTGTGAACAACTGGGTTGCGCGTTATGGAGTACCAATGGAACTGCACTCAGACCAAGGAAGGAACTTCGAGTCGACGGTGTTCAAAGAACTCTGTGACATGCTAGGTATCAGAAAGACGCGGACAACACCATTACACCCACAATCTGATGGCATGGTCGAAAGGTTCAACCGGACGATGGAGGAATACCTGAGAAAAGTCGTCGTCGGAGATCAGAAGGACTGGGATGAACATCTTCCCCTTTTCTTAATGGCATACCGTTCAGCACAGCACAATTCAACGGCAACAACACCCGCCGAAGCCATTTTTGGAACTGATCTCCGACTTCCATCGGACTTGAAGTTCGGCGTGGTACTACCGACAACTAGCGGCAGGGAAGACTTCGTAACCGAAAAGAAAGAACAGCTGAACTCTATCCACCAGTTCATCCGGGAGCGACTGAACTTGGCCAGCGATAAAATGAAGGCGCGATACGACTTGAGGGCGAATACTTCTGGATTCGAGACCGGACAATTGGTATTGCTGTACAACCCACAACGGAAAAAAGGCTTGTGCCCCAAATTGCAATTAGCCTGGGACGGACCATATGAGGTCATCAAGAAACTCAATGACGTGGTATACCGGATACAGCAGATGGGAAACAGACGGGCGATGTATAAAATTGTCCACGTAGAGAGGTTAGTACCATATTACGGAGAAGGATCCAATCGCTTGTTCGAGGACGAACAAGTTTAGGAGGAGGGCAGTGTTGCGGAGATGCAAGCGGACCGTTAAGTTCGAAAACTCTCTGGAAGCGGGGATGGGAATGATGTCAACTTCCAATGGAATTGTCAGAGCGTTCTAGAGATTTCCGAAGGGGAACTTCCAACGGCGAACGTTCGAGACGGTGGACCGAGAGCTATATAAGCGCGAACACTCGCCCTTGACATTCATTCAGTTTGTGGTATAAAACAGCGTGTGACAAGTCGGTGTGATCAACCAAGGTGAAAAGAAAAGCTTTCAATAAAGGTTTGTGTATTGTGTAATAAAGTTTAAAGTGGATTGTACTGTGTAATAAAGTTTAAAGTGGATTGTATTGGATAATAAATAAAAGTGGTGAAGCTACAGAGATAATTGATCTGTGGTGAAAGAAATAGAAGTGTGTGTGTGTTTTTAATTGGGAAAACGTAGAAAATTGTAGTTTATCGCAATCCAGTCAGTGGTGCGAACCCTATTTGGTGTGGGGATTGAATAAATTCGTAACAATATCATGAATTGTGCACTTCTCATAAGATGTGGTGTCAGTTATGTAGCGTGTAGGAGCAAAAATCTTCGTCAAGCATTCATTTCCTACAGCAAAAATTTTATAGCATGAACATGAATGCAGATGAAACCATGGCAAGCTATATATCAAAATTGGAGGAGTTGAGACAACAACTCAAAGATCTCGGATTCAATGATGATAACCAAGATTCTCATGACTTTACCGGCTGAATATAATCTTTTTGATAGTGCATGGGAATCCACGGCGGTAAAGGAACGAACATTGGATATTTTTATGTCAAGATTAATGGTTGAACAAAACCGTTTGAAAATGCAAGAAGAAGAGACGACAGGAGAGGCACTAGTTGCACGAAAGGGAAGAAAGCCGATCACATACGGAAAATCCCAAAAACCTGGAAAGTGTTTTTCTTGTGGAGAAAGATTCCACTGGAAAAGGAAACATCAGTGTGAGAGTTTTGAACGGAAAAGAATGGGACAAAAAGTACTTGAGTGATGTTTTATGTCCCAAAAATTCATCTAAACTTGTATTCCGGTATCAAAGCAATGGACAAAGGTTATCTATTTCAGTGCAACAATAAAGTGTGCAAGCTTACAAAGTGTGTTAATGTCGTGGTAGTGGGAGTTCGTGAAAATAAACTTTTTCGTATGATGCTAATGATCGACAACGTCAAAGATAATAAGCAAGAATACACACTAGTTGAAGAAAGTTACGTTGCTTCGTATTCATCGGCAAATAAAAGTTCGTTAAGAATTTGGCATGAACGGATGGGACATCAAAATATTGCGCAAGTAAAAAAAGTTTTGTCCGCTATGAATATTAAATATGAATATGAACAGTATCTATAGTGTGAATCGTGCATTTATGGAAAGCAACATCGATCTAGTTTTAAAAATAGTGAATCGAAAACGTCAAAGTGTGGTGAACTTATACATATGGATGTGTGTGGACCGATGGAGGTGAAATCGATTGGCGGTGCTGTGTACTTTTTATTATTCAAAGATTACTTTTCTCACATGCGATTTGTTAATTTTTTGAAACATAAGTCTGAAGTATCTGATTGTATTTTGCGGGTGATAAAACAAATATCTGAGAGTGGACATACACTTTAAATGTTCCGAAGTGATAGTGGGACGGAGTTCGTAAATAAAGACGTCCAGCAACTTTTCGAAAAAGAAGGTATTCAACATCAAAAAAGTGTCCCATACTGCCCTGAACAAAATGGATCAATAGAACGCGAAAACCGGACTGTCACAGAGTTGGCCAGAAGCATGTTGCATTCTAGTTGTATGGAAAAGTCTTTCTGGGCAGAAGCTGTAAATACAGCAGTATATTTATTGAACAGAACTGGAAATAGTTCAGTTGCAAGTAAAACGCCGCACGAGTTATGGTATGAAAAGAAACCGATCATTCATCACTTAAAAGTTTTTGGAAGTGACGTTTATGTGCATATCCCAAAAGAAAAGCACAAGAAATGGGATGTTAAAAGTGAGATGTGCATATTCTGAGCTCGTCAGGGGATACAGAGTATGGAATCCCAAAATAAGAAAAGTATACTTGACTAGAGATATAATATTCAATGAAAGAGTGCACGATTCAACAAAGTGTAAAACAATCTCATCAGATATCGATTTTGTTAATGAAGACTCAACCTCGTTTAATGAAAACCCTAAGAAGGAACTTTCATCCGAAGAAGACTACAGAAGCATAGAAGAAAATTGCAAAAAATAACTAGTTCTAGGAAATCTGAAGCTCGTTCCAGAAACAAGGATGGACTGTGCAAAATCGCAAGCTCTTCCAGATGAAAATCATTTTCAAGCAGATTCACCAAACTCACAGCAATTGAGACGGAGCGAGAGAAACAAGAGATACGCTTACAACCCTGATAACTATCACGCTTTTTGCACAGAAATAATCGATCCACTGACGTATGATGAAGCTGTATCCAGAGAAGACAAGACACTTTGGATGGATGCAATGAAAGAAGAATACCAATCTGTGTCAGAAAATAACACGTGGGAGCTGGTGAATTGTTCTAAAAATCAAAAGATAATTGGATGTCGCTGGGTATACCGAACGAAGTACAAAGCAGATGGAACCGTTGAAAGGTACAAGGCGAGGCTAGTTGCACGCGGTTTGAACAAAGGCTGGGAGAGGATTTTCAAGAAACTTTCAGTCCAGTAGTGAGATTCGACTCTTTGAGAATGATATCGACAATAGCAGCAGCAGAAGGCCTATACTAAAACAGTTCGATACCAAGACTCCTTTTTTGTATGGAGAGCTTAAATGAAATGTTTACATGACACAACCAAAGGGTTTCGAAGATGGAAGGGGAAGGGTCTGCAAACTAATAAGAAGCTTGTTTGGTCTGAAGCAATCATCAAGATGCTGGAATCAACGATTTACATCCTTTCTAAAAGACTTTGATTTTCAAAAAAATGTTTCTCGTTGTATATATTGATGGCGGGTTCATAGCGGCTTCAAGTGTAGAACTTGTGGCTCCTCTAATATCTTATAATAAACGAGAATTTCAAGTAAACATACTGGAGCCAAATTTCTTCTTGGGAATTGAGATCGAGCAGCAGGCAACGCAGGGGATACATATTAAACAAAGCGGATACATCTATTAGGTTTTACGTAGATTCAACATGACCGAGTGTAAAGCAGCATCCACTCCATATAATCACAGCCAACAGTTGGAAGAAGGCAATGCACAGTTTACATCATTTCCATTCAGAGAAGCAGTAGGCAGTTTAATATATTTGGCTACAGGTACCAGGCCAGATATTTGTTTCTCTCTGAATTATGTGAGCAGATTCATGGAAAATCCAGAAAAGCGTCATGTAGAAGCACTGAAAAGAATTCTGCGATACTTAAAAGGAACACCAAATTACGGTATATTTTTTAAAAAGGTGCTCAATCTAAATTTGTTTGCTTACAGCAATGCTGATTTTGCGGGTTGTCTAGATACACGCAGATCCACGACAGGATATGTATTTTTCTTGGGAAAGAGTCCTATCAGCTGATGCTCCGAAAGACAGCGTATGGTGACTCTGTCTACAACTGAATCAGAATATGTTGCTGCGCGTCAGACTGTACGCCATCTAGTCTGGCTGGATCAACTTATGCGTGGACTGATGCCAGATATGAAGGAGGTGCATACGCTCTATGTGGACAACCAAAGTGCAATAAAATTGATAAAAAAACCCAGAATTTCATAAAAGATCAAAACATATTGATATAAAATGTCATTATATACGCGAAAAATTTGAAGAAAATTTGTTTTAAGTAAAATATGTAAAAACAAAAGAACAATTGGTTGACATCTTTACAAAACACTTGCCTAAGATTATTTTTGAAGAACTAAGAAATGAAATTTGCAATGAAGCTTAAATATTTGTTTGTATACTGCGTAACTAAATTGAAATTATTTTTGAGAAACTTAAGATTGGAATTTGAAGTAAGGTTATTTAAATAAAGTCACCATATATTATTTTTTTTTTTTTGCTAGTTAATTCAAATTTGTATTATGGATTTTTAAGATAAGTTTTCAGTTTTCCAGATTTTTAGTAAAAGTGGGAGTATTGAAATGAAGTTACTATATAAATAATAATACACATAGGTGTATGTATTGGTGTACTAAAATCTGAATTTATAGGCATTGTTGCGGAGACACAAACCGACGGTTAAGTTCGAATTTCGCTGTCGAAGTTCGAAAGCTCTCTTGAAGCGGAGATTGCAATGATGTCAGATGTCAACGGCGTAATGCTAATTGTCCGAGCATTCTAGAGACTTCCGTAGGTGAACTTCCGACGGCGAACATTCGAGAAGGTGGACCGAGAGCTATATAAGCGCGAACACTCGCCCTCGGCCTGCATTCATTTTGTGGTACTGAACAGCGTGTGACAAGTCGGTGTGATCAATCGATAAAACAGTGGGAAAATAAAAGCTTTCAATAAAGAACAATATTCATTCTTGTATGAACCACTGGCTAATAAACACGTAAGAATAATTTCTAGTAGCTTGTTTTTACTGAGTATATTCCAAAATCATTTTTGTTTCAAAAAGATAAGGGAGGAGTCAAATTAATATACAGTCTCAATAGGGCAATCCACTTGTATTAAAATATATTAAGCACCATCAATCCGAAAAAGCATAAACACCATATTTCATCCTCAATCATTGTAAACCACTTAGCTAAACATAAACAAAACTCACTTGTATTTAAATATGTTCAGCAAGTTAGATTCCATTCTAGTGAATATTGCATGTCACTTAAACCACAAAGAACACAATTTTCTATATAAAGTAAAACGCAAGGCAAGATTGATGAGTCATCGCCATGCCATTGTTAAAATAGTTCGGTCAAATAACGGAGTAGGCAAACTGCCTACGAAAACAAAATGTTTTTTTTCTTAAACAAAAGTCTTTAACTATGTACGTATGTGTATGTACATATATCTAAACTATGTTCTGTACATTAATGCGTTTTTTTTTTTGTTTTTGGGCAAGATGGTAAAAGGCAGAGAGCAAGGGAAGCGTGCTCTACTACTTTTCTAAGAAATGAGAAAAAAATTAATAAAACCTGGGTTGGCATTATCATAAATTATAATAAAATTATTTTATTATTATGATATTATTCAGTTAAACAAACTTTCCATTCAAGCATATACATGCATACATATTTGCAAGTAACCATCATTTGAATACCTCAAGGAAACAGGAATTAAGTAGACTTAATTATACACAAGTATTTTGAGTCCATCCCATTCGCTGTTGTACGACTTTTTTTTAGTGGTGGTTGGTTTTTATCCCCTTTTTGATTGGTCTAATCCCCGCCTTCATTCCTTTTTTGAATATGTCGTATTTTGGGAAAGTAATTCAAAATGAATGCTTAAAAATACACAAATTTGAACAAACGTTATATATGTATATGAGGACGCATACAATATACATTTGTGTATGTGAGCATTTTTTTTTTTATTATAAATTTCAATTATAAATCTGCTCAACCATATATTAATGTAAACAAAATATATATAGTTACGTATCGAGCCGGGAAGCGTAACAAAAAAAAACCGGCCAAGTGCGAGTTGGACTCGCGCACGAAGGGTTCCGTATATATAAATATGAAAGAGACTATGTATGTTACCTCATCAGTCATCACATTAAATCACATTTTTTGTATGATGACAGATCTTGGTTGCAGGCAGGTTATCGGCATATTACTTTGATAATCAAAAATCCTCATGATGAGATACATATAGTTGATGATCAAACTGTCCATTGAATTCAAATCAATTATCTTACTTGACAGCAACGACGTGAATAGGTGAATAACAATAATGGGAAATATGGGGAAAAGGTTTGCAACTAGGATTAATTCATCAATGACACAAAAGAGATCAAAACTGGGAAGTTTTCTACTGGTTGTGGGATATTGTCGACTAACCTTAGGTCAGTATGTGACCAAGGGGATTTTTTGGATAAAAATCATGTCTGTTGTATGGGAGCCCCCCTTAAATATTCATTTTGTGCTGTTTTTAGTATTTGTCGTGGTAGCGGCAACAGAAATACATCATCTGTGAAAATTAGAACACTTGGGCTATGAGTAAAAAACTGCTTTAATGTTGTATTGGTTTATTTGGGCTTACGATTCTATTTTGGTGACGACTGGAGCTAGATGAATCGAAGTTTCGACGACGCTACGAACTGAGTAGCCGCTGGGGAATCCCAGCCATTATATTGATTTTATGTTGAACTTGTATCCCTGCCCTTGATTGGAGTGTAAGATGACCTTTTGATAAACAGATGTTCGTTTCTCTTTGCAAGCGGATGCACTTGTGTCAACAAATAGACTCGGTGCAATATGAAGATGCGAATGCATCGTATGGATGATCATTGTTTCATGATCTTGGAAGTGGCTGTACATACTTGTGTCAGCAGATTTGGTGCGTTACGAAGATGCGAATGCATCGTATGGACGACCATTGTTTCATGATCTTGGAAGTGGGTGTACATACTTGGGTCAGAAGATTTGGTGCGTTATGAAGATACGAATGCATCGTATGGACGACCATTGTTTCATGATCTTGGAAGTGGGTGTACTTGTGTCAGCAGATTTAGTGCGTCTTGTAGGTGATCAATGTGTAAGACATATACCACGGATGCCCTGCGGTTGCTGTAACCGTCGAGGAGATTGTGTGGGTGTTTGGGAGGCGTGACGTAAGTCGTTGCCGTAACTCCCCTCCTTAAGATCCGACTCCGGAGAATCGAGGTGTTTTAATTGAATATTAACTTTTGTATTTTGGGCACTTTTTCTCTTTGACCTAATTATAACATATGCGAAAGCGAAGTTTGCCACAATGATAAGAATGATTGTGCTGAAGGCTATTCCCTCAGTCACGAAATGTCTAGCTTTGATTTCTTTAAGTGTTTCTCTGTTCTGAATGTTGTCAAAATAAATCTCAGGCAAGGATATGTTCAACAAAATATATTTGACTTCAATTTCGTTAAAATTCGGTATGACAAAATTTTCACTTATCAAAACATTCTCGTACTCCAGTTCGCCAATACTTATTTTCCATATATTCTTAAATCATAGGTGTTACAATTTTGTTTAATAGTTGATGAGGGCATGTTTCTAGTTACTTTTAAACACTGTCTGCTATTTGTTATATTTCAATCTCTTTGTTAATTTTGAAATTACATACAGATAGATTTAGGTTTTAAGATTTGTGAGATGCAATTATCTGAAACTAATTTTAATTGTTTTTAGCTAATTATTCGTAATTCCATATACTCATAAACATTATTTCCAGACAAAATTACAACCTTATGATTTATTTATTATGATTTATAATTATTAATTCTTTAATTGTAATGTTATATCTTAAAATTTCATCATTGGTAAGCAGATCTCTGCCCAGAACTCCTAACTTACATAGTAATAAATTGTCTTTAATTTTCCTTACTTGCTCTCTTAGGAGCTGAATATCATATTGAATTTGAAAAACATTTTGGATATGCTCTATTTCATTATGGTTTGTGTCTACTAATTGATACATATCATATATCTGTTTGCTTATTTTTTCTTGTTGTATATTAATATGGTTCGTTATATTTTGCATTACATTATTAAACTTATTATTAATTTCTATTTGTTCATTTAAGCTACCTACCTACAATGTTTTTATTATTTTCCTCATTCATAGATAATCGTTCTCTTATTTCTTTTTCATCATCGGAGTCCATTACTCCTGCTAAAATTTTTAATCTTTTACCCCATACATTTATCAAACCCCTCTTAGATCTACCGTGTGGAATCAGGTTAGTTATTTCTTGTAAGGAGTTAAAGTTATGTGTCATGGCTGGGTATTGATCGGTATAATTGAGATTAACTATATTTCTTTTACTTAAGCTTAAATTATTTTGCCATGACACTTATTTCTATGCGATGTAATATTTTCTTGTAGTTTGAAAGTACTTGAAGTTCTATATCTGTAATCATTATATATCCTTGTCCTTCGTTTAAATTAGTAATGTCCAGTTTTTGTCCTTGAGAAGTCAGTATCATCGTCATTGTAAATGTCGTTAGTACAGTTAGTAGTGATGGTTCCATAATGAACCTGAAATTTCCGTGGTCTTTTTATTTTGGTAATATGATATTGTTTTCTATTAGTAGCTAATACTGTTAATGTTTAATGTTCGTAAGTTCCTAAATCTAGGTCCTAGTTTAGTAATATGTCTCTGTTTATAATACAATTTGTTGCCTTCGTCGAATTTTATTGGCTCTTCTCTTGTCCTATTGTTGTTGTTTGATGGCGTTACAGACCATGAAGGACCAGAGCCAAGCTTCTCTCAATCACCCATGTTGTGTGTGATTTATTTTTCACATAGGTGAAAGGGACCTACAGTTTAATGCCGATTCGGAACGGCGTGAGTCGAGAAGCTTTTCTGTCTTTCTTGTCCTATTACGGTCTTCTATTATTTAATTTTTTCTGTTCAATGTTTTTAACAATGCTTCCTGCCTTAATGGTTCGGGTATTCTTTTGAAAAATAGTTCGAAAGGAGTGTATTTTGTTGCGGAACAAATTGAATTGTTATAAGCAAATAGTGCTTTGAGCAATCCTTCGTTCGTAGTAATAGAATTGTGGTTTTTAGGGTTCCGTACCCAAAGGTAAAACGGAACCCTATTACTAAGACTTCGCTGTCCGTCCGTCCGTCCGTCCGTCCGTCCGTCTGTCACCAGGCTGTATCTCATGAACCGCGATAGTTAGACAGTTGAAATTTTCACAGATGATGTATTTCTGTTGCCGCTACCACGACAAATACTAAAAACAGAACAAAATTAATTATACATATACATAATTACAACCAACCAATAATAAATTGTTTCGAAAGGTTTTCGTTGTCATCTTTCGGTCAGTTCCCATTTGTGAGCGGCTCGTAGTCATCCATTTTGGGAAACCAAACTCAGAGAAAGCGGATAGCCCGAGGGTACGGTCAGCGCTTGACACGCGAACGAGTGGAGTTCAGCCCGCAGAAGGTCAGCATTTTTGTTTTTTTTTTTTTTTTGTTCCTAGTAGCACATGAGGGAGGGTGGGCGAAGGACTCGGAGAGAAATCCTCGGCGAAGTACTCGGAGAGTGATCTTCGGGGAAGAACTCCGGTACGGTTTTAAGCAGTTCCCGGTACGCGGCCGTACCATGTGTTCTATTTCCTACATTGGTCGCGGATATCACGTTCGTTGTATAAGGTATTGAAACCACAAATTTGCGTGTGGCGATTGGTGATGCGGGCTAAGTCGTTGGTCAGAGGAGTTTCGGTACGACTGTTCGAATTCTCTAGCTGCGGTTTATTTACTTTTTTGGACAGTGAATTCCTTTTTTTTTTTATTTTACATATATTTTTTTTATTTATTTCGACTTTTTTTATTGACATACGGTGTAGGGTAGTTTTAAGGAATAATTGTAAGCCTAGATTAAGTTAGGTTAAGGAAATTAAATTTGTGACATATTGAATTGGAAACGATTACGGTGTTTTTTTTCTTTTGCGTGGGATACTTGCTGCGGGTAAGTCGGCGTGAGGGCAATCGCGTGGCGCCATTGCTCACGACCAGTCCTCGCAGCTGGCCTAGCATCCCTTTCGCACGACGTTGCGGCAGGTGGAGAGGAGCAAGTGAGCAAGAGGAGCAAGCGATCTTGCACACATACGAACCGATACGTACATACGCATCACATACGTGCATACACTCACACATCTGTACGCTATGTATAAGTATACATATGTACATTACGAAGTAGAGTTGGGTAGTTCCGGACATGCATAGTTCACGGAACTATGTCCTCTCTCGGACACATGTCCTCTCGTTCCGCAAATTGAACGAAAAGAGTTCAATTCAACCCTTATTCATCAATCACATATGTACAAAACGAAAAAAAAAAAAACATAAATGCAACGAACATGCTTCTCATACGGTATGAGTTATACCCCGTAGTTTTCAAGAAACCCAAAAGTATGGAGATGTGGCGATAAAGCTCGAACAGTTGGTGTACACTGTACAGCACACTTGAACTGAAATGAAGAAAAGAAATGAAAGAATATAATGCTCGCACCGCATTTCGTGAACGAATGTCATACATGTGTATGTATGCATTCAGGTCCGGACATGGACATGGTTTGCTAGTTCCATATCGGTGCGATAATACATTTAGTTCCGGACATGGACATGTTTTTGCTAGTTCCATATCGGTGCGAGTATACATTTAGTATTTTAAAACGGGTAGAGATTGCAGTGCATACTGAGATGGAATAATTATCTTATAGCCCCATTTAGATACTGTTTCAAATATATTGAATGGTCTTTCCAACAAAGTTGTTGGTCCAATATAACACCTAAATATTTAAAACTGTCCACGTGTTCAATCAAGAAGCAATTTTCAAACATTCTTGATTGTTGAATACTATATCTTCAAGAACAAATCGATTACATAATGGTGCATGATAATATAAGGGAAGGTCTCTGAAAACTCTACCATTGATATTAAATATCATGTACTTCGTTTTGTTGCTAATTATTAATTTATGATAATTAAACCATCTCCTTAACATATCTAGGTCATTATTAACATCTGCAAAACTATCAATTAAGTTAGTGTTTGAGTGGAAAAGAGATGTTTCATCAGCAAAGGCAGTTATTTTGCCTTCAAAAGGTTGTATGAAAAACGTATTAACATAAATTAGAAAAAGGATTGGGCCCGATACTGCTCCTTGGGGAACATCCATATTTAAGAAGTCTATAGAACTGTAAACATTCCTAATTTTCACAACTTGATAACGGTTGGATAAATAAGAAGAAAACCATTTATAAATGGAGCCTCTGAAACCCGCTTTGTAAAGTTAATCGAGAAGCAAAGTATGATTAACCATATCAAAGACCTTACTGATATCAACAAGTAATATTGATGGTATTTGAGAAGTGTTTAGATTATTATACATTTCACCAGTTAATTTCAATAAAGCAGTTTCAGTCGATTTGCCACGTCTAAACCCAAATTGGCAATCACTCAAAAAATGAGTATTTTCTAAAAATTACAACATTCTAGATTCTAACTATCCGAAAAGTGAGATTAAAATGTCACTGATTATGTATTTCTGTTGCTGCTTTAACAACAAATACTTAGACAGAATATAATAAATATATGTATAAATGGGGCTCCCATACAACAGACATGCTTTTTTGTCGTTTTTATACATAATAGTACGGAACCCTTCGTGCGCGAGTCCGACTCGCACTTGGCCGGTTTTTTTTTTAAATTCTTAAGTTCTCTAGAAGGGGGGAATGAAACCTTTCTATTGGGGAATTTTAATTACTAACAGTTGTGAAATGCAATTCGATGCCCTCGTTTCTTAGAAATTCTTGGAAATCTATAGACGTTGCTGCTTTTTCCTGATCTATAACCAAGAGTCTTGGTTTTCCGAAGGTGCTTATAAATTTTAATATCTCTTCTTTTAAATGTTTTGCATTCCTTGACTGGAGCTCGTATGACTGGGCATAACGACTATATTTATCTAATATTGTAAGTATGGGTTTCCCTTTTACTAGAAAGAAAATATCTAAATGGATTATTTCTAAAGGGTTTTTGGGGGTCTTTGTTAATTCAAATTTGGGTTTGGGCGGGCTTCGCTCATATTTTTCAGTTTTACAGATTTCGCAATTATTGATGTACTTAGTTAGCTATTGTTTAATATTTGGAAAGTAATATTCTCTCTTAATGTGTTCAAAAGATTCATTAATTCGTCTTCATAGCCAAGAAAAAGTAATTCCTACACGGACAAAAGTAAGCAACGCAGTTGTGAATGGAAAGTGACCAGACGTACTGCTGCAGGCATAACACTCACAGTATATGGTCAACCGAAATTCATCTGCGTATGCAATACTATAAAGTGCTTGAACGAATTACTACGGACTATAACCAACGCGGTTATAGCGGTCGGCTCTCGTCCTATCTAGGTCTAGGGCAACCACCCCTGAGAGTAGTGAACGAGCATCAACGACCCCAACCACTGCACTCCGTTCAGGTTGTGTGTGTCAACACATCATAAGAGAATATAAAAACTCTTGAACCTGCGCGAGTCTCTAAAAAAAAAATTAATTCGTCTGTGATTATTCTCCTTATGATAGTTAATTACAATATTGTCTTGTTCTTGTTCATCTTCGATATTCTTTAGAAGTCGTGTGCATCTCAGTACTTTAAGTTTGTTTGATCTGTTAAAATGGTTCTTATAAACATTTTGAATTTTGAGGAATAACTGAAGACCCTCAACGAAGACTGCATTTGTGTCTTTTGGTTTGGCATGATTTTTTACTATTTCCGCGAAATCTTTAAATTTTATTATTTTGCGAGTTTCATTAAATATTTTTTTCGTTTTTATTTGATTTGTCCCACTCTGAAGTTTTTGAATTATTATTTGATTTTAAATAGATTTAAGGGTGAGTCAGATATCGGGATATAGCCTTGATCGTCCTCGTCTGCACTGTGTTTAGTGGCAGCTGTTTCGATCTCATTATGATTGTTTTCTATGGGGGTTCTGCTTAGTGCGTCAGCATTGGAGTTCTTTTTCCCTTGTTTATAGTCTATCTCGTAGTTATATTCTTCCATTTGGAGTTTCCATCTGACTAACTTGCTTTTGGGTTCTTTAATGTTCACAAGCCATTTAAGCGGCTTATGGTCAATTTGTATTTTGAATTTTCTTCCATAAAGGTATGGCCTGAAGTATTTAGTAGCCCATATGATTGCCAATAATTCTTTTTCTATCGTGGAGTAATTCTACTCGTGGGAGTTGAGCGTTCTACTTGCATAGCAGATGGAATGTTCAAAACCGATCTGATTTTGCGAAAGCACAGCATCTATTGCAATATTGGATGCATCTGTTCTTAAAAGTAATGATTTCGTGAAGTCTGGGTAGATTAAAATTGGCTCATCGATTAGCATGTTTCTGAAGTCTTGGAAACATCTTACGTAAACTACATCATTTAACTCGATTTTCTTGCCCTTTTATAATTTTTCTGTCAGGGATTTTGTTTGTCGGGCGAAATCCCTTATAAATCTTCCATAGTATCCTTATAATCCCATGAATTGTTTTATTTGTTTTTGGGTTTTGGGTATTGGATAGTTTTTTATTACTTCTATTTTCTGTGGGTTTGGCTTTGTGCCGTCCTGGCATACTATATGTCCTAGGAATTCTACTTCCTTTTTTAAGAACTGACTCTTATCTAATTGAACTTCCAAATTTGCTTTAGCTAACCCTCCGACAAGAGTCTTAAGCTTCCGGGATATAAGCGAACGCCTCATAACAATCCGCATCAAAGTTAAATTTGGAAACATTAGCTTAATATGCGCTCATGCCCCAACGGAAGAAAAGGACGATCGACTCAAAGAAGAATTCTATGATCTCCTAGACAGAACATATGCCCAATGTTCCAGCTACGACACAAAAATAGTCCTAGGAGATTTTAATGCAAAACTGGGCAAAGAGGACATATTTGAGTCGACCATAGGAAAGCATAGCCTCCATAACACCACATCCGACAACGGACTTAGGCTCATCGATTTTCTTGCGGGGCGTAACCTCCTTGTAGCAAGCGCGCGATTCCCCCATCTCAAAGTCCACAAGGGTACCTGGCGGTCCTTTGATCAATCGACCACCAACCAGATTGATCACATGGCGATCGACGCCAGACACTCCTCGTGTATTCTCGACGTACGAACCTTTCGAGGGGCCAACATCGACTCGGACCACTACCTTGTTGTAGCCAAGGTACGAATGAGGACAGCAAGAGTGCTTAGGAGTCGAGTGGGACTACGTAAGCTTGACGTCGGAAAGCTACAATCACAAGAGACTGCCAGAATCTTTGCCGATCGTGTCTCCTCCAAGCTCTCTCAAGATCCGCCCACAGCAGCACAAATAATAGAGCAGGAATGGGCGCATTGCCAGAGCGCCGTCAGAGACGCTGCCTCAGAGGTGCTGGGTTTCAAACCGCCACCACTTAGAAACCCCTGGTTCGATGAACAATGCGAACAAGTCCATGCAGCAAAACAAAGAGGCATATAAAGCCATGCTGCAACGACGGACGACAGCTGCTCGCGAAATCTATGAGCAGAAGAAAAAAGAGGAACACACGCTTTTCAGAAGGAAGAAGACAGAGCACGGAAAGCGTGAGATCGAGGAGATGGAGAGATGCTTTCGCAGGAATGACGCCCGTAAGTTTACAATAAACTAAAACAAACATGCCATCGCTACAAAGCCAGAGCGGCGGCCTGCAGGGATGAAAATGGAGAACTGGTAGTGGAGTCGCAGTCGATGCTGAGGGTTTGGAAAGACCACTTCTGCAGACAGTATAACGGCGATGATAGACAAGATACCTTTGTCAGGCAGAACGGGCCATTCGTAATGGACGACGAAGTAACAGAATTCAGTCCACCCGACCTAGACGAAGTCAAAATAGCGACATCAAGACTTGAGTCTAATAAAGCCGCGGGCGTAGACGGCCAACTATAGGGGAATAAGTCTCGTTAACATCACATATAAGATCTTCTCTGCCGTATTGTGTGAACGCCTGAAACCGTTTGTGGATAACCTGATCGGCTCTTATCTGTGTGGTTTCAGGCTAGGTAAATCCACAATAGACCAAATATTTACGCTACGGCAGATATTGGAGAAGACCCAGGAATACCAAATCGACACTCACCACCTCTTCGTCGATTTCAAGGCTGCATATATAGCGTGTATAGAGATGAGCTATACAAAGCCATGTCTAGTTCTAACATCCCTGCCAACTTGTCCGACTGTGCAGGATGACAATGGAGAACTCTCGCTGCTCCATTAAGATCGGTAATGAGCAAACCGAGTCCTTTGATGTTAAAAAAGATTTAGGCGAGGTGACGCGCTGTCATGCAACTGTCTAGTTTTAGCATCCCTGCCAAACTTGTCCGACTGTGCAGGATGACAATGGAGGATTCTCGCTGCTCCATTAAGTTCGGTAATGAGCAAACCGAGACCTTTGATGTTAAAAAAGGATTTAGGCGAGGTGACGCGCTGTCATGCAACTTCTTCAACATCATGCTTGAAAAGATGGTGCAAGAGTCACTGGCCAACACAAGAGGTACGATTTATTTCAAGTCTACGCAATTGCTTGCGTACTCCGACGACATTGACGTGATTGGACGGACATAGCGAGACGTCAATGAGGCCTTTGTAAGCATTGAGGTAGTAGCGGCTAAGATGGGTCTCAAGGTTAATGAGGGTAAAACCAAATATCTGCTTTCATCTAAAAGAGACGGACAACACCGATGTATTGGCCAGAACGTCACCATGGGCGGATATGACTTTGAAGTGTTCAAGGAATTCGTCTACCTTGGCTCACTGATGACCAGCGACAACAACACCAGCGCTGAGATAAAACGCAGGGTCACTCTTGCCAACCGCTGTTCCTTTGGGCTCAAAAGGCAATTGAGAAGTAGAGCCCTCTCTCGGAAAACCAAGGTGACACTATATAAGACCTTAATCATCGCAGTCCTCCTTTACGGCGCAGAGGCTTGGACCTTAACAATAGCGGATGAAGATGCCCTTGGTCGTTTCGAGAGGAAAATTCTGCGCACTATCTACGGTCCCGTCTATTCAAACGGTGTATGGAGGAAAAGATATAACGAACAACTGTACGGGTTGTACAGCGATATCGGCCTGGTACGACGCACGTCTACGGATACAGCGTCTAAGGTGGCTAAGCCATTTAGAGCGCATGGAAAATACAGCTCCGATCCGAAGAGTCTTCGAATCCACCACGGAAGGAAGGATTCGGCAGAGGACGGCCGCATCAACGGTGGCGCACGCAGGTGGAAGGGCACCTTACCCAACTGGGCGTGCGGCACTGGAAACAGCTGGCCAAAGACCGTGCCGGCTGGAGACGCTTGTTGGTTGAGGCCCAGGTTCACCACGGACTGTAGCGCCACCTAAGTAAGTAAGTAAGTAAGTAATGCTTCAAACACTATATTCAAATGATTAATGTGTTCAGTTAATGACGGTGAGTATACTATAATGTCGTCCATGTAGACGAGACATATCTTGTCGATAAGCTAATTTAGGATATTGTCCATTACACGTTGAAACGTGGCGTGTGCGTTTTTAAGGCCTAATGGCATTCGAGTAAACTCGTAATGCCCATTGTCGACTGTGAACGCCGTCTTCTTAACATCTCGCGCGTCTACTTCTATCCGATGGAAGCCTGACGCGAGGTCAAGAGTCGTGAAATACTGGCACTTTCCTAGTTTATCTAGGATTTCATTGATGTTTGGTATAGGATACCGGTCATCAATGGTTTTTTCATTCACCTTTCTAAGGTCTATGACTAAACGCCATTTTTGTACACCTTTGAGGTGTGACGGCAATATCCATACTGGTGACGACCATGGTGAATTACTCGGCCTAATTCCTTGATTCAGCATTTCCCTAATATGTTTCTGAATCTCCTGCTTATGAACGTACGGGTATCGATAACTCTTTGCATAGACTGGTTTTTCATATATGGTTTTAATTTCGTGTTTGATAGTATTTGTAAACGTGAGATTATGATTTTCGTATTTAAATAGGTCATCATATCTATCTATTACCTCCTTTAATTTACGAAATTCTTCATTATCTAGATGCTTCGTATTTATGTCATTTATTTTATTCTTCTGTTTTGTTATGTTTTCTATATTATACATTTCTGTTAGGTCTATTGTCGACGTAATATATCTAATTTATTGCTATGATCTGTAGCATTTTTAAATTTTACATCGGCTATCCAGTTTTTGGATGCATAAACTCCTTCGAGTATGAAAAGGTTATTTTTAATATGCTGTTGCTCGATTGTAATGTGGCCGTTTTCTACATCGACGGGCACTGGTATTGAACACACAGATCGGGGTTGAAAAATATAAGATGTAGTTGAAATCAATGGTTTGTACCTAAGCTTGATTTGATTGGTTCTTCTTATAAGATATCCTTTTGAATAATCAATGATTATTCCACAGTTACTAAGGACATGCTTCCCTATCAGGACATCAAAATAGTCGTGAAAGTTACATAAAAAATATACTACTGGGGGATTATCGACCCCAAACTCTCAGAATAGGGTTGTTTCTAGTTTTTCGGTTATTTGTGGCCCTGTTCCTCCATTAAATGTATTATTTTTTGTGGTTGAATTTTCCTTACGTATTTTTTATTTATTGGTTTTGGATTTACGAATGAGGAGGACGAGCCTGTGTCTATCAGCAATTTGAGGATTTTGGAAGAGGGAAGTTCTATTTCAACATAAGGCAATGTACTTAGTCCGAGAGGGTTGTACGAACATTTTCTTTAGTGGAAGCTTCGTGAGCCTGTGGTCTAGGCTTGTGCCTTTTACAGAAGTTGCGATTGTTATAATTATTTCGATTATTGCTATTATTATTTTGGTAATTGAGAACTCCTTGCAAAATTGATGGCGATGTTGGGTGGGTAAATTCTGCCTATTCGAATTCCCTGGAACCAAGTTATTCCTATAGTAGGTGTGGTTGCTGTCTGCTAAACCATGCGTGATTTCGTATGCTTCTTCGAGCGTATCATGGTCTCTGCTCAATACAATTGTCTTAAAGGGCTCTCGAAGTCCTTTGACAAAAGTGTCTAAACCCTCCCTAATATTTCTACGCAACATGCGCTGCCTAATGTCTGCACCATTTTCGGTTTGTCGAAGTTTCGCGTTCAAAGCTGTGACTACCTCTAAAATCTGATCAAAGAATTTTGATAGACTTTCTGTTTGACGAAAAAGACTTCGTTGGTTATGAGAATTTTCTCATCTCTATGGTCTGAAAAGTGTCTAACTAGGATTGTTTTGATTTCTTCCCAGCTTTCTGGGTTTCCGTACAGTCGAAGCCTATCTGATGCCCTATCTTTAATTTTGTTCCTAATGGCTTGTCCCCAAATAACTAGTGGTGCGTTCTCTATTGAACGCAAAACGTTCCACACCGTGTCCACACTCCTCACAAAGATTTCTACTTTCGTAGTATTTCCACCGAAGTCCGGCAGGTTTTTTACAACATCTGGGGTTTGCAGGAGGTTTGCCATTTTATTTCTTAATTATAATACTTATAAGAGAATGATTCGAAAGAAAATCATGTGTGCAGATTGTTGATGGTTGCCCTCGTTGTGTTCAAGGATGAGTTGCTGTTTGCCCTCGTGATGGATGGTTGACCTTGTTGTGTTCAATGATGAGTTGCTGGCTGTCCTCGTGGCGGATGATATGTGTCTCCACCTTTTATATTTTGTTCACTGATAGTTTTCCGTTTGTTTTTTTTTTTTTTTGTTCACTGATAGTTTTCCTTTTTTTTATTTTGTTGGTTTCTTGTTTTGTTTGCGTCGATTTTTTTTTGAGATTAATTGGGTTTCTTTGTACCCTGTTTAATTCTTGAATTTGATTCTTGATTTTACACCGATGTTACACTTCACTTTCTGAAGAATACCGGTGATTTTTCTAAAACTACCGATCTTACACTTCACTTTTGAAGAATACCGGCAGTTTTATTTTCCGGGTTTGCGACTGCGCCAGTTACGTATCGAGCGGGGAGCGTAACAAAAAAAAAGAGCAATTATAGGCCCAGCTATGGGCTATGAGTAAAATACTGTTTTAATGTTGTATTGGTTTATTTGGGCTTACGATTCTATTTTGCTGACGACTGGAGCCAGATGAATCGGAGTTTCGACGACGCTAGGAACTGAGTAGCCGCTGGGGAATCCCACCCCTTGATTGGAGGGTAACATGATCTTTTGATAAACCGGTGTTCGTTTCTCTTTGCAAGCGGATGTACTTGTTTCAATAAATAGCCTCGGTGCATTATGAAGATGCGAATGCATCGTATGGATGATCATTGTTTCATGATCTTGGAAGTGGGTGTAAATACTTATGTCAGCAGATTTGGTGCGTTATGAAAATGCGAATGCATCGTATGGACGATCATTGTTTCATGATATTGGAAGTAGGTGTATATACTTGTGTCAGCAGATTAGGTGCGTTATGAAGATGCGAATGCATCGTATGGACGACCATTGTTTCTTGATCTTGGTAGTGGGTGTACTTGTGTCAGCAGATTTGGTGCGTTTTGTAGATGATCAATGTGTAGGACTTATACCACGGGTGCCTTGCGGTTGCTGTAACCGTCGAGGAGATTGTGTGGGTGTTTGGGAGGCGTGACGTAAGTCGTTGCCGTAACTATATGTATTTATGCAACAATGTGTAAATAGAGAAAACACAAATTCCACTTTAAATTACTACGATATCTTAATGAGAAATTAAGGAAATATTGTTATCTATTAAGCAATTTCTCTATTTTTTTAATGTTTCGTTCCACATATACCGACAATATCCGTACGCACAGGCTTACGTGTCTATAAAAAGCTTTACAATTCCATCGTAAAGCACAACAACTTTCGAATCAATTCGCATCAATTTAAGCGCTCTATTAGTATATCTACTGATGACAAAATATGGAGTAGGTATAAAAATCAGTTTTATGGAAATCTTTATAAACAGCACTCATATAAATAAAACTAACTTAAAAAATGTATGCGACCCGCAAGGCCCACACGACTATCTTCCCAGTGGGAAAAATGGAAATACCCATTTCATTTAATTTTTTTTTTTCATTTTTAACCCCCGTCGCAAAAAGAGCGGTTTTATAAGTTTAAGGTGTTTATGTGTCTGTCTGTGGCATCGTAACTCCTGAACGAATGGACCAATTATGATGCCTTTTTGGTTTTTTTTTTTTTAAGCTAACGTGATCGAAATTTGTGAAGATCTGTTCAGGTGTTTTTTCCATTTTTTTTTAATAATTTGCGCGCACTCAAGGTCTAATAACCTTAATTTGTCGGCGACACAGTGCGGGCAGAAGGTAGAGAGGAAGAGGAATAGGGGAAACGCCGATGGACATTGATCTTAAATGCTTGCATGTTGCATTGAGGGGAGAAAACCGAATCCGGCAGGGAGTTCCAGATTCGTGTGGTTCGGTTAATGAAAGATTCTCTGTATTTGACAGTACGTCCGAAAGCGGGTTTCAGAGTATATTGGTGAGCATTCCTAGAGAGACGTGTATTGCGGGAGAAATGTTGAAGGGGCGGAATCCAACTGGCTATTTCATCAGAGCATTTTTGGTGGTAGTAACGATAAAACAGGGAGAGGCAGGTAACATTCCTGCGGTGTTCCAGCGAGTCTTATGTTTTGGTAATGCTGGAGTCACCCATCAGTTTTAGGGCTTGTTTTTGTATTCTGTCTAGTAGGTGCAGGGGGATCTTGGAAGCACCGGACCAGACATGAGCGTTAAACTCTAATTTGGGGCGAATGAACGCCTTATAGATTGTAGCCAGATCTAAGAGTGAGAAATATTTCTTGCATCTGTATAAGAATCCTAGGCATTTCGCAGCATTCTTGGCGACACTGAATATATGGTCGCTCCGATTAAGATTGTGAGCAACACTCATACCCAGGATGGAAAGCTTTTCAGTTTCTGAGATGCAAGTGCCATTCATGGATAATGGCTGCGGGTTATTTATACGCTTTAACGACAAGAGACAGCATTGTGTTTTGGAAGCATTAAATTCCACTCTATTGTTTTTACCCCGTTGGATGATGCTGTCGATATCGGAATTGAATGAGCTTAACATACGCTGCCGCTCATTATCTACAATCGAAGTGCAGGGTCGTAAACTGGTGAACGAATATGAGAAGCTGAGGGTACTATCGTCAGCGAAGGAGTGAATTGGATTAGAAGTAACAGACAAGAGATCACTTATAAAAATAAGAAAGAGTGTCGGAGACAAAACGGAGCCCTGGGGAACACCGCCATTTACAAAGTGAGTATCAGACTTGAATCCGTCCAAACCAACTTGAATTGAACGATTCGAAAGGTAGCTTCTAATCCATTGAAAGAGAGACTCATCGATCCCAAAAGCACGCATTTTCGACAAAAGGGCTTCATGCCAAACCCTGCCAAATGCTTTCGAAATATCCAGTGCAACAATTTTGCTTTCACCTGCTTGGTGAAGCGAGTGATTCCTCTTTTCAGCGGGATATGCCATCATATCACCAGTGGATCTGTTGCTGCGGAAACCGTATTGGCGGTCATTGAGGAGTTTCCGTGATTCAAGATATTTCATAAGTTGACGGTTAATCAGCGTTTCCATGACCTTGGAAAGAAGGGACGTTAGTGCAATGGGTCGGTAGTTGGAGGGAGAAGATGATTCGCCTTTTTTGGGTATAGGCTGGACAAATGCTGTTTTCCACCTACTCGGAAAGAGCCCAGAGGTGTAGGAAAGGTGAAAAAGCTTACGCAGTGGTTTTGCCAGCGTGGAAGAACACCTCTTCAGAACTATTGGGGCAATACCATCTGGACCAGCGGATTTGAGTATGTCGAGATCTTTAAGAACCCTTGCGACTGTACGAGTGCGGAAGTGGATTGGTCCCATGGTGGAATTTACGCACTCTAGTACAGGCGGAGACAAAGTAGAGGCTGGCAGCTGAGAACTGGTTGCGAAATGGGCAGCAAGTAGGTTAGCTTTGTCTAAGGGGGTGACAGCTGGAACGTCATTGTGGATGAGCGTCGGTATAGACGACTTAGTTGAGTTGTTTACGTTTTTTACAAACGACCAGAAACTTTTGCTACCTTTGGGACATTGAAGGATTTTACGCCTTAATTTTTGGTCGGATTGGAATTTAATCCGTCGAATGTGGGTGTTGCAGTCATTTCAGGCTCGTATGAACTTTTTTCGGTTTTCCTCAGAACTGTTTGCCTTGTAGGCCCGAAAACTTAGCTCCCTGAGCCTAATAGCCTCTTTGCAGCTCGAGTCAAACCACGTATTATCCTTAGGCCTGGTGCTTTTAATCTTGCTGGGAATAAAATTTGCCATGCCGACTCGGATAATGTTTCAAGGTCATTAGCTCCTTTTGTTAGCTGCGTTAGGATTCTTTCGTTAGGGTGGTAACGACTAACAAAGGCCTCGTAGGAGTAGCGTATCCGACATGCGCTGGCCCGTAAAATAGCGAGCAGAAGCCACTGCAGCCTAACATCTAGCAGTTCTGTTTGTAAGCCCTATTTCCACCTCCTCGTGGTGCCACCTGGGGATTTCTATTTGAAATCGCGAACGAAATAGAGCAAATGGCAAGTTTCCTGCGCCACAAAACAGGATAAGTGTCGGTTAGGCTATGGCCCGGCAAACCATACCTGGAAAAAAAAACCAACAAGCCAAAAAACCCGAAAAAAGCCTCGGATACAAAAACAAAAAACAAAGGACGGAGTAACCGATGACGACCAAGGAAACAACCAAACGAAGAGGAAAAATTATATTCGGCTTTGTACGTGGAATGTAAGGTTCCTTAACAGACCACGTGCAGCCGAGCAACTTGCGGAGGCCATAGACTGTTAAAGGGCAGATATTACCGCAATCTTGGAAGTGCGATGGGGTGGACTGAGCAAAAAGAGGATGAGAAACTGTGATATCTAATACGGCGACTGCTACAAGGAGAGAAGGCAACGATTATTCGGATGCTGATTTGTTATTAGAGGTAGACTTAGGCAGAAAGTCTTGAGCTTCAGGCATGTAAGCGAACGTCTCATGACAATCCGCATCAAGGCTAAATTCGCAAACATCAACCTAATTTGCGCTAACGCCCCTACCGAAGACAAGGATGATGCTACAATGTCCAATATGCCCAATGTCCCAGTTACGATGTTAAAATCGTACTGGGAGACTTTATCGCAAAACTGGGCAAGGAAGTCGCCTTTGATAGGGTTATTGGCAAGCACAGCTTAAACAACACCACATCCGAAAATGGATTCAGGCTGATAGATTTCTAGTTGCTAGCACGCGTTTCCCACATCTCAACATCCACAAAGGGACTTGGCGATCTTCGGATCAATCAACTGTCAACCAGATGGACCACATTGCGATTGAACTTTTAGAGGAGCCAACATCGACTCGGCCCACTATCTTATGGCAGCCAGGTTGCGACTACGATTATGTCTGACCCAGAAAATCGAGTAAGGCCAGCGGCATACAACGTCGCAAGAGACCGCCAGAGCCTATGCGAATCGCGTCTCCCTCAAGCTCCCGGAAAACCCTCCAGCACCTGTTCGGACCATACAACACCAATGAACCCGTTGTCAGCAAGCCTTAGAAAGTGCTGCTTCTGAGGTACTGGGTTTTGAACCGCCACCAACAAGAAACCTATGGTTTGACGATGAGTGTAGGAGGGCACATGCAGCCAAGCAGCAAGCCTATCAAGGGGCGTTGCATAGAAAGACGAGCGCTGCTCGTGAGCATTGTAAGCAAAAGAGGAGGGAGGAGCATAAACTTCTCAAAACAAAAAAAGGGAGCATGAGAGGCTCGCGATCATAGAGATGGAGAGATGCTATAGTAGAAATGACGTTCGGAGGTTTTATCAACGAATAAAACAAACATGCCAGGGATATAAGACCAGAACGGAAGCCTGCAGGGACGAAAATGGAAACCTAGTAGTGGATTCACAGACGGTACCAAGAATCTGGAAAGACTAGTTCTGCAGACAGAATAACCCTTTCACAGCGGACGATGATAGCAACAAAGCTGCTGGAGTAGACGGACTACCTGCCGAGCTCTTTAAGGCAGCCGGGTATGACCTGGGGAAGAGTATGCACTAGCTCATCTGTAAGATATTGTCAGAGGAATGCATGCCCGATGAATGGAATCTTGGCATCGTTTGCCCGATCCACAAAAAAGGAGACCCTTGTCTGCGCCAACTACAGAGGAATAAGTCTTCTGAACATCGCTTATAAAACCTTCTCTGCTGTTCTGTGTGACCGCTTGAAACCGTTCGTTAATAAACTGATTGGTCCATATCAGTGTGGTTTCAGGCGCGGGAAGTCTAGTAAAGACCAGTTATTCACACCGCGGAAGATCCTGGAAAAAACAAACGAGTCCCAGATCGACACCCACCATCTGTTTGTCGTTTTTAAGGCTGCATACGATAGTATAGATAGAGACGAGCTTCACAACGCCATGTCTAGTTTTGACATCCCTGCTAAACTCGTCAGATTGTGCAGGATGACATTGGAGAACTCTCGCTTCTCCAACAGGGTCGAAAGCGACCTAACCGGTTCCTTTAATGTCAAAAAAGGGTTTAGACCCCTGTCACGACACGCTATCGTGGGAAAGGATTGTGCAAAACTCACTGGTCAATACGAGGGGCACCATCTTTTTCAAGTCCGTTCTGCTCGCATATGCCGATGACATTGACATAATTGGACGAAGTCAGCGAGATGTCATTGAGGCCTTTACGAGCATTGAGATGGAAGCGGCCCAAATAGGTCTGGCGGTAAATGAGGGCAAAACGAAATATATGTTGATGTCGTAAATGGACACGAACTACCGGCGCCTTGGCCAGGGCGCACATATTGGCAGGTATAATTTCGAGGTAGCCAAGGACTTCGTCTACCTAGGCTCCGTAGTGACATGCAGAAATGACATCAATGCCGAAATCAAACGCAGAATAACTCCTGCCAACCGCTGTTTCTTTCGGCTCGGGAGGCAATTGAGAACAAGAGCCCTCTCTCGAAACACCAAGCGACACCACAGCGACATGAACATAGCATGGCGTCTTCGGATCCAATGCCTAAAATGGCTGGCTCATGTTGAGCGCATAGAAATCACAGCTCCGGTGCGGAAGGTCTTTGAATCCAACTCCAAAGGGCGACGCAGTCGAGGACGGCCAAATTGAGGGTGGCGCAACCAAGTGGAAGAGGACCTTAACCACCTAGGCGTGCGGCACTGGAGACTGCTGGCGAAAGACCGTGCCAGATGGAGAGGTTTTTTAAAGGAGGCCCAGGTTCGCCATGAACTGTAGCGCCAAAAGAAGATGAAGAAGGTAGGATTCTTAGACGAATAATGGGTAATGTATCGGTTCTCGTCAGATGTGTTTCTTAATTATTTAATTTCTAACAAAAAAAACGGCTGAAAACTTACTCACTTTTAAGTTGCGTAAGTGCGGAATCAGTCAATATCATCTTTGTTTCTCGAGATAATCGAGACGAAAATTCCGATACGCACATACGTACACACACACACACATATCTCTATAAAAACCTTGAATTTGGATTCTGGTGACCTTGAAACGAGGAGATATCTCAACATTTGGAAATCGCAAAATCGGCCTCATTAGAATAATTTCCCACTGGGAAGTTAAAAAAAAATGTTTGTAACATTGCACCAAGACTTCGCCAGTTGGTCTCATTGTTTAAACGTTTATAAAAGAACAGCAAAAGATGCAATTAATCCAAGAGCGCCGAAAGTGTTTTAGAAATTGACAACTTGAATAGAATGAAAATTGCCTGATGAGCTGAAGACATTAAAGACGTTCACGCAATCGTGTGTTATGCTTACGAACATGGCCAGTTCTCAAATATGGTACCCTCCGTTGGAAACAATTGCCCAATCGAACAATTTAAGAATAGAGAAAACGTTTGTCAAGGTTTTAGGTCGCTATGATGGCAAGTGACCATTCTTCTTGAATGTATGTTTTGGCGAGTGCTTTGAAACGTAGGTAAGAGAAAACAGCCTTTCGGAGAAGATTCCCCACCTGCACACAAAAAAAATATCAAAATGTGGTGCCCTTAAGAAAGTCCTTCTTCACCAATGAAAGAAGACTGCGTCGACAAATTTGCCGGCCAACTTATGAACATCTACATATATAAATATTCAAAAGAAAATTCTAAAATCAATAACGTATTCCAACACAATTTAAATATTTTGGATATGTGTCGTATGTTAAGTTTCATAACTAAGTTTTTATTTTCAAGCATCTAAGATCTAAGTGTATAAATAAAATGGAATTATTTTTGAGTGCTAGCATCTTGAGTTTATGTGAAAAGAGTTCTCATTAAAAAAAATCCACCGGCAAAAAAGCAAGAATATAATTACTGAAATTTGGCCATATGCTGATGTATGACTAGCAATCACACATGTACGTGCCAACGTGCCGATTTAACCTTTTGGTCAGTCTAAGCTTCCAAAGTATTTGAATGTTCATAATTTGCATCTTGCATATATAAAAATAAATAAGGATCTTGGCCATATATCAACTGTCTCAGCAATATAGATAATATATAATATATAGAGAGCACCGTGGCGCAGTGGGTAGTGTGTTGGCCTCTGACGCCGATGACACGGGATCGAATCCCGACACAGCCATGTCATCGAACGTGTTTTTCACGGTGTTTCTCCTCAGCGGGGCTCTGACAAAACCCCCTGTAGTAAAATTGTCGTGAAAAGCTTTTCGAAATTCGCCGTTCGGAACCGGAAATAAACTGTAGATCCCTTTCACCTATGGGAAAATGAAACCACACACAACATGGGGGATTGAAAGAGAAGCTCGGCTCAGGTCCTTCATGGACTGTAACACCAACATACATACATAATATATAGATATATATTCTCAAAACAATTTCTAGAAATAAAATTGATATCGGGATATCGTGAAGAAGTAGCAGTCATATGAAATTACAAAGATCGTAACAGACTGTAACTACCTATTGGAAAAAAATATATTTTATGAATTGGGCCCTTTCAGAAAAAACTCAAACACCACAAGTTCTCCTCCGGCGGGATCTACGAAAGAAATCAAGCGCACTGAAACGATGAACTTCTCAGGCAAAAAGTGTTCAGAAGAATTCTCATATTCACGTAAAGCTATGTAAAATGGGGCTTCTTTGCGAAGAACTGCAGAGGGAGTTAAAAACTCTAAAAGCCGTATCCGAATCGCAACTTATTCGTCCGGGTAATGTAAATTATTACAGGGGCGAAGAAGAATTAAGTCGCGAAACGCACGGGTTCTTAAAACGATCAGTCAAAGAACCCGAAACTGATTGGTTACCTGGGATTATAGATGCCAAGGAAAACAAGGTGTCAGCAATACATACGTGTAGCGACAAAGTACTAAAGGACAAGCAGCGACCACCGTCGCCAAAGAACAAGGGTACAAGAGAACGAAGCTGCATTAACCACCATCGATAAATATCATCGCAATTGATGAATATGATCAGATGCACGAAATTGTAAAAAATTTTGCCGGAAACTGTTCATAAGTTAAAATTGCGGAGCAAACACGACTGGACTATATAAATATCCAGCGCTGAAGTTTTCGATTAGTGTCTCAAGAGATTGCCAATAAGAAAATGTGGTGACTCTTCTTCTTAGTGGGTGCTACAATTCGGGGTGAACCTGGGCCTCAACCAACATGCCCCTCCATCTAGCACGATCTTTCGCTAGCCTTTTCCGTTGCCGCACACCCAGTTGGTTGAGGTCCCCTTCCACCTGTGTGCGCCATCTTAAGGGCGGCCGTAATCTGCTTCTTCGTCTCTCGGGGTTGGATTCAAAGACTCTCCGGGCTGGAGCTGTGGTGTCCATTCGCTCTACATGGCCCAGCCATCTTAGGCGTTGAATCCGTAGACGCCTGACTAGGCTCATGTCGCTGTACAGCCCGTAAAGTTCGTGGTTGAATCTTCTCCTCCATCCCCGTCTGCATGCGTGGCCCAAAAATCACGCACAAAATCTTTCTCTCGAACCGACCAAGGGTCTCCTCATCCGCTTTTGATAGTGTCCATGCTTCTGCGCCATACAACAGGACCGGGATGATAAGGGTCCTATATAGAGTCAACTTTGTCATTCGGGAGAGGGCTCTATTACTCAGTTGCCTCCTGAGCCCAAAGAAACAGCGATTGGCAAGAGTGATTCTGCGTTTGATTTCGGAACTGATGCCGTTGTTCCAGGTCACTGCGGAGCCAAGGTAGACGAAGTCCATAACTACCTCGAACTTATATCTGCCTACACAAACGTTCTGGCCGAGACGTCGGTGTTAAGCGCCCTTTTTTGATGAGAGCATATATTTAGTTTTGCCCTCGTTTACCGCCAAACCAATTTTCGCCGCCTCCATCTCAATACTCGCAAACGCCTCATTGACATCTCGCTGTGGTCTACCTATTATGTCAATATCGTCGGCGAATGCAAGGAGTTGCGAGGATTTGAAATACATTGTGCCTCTTATATTGGCCAGTGATATTTGCACAATCATTTCCAATATGATGTTGGAGAAATCACACGACAGCGCATCGCCCTGCCTAAATCCTTTTTTGACATCAAAACTATCGGTAAGGTGTTCACCGATTCGGATGGAGCAGCGAGCATTCTCCAAAGTCATCCTGCATAGTCTGACGAGTTTAGCAGGTATGTCAAAGGTAGACATAGCGTTGTATAGCTCGTCTCCAATTATACTGTCGTATGCGGCTTTGAAGTCGACAAATAGGTGGTGAGTGTCGACATGAATTTCATTGGTTTTCTCCAGTATCTGCCGTAGTGTGAAGATTTGGTCGATGGTGGACTTCCCTGGTCTGAATCCGCACTGATAAGGACCTATCAGCTTATTTACAAAAGGCTTCAGGCGTTCACACAAAACGGCAGAGAAGATTTTGTAGGCGATGTTAAGGAGACTTATTCCTCTATAGTTGGCGCAATCAGAGGGGTCTCCTTTCTTGCGGATCGGGCATACGATGCTGAGACTCCATTCCTCGGGCATGCTTTCCTCTAACCATATCTTACGGATGAGCTGGTGCATGCTCCCAACAAGGTCATCCCCAGCTGCTTTGATGAGCTCAGCAGACAGTCCGTCTGCGCCAGCAGCTTTATTCGACTTGAGCTTCGATATGGCAATCTTAACTTCGTCGAGGTCAGGGAGACAGAATTCTCTGCGGTCTCCGTCGATTAGAAATGGATCATTCTGCCTGACAGCGGTATATTGACTAACATCGCCGTTATACAGTCTGCAGAAGTGGTTTTTCCATATTCTCAGCATCGACTGCGGTTTTACTACTAGGTATCCGTTCTCATCCCTGCAGGCTTCCGTTCTGGCTTTATAACCTTGGCATGTTCGCTTTATCTGTTGATAAAACTTTCGAACGTCACGCCTGCAGTAACACCTCTCCAAATCCTCAATCGCGCGCCTCTCGTTGCTCTTTCTTCTTTCTTCTAAGAAGCTTATGCTCCTCCCTTCTCACGAGCCGCTCTTGTTCTTTTATGCAGCGAGGCCTTATATGCATTCTGCTTCGCTGTATGAATCCTCCTGCACTCGTCATCGAACCAGGTGTTTCTTCGTGGTGGAGCCTTGAAAGCCGAAACTTCGGATGCAGAGCTTTTCAAGGCTGGTTTGCAAAGGCTCCACTGCTGTTCTATTGATAGCGTGGAGGATTGAGGTGTATTGGAGAGCTTAAGGGAGACGCGATCGGTAAAAGCACGAGCGGTTTCTGGCGATAGTAGCATTCCGACGTCATAACTTTGTATTCTTACTCTACTCCGTTGCGTTCGTGATATCCGTAAGCGCATCTTGGCTACAACAAGATAGTGGTCCGAGTCGACGTTAACCCCTCGGAAAGTTAGAACATCAAGAACAGTGGAGGAGTGTCTGACGTCGATGGTGATTATACTTATGAAAATAAGGCTGAAAGGCCTTTCAGAGGGATAGCTAAGGTTATGCCCGCCTCAAGCCCATATGAGAAGATTATCTCCGATCTAAAAAATAAAGGTTTCAAAATAATTGGTGTCGTTAATATCTCCGCGCGAGTTACGTTCCTTCACCCTATTCCACCAACTGTGTTAGACCAAAGGTCAAGTTCGTTGAGAACCTGAGCCGATCACGACTCAGCTCGATGAACGCAAACAATTCAGTGTGCGAAACACCTGAGTAATCAAATCCAAAGAATTGCGTACGATGAATTGATGAGTTCACTTCAAGCCTCGTAACGCGACGGTCAGTTAATTCAATAAATATCAATTGTCAAAAAAAATTTTTTTTTCCATTTTTCTTTGTGGTAGATATTCCGAAGAATATCCAGAGTTAAGTGGCGCAGTGGGCAATTTTGTTTTCTAAAGAAAATGAATATAGTGATACGAACCCTATGAATTCCTTATAAAAAACCAATTAAGTCAAATATTCGACTCAAATCGTAACTTAGACAGTAAGAGTGACAATAATATTGATACTTATAGTGATATTATGGCAACAACAGAATTAGCACTATTTATGCGGTCAATGCAACAGCGGCAAGACCAGATTGATCAGTTGCGATTACGATTAAATCAATAATACCTTTCAATTGTCACCGGAACAAGCCCTCAACCATTTACGCAACATAAAACCTTTTTATGGCAAGGACCTTTTAATGTTCAAGTTGATGGAATTCATCAAATAAGTCAGCAATGCCATAGCATTTTGAAACAACTAAACATTGAATCAGGACGATATCACAATAATACTGGCTAAACGTTGTGTTCAACGACTCGGAGATTACCTTATTTGGGAAGTAGCAGGACACGAATTAAGACTACACTTCAGACCTCGGAAGGACTACGCCGAATTAATAAACGAATGCCGCAACCTTAAACTAATAAAACTTAGAGAACTATTCGATAAGGTTAGATCAGTTAACTATGAGTTAAATGAGTTATATAATTCTGAAAGCGAAGGTGATAAACCAATTATATATTCACCTCGTAATAATGACAAGTATCTTTTAGATATTGTTAAAGAAAAATTAAATAATTCAGTTCGCGGTAATGTAGGCAATAATGATTCGCTTATTCAAATGTACAAAAGGTTTGCTGAGTTGAAATTATTAGATGACGAAAGAGCAATTGATATTGCTCACCGGAGAAGAAACAATTATAGAGATTATAGAGACAAATTAAATACAGACGAAACGATTACAATAACTCACAGATTGTAGAATATTCAGCCAACGATGGGGGTAATCGATTGATAATGTCGACAGTAACAGGCACGGAAGTGCCCCCGCCAAGTCGAGCAAAAAAGCGGCACGCCCGTACCATCCTTTTCTCAAACCATTTAAGGCCATTTTCGCCCCCCATTACTTCGTTGTGGATAAGCAAGCATTGCATAAACACGGTATATTTTAAATTCCATTCAATTTGAATCAGTAGTTTAAGAATTATAACGAGTCAACATTTCTTAATTTTGTCACTCACTGACTGACTGACCGACCATCAAAACTCTAAGGCACTTCTAGCAGACACAGAAGCTTAAAATTTGGAACACAACTAGTGTTTAGTGTATAAATCAAAGGAAAACTAAAATATTTTGCAAATTCGGTTAAGTTTTATAGATAAACTGACTGCAAAAATAACTTTGTAATCCCATATAAACACATAGATAGGATCACACACGTACGCATTTGCAGTGAATGAATCAGTTTGCCTGTATACGTAAAAACAATGGAAAAATAGGGGTAGTCACTGCACGACTACATACATATAGCACGACTACGAATACGATCACTCGTCCGACCAGTAAAACCAGTACCCTTGTGTTCGGCATCGAGCAGCTTAAAAGCATTCGTATCGGCGAGTACATACATATGTATTGTTGCGGAGACACAAACTGACGGTTAAGTTCGAATTTCGCTATCGAAGTTCGAAAGCTCTGGTGAAGGGGAAATTGGAATGATCGAAACTTCCAACGGCGTTATGCCGAATGTAAGACCATTCTAGAGTTTTCCGAAGGGGAACTTCCGACGGCGAACATTCGAGAAGGTGGACCGAGAGCTATATAAGCGCGAACACTCGCCCTTGGCATTCATTCAGTTTGTGGTATTGAACAGCGTGTGACAAGTCAGTGTGATCAAACAGTGTGAAAATAGAAGCTCTCAATAAAGGTTTGTTTGTGTAATAAGGTTTAAAGTGGATAGTATTGGATAATAAATAAAAGTGGTGAAGCTACACAGATAATTGATCTGTGGTGAAACAAGAAAAGTGTGTGTGTTTTCAATTCGGATAAAAAGGACAATTGTAGTTTATCGCAATCCAGTGGTGCCAACCCTGTTTGGTGTGGGGATTGAATATTTCGTAACAGTATGCATGTGCTTACGCACCCTGCACCACCAAGAACTCTTTTTCAAAGAGGGTGACAAGTTAAAGTGTTCACATGAAATAGAACATGAAATCGTCACCACCGTCAGTTATCCAATCTTTTCGAAAATATATCGTCATCCCCAACAACATGGGAAAGAAATAGAGAAAAAATGATTGAAGAAAGCAATTCTCCATATAATTCCCTTCCTTGGATTGTTCCAAAGAAAACTGACAATTCTGGTCAAAAAAAAAAAAAAAGGGCGAATAGTTATCGACTAGCGTTAACTGAATGAGGGGACGATAGACGATCAATTCGAAATTCCCAATGTGGAAACGATATTGGATAAATTGGGTAAAGCCCAATATTTTACGACTTTGGATCTGGCAAAGGGTTTTCACCAGATCCTTGTTAAGCCAGAGGATCAAAAGAAAACGACAATTTTCTACTCCAAAGGGACACTATGAGTACGTAAGGATCAGTCTGTTAATCACATCTATCAGAAGTAAGTGCTAGTGTGTGGGGTGCACGCTTCCATTTCTTTTCCTACAAAACAAATTATTCTTAATTAATTAGCTATGAATTGTCTAATCTGTAAAGAAAATTTGACCGAAGTGGTTCTTCTAAAATCGACTGTATTGACTGCAAATGTTTCTTCCATTGTGCGTGCATGAATTTAAATCTATCTGACTTTGAGTATATGAACTCGAGCAATCTGAGATTTCACTGTGACAAGTGCCCTACTCTTTGCCGAAAACCGTAACAAAAACAACAGACTGTTGCTACGGCCTATACGATTGCATCAATTCAACGAAAATAGCAAAAATAAGTCGCTGGAACAACAAAACAACAGTCGAAATCACAGCCCACAACAACAACAACACCTACCAGCCTAACGAAGTCTGCAATAAAACAAGAAGAAATCACCAGCGCAATGCCAGCGGAGCAATCCCAAAACAGTAGCGGGAGCAGCAGTTTAATAACCCTTCAACTGCTGTACAAGGAGCTTATTAGCCTGAATAAGTTTTTTAGATAAACTGACTGCAAAAATAACTTGGTAATCTATACTAATATTATAAATGTGAAAGTGTGTGTGTCTGTTTGTCCGTCTTTCACGGCAAAACGATGATTTTTTAAGTGAAAATAGCGGAGGGGATGGAGAGTGACATAGGCTTTCTAACTCCCCCCCCCCCACACACACACACACTTCCCTAAAATGCGGTGGGGGGTGTGGGTGGATATTTGTACGGAGCAAACAAAAATTGAGCAGGGGATGGAAATTTGTTTGAGACAAACGAATACAACGAATAATAAAATAATTGAATTAAAACAAATTAACCTTCACATGAACAGTATCTACCCGGGTAGATATTTTAATTTTCTTTTTCCAATATTTCCGCGACTTTTGATTATATGTTCATGCCGCCCCGACTCAGTGACTAACTTTTTTGTAGCTTTGAGAATATGTTAAAAAAAAATAATTTAGAGAATGTTCCTCCAAGTCTTGACCATTTTTCTACGTGCACGAACAGTATCTACCCAGGTAGATACAGTATTTTTCATACATTTTGTATACATATGTATACACACATGCATATGTACATTCATGACAACAATGCCATCATTTCTCCACATTGCGAGATTTAAACTTTGCGAGAATTTCAAATGCCTACTCAGATTCGATTTGCACAACTTCGCTTCAAGCGAAATATCGTATTTTTTGGGTGGATAACTATGGAGTGCCATGAGTTATTCAAAGTAAACAAATTTGCAAGCTTCAAATGAAAACGACGAATATAAACGACGAATATAGGCATACCGTGACTATTGACTATTGATTCACATTGATTTAACTGCTTTAGATTTTTGGTTACATATTCGTGTTAAGCTTTACGATTTGGTATTGTTGTCTTGGTTTGGTTTTCCGATTTCCGAAAACAAACTCGGTTTCGGATTCGGTTTTACCGTTGTTGTTTTTCGGATTGTATTCATTCGTTTGGTTTAGATTTATAATATTCCTGGACTTTTAAGGAATAAGACAATCGCTTTGGTTTTGGATTTAGTTTTGCTTCGTGAATTGGTTTTGTTTTTTTTTTTGGTTTAAAGTAAATATATATAAAATTTGTTAGTAACATTTATTTTCCACTTGTCCCTCAATAATTCTATGAGTTTTTAAAAGGTCGATTACATAGTTTGTTGTATTTGTTTAATTAGAGTTAGCAATATTTTTGGACATTTATTTTTTTAAAATGCCTCGCAAACGCAAGTCAAACCTTTCAAGAGTGTCTTCTCAATCACAAGCGAATAGATTAGCTCGGTCCCAAGATTCTCTTGAAGATGCTGAACTGAGAAGACAAGGACAGGCAGAACGTCAAGTCGCTTTGAGAGTCTTGGAAACACCTGCTCAAAATCGGCAGAGGCTGCTCGACGATGCAGAACGTCATGCTGCTCTAAGAGCTTCTGAAACACCCGCTCGAGCTCAGCAATGGCTACTCGAAAACGTAGAACGTCAAGCTGCTTTAAGAGCAGCTGAAATACCTGAACAAGCACAGGCACGCAGAAATTTAATTGCGCAGCTCCAAGCAGAACGTCGGCGTAATTTTGAAAGAAATAATTGGTCGATATTTAATGAAGCTGCATTTAATTACGATCCACTAATTGATTGTAAAAATCACAGGCTGATTGTTGTAGGACTGATGGACAAGGCGTGTCGTTTTTGTAGCGCATTAAAATGGAAAGATGAGACCCCAGGCATGTGCTGTAGCAGCGGCAAAGTTTCACTTCCTCTATTCGGGGCGCCAGAGGAACCTTTAAAAACTCTATTTCTATATGATGCTGATGAGTCACGGCGCTTTTTAAATAAGATCCGGAAATATAACTCGTGCTTTCAGATGACGTCTTTTGGAGTAGACCGGGAAGCAATAATGCCAGGATTTTCGCCAACATTTACGGTGCAAGGGCAAATTTATCACAGGATCGGTGCACTTTTTCCAGCTGACAACGAACAGCACACATTTTTGCTGGTTTACTTTATGGGAGACGAAGAAGTTGAGGTAGACCGTCGATGCCAATCTATCCCGGGAGTAGAAAGAGACACGGTGCTGAAAATTCAAAGATACTTGCATGATAATAATACTTTAGTAAACACGTTTAAAACTGCTTTAGAGAACCTACCTGAACAGCATTGTAAGGTAGTTGAACATGCGGACAGGACTCCTCGGGGAGAGCATGAAAGGCGCTATAATGCGCCATTGATTAATGAAATTGCAGCCGTAGTAAGTGTTGAACAATTTTCTTCACGGGACATTGTCTTGCGAGCACATGATGACACGTTGCAAAGGGTAGCCGATACACACACATTTTATGATGCTCTGCAATACCCATTGATTTATTCCAAAGGACAAGAAGGGTATCACTTTGAAATTCCCCTTATTAATCCAGTGACAAAACAACCCATTGCAAACAAAAAAGTATCGTGTATGGATTTTTATGCCTATCATATGATGTTACGACAAAATGATTTTAACCTTTTAGCTCGGTGCAGACAACTATTTCATCAGTTCTTGGTGGATATGTACGTCAAGGTGGAAAGCGAACGTCTTCGTTTTATTACTTTAAATCAAAAAAAAAGCTACGTGTTGATAATTACATACATTTACAAGATGCAGTTGCTAGCGACGCCAATGTTAATCCTTCAGATCTGGGAAAAATGGTAATTCTTCCGTCAACATTCGTTAACAGCCCCGCTACCTACACCAATACACACAAGACGCATTTACTTATGTACGAACTTACGGCAGACCTAACCTTTTTGCCACTTTCACTTGCAACCCTACATGGAAGGAAAAAACTGATTAACTAATACCGGGCCAAAAAAGTACTGACGGACACGATTTAGTTGCCAAAATGTTTAGATTAAAAGTGCAAAAATAAATTAAGGTATTTACCAAGGGTAAAATATTCGGCGAGGTACAATGTTTCATGTATCCTATTGAATGGCAAAAAAGGGGACTACCATATGTGCATATTCTAATATGGCTTAAACAGAAGATGCGGCCCACCCAAATAGATGAGTTAATTAGCGGCGAGATTCCTGAACCTGAGCAAGATCAAGAATTGTATGACACTATTGTCCGAAACATGGTACACGGTCCCTGTGGTGCACGAAATCCAGCATCGCCATGCATGAAAGATGGAAAATGCACAAAGAATTTCCCTAAACAGCTGTTAAAAGAAACTGTGCACAATGACAATGGCTACCCGTTATACAGGCCCACAGCACCCGAAGATGGTGGCCGAACAGTTACAATTGAGACTCGATTTAGAGCGAACGAAACCTTAGACAACAGTTGGATCGTCCCGTATTCGCCCATTCTATGTGAAATGTTCAGTGCTCATATTAATGTAGAAGCCTGTAGCTCTGTCCGCGCAATCAAATATATATGCAAATATATAAACAAAGGAAATGACCAGGCTATATTTATTCTCAGGAATGAAGGTGGAGCACATCTTCTAAACGAAGTGCAAACCTTTCAACCAGGACGTTACGTCAGCAGTAATGAGGCAGCGTGGCGGCTCCTTGGTTTCCCCTTGCATGAAAGACATCCAGCAGTAACCCACCTTGCTGTACACTTAGAAAATGGAGAGCGCATATATTTTAATGAGAACAATTTCCAAAAAAGAGTATCATCACCGCCCAAAACAACATGAACAGCCTTTTTCCATCATTGTCAGGCCGATCCCTTTGCAAAAACGTGTTTCTATGCCGAAGTCCCCCGTTACTATACCTGGAACACGTCTACAAAGGAGTGGAAACGCCGTATTCAAGGCGTGCCTGTTGAGAATTGGCCCGGAGTGAAATCATCTGATGCCCTTGTTCGTGTGTACACCGTCCACGTTACCAATTTTGAATGTTTCTGTTTACGTTTGCTGCTACACCATGTTCGGGGTCCTACAAGCTATAGAGATCTTAAAATTGTCAATGGCCAGGAATGCGCAACATATAGAGAAGCATGTGAAGTTCTGGGTCTGTTAGAGAATGGGACGAAACTATGGAGGAAGCCGTCCAGTGCCAATCGCCAGCCAAATTCAGGGACCTTTATGCAACCCTCATATCATCTTGCGGGCTATCTAATCCTAATGAATTATGGAACAAATATAAAGAGTACATGGCGGAAGACATTTTGCAAAGGCTACAGCAGACACACACGGACATGACATGCAATGAACACATTTATAACAAAGCCCTTGGAAAAATTGAAGACAAAATAATGGCAATGGTGGGTAAACGGTTGAGGGAATTTGGAGTGATTAGCCCTCGGCGAACGAACGAAAATGAACTATCTGATGAGATTGTACGAGAAACAAACTACGACATACCAGCTTTGCAGCAACAAGTAGCTGAATTGGTACCCCAATTACTACCAGAGCAAAAACGAGTATTTGACCAAGTGTAGCAACAAATGGAATCTGGGAATGGCGTACTACTCTTTGTTGATACCCCAGGAGGAACAGGAAAAACAGTTTTGCTAAATTTGTTGCTGGCGCAAGTAAGAAAAGATAGTAACATTGCTGAGGCCGTAGCTTCCTCCGGTATAGCCGCCACGTTGCTGAGCGGGGGTCGTACTGCGCATTCTCTTTTCAAATTACCACTAAATTCCGCCCAGCAAGATTCACCTATCTGTAATTTTAGTAAAAATAGCGCACGAGGTGCTATGCTACGTCAGTGCAAGCTCTTAGTGTGGGATGAAAGTACTATGGCGCACAAAAAAGCGGTAGGAGCACTAAATCGAACGCTCCAGGATTTGCGCAACAATACCGATGTTATGGGAGGGATGGTGGTTTTATTGGCTGGTGATTTCTGCCAAACGTTACCAGTCATTCAGAAGGGGACACCTGCAGACGAAATTAAAGCATGTCTCAAGTCGTCCGTAAGAAAGTTCAATTTGACTACAAATATGAGAGTGCATCTATATGATGACACAAATGCTGGCAACTATGCCGAAACACTATTGAAAATAGGAGATGGTCGGTTAGAAACAGATGCCCAGGGCTGTGTGACAGTGACGAGAGATGTTTGTCACTTAGTACACCTTAGTTTACCCAGATTTACAAAATAATATACACGAAAATCAATATTTATGTGAAAGATCAATTTTAGCACCTACAAATGATGTTGTCGACAAAATAAATTCAGACATATTGAGTAAAGTACCAGGAAATACAACAGAGTATTTATCAATAGACACAGTTATGGATACAGAACAGAGCACATCATATCCCGTAGAATTTCTAAATTCGCCTGAGCTGTCAGGTGTGCCCTTACACAAGCTTCAATTAAAGCTAGGCGTCCCAGTCATGCTTATGCGAAATGCCCTGAGACTATCTTAACCGGCGTAGGAAAGGGTGAAAATGTACTGATCCCACGAATCCCAATAATTTCCACAGATCTCCCGTGCACCACCTCCCACCATGGGGGTGGCCGTGGTGCAGTGGTTTACATCATCGACCGCCGAGCGAAAGGTCTATGGTTCAAATTCGCTTCGTAGCCAAGAAAAAGTAATTCCTATACGGACAAGTATGCAACGCAGTTGTGAATGGAAAGTGACCAGACGTACTGCTGCAGGCATAACACTCACAGTATATGGTCAACCCAAATTCATCCTCTGCGTATGCAATACTAAAGTGCTCGAACGAATTACTACGGACTATAACCAACGCGGAATTTGGTCGGCTCTCGTCCTATCTAGGTCTAGGACAACCACCCCTGAGAGTAGTGAACGAACATCAACGACCCCAACCACTGCACTCCGTTCAGGTTGTGTGTGTAAACACATCATAAGAGAATATAACAAAAACTCTTGAACCTGCGCGAGTTTCTAAAAAAAAAAAAACAAAAAGGCTACAATTTCCTCTAAAGCTTAGTTTCGCTAGGACCATAAACAAAGCGCAAGGTCAAACATTAAAGGTGGCTGGGGTGAACTTAGAAAAGCCGTGCTTTTCCCATGGACAATTGTATGTAGCATGTTCGCGTGTGTCCAATGCCCAGAATCTTCACATTCTATCCCCAAATGGAAAGACATATAATATCGTCTACAGTAGCGTATTAAAATAACATTCTGTTCCGAGTTCTCTTCTCTGTTCTAAATCAGGAAAGGGGAACCGTCTTACCTCGAATTTAACGCGAGTGAAGCCGCGGGCAAAAGTTAGTCCCATTTAAATACATAGATAGGATCACAAACGTACGCATTTGCAGTGAATGAATCAGTTTGCCTGTATATGTATAAACAATGGAATAATAGGGGTAGATAGACACTGCACGACTACATACGTATAGTACGACTACGAATACGATCACTCGTCCGACCAGTAAAACCAGTACTCGTGTGTTCGGCATCGAGCAGCTTAAAAACATTCGTATCGGCGGGTACATACATATGTATGTATGTATACCCACTGCGCAACGGCGCTCTCTTTATCACCCACAAATAAATAAATACAAATATGTATAATAAAAAGTAACAAAAAGTTTCTTTAGTATGTATGTATATGTAGTTTCTACTTTCTAGTAAAAAGAAAATAACTCAGTTTTAAAGAAAAGATAAAAAACGATCCTCGATTTTCATGTGGGGCCATCACCAGCAGCTATGCTGCTCAGGTTGAGTAGGGAGCTAATCGTTTACATAAGAGTATTTTCCAGATCGTGGACGCATCATTCATCAACCCGAGAGAGAGAGAGAGAGTTCACTAACATGAGAGCTCAGCCACAAATACGTCGTCGCCAACCACTTTCCGGAGGGAGCTTATTACCATGATATGTAAGGGGACCAAGAGCACTGCTACTGGTCGGGGTGTGCGGTACCGGTATCAGATGGTTGCGGATGGCAAACGGGTCAGCCTGGTACAGGTTGCTGAATCAGGTGATTGTACGGGAGTTACTCGAGGGGAAAGCAACGGATGGGCGGCGAACACGGGTGGCAACCGGAGGCAGTCGAGATTGAGTAACGAGTCATGACGGTCTGGGAAGAAGTAGTTTTTGGCGGAACGGGAACATTGAGGCGAAACACAGGTTACAAGAAATATATTGAACAAACGCATTATAACACATGTTATTAAGATTGAATTAAATAAAAAAAAAAATCGAATTCCTACATACATATTAAACATAAGTAAAGAAAGAAATTCTTTTTTCTATATTTAGCTTATTAATCATTTCCTGCGAAATGTAAAAACAGTATGGCATCCATTTTCTCACCCTTTAGATTATTTCTCTTCTGATCTAACACTCGGTTTGCAGAACTGAACGCTCGTTCACTTGAGGAGCTAGACGTCGGAATACATAAGATTTTTCATCCTAGTTGGTGGATTTAAATTAAATTAAATTAAAATTAAATTAAATTCGGATCTCGATAACACCAACGCCATTGAATGTTTATTTCGCGACGTTCCTCCTCGGCGGGGTACTGGCAAAACCCGCCGTAGTAAACTTGCCATGGAAAAGCTTCTCGACTCACGCCATTCGGAATCGGCATTAAACTGTAGGTCCCTTTAACCTGTGCGAAAAATAAATCACACCCAAAATGGGTGATTGTGAGAAGCTTGGCTCAGGTACTTCATGGGCTGTAACGCCACAAAAGAAGAAGATATACATAAATATCTTATTTTATAGGATATTTATTAAAGAACTGCTCCTCGTCTTGAGCATCACTGCAGTCCGACGTAGTACCATGAAGATCTATTTCGTGGAAATCAGAAGAAGACGAAAGTGTGATAGAAAAGTTTTCAGGAGTTTCAGCTCATCCTTTACAGGAGCATACATTTCGTCACGCGTATTATCGTTGAAGAAGTGTAGTTGTTTATATTCGGGCCATAAAATTGCAGCTAAATTATGAATGTCCAAAACATTATCCAAACAATGTCGAATAACCACTTGAACTTCAATCAATGTTTGTTCATTATATAGCTTTTCTTTTGGTTGTGTAAGATAACTAATTGAATTGTAGGCTTTCTATCCCCCTCATTTTAAATGGCTGTTTGAATATTTACCAATCTATTTAACAGATAGTTTTCAATTCTACTTACTTACTTAACGGGTGGTACAGTTCGGGGTGAACCTGGGCCTCAACCAACATGCCTCTCCACCTAGCATGATCTTTCGCTGGTCTTTTCCAATGCCGCACGCCCAGTTGGTTGAGGTCCCTTTCCACCTGTGCGCGCCACCTTAGGTGCGGCCGTCCTCTGTTTCTTCGTCCCTCGGGGTTGGATTCAAAGACTCTACGGGCTGGAGCTGTGGTGTCCATTCGCTCTACATGGCCTAGCCATTTTAGGCGTTGGATCCGTAGACGCCTGACCAGACTCATGTCGCTGTACAACCCGTACAGTTCGTGATTGAATCTTCTCCTCCAACCCTCCTCTGTGTTTATGGGACCGAAAATCGAACGCAGAATCTTTCTCTCGAAATGACCAAGGATTTCCTCATCCGCTTTAGATAAAGTCCATGTTTCTGCGCCGTATAACAGGACCGGGATAATTCAGGTCTTATATAAGGTCAACTTGGTCGTACGGGAGAGGGCTCTACTTCTCAGTTGCCTCCTGAGCCCAAAGAAGCAGCGGTTGGCAAGAGTAATTTTGCGCTTGATTTCGAAACTGGTGTCGTTGTTCCAAGTCACTGCGGAGCCGAGGTATATGAAGTCCTTAACTACCTCGAACTTATATCTGCCAATATGCACGTTCTGTCCAAGACGCCGGTGGTAAATGTCCTTTTTCGATGACAGCAGATATTTAGTATTGCCCTCATTAACTGCCAAACCAATTTTTGCCGCCTCCATCTCAATACTCGCAAACGCCTCATGGACATCTTGCTGCGATCTGCTTATTATGTCAATGTCGTCGGCGTATGCAAGGAGTTGCGAGGATTTGAAATAGATTGTGCCTCTTGTATTGGCCTGTGATTTTTGCACAATCATTTCTAATATTTCGAAACTATCGGTCAGTTCTGCACCGATTCGGATGGAGCAGCGAGCATTTTCCAGGGTCACCTTGCATAGTCTGACGAGCTTAGCAGGGATGTCAAAAGTAAATTTGGCGTTATATAGCTCGTCTCTAATTACGCTGTCGTATGCGGCCTTGAAGTCGACGAATGGTTTTCTCCAGGATCTGCGGTAGTGTGAAGATTTGATCGATGGTGGACTTCCCTGACCTGAAGCCGCACTGATAAGGACCTATCAGCTTGTTTACGACTGGCTTCAGGCGGAAGCGAAGATCTTGTATGTGACATTAAGGAGACTTATTCCTCTATAGTTGGCGCAGTCCAAGGGGTCTCCTTTTTTGTGGATCATGCAAACAATGCTGAGACTCCATTCCTCGGGCATGCTTTCCTCTGACCATATCTTACAGATAAGCCGGTGCATGCTCATAACCAGCTCACCCCCAGCCGCTTTGAAGAGCTCAGCAGACAGTCCATCTGCGCCAGCAGCTTTATTCGACTTGAGTTTCGACATGGCAATCTCAACTTCGTCGAGGTCAGGGAGACGGAATTCTCTGCGATCTTCGTCGTTAAAAAATGGATCATTCTGTCTGACGGCGTTATGTTGGCTGTTATCGCCGTTATACAGTCTGCAGAAGTGGTTTTTCCAAATTCTCAGCATCGACTGCGATTCTACTACTAGGTGTCCGTTCTCATCCTTACAGGCCTCCGTTCGGGCTTTTTAGCCTTGAGACATTCGTTTTATCCGCTGATAAAATCTTCGAACGTCGTGCCTGCAATTGCACCTCTCCAAGTTTTCAATCGCCCGCTTCTCGTGCTCTTTCTTTTTTCTCTTGAGAAGGTTATGTTCCTCCCTTTTTTTTAAGCTCGTAGAGCTCAAGAGCCGCTCTTGTTTTTTTGTGTACTGAGGCTTTGTATACCTCGAACCAGGTGTTTCGTCGTGGTGGAGCTTTAAGGCCCAGCACTTCCGTTGCTGTGCTCTTCAGGGCTTGTTTGCACAGGCTCTATTGTTGCTTTACTGACTGAGTGGAGGATTGAGGTGTATCGGAGAGCTTAAGGGAGACGCGGTTGGCAAAGGCACTGGCGATCTCCGGCGATAGTAGCTTTCCGACGTCATAGCTTGGTATTCTAACTCTACTCCGCGGTGTTCGTGTTATGCGTTGACGTATCTTGGCTACTACAAGATAGCGGTCTGAATCGACGTTCGCTCCTCGGAAAGTGCGAACATCAAGAATAGTGGAGGAGTGTCTGACGTCAACCGCGATTTGGTCAATCTGGTTGGTGACTGATTGATCTGACGACCGCCAGGTGCCTTTGTGTATATCGAGGTGGGAAAATCGTGTGCTGGCTACAAGAAGATTTCGCCCCGTGGCAAGGTCGATCAGTCTGTGACCGTTATCGGATGTGGTGTCATGTAGGCTGTGTTTGCCGATGACCCGCTCAAAGATGCTTTCTTTACCCAGCTTAGCGCTAAAATCTGCTAGTATGATTTTGGTATCATAGCTGGAGCATTTGGTACATGTTCTGTCTAGGAGATCAAAGGAACCATTTTTGATTGAGTCATCCTTGTCTTCCGTGGGGGCATGGCCGCATATGATGCTGATGTTACAGAAAGTTGCCTTGATGCGGATCGTTATGAGGCGTTCACTCACATACTGGAAACTTAGGACTTTATGTCTTAGTCCACCTCTAAAAACAAATCCGCATCCAAATAGTCTCTGTCCTTTCTCCCTACAGCAGTCACCGTAATAAATGTCGCAGTTTTTCATCCGCTTTTTACCCGGTCCATTCCATCGCATTTCCTGGATGGCGGTTATGTCCGCTTTATAGCGGTCTAGGGCGTCCGCAAGTTGTTCGGCCGCACGTGGTCTGTTTAGGGACCTAACATTCCACGTACAGAACCGAAAATCCTTGTTTGTTTTTTGTTTTCTTATAGGGTCGTCAACATAGATCCGTTCCGTTTTATTATCCGAGGCTGTTTTTTGTTTCTGAGCAATTAGTGGTTTTACGGTTATGGTTCGCTAGACCATAGCCCAACCGACACTAATCCTGTTTGGTGGCGCAGGATACTCGCCAGTCGGCCTCTTCCGTCAGTAATTTCCCTTTTAAGGGAATATTCCAGATGGCACCACGAGGAGGTGGAAGTAGGACCTGACTAGCAGAGCTGCAAGATGTTCGACTGCAGAGGCTCTTACTCGCTTTTTGTCGGGCCAGCATCCGTCGGCAGATGCTACCCCTACGAGGCCTTTGCTAGTCCTTCACCATTCAATTCTATAAAGACTATATTGTTTCTTTGCCGTCTCTTATATATACATATTTTTTCAATAGTCTGAACATTTTCTCGAGTCGAAAGCAATATACCAAATTTTGTGTTCCGACCTGAAGTGCACTCTTGCCTATCTGTCAGTTTTTCAAGGACATCATCATGATTCACGATACCTACTCGCTAAGGATGCGCGATGCTTCGATGCAGTTTTAACCATTATTACTCGGCGATGCATTCAGAAACGATGCTGAGTACGTAATCGCATCGTTTGCTGTTATACTCAGCGATTATTACTCCGAGTACTTTTGCCTTACGGATATCACGAACGCATCGGAGTAGAGTAAGAATACAAAGTTATGACGTCGGAAATCTACTATCGCCAGAAACCGCTCGTGCTTTTACCGATCGCGTCTCCCTTAAGCTCTCCAATACACCTCAATCCTCCACGCTATCAATAGAACAGCAGTGGAGCCTTTGTAAACAAGCCCTGAAAAGCTCGGCATCCGAAGTTTTGGGTTTCAAGGCTCCACCACGAAGAAACACCTGGTTCGATGACGAGTGCAGGAGGATTCATACAGCGAAGCAGGATGCATATAAGGCCTCGCTGCATAAAAGAACAAGAGCAGCTCGTGAGCTCTACGAGTTAAAAAGAAGGGAGGAGCATAAGCTTCTTAGAAGAAAGAGGAAAGAGCACGAGAAGCGCGCGATTGAGGATTTGGAGAGGTGTTACTGCAGGCGTGACGTTCGAAAGTTTTATCAACAGATAAAGCGAACATGCCAAGGTTATGAAGACAGAATGGAAGCCTGCAGGGATGAGAACGGACACCTAGTAGTAGAACCGCAGTCGATGCTGAGAATATGGAAAAACCACTTCTGCAGACTGTATAACGGCGATGTTAGTCAATATACCGCTGTCAGGCAGAATGATCCATTTCTAATCGACGGAGACCGCAGAGAATTCTGTCCCCCTGACCTCGACGAAGTTAAGATTGCCATATCGAAGCTCAAGTCGAATAAAGCTGTTGGCTCAGACGGACTGTCTGCTGAGTTCTTCAAGGCAGCTGGGGTTGACCTGGTTGGGAGCATGCACCAGCTCATCCGTAAGATATGGTTAGAGGAAAGCATGCCCGAGGAATGGAGTCTCAGCATCGTATGCCCGATCCACAAGAAAGGAGACTCCTCTGATTGCGCTAACTATAGAGGAATAAGTCTCCTTAACATCGCCTACAAAATCTTCTCTGCCGTTTTGTGTGAACGCCTGAAGCCTTTTGTAAATAAGCTGATAGGTCCTTATCAGTGCGGATTCAGGCCAGGGAAGTCCACCATCGACCAAATCTTCACACTACGGCAGATACTGGAGAAAACCAATGAATTTCAAGTCGACACTCACCACCTATTTGTCAACTTCAAAGCCGCATACGACAGCGTAATTAGAGACGAGCTATACAACGCTATGTCTACCTTTGACATAACTGCTAAACTCGTCAGACTATGCAGGATGACTTTGGAGAATGCTCGCTGCTCTATCCGAATCGGTGAACACCTTACCGATAGTTTTAATGTCAAAAAAGGATTTAGGCAGGGCGATGCGCTGTTGTGTGATTTTTTCAACATCATATTAGAAATGATTGTGCAAAAATCACTGGCCAATACAAGAGGCACAATCTATATCAAATCCTCGCAACTCCTTGCATACGCCGACGATATTGACATAATAGGTAGATCAGAACGAGATGCCAATGAGGCGTTTACGAGCATTAAGTTCGAGGCGGCGAAAGTTGGTCTGGCGGTAAACGAGGGCAAAACTAAATATATGCTGTCATCAAAAAAGGACGCTCAACACCGACGTCTCGGCCAGAACGTTTGTATAGGCAGATATAAGTTCGAGGTAGTTAAGGACTTCGTCTACCTTGGCTCCGCAGAAACCTGGAACAACGACATCAGTTCCGAAATCAAACGCAGAATCACTCTTGCCAATCGCTGTTTCTTTGGGCTCAGGAGGCAACTGAGTAATAGAGCCCTCTCCCGAACGACAAAGTTGACTCTATATTATACCCTAATCATCCCGGTCCTGTTGTACGGCGCAGAAGCATGGACACTATCAAAAGCGGATGAGGAGGCCCTTGGTCGGTTCGAGAGAAAGATTTTGCGCGTGATTTTTGGGCCTATAAACGCAGACGGGGGATGGAGGAGAAGATTCAACCACGAACTTTACGGGCTGTACAGCGACATGAGCCTAGTCAGGCGTCTACGGATTCAACGCGTAAGATGGCTGGGCCATGTAGAGCGAATGGACACCACAGCTCCAGCCCGGAGAGTCTTTGAATCCAACCCCGAGGGACGAAGAAGCAGAGGACGGCCGCCCTTAAGATGGCGCACACAGGTAGAAGGGGACCTCAGCCAACTGGGTGTGCGGCAATGGAAAAGGCTAGCGAAAGATCGTGCTAGATGGAGGGGTATGTTGGTTGAGGCCCAGGCTCACCCCGAACTGTAGCGCCCACTAAGAAAAAGAAGAAAAAGTTCTTTTGCCTAGATACTTATGTATAGTTATGTTCAAAGGTAACTTTTAAAATTGTCAATCAACGGAATAAAAAAGCAAAAATGGGACATGTCTTATGAAAGTTGTACCAAAATCCCCCCAAGTATTAAGAAGACTTAATTGCGCGAAATTGCTATAAAAAAAAGAACACTAATAATCATAACCGCGGTCGGCGGAGGTGGCTTGCCCGCTTCCACGCTTCCTGTCCATCACAGAAAAGTGGTCATTTTCTTCCAGGCAACCTTTGGGTCTTACTGCGATATCGCAGGTATAAACAAAACCACGTTTTATTTAACTAACGCAAATGGTATCAGTTAGCATGGATATAAACATTTAGATAATCTTTATATAAATCTAATTCTATAGAAAAATAATGGGTTGAGGAATTTATTAATTTAAAAAAAATTTGAGTGCGGCAGTAAATGTCGTACATTAGTTCAAGATAATTCTCTCTTAAGCTTGATGTTGTAATTTTCTGTTAGGTACATTGACAGTATTTACGGTGAATGAGAGATAGCAATTTTACACAGGGATTAAATTTAACCTACAAAAATAAGAAAAGCTCATAAGACAGAGAGTGGGCTTTAAGAAAATCCGTTGTTGGTATTCAAGAGCTAGAAGGTACCGGATAGGAAAAAAGTAGGACTATCCGGTAGGACTGTTGCTACGGCTTATTCGATTGCTGCATCGATTCAACGAAAATAGCAAAAATAAGTCGCTGGAACAACAAAACAACAGTCGCAATCACAGCCAACAACAACAACAACACCTACCAGCCTAACGAAGTCTGCAAGAAAACAAAAAGAAATCACCAGCGCAATGCCAGCGGAGCAATCCCAAAACAGTAGCGGGAGCAGCAGTTCAATAACCCTTCAACTGCTGTACGGGGAGCTTATTAGCCTGAAGAAATTCAACTCGAAGTTTCTCCAAGCAATACAACTGCTAAAAGATGAAAATGCAACACTGCGATCGAGAGTCACAAGCCTGGAAAGCAAACTGAACAAAAGCAGATGGAGGACAAACTGGAAATTCTTGGGGTACCAGAGGTTAAGCAACGAGACTGCATTGGAAAGTGCACAAATTCGTTCATCTTTCTTCGAATGATATCAAACAGAATATTATGAAAAGTAGAATAGGTGCACAAAAAAAAAACTTAACACTTCGATATTTGGTGATATAAGCAGGAAAAGAATTTTCTTCAACGACTATTTTATTAATTACACTCGAGCTTTGTTTCTGGCAGCAAAAAAAGTTAAAGTAGAGAAACATTATAAGTATTTGTGGTTTAGCAACTCTAACATCTTGATGAGAAAGGTTGAAAATGATAATGTCGTCGTTGTAAAATGATTTGATGACCTAGCATCTATTGTAGATTAACATGATGATGAATGTTAGTCTTGATCTTATATACGATGACACTACCAAAATAATAAGAAGCATCAACAATAGCATTGTCTGTTGCGAATGCAATAATAAAAAACTTGTGTTCATTGTGCATCAAAATATTAGAAGCCTGCGAAAAAATGTTGACGTGTTCTTTTTAACCTAGAAGTTTTTAGGTATCCTCCCGAGTTTATTTTCTTGTTGGAGATTTGGATTTATTCTAATGAAATAGAAGACTTCAAGATTCCAAACTACTATTTTTACTATTTCCCGTATTCTGCGGGAGGTGTAGGAGTATTCGTGCGAGATTCATATGAATGTAAAGCAGTTTCTTTTAATTTGAGTAGTGCAGATGCTTTAAAAATCACCTGCAATATATGTAATACTATTGTTAACATTGTCTGTTTGTATAGAGTTCAGTATATGTCCCTTCAAGCATTTTCGAATGAACTCTCAGCCCTTATCAGAAGTGAAAAAAGGGAAAAATTCATTATTCTTGGAGATTTTAACTTAGACACCCTTAGTCCCAACACTACTGTAGACGCATACAGTGCTTTAATGGTCGAGTATGGATCAAAATCATTTTATTATGAACCCACTAGACCAGCTTCTGGCATCTGCCTCGACCAAGTATTTGGGCGCCTTGGAGGCTTGGATATTAATCTATGTACTGGTGTCAACTTTGATCTACAAATTAATAATCACTCTATGACTGGATGAATCCTTCCTAACTTAAACAACAAAATGGTCTTAATCCACACTTCTCCTCAAGTAGCCGAGATTAATTTCAGTCTACTAAATGATAAATTGCTACATGAATTTAGGAAGAAATTTTCACCTCAAGTGAAGCCTCTAGAGCTTACGAAACATTTCTAAAAATCGTTACGCATCACGCTGAAAAATCTAGCTTTTCCGTGTTCCGAATGAAATCTAAAAATAAGCTCAATTTAGTATGTAACTCAAACAGAAGTTGCATACTAAATGCCTAAAGCATCCACTCAATTCTGCCCTGAAAAGTCGTCTCAATACGCTTTGCCAAACAATAAACAAGGACACCTCAATCTACCGTGATAGATATTTTCTCAACAGAATAAACAACGCACAAGGAAATCTTAGAAAAGAATGGGAAGTTATAAATAGTATAATTAATCCTAAATAGGAAAGCGGAAGCATTCCTATCACAAATCCAGCAGACGTAGCTGATGAATTCAATAAATATTTTGCTTCAGTGGGTCAAATGCTTTCCTCCGATAACCTTCCAAGGCAATGCAATTGTTTCGCTAGAGCTAATATTGGTCACTATTCCCCTACGAATAATAGTTTCTTTTTTTAACCTATTACAGGACTCGAGTTGGTGCAAATATTAAACTCCTTCAAAAAATATAATTCATCTGGCTATGATGGAATCTCCAACATCATCCTGAAAAAAATAGCCCTCAATGCTGTTGATGTATTAGCGCCTATTTTTCATTGAAGTATTTTTTCTGGCAAATTTCCTGATTTACTTAAATGTACCAACGTTATACCTATTTTTAAAAAGGGTAACAAAAATTAAAAAGATAACTACAGACCCATTTCCTTACTCCCCGGTAATTTTAAAACTACTGGAGAAAGCAGTCAAAAGTAGAATTGTGAAACATCTCGCCAAAATCAATTATTTTAGTGATAAACAGTTCGGGTTCAGGGAAGGGAAGGCCGTTTTACGGAAGATGCGCTCCTAGATTTTTGTACATATGTCTACAAGGGACTCGATTCTAAGAAATATTATGCCGGGTTATTTGTAGACGTTACAAAAGCTTCTGATACACAAAATTCTTATGAAGAAATAGCACAATTCGGGATTTCGTGGGTTTATGTTGGGCTGGTTAGCTTCTTATCTAAAGAAGAGATCACAAAAAGTCAAAATTGGACAAGCTCTAAGTAGTTCCAGGTTAATTAATCTAGGTGTTCCTCAAGAATCGGTACTTGGACCCATTCTGTTCTCGGTTTATATCAGCTCTTTCCTTGCACTTCCATTTGCTGCTGAAGTGAAAGCCTTCACCGACGACTTGGCATTTGCATTTTGCTCAACGAATCCATTAAGCCTAATTGCTGACATTAATCATGATGTACATTTACTTAGGCTCTGGTTCGCCGAACACAAGTTAGTAGTAAACAATAAGACTAAGCTTGTATATTTCAGTCTCTCAGTGCAAGTAATCCCAGCCATTGACATTATATTCCATGCTTCTAGCTGTTGTAATTGTGATGTGCAAATCACTAATATTGTATATGTATATTGAGCATACTGGCTGTAATCCGAATTGCTTCAAAATTGAAATAGCTCGGCAACAGTTAGATGTTATTATTGACAATACTTTAAGTTGGTGCGAACATATTTCATTGTTGCAGCAATATCTACAATCATCCCCACGCAGTCTCTAACGTCTTAGGAAGTGCTGCTCCACAGGGACTTTCAGAATCATCTACTTTGGGATCATTCACTCACGACTACAGTACGGAATAAGCCTCTGGGGATGTGCTTACTTTAATAAACTAGAACACCTGATCGTCCTACAAAAAAGTGCAATCGGCTCGTTTAGTCCACTCTGTGAAGCTATACAGAAAAGTTCAGATACTGCCCTTAAGGCATCTTTATTTTTTTAAGTTCATTAAGATCTTTTTCATAAGAGGTGGCTACTTGCAGATTCCTAACTCTGATTCCTATAACCTCCGAAGCAACACTGTAACCCTCGTCTACATTCCTTCCTTTCGCATCTCTAGATATAGACATTTCTACTCGATTGCCTCCCGCTAATTATTCAATAGTCTTCCTGAGAACTTACGAACCATTAAATACTTGAGAATATAGATTAAGCAAAAAAAAAAAAAAAAAGAAAGAAAAACGGATACCGTTCGGGCCTAAAAATTTAGAAAACGCAATATTACTAATGTACATGAAAATAACATAAAACGCGCATTTAAATTCACAGGTCAGGACACTTCTCATGTATATACTCATTCTGTTGATAACACCGGTAACTCAAACGGCTGTGATAATTGACAAATTTACTACGTAAATCAGTTACGCAGAAGTTAAAATGGATAAAGTGGAGATAGTAAATAAGTTTGGTATAATATTACACATAGTTAACACAACAGAAATAATAAATATTGTAGATAGTTTAGAAACTAATAGTAATTAATAAGAAAAACCTTCACTTTGAAATAAGATACAAACGCTTTTGCCTCACAGAAATAAGAGAGGATTAATAAACATTTACTCAACTGGGAAACCAATGTACTGGCCTACAGACATTGCAAACACAACCGACCTTATCGATTTTTTCGTTGCAAAAGACTTATTTGATCGCTTCATTAAAATCGAAGACAACTTTGATCTTTCCTCAGACCATTCTCCAGTTACATTGACTAGGCCTGCAAATGAAATTCAAGAAAGTACTAAACTATGAGTACTAAGAGTACTTAGGACGCCGTTCGAATTAATAATACTCCTTTACGCACGTAGCATAAGACAAATAAAGCATCAGGCTACGACTTAATTACAGTGGATGTCCTCAAACATTTTGCGAGAAATGCTCTGTTCAAACTTTTTTATTTTGTGAACGCATCGCTTAGAGTTTAACACGTAGCGAGCCAATGGAACGGCGACCTTTCAGTTATTGTCGTTCCAAAGCCCGGATAGCCATCAACAGAAAAAAAATCTTACCGCCCAATATAGTTGCTGCCAACAGTTTCGAAAGTCTTCGAAAGGATTATCATCAATCGCTTAAGGCCGATTGTCAAAGAAAAGTGTGCTGGATCATCAGTTTGGTTTCAGAAGCAAGCATTCCACTATAGACCTAGTACATCGAGTCGAGTGTATTTCTGGATGTCTTTCAAGCCTTTGACAAAGTGTGCCACGAAGATTTGGGATATAAACTGAGACTGGTTTTCCCCGAATAACTATCGAACGTTCTGGAATACTACTTGTCTAATAGACTCTTTCGTGTTAAACACGGGAGTGAATACTCTAATTTTAGAGCAATTACGGTTGGCGGTCCACAGTGAAGCGAAGTTGGTCCGCTGATTTACCTCCTATTCGCCAGAGACATACCACAAACGGATAGCACCACGCTGGCCACGTTCGCCGAACATACTGCAATTTTGGCCATAGGAAAATCAGTCGAAGAATTAAAGACTAAATTGCAATATGAACCGTATAAGGCTGGGGCTTAAACCAGCCCTTGCGAGCTCCTTTGGGTGCCCATGGTATGCATGCCTTACCATAGTAGAACCAGCTATGCTGTGGTGGACCTTTTCTACACCGGCTTACTGGTGGGATCAACATTTTACATTATATTCTTTATAATAGAGCATAAATTACTTGTCATATTATGCATCCTTCCTTCCTTCCTTCCTTAGGTGGCGCTACAGTCCGTGGTGAACCTGGGCCTCAACCAACAAGCGTCTCCAGCCGGTACGGTCTTTGGCCAGCTGTTTCCAGTGCCGCACGCCCAGTTTGTTGAGGTCCCTTTCCACCTGCGTGCACCACCGCTGAGGCGGCCGTCCTCTGCCGCGCCTTCCTTCCGGAGTGGATTCGAAGACTTTTTGGGTCGGAGCTGTATCTTCCATGCGCTCTACATGGCCTAGCCACCTTAGACGCTGTATCCGTAGACGTCGTACCAGGCCGATGTCGCTGTACAACCCGTATAGTTCTTCGTTATATCTTCTCTTCCATACACCGTTTGAACAAACGGGACCGTAGATGGTGCGCAGAATTTTCCTCTCGAAACGACCAAGGGCATCTTCATCCGCTTTTGTTAAGGTCCAAGCCTCTGCGCCGTAAAGGAGGACTGGGATGATCAAGGTCTTATATAGTGTCACCTTGGTTTTCCGAGAGAGGGCTCTACTTCTCAATTGCCTCTTGAGCCCAAAGAAACAGCGGTTGGCAAGAGTGATTCTGCGTTTTATCTCAGCGCTGGTGTTGTTGTCGCTGGTAATCAGTGAGCCAAGGTAGACGAATTCCTTGACCACTTCAAAGTTATATCCGGCCATGGTGACGTTCTGGCCAATACGTCGGTGTTGTCCGTCTCTTTTAGATGAGAGCAGATATTTGGTTTTACCCTCATTAACCTGGAGACCCATCTTAGCCGCTTCTATCTCAATGCTCACGAAAGCCTTATTGACGTCTTGCTGTTTTCGTCCAATTACGTCAATGTCGTCGGCATACGCAAGCAATTGCGTAGACTTGAAATATATCGTACCTCTTGTGTTGGCCAGTGACTCTTGTACAATCTTTTCAAGCACGATGTTGAAAAAGTTGCACGACAGCGCGTCGCCCTGCCTAAATCCTTTTTTAACATCAAAGGTCTCGGTATGCTCATTACCGACCTTAATGGAGCAACGAGAATTCTCCATTGTCATCCTGCACAGTCGGACGAGTTTGACAGGGATGTTAAAACTAGACATGGCTTTGTACAGCTCGTCTCTATATACGCTGTCATACGCGGCCTTGAAATCGACGAAGAGGTGGTGAGTGTCGATTTGGTATTCCTGGGTCTTCTCCAAGATCTGCCGTAGCGTAAATATTTGGTCTATTGTGGATTTACCTGGCCTGAAACCACACTGATAAGAGCCGATCAGGTTATCCACAAACGGTTTCAGGCGTTCACACAATACGGCAGAGAAGATCTTATATGCGATGTTAAGGAGACTTATTCCCCTATAGTTGGCGCAGTTATAGGGGTCTCCTTTCTTATGGACCGGGCAAACGATGCTGAGATTCCATTCGTCGGGCATGCTTTCCTCCGAACATACCTTACAGATGAGATGGTGCATGCATCTTACCAGCTCATCTCCAGCCGCCTTAAAAAGCTCAGCAGACAGGCCGTCTGCGCCAGCGGCTTTATTAGACTTAAGTCTTGATATCGCTATTTTGACTTCGTCTAGGTCGGGTGGACCGAATTCTGTTACTTCGTGGTCCATTGCGAATGCCTCGTTCTGCCTGACAGCGGTATCTTGTCTATCATCGCCGTTATACAGTCTGCAGAAGTGGTCTTTCCAAATCCTCAGCATCGACTGCGACTCTACTATCAGTGGGGGGTGCCGTGGTGCAGTGGTTAACATCATCGACCGCCGAGCGGAAGGTTTATGGTTTAAATTCGCTTCATAGCCAAGAAAAAGTTATTCCTATACGGACAAAAAGTATGCAACGCAGTTGTGAATGTAAAGTAACCAGACGTACTGCTGCAGGCATAACACTCACAGTATATGGTCAACCGAAATTCATCCTGTGCGTATGCAATACCAAAGTGCTTGAACGAATTACTACGGACTATAACCAACGCGGAACTTGGTCGGCTCTCGTCCTATCTAGGTCTAGGACAACCACCCCTGAGAGTAGTGAACGAACATCGACGACCCCAACCACTGCACTCCGTTCGGGTTGTGTGTGTCAACACATCATAAGAGAATATATAAAAAAAAAAAAAAAACTCTTGAACCTGCGCGAGTCTCTAAAAAAAAAAAAAAAAAAAAGTTCTCCGTTTTCATCCCTGCAGGCCGCCACTCTGGCTTTGTAGCCATGGCATGTTCGTTTTACCTTGTTGTAAAATTTACGGGCGTCATTCCTGCGGAAGCATCTCTCGATCTCCTCTCGATCTCACGCTTTCCGTGCTCTCTCTTCTTTCTTCTGAAAAGCGTGTTTTCCTCTCTTCTCTTCTGCTCATAGAATTGGCGAGCAGCTCTCGTCCGTCGTTGCAGCACGGCCTTATATGCCTCTTGTTTTGCTGCATGGGCTTGTTCGCATTGTTCATCGAACCAGGGGTTTCTAGGTGGTGGCTGTTTGAAACCCAGCACCTCTGAGGCAGCATCTCTGACGGCGCTCTGGCAATGAGCCCATTCCTGCTCTATTGTTTGTGCTGCTCTGGGCGGATTTTGAGAGAGCTTTGAGGAGACACGATCGGCAAAGATTCTGGCAGTCTCTTGCGATTGTAGCTTTCCAACGTCAAACTTACGTTGTCCTACTCGACTCCTAAGCATTCTTGATATCCTCATTCGTACCTTGGCTACAACAAGGTAGTGGTCCGAGTCGAAGGTTCGTACGTCGAGAATACAGGAGGAGTGTCTGGCGTCGATCGCAATATGATCAATCTGGTTGGTGGTCGATTGATCACAAGACCGCCAGGTACCCTTGTGGATGTTGAGATGGGGGAATCGCGTGCTTGCTACAAGGAGGTTACGCCCCGCTAGGAAATCGATTAGCCTTAATCCGTTGTCGGATGTGGTGTTATGGAGGCTATGCTTTCCTATGATCGACTCAAATATGTCCTACTTGCCCAGTTTTGCATTAAAATCTCCTTGGACTATTTTTGTGTCGTAGCTGGGACATTGGGCATATGTTCTGTCTAGGAGATCGTAGAATTCTTCTTTGAGTCGATCGTCCTTTTCTTCCGTTGGGGCGTGAGCGCATATTAAGCTAATGTTTCCAAATTTAGCTTTGACGCGGTTTGTTATGAGGCGTTCGCTTACATCTCGGAAGCTTAAGACATTTTGTCGGAGTCTTCCTCTAATAACGAATCCGCACCCGAATAGGCGCTGTTTGTTCTCCTTGTAGCAGTTCCCGTAGTAGATGTCGCAGTTTTTCATCCGTTTTTTGCCTGGTCCATCCCATCGCACTTCTTGGAGTGCGGTTATATCTGCTTTATAGCAGTTGAGGGTTTGCTCCAACTGATCGCCTGCACCCGGTCTGTTAAGGGACCTCACATTCCAGGTGCAGACTCTCAAGTCCGTTAGTCATTTGCAGGGGTCGTCAGCTTTGTATCCGTCCGTATCCGAGGCTTGTTGTTGTTTCGGAACAAGTGGGTTTTTACGTGATAGGGATGTTACCCCTAAGCACAACCCCCAACCTGGAGGGCCAGGTTCCTCTTTCCCCAGGAACAAGGGTTGGGTCGCTGCACACATTGGTTCACTACCTGGCGGGTGCCAGGGTAGCTATCCAGGGGGGCCACGCGGAGGCTATGTGTCAACTTGGATTGAACAGGGACAGAGATCTAAGCTGGCGTTTGCCATGTTAAACGCGACCAACTTCTTTGCTCTGTTTGCTCGCTCCCTCCCTCCCCGTCATATTATGCATATATGCACATATATGCACAAATAACCGAGATTTGGTTATTGTAACCTTACTACTGAAAATCTATATACTTAAAAAGAATTATGTAACAATTATACAGAGGCAAAGCTGTAAATTTGCGCGCACTCAAGGTCTAATAACCTTATTATGTCGGTGACACAGTGCGGGCAGAAGGTAGAGAGGAAGAGGAATAGAGGAGATGCCGATGGACATTGATCTTAAATGCTTGCATGTTGAATTGAGGGGGGAAAACCGAATCCGGCAGGGAGTTCCAGATTCGTGTGGTTCGGTTAATGAAAGATTATCTATATTTGACAGTACGTCTGAAAGCGGGCTTCAAAGTATATTGGTGAGCATTCCTAGAGAGACGTGTATTGCGGGAGAAATGTTGAAGGGACGGAATGCAACTGGCTGTTTCATCAGAGCATTTTTGGTGGTAGTAACGATAAAACAGGGAGAGGCAGGTAACATTCCTGCGGTGTTCCAGCGAGTCTTATGTTTTAGTAATGCTGGAGTCACCCATCAGTTTTAGGGCTCGTTTTTGTATTCTGTCTAGTAGGTGCAGTGAGGTCTTGAAGCACCAGACCAGACATGAGCGTTAAACTCTAATTTGGGGCGAATGAACGCCTTATAGATTGTAGCCAGATCTAAGGGTGAGAAATATTTCTTGCATCTGTATAAGAATCCTAGGCATTTCGCAGCATTCTTGGCGATACTGAATATATGGTCGCTCCGATTAAGATTGTGAGCAACACTCATACCCAGGATGGAAAGCTTTTCAGTTTCTGAGATGCAAGTGCCATTCATGGATAATGGCTGCGGGTTATTTATACGCTTTAACGACAAGAGACAGCATTGTGTTTTGGAAGCATTAAATTCCACTCTATTGTTTTTACCCCATTGGATGATGCTGTCGATATCGGAATTTAATGAGCTTAACATACGCTGCCGCTCATTACTACAATCGAAGTGCAGGGTCGTAAACTGGTGAACGAATATGAGAAGCTGAGGGTACTATCGTCAGCGAAGGAGTGAATTGGATTAGAAGTAACAGACAAGAGATCATTTATAAAAATAAGAAAGAGTGTCGGAGACAAAACGGAGCCCTGGGGAACACCGGCATTTACAAAGTGAGTATCAGACTTGAATCCGTCCAAACCAACTTGAATTGAACGATTCGAAAGGTAGCTTCTAATCCATTGAAAGAGAGACTCATCGATCCCAAAAGCACGCATTTTCGACAAAAGGGCTTCATGCCAAACCCTGTCAAATGCTTTCGAAATATCCAGTGCAACAATTTTGCTTTCACCTGCTTGGTGAAGCGAGTGATTCCTCTTTTCAGCGAGATATGCCATCATATCACCAGTGGATCTGTTGCTGCGGAAACCGTATTGGCGGTCATTGAGGAGTTTCCGTGATTCAAGATATTTCATAAGTTGACGGTTAATCAGCGTTTCCATGACCTTGGAAAGAAGGGACGTTAGTGCAATGGGTCGGTAGTTGGAGGGAGAAGATGATTCGCCTTTTTTGGGTATAGGCTGGACAAATGCTGTTTTCCACCTACTCGGAAAGAGCCCAGAGGTGTAGGAAAGGTGAAAAAGCTTACGCAGTGGTTTTGCCAGCGTGGAAGAACACCTCTTCAGAACTATTGGGGCAATACCATCTGGACCAGCGGATTTGAGTATGTCGAGATCTTTAAGAACCCTTGCGACTGTACGAGTGCGGAAGTGGATTGGTCCCATGGTGGAATTTACGCACTCTAGTACAGGCGGAGACAAAGTAGAGGCTGGCAGCTGAGAACTGGTTGCGAAATGGGCAGCAAGTAGGTTAGCTTTGTCTAAGGGGGTGACAGCTGGAACGTCATTGTGGATGAGCGTCGGTATAGACGACTTAGTTGAGTTGTTTACGTTTTTTACAAACGACCAGAAACTTTTGCTACCTTTGGGACATTGAAGGATTTTACGCCTTAATTTTTGGTCGGATTGGAATTTAATCCGTCGAATGTGGGTGTTGCAGTCATTTCAGGCTCGTATGAACTTTTTTCGGTTTTCCTCAGAACTGTTTGCCTTGTAGGCCCGAAAACTTAGCTCCCTGAGCCTAATAGCCTCTTTGCAGCTCGAGTCAAACCACGTATTATCCTTAGGCCTGGTGCTTTTAATCTTGCTGGGAATAAAATTTGCCATGCCGATTCGGAAAATGTTTACGATAATATCAGTTGCGGCGTCCACGTCGTTGTCGAGGAAGCAAAACGACCAGTTAAAGATCCGAAAGAAGTTGTTAAGGCCGCACCAGTTGGCTTTCTCGTATAGCCATAGTGTTCTCTTAGGAGCTTTTTCTTTAGCTGGATGGTGGGAGTTCGAGAATTTTGCTGATATCATGCAGTGGTCAGACAAGCCTAGGGGTTCCAATACATCGATCGTGTATTTGTCAGGCTGAGAGGTAAGAAACAAGTCCAGTGTGTTGGCGGTATGACCAGCAACATCGGGGATACGTGATGGCTCATTCACAAGTTGAGTTAAGTGATTTAACTCAGCAAAAATTTCAACATACCTTCCTTCGGGTGTTGTCTGTCCAGAATGTCGAAGCCACTGAGAATTGTGTACATTGAAATCGGCCGCTAAAACGATTTCAGTGCGAGAGAACAAGGAAACAATTCTTTGGATGGAATCAGACAGTGCGTCGAATGCATCAAATGTTGCATTCCTGTCTAGATTGGGGCTTCTATAAAGAAAACAGTAGTGGATGGAGTGCTTACGGAATATGAATTTAAGCCATATGTAATTAAATTCCGGGGTGGATGATTGGCTATACTGTGGAAGTAACTGGTAAGCAATATCACTACGGACATAGATGGCGAGACCACGGCGAGAAACGAATAATGGCACTAAGCTATATCCAGGAAGACTGAAATCCGAAGGATCAGACTTTTCATCGACCTGTGTTTCACAAAGTGCCAAAACAGCCGGTTTGTGGCGAGAGAGATGGGTATACGTGGCAAAGAAATTCTTCCGTAACCCACGAATATTGCAGAATTGCACACAGAAATCCCTCATCAATGCAAACTACAAAACACGTATAGATACAAAACCCTTAAAGCGAAGGCGCGTAAGTGAAGTTCTATCGCCGGATTTGCAAAAACAAACTATCGTAGGTGTTATGCCCTTACGACAGTAAAATTTGCTCCACCAGCAAAGAGCAACACACGCGACCCGCTACGCGTCGGTTGCGTTAACACTCAGTCAGTGAGTGTGTTGAGTGCAACCACTGTCACGAGAGGAGAAGGGGGACAGGTAGGAGTACGGCCCAGCGCTGCTGCCGACCAGGTGTTCGATTACGGCACTTTCACGATTTTTTTTCTTTTTTTTTGCCCGCACTACACTGCACTACGGTATTTGGTTTTGGTTTTTTTGTTTTATTTTAATTTTTTTTTCCCGTTTTTTTTTTGTTCTTTCCTATTCTCCTTCCGTGACCGCGCGCGACGACTGTCAATGGCAAACTCGAATGGCTAATGGAAAAACCTCTTTACGAACTGGTCTTAACAAGAAAGTAACGAGGAGGGTGGTGTTTAATGATGATTACACGTATTGCGTCGAAATAAACAATAAAAGCATACATATACTATACATATTAAGAACCAAAAGTTAAGCTAACACAACATAATGTATACGTAGATTTTTTTTTTTTTTTTTTTAGAGTCTCACGCGCGTTGACTACTCTCAGGGGTGGTTTGTCCTACATAGGACGAGAGCCGACCAAATTTCGCGTTGGTTATAATTCTCAGTAATTCGTTCATGCACTTTTGGTGTTAGTATTGCATACGCAGAGGATGAATTTCAATTGACCACATACTGTGAGTGTTATGCCTCTAGCAGTACGATTGGTCACTTTCCATTCACAACTGTGTTGCATACTTTTTTCCGTATAGGAATTACTTTCTCTCGGCTATGAAACGAATTTGAACTATAGACCTTCCGCTCGACGGCCGATGATATGATCTATGATTATATCTATGATTATATCATGAACATGTATGTACATATGTATGTATGTATGCATGTTGGCGTTACAGTCCATGAAGGACCAAGGCCGAGAGCTTCTCTTAATAACCCATGTTGAATGTAATTTTATTTTCCCATAGGTGAAATTTTGTCAGTACCCCGCTGAGGAGAAGTACCGTGAAAAACATGTTCGATGATATGGGTGTTGTCGGGATTCGATTCCGTGTCATCGGGGTAGAGGCCAACACACTACCCACGGCGCTCTCATGAACATGTATAAGAACAAATAAGCAATAAATGTATATATAAATAAAACAATAATAAGTAAATAGTATGTAAATAAATAAGAAATGTCTTAATAGATAAATAAGTAGATTAGCTAATATTATATCTCACTAAGCAAACTTGAAATCAAGTAGTTGTCCGATGAGCTGCAAGACCAGCAATAGCGCTCGTATAATTTATTAAATTTGATAGGAACTTTTTCAATTTTTGATATTAAGTGGAGCTCATCGGTTCAAAAATGGTAAGGGAATTTAGTTATCATTTTTAGTATTTTATTCTGCATAACTTTTAGTTTACAAGTATGGTTTCTAGCCCATTTACCCCAAACAGGTGAGTCATAAAATATAATCGGCTGGAAAATTGTTTTAAAAGTAACAAGTTTATTTTCCGTGCTCATTTTTGATTTCCGAGTTATGGACGAGTACAACATTTTTATGGCCAAGTTAATCTTTTTAATGTTTTTTATTAACATAGAGACTATACCTTAGTGTTTTATATGGGTGCACCCGAAATATTTGGTACTTGATTTCCAATCTGTTTGAATATTGTCTAATGTAATTGTGTTGCTTGGTAAGAAACATGTTTTTTTCCTAGTAAAAAAAGAAAATCTGACTCTGTAGCGTTTAATCTAATTTCGCAGTTTTTGAAGTATGCTTCAACTTTATTTGCTCCATGCTGTTATTTGGTAACTATGTATATCGTGGCCTAATGAGTCTGATGTATAAATGCAAGTGTCGTCCGCAAAGATAGCAGCTTCGCAAGTGTCCAATGATGGAAAAACATGGTAAAAAAAGGTTGGATAGTATTGGCCCTATGACTGCGCCAATTACAGAGGAATAAGCCTCTTGAACATCGCGTACAAGATCCTCTCTGCCGTACTGTGTAAGTACCTGACACCGTTCGTGGACAATCTGATAGGTTCCTACCAGTGTGGTTTCAGGCCAGGAAAATCCACGATAGATCAAATATTAGTCGACACGCACCATCTTTTCGTCGACTTTAAAGCCGCGTATGACAGTGTTTAAAGAGACGAGCTATACAGAGCCATGTCATGTTTTAACATTCCTGCCAAACTCGTCAGACCATGCAGGATTCCTATGGAGAATTCTCGCTGCTCCAATAAGGTCGAAGGTGAACAAACCGACCCCTTTGATGTTAAAAAAGGTCTTAGACAGGGTGACGCACTGTCATGTGATTTCTTCAACATTATTCTTGAAAAGATCGTGCGAGACTCTGTGGCCAATACAAGAGGTACGATCTACTTCAAGTCCACACAATTGCTTGCCTACGCAGATGACATTGACGTTATTGGACGAACAAAGCGAGACGTCAATGAGGCGCTTACAAGCATTCAAGCAGAAGCGGCGAAAGTGGGTCTAAGGGTAAATGAGGACAAGTCACAAATATATGCTGTCATCCAAGAAAGACGGACAACACAGACGTCTTGGTCAGAACGTCACCTTCGGCAGCTATATTTTTTAAGTAGTCAAGGACTTCGTCTACCTTGGCTCGATAGTGACAAGCATCAACGACAACAGCGCTGAAATAAAACGCAGAATAACTCTTGCCAATCGCTGCTTCTTCGGGCTCAAGGGGCAATTGAGTAGTAGAGCCCTCTCTCGAAAAACTAAGGTTTCCCTCCACAAAACCTTAATCATCCCGGTCCTCCTCTACGGCGCTGACGCTTGGACGTTATCAAAAGCGGAGGAAGAGGCTCTTTGACGTTTCGAGAGGAAAATTCTGTGTGCAATCTTTGGTCCCATTTGTGTAAGCGGAGAATGGAGGAGGAGATTCAACCAAGAACTGTACGGGCTGTACAGCGACATCGGCCTGGTTAGACGTCTTCGGATCCAATGTCTAATATGGCTAGTCCATGTTGAGCGAATGGACATCAACGCTCCGGCCCGAAGAGTCTTCGACTCCAACCCCGAGGGACGACGCAGCAGAGGACGACCGCATTTAAGGTGGCGCGCACAGGTGGAAGGGGACCTCAACCAACTGGGCGTGCGGCTGGAAGCGGCTGGCCGAAGATCGGGTCGGCTGGAGAGGCTTGTTGGTTGAGGCCCTGGTTCACCCCGAACTGTAGCGCCATCAAATGAAAGAAAGAAAGTATTGGCCCAAAGCACTGAACCTTGGGAGACTCTCGCCTCAATTGAGAAACTTGCTGATTTATATAGACTCTGAAATGTCGACCAGATAAAAAGGACTGAATAATTTTCGTTAAGAAGACTGGAAAATTGTAGTTATGAAGCTCATGCCAAACCAAGTCGAACGCTTTTCAACGTCCAGAACAATCATGCCAGTACTTTTTACTAACAGAAAGTTATATTTTTTTTATGTTTCGTGATGCGATGATCTATATGTGTTACTAGTTTATTTTTAATAATTTTTTCAGCGCATTTACTCATTGAGCTTAACAAACGTATGGGCAGATAACTACCTCTTCTTTAGGATAATAATAACCCTGCCAGAAAACAACAGTTGAGGAGACGTTGCAAATATTGTATGTCGCATTTTGGAAGGTTCTTAAGAAATATATTTTTCATTCCGACTTTGAGTTTTTTAAATTGCTAACAACAGTTCTATATCTTCTGTTGAAATGCACTCAACTTCTTCAGTTGTTAATTCTTGTGAGTTAATTATGTTATGCTACAGTTTATATTCATTCATTCATATTCGGTCTTTTCCGACGTAAAACTGCCTTGCTACTGGTCGTGGATGATATCAGAAAAGCCGTTGTTAAAAATTACACTAGATTCTTAACGTTGCTCGACTCCTCTAAAGCGTTTGATACTGTCAACCACTCCATCCTTTGCTCGAAGCTTAGAAGAGAATACAATTTCTCATTATCTTCCACAAAGCTATTAAGTTCCTACTTGCAAGAGAGACTGCAAAGGGTTGCAGTACTCGATCGGCACTCGTTTTCTTTGCCTATAAAGTGGGTCCCGCAAGGATCGATCCTTGGCCCACTTCTATTCTCCATGTATGTCAATGAGCTTCCCAGAATAGTTAAGCATTGCTCAATTCATATGTATGCTGATGACACGCAAATTTACTTGAGTCGTCCACTAAATTGTGTAAACGAAGCCGTTACGCTGCTGAATGAAGATCTCCAGCTAATACTTGATTGGTCTACCAAAAATGATCTACGTCTAAATGCTCAAAAATCAAAAGTACTCGTCATACACAAAAGTAATTTGGATCTCCCTAATTTCCCCCAATCAAATTAACTCCAGCCCCGATAGAGTACGTTGATTCAGCCAAAAACCTTGGTCTGTCCTTCGATCGTAAACTTACGTGGTCTACACACACAAATAGCACTATTAGTAAAGTTTACGCTGGACTTCGTTCTCTCTGTGTCACCTAATACTATATGCCCCGTAGGATAAAAATCTTGTTGTCGAAAACTCTCCTTCTCCCAATAATGTTATACTGCTGAGAGGTCTTCTGTAGCCTAGACTATGAATCCAGAAGGAAGCTAAATGTTGCATATTATAATATCGCTCGTTTCGTCTTTAACCTTAGAAGATACGATGACGTCTCCTCATACTCGAAGCAGATCTATGGTTGCACGTTTGATAATTTACTTAAATATAGGTCATTACGTCTCCTACGCCTGACTATTTGTATAGAAAGCTATGCTTCTTACAATCAGATCGATAGTGTATGCTCCTACAAACAAGATATGATTTTTTCGTTGACTCCATTCGGTTGTGGAACTCTCTACCCATTAATATTAGAAGAATTAGTAGTATGTACTTATAACTTTAAGTGTTCCCTCCTCCGTTATCTGGCCGTTGAAACTACCACCGAAATTTTTTAATATTTTTTTTTTTTCTCTATCTATTTCTTTACACAATTATGTTGAATTTATATCTTAAATTGTTGAATTTTAATCCTTAAATTGTTACCTGTGTGTCATCTCATATTTCGAAGCTAGGCACTATTCACATTATACACATATTATACTTATTGTAAAGTTAAAGGCTTGCACAACTTATAAGATGTATATTATCTTACCGCTGTAAGCAATATTTGATCTAATAAATGTAAATGAAAAATGTAAATGGATCTCCGCACCTACCTACCACCTACAGCACTGAGATGATTGGTCAGTGAGGCGGAAACGACAAAAACACCGGTTGTAAATTAAAACAACACTGTTGAATTTCGATGCGAAACTGAATTTATTTTTCCAAAGAAATGCTCTTTTATAGCGTTAGTTCGAAGATAAGAATCCGACTCTTATTCCAGCGCGGGAACACTATTGTCGATTCTTACTTTAGTTCTCACGCAGGAGTATGTTTCTTATCTCTAATTACATATGTACGTCTATGCTTATCTCTAGTAACAAGGCGATGCGCTTATCTCTAGTGACATACGCCTAGGCTTATATCTAATAACATGGTAAAAGTGTTCAATTTTGAACACCGGTCCTGTTAGAATGCGACGCAAATACTTCCACACCATTTCCTGCAGTAGCGGCATCAAAAAAAGAGGTTATGCCATGAAAAACATAACTTGTAAAAAAACCAAGTCTCGCAACTCAGATCTTCTACCGTAAAAAGTTGTAAGATCCATGTATTACCAAGTCAGTTAATTTATTCAGTCCCTACTTAAGGGACCTTCTGCCTTGATTTATTACGTAATTAGCTAACCTAACAACATCTTATAGTGACCATACCAATATCAAAATCTTTTATGCTTTAAGTAAATAGATTGACCTGGCCATCGCATGAAAACACAATATATCTCACAAGTAATACATATTATATTAAATTAGATTATTTGGTGCGATTTCCAAGTCAATCCTTAAGTAGGGACTGAATAAATTAACTGACTTGGTAATACATGGATCTTACAACTTTTTACGGTAGAAGATCTGAGTTGCGAGACTTGGTTTTTTTACAAGTTATGTTTTTCATGGCATCTCATTCCTTTTTGTAGATGTACATATGTATGTATGTATGTACATATGTTGGCGTTACAGTCCATGAAGGACCTAAGCCGGGCTTCTCTCAATCACCCATGTTGTGTGTGATTTCATTTTCCCATAGGTGAAAGGGACCTACAGTTTATTGCCGGTTCCGAACGGCGAAGTTCGAGAAGCTTTTTATGACAATTTTACTACAGAGGGTTTTGTTAAAACCCCGCTGAGGAGAAACACCGTGAAAACACGTTCGACGACATGGCTTTGTCGGGATTCCATCCCGTGTCATATCGGTGTCAGAGGCCAACAAACTACCCACTGCGCCACGGTGCTCTCACATCTTTCTTTACTTACATATGTATGTATAATATATCGAGGATCGTTATTTTTATCTTTTCTTTAAAACTGTGTTACTTTCTTTTTACTAGAATGTAGAAACTACATACACATAAAGAAACTAAAGAAACTTTTTATTACTTTTTATTATATTATATATTTATTTATTTTGGGTGATAAAGTTAACCTTCTGCTTTAAATTAGTCTAATTTCCCATTTCTCACCCGTCCTATGTATCCCTCATACAGTAATGTATGTACATACATATGTATTTCTTCAGCGTAAGCACAATTTCGCTGATACCAATGCCTAAGCCAGATGTACACTGTTCAAATTCATGCAATGCACGTGCAAGTGTATTAGTGGGGTATATGCTTGAAGTAAAATCCAATCTTTCTGATGCGTAAATGCATACATACATATGTATATACTCGTCGATACCGAATCCAGTAAGCCTACCTACCCCTATTATTCCATTGTTTATACATATGTATACAGGCAAACAGATTCATTCACTGATGTATGTATACGTTTGTAATCCCATATATTTATATGGGATTATTTATGCAGTTGGTGTATCTAGAAAACTGAACCAAAATTGCAAAATATTTTAGTTTTTCCTTGGTTTATACACTTAACACTAGTTGTGTTCCAAATTTGAAGCTTCTACGTCTGCTAGAAGTGCCTTAGACTTTTGATGATCGGTCAGTCAGTCTGACTCACTGTGAGTGAGTGACAAAATTAAGAAACTTTGACTAGGTATAATTCTTAAACTACTGGTTCAAATTGAATGAAATTTGAAATATACCGTGTCTATGCGATACTTACTTGGTTACTGAAAATGCAGACCTCTAGCTTTATCCACAACGAAGTTATAGGGGGTCGAAAATGGCCTATTATGTTACGAGAAAAGGATGGTACGGCCGTGCCGCTTTTTTGCTCGACTTGGCAGGGGCACTGCCGTGCCCCCAGATTACTTACGTATGTACAAAATTGAAGAAAAATCTTGTCATTTGTAAGAAGGCAATAGGCTAACCTTACAAGAGACAAGAAATAGTTAAGTAGAAGTTTTAGATATAACCTAGATATCGAATTCTTCCAACATCTCGGTTGCAAACTGGTCGGTATAGGAATCGAGCACCTTTTCCGATCATCGATACATATGTATGCCTCCACTTAAAATTTAGTTCCATCCAAGAAACCATTTAGAAATCCCAAAAGGTGCCCTTAGCTCCCCTCAACTAAGTAACCTTAGATTACAGGAGCAATAAAGAAATCCTTTCTAACGTCTTGCCCAAGCAGCAGACCAGCTGAGGGAACCTCAGATAACTTTTAGACGTAAAGCAGAAAAAGCTTCCTATACAACTGCCAAAGTAGTAGTAGTATAGTTTATTTCGCATAAAATTTACAGTGTGGTTGTCACACAATTTACATGCAGAGATTCGATATTTATTATATCTTTCAGCTGAATAAGGATGCTTGGTATAAATATATTTATTTACTTGAGAACAAAGATTATGAAGGAAAATTGCAACAAAAACCTTCAATTCAGACAAAAAAAAAAAAAAAAGACTATATACCTATTTGTCTCTCTTCGTCTCTTCTTAAGACGATGGAAAGACTGGTGGATCTGTACATTCGTGAAACCCTACAAGAAAGTATGCTTTCGATATCGCAGCATGCCTATTGTAAGGGGGGATCAGTAGATACAGCTCTTCACACTATAGTTGGAATCATTGAGAAATCACTTTCCAACAAAGAACTCGAAATTAATGCCTTATTTGACACTGAAAGGACTTTCAACAACATTAAGCCACTAGCTACCACCAATGCTAGAGGTAAATGGTAATATAAAACTTTGGATCAAACATATGCTCTCACGCAGTTTGATTCACTCGAAATTCGGCTGCTACCACACAAAAAGGGCATTAAGACGTGGCACACCACAGGCAGGAATACTATCGCCACAAGTATGGACGATCCCTGGAGACCAGCGGGTGCAAAGTCATTAGGTATGCAGACAATATTGCACTATTCAGTACGATCGGAGCTTTCGAATGCATTTGACCTCATAATTCGTTCTTCATCGTAAAAAAGTGCAAATTCAATATTGCGAAACGTGTAAGATCCCCTGACCCAGAGTGCAAACTAATGTCCTCTGGTAAAAAGATTCGTGCAAATATGCTACAAAAATTCAAAAAGGACCCGAGGGCGAATTTTTTCAGTCCCTTGCAAACGCTTCCCGACATTGATAATGATGAAATGGATGAAATCGTTTCTCCAAACAAATCACAGAAAGTGTATGTGCCGCCAATTAAATTATTACAGAAGTCTAATGATTATGTGCATTCGCTAATGCAAAAAAATAATTTATCTGACTATTGCATTAAAAAACTGTCGATTGGCATTAAAATTGCGTGTGAAACAATGGATTCGTATAATAAACTGATAGTGTTATTAAAAGAGGAGAAGTGTCAATCCTTCACCCATGACTTAAAAGGTGAAAAACTGTTCAAAGCTATTATGTACGGAATGTGTGATATGGACAACAACATCTTAAAGAACGAGCTCATTAATTTAAATCTGAAGTGCACTGAAGTTAAAAAAATTACAAAAAAATATGAACAGTACACCGACTTCCTATATCTGGTGTCTTTTGAAAGTGGTTCAATTGAAATCAGTGATTTAAAGATTCAATTGGGGTATTCATGGCAAACTAAAAAATAAAGCTACTCAATGCCATAACTGCCAAATGTTTGCCCATGGTGAGAGGAACTGTCATATTAGAATTTATTGTTCATATTGTGCTGGATCCCACAAAACAGCTGAATGCATTAACACTTCTACACTAAAATGTGCCAACTGCAATGGCAAACACAAAGCCACTGATCAATCGTGTGTCAGCCGAACAAAGTTTATGGAAATGCGGGAAAAAAATTTCAAAGGAAGTATTCCTCACATCCAGAGAATCAGTATCATCAGCATCAGCAGAATCAGCACCATCAGCATGTTAAAAAAGCTTTTTCTTCTCAACCTCAAAACGCACAATTGCGAGAACCGGTTGCGATCAACTCCATGACTGATTTTCCTCCGCTTCCTCGGAATCACAACAACAGAGTAGAGCTTTCACCTGGAAATATTCACCAATCATTCAACACTTGGGATAAAGCTTTAGAGGAAACTTCAACCACAGAGCAAAACAGTATGTCTAACAAAAATAACAACACCTTATTTTCAATGGAAGAAATAAAATGATTAATAAATTAAGTGCATGTAAGACAAAAGTAGACCAATTTAATTTATCTCATATTTAGCGACAAAGTTTTTGTATTCAAATGTCAAGTAATATGATTTGTAATAATATTAATATTGTAACTTGGAATGCTAGAAGTATTTGCAAGAAACATGCAGAATTCATGCACTTTGTGCACTCCAAAAACATTGATGTTGCAATAATTACTGAAACCTGGCTTACGCCAAGTTATCATTTATCATCTCCTGATTTCAAATGCTACCGCGTTGACGGAATTGACAGGAGTGGAGGGGGAGTTGCTATTCTCATCAGGATATCAATTCAACATTCCCCTTTACCCATTGTACGAACTAAGTTTATAGAGAATGTTGCAATCAAGGTTGAACTTGGAGAAGGAAAAGCAATTTCTCTTAACTGTGCATATTTCCCAGGAGGTGTAATTAACAACAACAAAAAAGCAGGCCTAGCTAATGATTTCATAAAATGATTTAGTACAAACGGTGATTTTATAATTGGTGGAGATTTTAATTGTAGAAGTAGAGATTGGGGTTGCAGTAGGGGAAATGTCTGGGGAAACATACTTACAAACCTTTGCAACATATTCCCAATTACTATTTCATATCCCTCAACACCAACTTATGTACCTGATAGTTCTGGTAGGCGTCCGTCTGTGATTGACATTTTCATCAGCAATGTACCTAGTCAATTAGCTCAACCAGTTTCTTTGTGTTCACTCAGTTCCGACCAAAATCCAGTTGTATGTAAATTTAGTTGTTCTAGAGAATTTTATACCAAATACATGGCAGACTTTAAAAACGCTGATTGGATACTCTATCGGAGACAAATAAGCTCATAATTGCGGAGTTTTCCCACTAACCTTGACAGCGTATACTCCAAAAATCATATTGATGTTGCAGTCGAATTCTTTTCCCGAAAGGTACACCAAGCAATTAACGATTCTGTCCCAAAAGTTCGGGTACGTAAACACCCTCCCAAACTTCCAAAGCACATTCTAGATCGCACTGAAATTCGAAATTCAGTTATAAGAAAGTGGCAGAGATATCGACTTCCCGCTGATAAGGAGGAGATGAAGTATCTTAATAAGCAAATTTCGCTGCTCGTTAATCACGAACGCAATATTACTTGGGTTAATAAGCTTCAGAAACTGGAGAAAAATGCGAAACCCTTCTGGAATATTGCTAAAATAACAAAAAATAAAAACAGACATATTCCCCCCTTGCAAAATGACATTTACACTGATGTTGATAAAGCGAACGAATTTGCTTCTAACTTTTTGAAAAATCACTCAGTGTCAGAAAATGTAAGCGACCCTGCCACAATCAGCTTGGTCAATACTCAATTAAATAATTTTAATATGTCGTGTACGGATGCACCACAAAGTGCTTATGTCTCTGACGACGACATCATATTTCATCTTAATAATCCTAAGATTAGGAAAACCCCAGGATTTGATCAAATAAGTAACATTTATCTTACGGAATTATCCCATGTTGGCAGCAGATTTAGAACTTTTATCATAAACGCTTGCTTAAAAATAAGATACTTTCCCGATTCATGGAAACTGGCTAAAATTATTCCAATCAATAAACCTGGAAAACCTCCGGATAAAGTCGAGAATTACAGACCTATTAGCCTTCTGAGTAGCCTAGGTAAACTCCTAGAAAAGATAATAAAAGAAAAAATGATGCAGTTTATACGGGAACATAATATTCTCCCTGTAAAAAATGACTACTGTCTTCAATCCCGATTCTGAATCGTTAGCGAATAAGGCCGAAACAACTGATTCCCTTTAATGGTAAGCTTCAACTAACTTTATTCAAAATTCATCATTCAACATATCATAGTATTCGTGTACGTGTAGGTAAAGGAGAAAGATATAAAATAGAAAGAGAGCATATAATTCTCAACATCAATAAGGGAAAAGGTATAAAATAAAAAAGAGAGCATATAATTTTCAACATCCTCCGCGCGGCAAACCTACGGGAATCTCCAAGTTATATAACAACTGAACTGGCCTTCGAGTCAAAAATCCATTCGAATACCGCACCGCACAAGCCCTTGTATGACCGTCTCGACCGGAGAAAACTTCTTCTATGGTGGCCAATTTCCAGTTCAATCGTGAGTTCGCAGAATCCACCACAAGAACAACATCGCCCCGTTTAAATGTTGATGATGTGCTAACCCTGTTGTGGTGAAATGACCGCAAAAGTTGCAGGTACTCCATTCTCCAACGCCGCCACAATTTGTTGGTGTATTTTTGGCGTCGCGACCATAAAGCTCGAACCCCATCAGCGTTCTCTGGTACGGTAGATCGTATTGTAGGTCCGTACTGGGTCCCCAAAAAATGAGACGGAGTCAAAGCTTCTGCATCCAATGGATCGCTGCCTACGTATGTCAAAGGGCGAACATTGACGACTGCTTCGGCTTTAGCTAAGAGGGTTCTTATTTGCTCTGAAGTAAGTTTGGCCTTTCCTATAACCACTTTTAGGACATTTTTTACTGTTCGTATAAGGCGCTCCCAAAAGCCACCCCACCACGGAGCTCGCTCTACTGAAAACCTCCATTTTATGCATTTGTGCGCTAAGAAATTTTGGAGAGCGCCATCTTCGAATTCAACACCACTTAACTCAACGGCTGCTCTGCGGAACGTTTTGGCATTATCAGAATAGATGACGGAGGGAACTCCCCTTCTGGCAATAAAACGTTTGAGACCCATAAGGCAACTATCTGTAGATAAGCTCGTTAACATCTCGATATGTACAGCGCGAATGGCTGCGCAAGTAAACACCATGAAGTAGATCTTATTCATATGGCCTGGGTTGTCAAATGAGTACAGGGGACCAGCGAAGTCCACGCCCACAGCATAAAAGGGCCTAAACAATCGGAGACGATTGGGTGGCAATGGTCCAAATGGGGCTGATGATGGTTTCCCAAATAATTTTCGGCACACAACACATCTCCTTATTCGATTCTGAATTTGCTGACGTCCTTTAGGAATCCAAAAACGCATTCTTAGCTGGGACAATACAACATTTGTCCCCCCATGTAGGGTACGTTGGTGATAGTGATCTATAATGAGATTCGTAGCATGCGACTTCGTTGGCAAAATCATTGGATGCCGAATATCTGAAGAATCATCTAGGCATTGAAGACGACCCCTAAGCCTCAAAAGACCACGTTCATCCAGAAAAGGAAGTAGTTCCACAATTTTTGACGTTTTTGGTATCTGCTTCCCTTCCTGCAAAGAGCGAATTTCTTTAGTAAAGCATGTAGATTGAATGTACCTGATCCAGTAAATTTCTGCGGCCTCGAATTCTTCCGCGTTTAAGTGTATAGATACAAGCCCACTTTCTTTGCGGCAGATCCTGGCAAAACGCTGTATATATGCTGTAACACGAACGAGGTGTTTCCAAGTACCCACATCTTCATACGCAAATAGAGGTAGCGGCATTGATTCAAATTCAGGTCCAGCAGTGGTGGTTTCCACAAGGAAAGCAAGGACGTCTTCATGATGGGTCTGTTGAACTGGAAAATGTCCATCCTGCAGCCATGATGGTCCACTTTTCCAGATATTAGAAGATTGCAAAATGTCTGTGCCAACACCTCGCGTCACAAGATCAGCCGGATTGTCCTTGCCACTGCAATGCCGCCATTCAGAAACCTTGGTGTGTCGTTTTATCTCGTCTACCCGACTTTGCACATAAGGCTTCCATTTACTCCCTTCAGCCTGGATCCAATTTAATGCTATTTTGGAATCCGTCCACAAGTAAAAGTTACATATTGAAATTTCAATTGACCACTTTAGGTATGCGCAAAGCCGAGCGGCGACCAAAGCAGCAGTCAGTTCAAGTTTTGGCAGTGTGAGACCACCATTCTTCAATGGCGCGACCCGAGACTTCGCACACAGAAACGAAGTTGTCTTCTCTCCTGACGAATCAGTGCTCGTGATATATGCCACAGCTCCAAATGCCTTGAGGCTGGCATCGGCAAAAATGTGTACATCCGTTGAAGCTCCGGAGCAAACTGTAAGGGCTGCTCGCGGTATAGTGATATCTTCCAGAAGCGACAAACCCTTCACACATTTCTCCCACTCCATTAAAATATCTCCAGCCAGCGGCTCATCCCAAGATAGCTTTTCTTTCCATATGGACTGAAACAGTATTTTGAATCGTACAATAACGGGACTAAGAAGGCCCAGTGGATCGAAAAATCTAGCAATTGTACTTAACACAATCCTCTTATTGGCCCCACCACGACTTACTGTCTCTTGTATTTTTTCTGTTGCAACACCAATCTCATCATTAAACACAAACCAATTCAGCCCGAGCACCTTTTGGATTTCTGGTGTATGTTCTGTTCCCAAAGCTTTCCGTACGGTGCTGCTATTTGAATTCCATTTTCTCAGATTCATCGAGGCATTGCTCATGATCCTCATAGCTTCCCGACTCATTCTTATTGCATCTTCTTCTGTGTCCAGCGCCATAGCAACGTCATCCATGTAAAAGCTTTTCCTCAAAAGGTGGCACGTTAAAGGAAAAATTGCTTCTTGATGTTTTAGATGCTCTCGTATGGTAGCCGTCAGCAAAAAAGGACTGCAGTTTACCCCGAAGGTAACTCTGGTCATGCGATAGTCCATATATTGTATCTGTTGCTGAGAGAATGTCCCTGGAGCGAACCACACGAAAAGGTGAGTATCACGATCGCTTTTATTAAGTAGTACCTGAAGGAAAGCCTTTTCTATATCCGCTACCACACCATAACGACCAAACCTAAAGTTCAAGAGAATCTTTAGAACATCTGGTAACAGGTTAGCTCCCACCTGCAACAGGTCGTTAAGTGACGGTGAATCTTGACTGCGAACAGAGGCATCGAACACAATTCTCATTTTGGTTGTAGTACTGCTGGCTTTAAATACTGGATGGTGTGGCAGATAGAACACGCGCCTTGGTTGAAACTCTAGAGTTGTGGGAACGGGTTCAGCAAAACCATCGGATGTTAGATTTTGAATGGCTGCATCATATTCGTTAAGAAGGTTGGAGATTTTGGATAGTCGCATGATTAATGATCGTAGCCGTTTTAGAGCTTGTTCTCTGTTGCTCCTGAGCGAAGAATCTGGGTTTTTCCATGGTAAGGCTGCTTCGTAGCGATGTCCCTTTTTTTTTATGCACCTTGCAAGTAAATCTTCAGCCAAGTATAGGTTTTCTGCTTCTTCTTGCCGAATGCCGATGCTTTCGAGTGACCAAAATGTGATGCAATTATGCTCCAATGTCGAAAGACATAATTCGGTACTGCAATTAGGTAGAGAACTTGAGATTTTGTTCGAATAGTTCTTCTTACCGAACGAATGCTTTCCTTGAAGTGTCCACCCGAAAACCGTCTCCACTGCTCTTAAGGATGGTGATATAAAGCGCTGTTTTCCAGTGACCACTGACCAATATTTGTCAGCCCCAATCAGAAGCCCTAATCCTTCATCGGCATCGATATTTGCATGGTGAACATCGGCCATTTGCAGGTCTTGGATCGATACATATGACAACTCAGGTGACGGGAGAACATCAACGCAAATATTTGGTACCACCACTGCCTCAATGTCCACATGTTGACTCTTATACTGACTTCCGAGAAAAATCCGCACCTTATGGAACAGTTTAGCTGGCGTTTGATTTCTCGAACCAAATGGCATTAGCGATAAATTAGTTTGACCAATATAAGGGATGTTCAGCCTTTTCACCAAATCTTCTCTAATGTAAGAATACTGACTCCCCCCGTCTATGAGGAAGCGAACAAGCATTCGCCTGGAACTGGTGGGAGCTGCGACGATTCCCCGTCCTGTCTTTAAAAAGACATTTGTCAGATGGGATGAATCGTAGGCACACATTATAGCACCACTTTGAAAATCCTTCCTGGGGTTGCATAAAGATGTAAGATGCTTTCCTTTACATTTAGAACACGAGATATATTTGGCACTTCTGCACTTTTTTGAGACATGACCATCTTTTGCACATCGGTAACAACGATTTTGCCTTTTAAGAATTTCTTTCTTCTCCTCCACTGACAGCTTGCTGTCACATTCTTTCGTTAGATGACGATCGGAGTCACAAAAAATGCAGTTGTTCTTGTCATTCACTGACATTAAATTGGTGGCGGTAGTCAGAGATGGCGAAGGACGTTTAACGTTTGCAGGGCATGTCAGAGATGTTATTTCGCTCTTTTCTAGAGATTCGACTTCTCTTTTTAGAAAACGCATTATAATATTAACCTGCTTACCACCCATGTCTGTGATTGTAGATGTGCTTTCGTTCGATGCTGACGTCTCATTCTCTCGTGGTTGTTCGTCTTCCTTCTCGGTGGAACGGAAATAGTCGACACGAAGATCCACTGGTAGACATCGAATAAGTACGGACTTAAGCATTACATGATACTGGTGTGACGGAATCTGCAGTACGGATAGAGTGCGACAGCATGAGGTGACAGCATTGTAGAGTGCTCGCAAGCCGGAAGAATCTGTGCGCGTCTGCACTGGACGAAGTGAAATTAGCTGTTGCATATGCTGTCCACTAGGCGTTCAGGGTCGCCAAATTGTTCCCGCAAAAGAGAGATGGCTACATCGTAACATGCTCCAGATGCAGTGAACCCACCAATTACCCTTTTCGCTTTCCCCGTTAGCACGGATTCCAAGTAGCAAAATTTGTCGCATGCTGACAGTCCGTTATTCTCATGGACGGCCGCCTTGAACTGTTCCCAAAAGGGAATCCATTCTGCGATATTACCATCGAAGCCTTTGAGTTGTAGTTTCGGCAACTTGGATGTACACGACTCGTTATGATTTGACATTCGGCTGATGTTGGTGTTATTCATAACTTCTAACGATGGAGCTGTTTTTTGTCGCACCCTTTGCAAACGATGGTTAATCCGCGTCAAGGTTTCGATGGCCATATCTTCATAATCCGCTATTTTCTCCATCTCCCTTTCAAGATCGTCTGCTTTAAAGAGGCTTTTAGCGTTGATTTCTTTATCCACAACCTTAAGACTTTCATGTGCGGCGGTTAAGCGTTGGAATAACGCTTGCAACTCTTCCTCGATGTGGTCCAAATCATTTTCAGAGCCGATCTGAGAATCTTTAGATGAAAGATACTCTGTTGCGAGCTTTACGATTTTAGTGACCTGCCCACGATAAGCCGCTCTCGTTGAAAGCTCCATTTGGATTCTTTTTTTGTTTTTTTTTTAGTTTCTGCACACCTTATTCCCGGGTTTCGGCACCATGTAAAAAATGACTACTGTCTTCAATCCCGGTTCTGAATCGACAACTGATTCCCTTTAATGGTAAGCTTCAACTAACTTTATTCAAAATTCATCATTCAACATATCATAGTATTCGTGTACGTGTAGGTAAAGGAGAAAGATATAAAATAGAAAGAGAGCATATAATTCTCAACATCAATAAGGGAAAAGGTATAAAATAAAAAAGAGAGCATATAATTTTCAACACTCCCAAATGAACAATTTGGGTTTCGGAATTCACACAGCACTTCACAAGGATAGTTAAATATATCAAGGAACAACGAGCTCAAAACAAGTCCACCGGCATGGTTCTGCTTGACATAGAAAAAGCATTTGACTCGGTGTGGCATGATGGTCTTGTATTCAAAATGATTCGTCACAAATTCCCGTATTACCTCTGTAAACTAGTGCAAAGTTTCCTTAGTAATCGTTCTTTTAGTGTATCAGTTAATAATGTGCTTTCTGAAATTAAATACTTTAATGCTGGGGTACCGCAGGGTTCTGTTCTTGGTCCTGTTTTGTTCAATGTGTTTACGTCAGATATTCCCAAACTACCCTTTTGCGATATAGCTATTTATGCTGATGACACAGCTGTATTTACATCACATAAATTCTCTCTCGTTCTTGAGACGAATCTTTCCTATGCGGTGAAAATACTGAGTATCTACTTTACAAAGTGGAAAATTAAGATAAATGAGGAAAAGATGCAAGCTATCTTTTTCACAAGAAAAAGAAAAGCTTGCTATATTTCCTCCAACCTGTTGCGGATAGATAACATATCAATCGAATGGAGCCCTCACGTTAAATACCTGGGAATCCATCTTAACTCAAAACTAATATTTAACCAGCATATCAAAGAAACATTAAAGAAAGTCAATATAAGTATAAGACTACTATACCCATTCATAAATAGAAAATCTCTATTATCACTAGAAAAAAAAATTCCGAGTGTGTTTTCCGAGTGTAAGATCGCACATAGAAGTGCTCTTGGGATATACTCAAAATTCCCGATCATTGCATCATAAAAATATAAACTCACATTTCCATATAAGCCAGTGACAGTGACACTAAGTGCTAAAGATCTGTTGTGATCCTCAAGCAATTATAAATTGCAATTTCATGTGATTTCTTTTTTTGTTTTTACATATAAGTAGATTACGTGAAAGTGATTCATAACAGGAACAATTTAAAAAAAAACAAAGGAAGTATGAGCGTTTTACGCTCACCTCCCCCTGAGCGCAAGCTCAATCATCCAATAATTTCCCCACCAATCACTCAACTGTGCCCACCAACTCCTTGAATTTCCAGCCAAACTTCCCACCACTTCCAGTTAAAGCTCTCCCAAGAAAACAAACCCAAAACCCAATCCCACAACCATTTCCAACGAAACCAATTGATCAACTTCCAATTACAGTAAAGCCCGTATCAAATGAGACACTAACAAACTACTTGCCCAAACAGATCCACGACTCTTCCACCGCAGTAACATTATCAACAACAACAACTACAACAACAACAACGCCCATCTCAACATCGGTTAATACAAGTCACTCAGGACGAATGATAACGACGCACATAATAACCAAACCATACACACAAATAGAAGATCAAAATAACAAATCAACAACTTGCAGAGAAAAAGAGACACATCAAACTCCGAACATAAAACGTACAAGAAACTCCCCAACCACTACACCAGAGGCGTCAAGCAAGAAACCAAAAAATCAAAATCAACCAAAGCTTAGTTATTGGTTAAGCAAGCCCAAAAAAGACACTCCTTCTAACCGCTTTGACATCCTAAGCGTAGACGTTGACACCACAGAAAGTACCTCAAACTCCAATAAAGAAACTGAACCAACCCGTAAAACAAATAAGCCACCTCCAATATATGTTCAAGAAGTCGAGTGCATGAAGACGCTGACAAAAGCACTAGATTTGGAAGTTAAGCAAAACTATGAGTTCAAAGTCCTTAACAAAAACCAAGTGAGGGTACAGGCAATTGAATCGACAACATATACGAAAATAGTCAAAATGCTGAGACAAAAGGTGACAAAGTACTACACCTACAAACCCAAAGAAGATAGAGGTTTCAAAGTAATTATAAGAGGCTTACACCCCTCAACAGATCCTGACGACATAAAACAAGGGCTAGATGTGCTCGGTCATAAGGTATTGAATATCCACAATATTCAACAAAAGAGTAGCAGAAAACCAATTCCACTCTTTACTATAGAGCTGGAAAACAACAATCATAACAAAGAAATATACAAAATAACAAGCTTACTCAAATGCATAATCTCTGTTGAAACCCCCCACTACAAAAGAACAATATCACAATGTACAAACTGTCAAAAATACGGACATAAAAAAAACTTCTGTACGTTAGACCCAATCTGCGTCAAATGTGCTGGCGATCATGAGACAAGCACTTGTCAATTAACAAAGGATCAAAACAATAAACCCAAATGTGCTCTTTGCGAAGGTGATCACACAGCAAATTACAAAGGATGTGAGGTTTACAAAAAAATTAAAAATTCAACGCTTCCCCCCCCCCCCCCCCCCCCCACGACAGAGAGAAAACACAAAATCAGAAAACGAACCCATGTCTCAACAAAAGGAAAACACAATATCGAACATCCAACCCAAACCTCAGCAAAAAGGCAAAGAAATGCAGACATCTACTACACCAGCCTTGACAACTAACATAAGCTACGCAAGTGTTGCCGCCACCAACTTACCTCCAAAGCAAACATCAATAGGTCAACCTGCCCAAATCCACCCACAAAAAACAACGAACTCTTCTCACCAAACACGGCAATCCTCTCTGCCGCCGAAAACGCAAGGCCCAGCCCAAGAATATTCATCAGACATACAAGAACTCAAGGAAATGATGAAACAACTAGTCACACAAATGACAAATATGTTAAATATTCTGACATTACTTATTACTAACAAACATGATGGCACCAGACAATAGAAATCTTAATATTACTGCATGGAATGCTAACGGACTTTATCAACACTATCTGGAACTCAAGCATTACTTAAAAGACAGTCAAACCGACATAATCCTTATTGCTGAAAGTCATCTTACTACCCAAAAGCATATCCAATTCCCTGGTTATGACATTTACCGTACAGATCACCCAGATGGCAGAGGACATGGAGGATGCGCAATAGTTATAAAAAAACAAATTCACTGCACTGAATTCAAACATTTCCAAACTGACTACATTCAGTCAGTGTCTATTCAACTGGAAGACGAGCGTGGAGCGCTAGTCATATCTTCAATCTATTGTCCCCCTAAACACGTGATCACTGTGTCCCAATATGACCTTTACTTAAAATCCTTGGGAAATCGGTTCTTAGTTGCAGGTGACTTCAACGCAAAGCATACTGAGTGGGGATCACGAATTATAACAAAAAAAGGAAAAAACCTACTAGACGCAATAAAGAAAAACAACTGTAAGCACGTAAGTACTGGCGAACCCACTTACTGGCCAACAGACATGACAAAAACCCCTGATCTTATCGACTTTGGCATTATCAAAAACACCAATATAAAAAACATAGAAATAAAATCCTCATTCGACCTTTCGTCCGACCACTCCCCCGTTTAAATTCAATTAAAACCAACCAACCCATGATGTCAATAAATCCCAACAGACTCTACAATGCAAAAAAAGACTGGAACACTTATTGACATTATATAAACTCAAATGTGTCCACTAACATTCCTCTCAAATCCAAGGACGACATTGAAAATGCCGTAATACACTTAAATGACACAATAAACGAGGGGGCTTCTAGAGCAACGCCCCCAATAGAACCCAAGTCCAACCACATTGCTTCAACACCCTACATTAGGAAACTTGTGCTAGCTAAATGAAAACTGAGAAAAAAATGGCAATTGACTCGTTCACCGTTTGACAAAACAAAACTTAACAAAATCACTAAGGACCTCAAACAGAAACTAAAGGAACATCAGGAAACCGTCCTCGCTAAGTACCTGAAAAGTCTAACCCCAACGTCGGAAGCAAACTATTCTCTATGGAAGGTCACAAAACGAATATCGAACACGACAAGGCATTACCCACCCATAAAAAAGCAAGACAACACATGGGCAAGAGAAAATCAAGACAAAGCAGAATTACTAGCAGACTATTTCGAGACGACTTTTACGAATGTTGAAGGTGATAATGACCCCAGGTTACTATCCTATAATACAAGTACAAGACCATTCAACAAACACATTAGAAGAATGACAGCAAGAGAAATAGAAATCCTGATCAAAACTGCCGCAAAACCAAAATCGGCACCTGGTTATGACCTTATAAACGCACAAATCTTAAAAGAGTTACCACCAATTGCCTTTATTTTCTTGAATCTATACAACAGTGTGATAAGGCTCAAATATTTTCCAAAATTGTGGAAAGTTGCCGAAATAATAGCACTTCCCAAACCAGGCAAGGATGCCACCAATAAGACATCATACAGAACCCATCAGTCTGCTTCCACTAGTTTCAAAAAATTTTGAAAAACTTCTAGAAAGACGATTTCAGCCAATTCTGGCCCAAATCAATGCTATACCTGATCATCAATTCGGATTCAGAAGAAAGCATTCAACCATTCAGCAGATACATAGAGTGACAAATAAAATATCCACTTCACTAGACAAAAAAGAATTTTCTGTGGCAGTATATTTAGACGTCGCGAAGGCATTTGACTCAGTTTGGCACAAAGGACTTCTATACAAACTCGCGAAGATTATACCCAAGGACTATCTCAAGTTATTGACAAGTTATCTGTCAGATCGATGTTTCTATGTCAGATATAAAGACAAATGCTCAGGTATACATCCCATTAATGCTGGAGTACGTCAACCCCTTTTATATGTACTATTTACAGCCGACATCCCACATCCTGACAAAGATACGGCCCTAATAGCAACATTTGCCGACGACACGGTTATACTCAACTCCGGTAGTAATCTCCACCGCACAACTGACCAACTACAAAACGAATTAAACAAAACGTTAGACTGGTTTTCAAACTGGCACATAAAAGTCAATGAGGACAAAACAATCCAAGTAATATATACAACAAGGACTAAATACACACCCTTACCCCTGACAATAAACAACAGAGAAATTCATATCCAACCTGTAGCTAAATATTTAGGCATGCATCTAGACAACAAATTGACATGGAAGTACCACATTCAACAAAAGCAAAAACAAATAAAACCTAAATTCAGACAACTATACTGGCTGCTACGATCCCAATCAAAACTCTCACTGTACAACAAATTACTTATATATAAAAGTATAATAAAACCTATCTGGACGTACGGTATCCAAATCTGGGGAACATCCAAAAAATCTAATCTTCAAATCATACAAAGACAACAATCTAAAATCTTAAGAAAAATTACCAACGCTGAATGGTATGTTAGCAATCAGGACATACACCAAGACCTACAAATTGATTTAGTTGACGACGAGATTAAGAAAATCAGCTCGAAATACGTTTTAAAATTATTGGCACACTCAAACTACGACGTTTCTACTCTCCTCGACCAAAACACGAATAGAGAAAGAAGACTCAAACGCAAAAGGTCCTGCGACCTCCCGTTTTCCTAATGGCAAATCACGTCTTCGAATACCTATGAATCTTCTGTTTTATGTTCGTTTAAATTATTGTTATTATGTTTGTTCAAATTTGTATTATATCTTAGTACTATGTATTAATTTTATGCATTCAAAAATGTATACATACTATCATCATCAGGCGACAACAACGAGCGACTAGGGGCGCTTGGTGTCAACAAAACCCCCAACGATTCGGGTGGATTAAAACCCACCTGTGCCTCAATATTAAACTAAAGATGATGATGTTTTGGGACAATGGTCCCCGCTCATGTAAAATTTCCCTTATGTGTCAATAATGTTTATACCATTTACTGGATGTCTAATTTCTAAGACAGTTGTAAATATATCAGGGAACAATAAAAAAAAAAAGGATATGGGGCAACTGCTCAAAAAGTCGCATAGCACAGTTACAAATAGCACAAAATAAACTCCTAAAAATTATGCTTAATCTCCCGTGGCATTTCTCTACAAGAACCTTGCATAGAAGAGCGAATGTTGAATTGATCTCTGATAGAATAAATAAACTTAACGCAAAATCTAAAGCTCCATCCATATACCTATGTACCTACTTATTTACTATTTATTATCTAATTGTTATTATTTATTTATCTGTTTATTAATCTATATTTATTAAGTTGATTTTGTTTTAATTATGTCTGTTTTTCCTCAAATTGATAATTTTTCTCCCATCACATCTCCTGTAAAGAAATTAAATCATAGTTTCAGTAGAAAGATACAATTAGGTATCAAATCTCTGTGTAAAATAATGTGCGGTAACTCAGACCATGTAAATTTTAACAAGAATCTGAAATCTATAAAAGATATCTATATTGCACTAGCAATTAGCGGGAAACACCTCCCAACAATCCGAGATTTGATGGAAACCGGCCTAGGCAAACTTGTCAAATGGGCAGAGATCTCAATGAAGCTCACTTTAGATTCGCAGATCGCGCTCAGTACCTTGGCGTGATACTCGACAAAAAGCTCAACTGGAAATTGAATGCGGAAGAGCGCATCAAAATATCAACAATTGCGCTATACACCTGCAAGAAAGCTTTGGGCACCAGCCGGTTGTTAGACTCATACTAACGTACGGCTGTTTAGTCTGGTGGACGGCACTGTACAGATGTAACTATGTCAAACTTCTAAGTAGAGTACAAAGGATGGCATGTATCGCTATAATCGGGGCACTGCGAATAACTCCCATCGCAGTCCTCGGAACGATGCTTCAACGCTATAACCGGGGCACTGCGAATAACTCCCATCGCAGTCCTCGGAACGATGCTTCCCTTGGATTCCCTTCCCTTGGATTTTTTTGTCAAGAAAAAGGTAAAGAAATCGGCGTTGCAACTTAAGGAATAAGCTCATTGGATGTTCTCCGAAATAGGATATCATACTTAACCCCGATCCTGGACTACAAGATTCTATATAAAACAGCAATTCCTAACCGGGATGGGAATGAGTTCCCAAGAAAAGGCTGGAAAGTTACACGGACGGGTCCAGGATTGGTTATGTGGGTGCCGGTGTCTATGCACCGACCCTGAAAATCGGCCAATCCTTCAGACCTTCTAACCACTGTAGAGTAGAGAGTTTTTGTGATCGATGGGGACAGACGCATAAAAATATCTCTTTCGTTTTGAACTTTAAAATAAAGCATAAATTGTATATCATTACTTTTTTTCTTTATCCTGTTTGATTGTGTAAATCCTAATCTATTTATTATAAAAGTGATCATAATGAAGTGCGGTCTATGCAATTTTAAAATCGATAGACAAGACTTAAAAATTCAATGTTGTAACTGCAGCGAATTCTACCATGCTAAGTGTGTGAAGCTGGAAAAAAGAGAGGTTGAATTCTTCGAGAGAAATGGGCAAGGGTTCAAATGCGGTAGTTGCGTCACACAAAGAAGAAAATCAATTCTTACCGATGCTCCCATAAAGCGATCTATTGATGTCTCTTCTGCCTCTTCTGGTGATACAACTTGCATTCGCACTTCGACAATATCAACAAGAGTCAAAAGTCCAGTAGCTCCAGTCCCTTCGCTCGCTTGCCAAAATGTCAACCATACAGGCAATCAAATAGTAACGCTTGAAATGTTATATGCTGAGATCAATAAGCTGAGCAAGGAGATCTGCAAACTAAGTCAAGTTAACACGGATGCACTGACCAGAATACGATGTTTAGAAGAATGCAATGATTCTCTCAGCAAGAAGGTAGATTTCTTGGAGTCTAAGTTAAACTCACTGGAAAAAAGGGATAAACAGTTTTCTGTTGATATTGTTGGCATACCTGATGTCAATGATGCAAATGTTAATGTGAGAGTAAAAACATTGTTGACGGCTCTCAACGGCGAAGAATTTGTTGATGACGAAATCGAATCTTGTTTCGTTAAGAGAGTGAGAGTAAACAAAAAAAAAAAATGCACCTCCTAACATCGTGTGTGTAAGATTCTCCTCTTTTTCAGGCAAGAAAACTATAATGAAAAAGATGCTTGAGAAGAACAAACTTTCTTCGGTAAATGTTTATGGCGCTCATATCAATGTTGACGGCAACAACTCCAGTAGCAGTAGCAGCAACGACAACAGCAGCCGGGGCTATATCTATATTAACGATTGTCTAACAGCGTATACTAGATCTCTGCTGAAAAAGGCGAATGATTTGAAGCATGAAAACATATGCAAATTTGTTTGGGTTCGGAACTCTCATCAGGAAAACAGAAGGGGGTAAAGTAATTAAAATTAATTGTTTTGAGGATTTTTCTAAACTTGACAAGATATAACTTTTTTTTTTGTTCATTGTTTATGTCTAATAGTATTATATCATTTAACAATTCAATGTATAATCCTCATGTTGATATTAGTGTTAATAATAGCTTTTCCTCTTCAGTTTCAAATTATTGCCTTTGTATAGATCATCCAAGCAATGAATCGTCTTCAGCTTTTTCGGTCATACATCAAAACATTCGCAGTATGAGAGCTAATTTTTGTACTTTTTTCACTCATCTTGCGTCTTTGGATCACTTACCTGATCTAATATTTCTCTCAGAAATTTGGATTTTTGAAGAAGAAATCTGCGATTATAGCATTCCAAATTACACATTTGCAGCTAATTGCAACAATTCTTATTCAGCCGGAGGTGTTGCAGTGTTTTACAGAAACAATTTAATCGGATGCCAAATTAAAAACTACAATATCAATAGTGCTGATGTTATTAATGTTTCTTGTGAAATCTTTGGTGTTCGCTACTGTTTTATATGCCATGAAAAACATAACTTGTAAAAAAACCAAGTCTCGCAACTCAGATCTTCAACCGTAAAAAGTTGTAAAATCCATGTGTTACCAAGTCAATTAATTTATTCAGTCCCTACTTAAGGGACCTTCTGCCTTGATTTATTACGCAATTAGCTAACTTAACAACATCTTATAGTGATCATACCAATGTCAAAATCTTTAAGTAAATAGATTGACCTGGCCATCGCATGAAAACAATAAATAAAATAAATAAAAGATTTTGATATTGGTATGGTCACTATAAGATGTTGTTAAGTTAGCTAATTGCGTAATAACTCAAGGCAGAAGGTCCCTTAATTAGGGACTGAATAAATTAATTGACTTGGTAATACATGGATCTTACAACTTTTTACGGTAGAAGATCTGAGTTGCGAGACTTGGTTTTTTTACAAGTTATGTTTTTCATGGCATCTCATTCCTTTTTGTAGATGTACATATGTAAGTATGTATGTATGTTGGCGTTACAGTCCATGAAGGACCTAAGCCAAGCTTCTCTCAATCACCCATGTTGTGTGTGATTTCATTTTCCCATAGGTGAAAGGGACCTACAGTTTATTGCCGTTTCCGAACGGCGAATTTTGAGAAGCTTTTCATGACAATTTTACCTACTACAGAGGGTTTTGTTAGAACCCCGCTGAAGAGAAACACCGTGAAAACACGTTCGATGAAATGGCTTTGTCGGGATTCCATCCCGTGTCATATCGGTGTCAGAGGCCAACACACTACCCACTGCGCCACGGTGCTCTCACTTCTTTCTTTACTTACATATGTATGTATGTATAATATATCGAGGATCGTTATTTTTATCTTTTCTTTAAAACTGAGTTACTTTCTTTTTACTAGAAGGTAGAAACTACATACACATAAAGAAACTAAAGAAACTTTTTATTACTTTTTTTTATATAATATATTTATTTATTTTGGGTGATAAAGTTAACCTTCTGCTTTAAATTTGTCTAATCTCCCATTTCTCACCCGTCCTATGTATCCCTCATACAGTTATGTATGTACATACATATGTATTCCTTCAGCGTAAGCACAATTTCGCTGATACCAATGCCTAAGCCAGATATACACTGTTCAAATTCATGCAATGCACGTGCAAGTGTATTAGTGAACAAATCACACCACGTATAGATGGGGTACATGCTTGAAGGAAAATCAAATCTTTCAGATGCGTAAATACATACATATGTATATACTCGCCGATACCGAATACAGTAAGCCTACCTACCCCTATTATTCCATTGTTTATAGATATGCATACAGGCAAACAGATTCATTCACTGATGATATGTATACGTTTGTAATCCCAAATATTTGTATAGGATTATTTATGCAGTTGGTGTATCTAGAAAACTTAAAATTGGTGTATCTAGAAAACTGAACCAAAATTGCAAAATATTTTAGTTTTTCCTTGGTTTATACACTTAACACTAGTTGTGTTCCAAATTTGAAGCTTCTACGTCTGCTAGAAGTGCCTTAGACTTTTGATGATCGGTCAGTCAGTCAGTGAGTGACAAAATTAAGAAACTTTGACTAGTTATAATTCTTAAACTACTGGTTTAAATTAAATGAAATGTGAAATATACCGTGTCTATGCAATGCTTGTTTGGTTACTGAAAATTCAGACTTCTAGTTTTATCCACAACGAAGTTATAGGGGGTCGAAAATGGCCTATTATGTTACGAGAAAAGGATGGTACGGCCGTGCCGCTTTTTTGCTCGACTTGGCAGGGGCACTGCCGTGCCCCCAGATGTGTCTATAGGCTTCATAAATGTACAGTAAGAGTTTTTTTGGATGAGCTATCAGAATTGTTAGAGTGTCTATCTTGTAAAAATGTGGTTTTGTTGGGTGATATGAACATAAACATTTTGTCTGACTCAGCCGATGCAGTCACCTTTTTGTCATTGTTAACTTCGTTTGGTTTTGATTCTCTTTTGAATGAACCTACTCGATCAGAGTCCTGTTTAGACCACATTTTCTTAAGACTACACGGAAGAAATGATGTTGTTTACAGAGCTATGGCCTATGATTAACAAACCCAACCGAACCAAGCCATCCCCAAAACAGTCCTTTTCAGGACTTAAAAACAGCCCTTTTAAGGGCTACCAAATAATTGTGATAAGGAGTGGTACCTACACACATAATATGTACATATGTATGTATGTAGGTATGTACATTTATATTGGTTTCAGACTGAACCCCTGCGAAGCGAGGTGACCATGTGCTAGCTTTACAATAAAAAATTAATTTAATGTGAAAAACATATTTTTCCTTCGTTTCATAACACATATTGAATTATTCGTTTGTTACTATTATTACATTTATTTACTTTCCGGTTAGTTTTTAACTACTCATTTGGAAGTTATTGTAATGGGCCGATTTTCCGAATTGAAAATTTTAAATCTCCACAATTCAAAGTTCCTGGAACTCGAATTCATCGTTTCTAGAGAGAGGGTTGTGTGTGCGTGTTTACAAACATATACGTTCATATGTATGGGTAGGTTTTTTCGATCGCCAATAGACATATCGACTCGGTATGAATTTTTTCATATTAAACTGCTCCTCAGCGATGTATAGATAATACATACATACATACATAGGTAGATACGCGAGCGAAGGCGCGCGTGTCAGCTCAGCTAGTACCAAATAAAAAAGCAATGGAAAAATGGGTCTTTCCTTATGCGTCGTTGTTTTTTTTTTTTTTTTTTTAATAACGTACTCGTATCCCTATTTGTACCATGTACATAGGTTGTGTTTCCTTCAGTGAGTCTTGCGTATTTACTGCATAAAAAGAAAATGTTCGTCCTACATTTGTACATACATATGTACATATGCAAATTAATTTCATTTGTTGTGAAAAAATGAAATAAAAAACTTTTTATTTTTTTGGGGCACGATGCCTTTATTACGTAACCCGCACAACCGGTTGCTTCTGACTCTAACTACAAACTGCTCTTAGAAACTAAATCCAATCCAAAGGACAGCATCCCACGATGATCGGTCAGGCCGTGGTCCCCTGGCATTACGGCATGTGTTGAGTGAGGACGGTGATGGCTTGGCCGAGGACGCCACTTAGTTGAGTTAATTGATTCGTCGTATTTCTGTGACGGCGATGGCTTAGCTGAGGACATCATTTAGAAGAGCCAATTGATTCGTCGTATTTCTGCTCTTAAAAGCAAGTGTTGAATGATTTGTTTATTAGTTCGATATACGTTATGGAAATACGTCCGACCGTACTCCGATACTTAGTATATCGATACTTAAGGGTTAATTGCTTTGTGTTTTTGTTTATTTCAGAGAAATACGCCTGATCGTATTCCGGCACTTAACATCCCCCTTCCTTAATTGAATCGTCCCGATTCATCAAATTTGTTATTTTTTCTTTTAATTCGATAAATTGTTTTTCATTATCTTTAGCATTTTTTTCTTTTTTCTTTGTATTAACAAATTTAATAATTTTAAATAGCAAATATAAAGTTATTGCAATTATCAAAACCATCACAATTATCAATATTATACTCATTGTTGGTCTTTCGGAATACTCGTTTCTTATTTCATCAATTAAGTTTATATTATCAAATTTTAGATGTTCATTGTTACTTTCAACATATTCTATAATATCAAATTCATCAAAATAATGTTGTCTTAAATAGTAATACATTTTACCTTTAGGGTTTTCATAAGTACAACTATCAATGGTTATGGTTTCGTTAAAAGTTATTAGATATGTTCCAGAGAGGTTAACATTATTGATGGTATGATTACCTGATACTAATATGGTACCATCTTTAATTATATCTATTTGTTTGTTTTTCTCTTTTACCTTCTTACATTGTGTATGTTTTTTATTCAAGATATCTGTAAGGCAGTTAGTTTCATTATTTATTTTACAAAATATATCGCTTAGTTCTATTTTACATGTTTCGATATTAAAATATTTATTTTCACAATTGATTATCTCGTTTGGTACAATTAGTTTTCCATCTTTTTGGGAAATTGCTTTAACTTCGAATAAATTACATTTTTTAATTACCAACGGGTATTTAATGTATAGGATTATTAGGGATTCTTTCTGTACTATTCTAAAATCAGAAACATCAAGTAGATCAGTTATATGAATTTGCTTATATTCGTGTTGCAATATATCTTTAATTTCAGTATAATGAAGTATAGACGGGTTCAGGATAGAAGCTTTAGCTAAAGTAATTGTTTGTAGAGTATTTTGTAGGTCATTGATTACGAGTTTTAGCCTATGTCTTCTCATAAATGTTTCGCGATTATGCCCTATGAACTTGTTAACTGAAGTACTCAATTTCTCTATTGTCTTGAATAATTCTGAGTTTGTAGCATGCTGCTTATTGTTATTAATAATTAAGTCATTAATTTTGTTCGTTACGTATGTAAAATCATCGTGGTCAGGAGTTCCTGTTATCCACTTCCATACTGTTCCTAATTCATTTATGCCTCTTCTATATCTTTTATAGGATAGCTGTCTAAGCAGTGTTTCCGCCAATCCTATTTCCATGTCAATTTCCAAAAAATCTGATTGAGTAGAAGGGGGTTTTGTTTTTTCTTTTCGAACAAATGATTTCTCTTCTTCTAGGATATCATTATAATAAGTCAAGTTGGTTACGTGTAGTAGGTCACCGTAATTTTCGTATATAAGGGAATCATCGTTTTCAATTAATACATAGTTTTCTCTAGTGTAGTCAGTTATGTCGGCAGTCGCTAAGGTGATTGTCGTTACGAATATGATGCAGTTCATTTTCTATAAATATATAACAAATATTAGGCATCGTATCTATTTTTGATATTATCTTTATGGACTATTCTATTTTTATTATTTATAATGATTTTATTTCCTACATCTTCTTTTACAATTTGTTTTTTATACCGGGGTTTCAACTTATTTCTCTCTCCTACTATTTTTTCATAGATCACTTGACCCGTATTAAAGTTCTTTTCTTTCCTGTTCTTATTATGTACTTGGAGCATTTTATCCTGAGCTAACTTAAGTTTTTCTGGAATGTCTTCATGTCGTACTTTATTGTAAAATACGTCATATGGCTTTTGTTTTGTTACTGAATGTACTGTTAAATTGTATTGTTGTGCTGCTCTGAGCATAATTTCCAAGTCATCGACTATGTTATATTCTTGTTTTAAACATCTACCTATTTCTATAATAGTTGAGTGGACTCTTTCTACTTGTCCGTTAGTGGTACTATGGCGAGGATCACAGTAGTATGTTTCAATATTTATTCTTTGCATTAAAGATTTAAATTGTGGAGTACTTAAACTTGGTTCATTATCCAGAGTAATTTTTTTTGCTTCTGGAAATGACTGCAATAATTCTAAGACCTTCTCGTTCAGATTTAATTTATTTTCAATATTTTTCAATACTAGAAATTTCGAGTATGAGTCCACACATGTGATGAATTTCAAATTTTGTGCATAAAATATATCTATGTGTAGCAATTCGCCTTCTTTTGTTGGAATGGGTGCTTCTTTGATCGGTGTCATTTGAGGATGTCTATCATATTTATTGTTATTACAGATTTCGCAGCTACGGTTATATTCTTTAAGTTGTTGGCGCATCTTTGGCCAATAATACATATCTTCTATTTGTTTAATATTTTCATTAAAATTTCGATGAGCCCTATTATGTGTTTGTTCGATGATCATTGACTGGTCGTCAGCGTTCGCAACATCGATCGGAAATTTTCTCGTGTAGAGAAATTTATTGCTAAATGTCTCCTTAAGGGATTTTTTAATTTCATATAAATCTTCTAGTGTACAGTGTATTGCTGTAACCAATTTGGGTTGTAAATATTCTTTGAGAATAGTTAACAGATTTTCTAATGTGTCGTATTCTATTATATGCCTAGTGTTTCCGAAATTGCGAATGGATTCATGGATGGTGAAATTATTTTTCGAAACTAATAATTGTTGTTTGAATTGATTCAGTGGTTTCTTCGTTTCTTCTATAAAGGAAATATAACTACTTTGCGCAGAGTGTTGGGTATTACTATCCCAATCGTCTTCAACGTCATCATCAGTGATGTTGTTAACTTCAATTCTTGACAAGGCATCTGCTACCACGTTTGTAGCACCGGGCTTATAAATTATTTTGGGTGCGAACTCTTCAATGAAAGCATGCCACCTTTTCATTTTGGAATTGGGGTTGCGATTTGAGATCGCAAAAGACAATGGTTGATGATCTGTATGAATTTCTAGATTGGTCACTCCATACAAATAATTTCTTAAATTTTTTAAAGACCAAACTATTGCATATAACTCTCTTTCATTTGTGGCGTAATTACGTTCGGTTTTGTTCAGAGTTTTTGAGATAAATGTAATTGGCTTAGAATATTGTGACAATACCGCTCCTATTGCTGTATTAGACGCGTCAGTATTTAAAATAAATTTTTTACTATAGTCATGCTGAGTTAACTCTATACGAGCGGTTAGCTCATTCTCCAAATTGTTAAATGCTAACAATTCCTCATCATTTAATTTAACTGGAGTATTTTTTGACTTATTTTTAGAAACTTTACCATTATCTCCTGAAGTTAGCATAGTTAGTGGTTTAGCAATTTTTGCAAAGTTCTGCACAAATTTCCTATAGTAACCTGCCATTCCGAAGAAACCTCTTAGCTCTCTTAGAGTTTTTGGAATGGGATAATTTACAATAGTTTCAATTTTCTTGGGATCTGTAGTTATTGTTTTATGAGCTATCATATAACCCAAGAATTCGATTTCTGTTTTAAAAAACTCAGATTTCTCGAGGGAAATTTTCATGTTTGCTTCGTGTAATACATTAATAATATTTTCTAGATCGTTACAATGTTGATCTAGTGTATCAGAAAAAACAATAATATCGTCAATATAGACGTAACATATTTTACCTATATACGGACGGAGAATATCGTCCATTGCCCTTTGAAAAATACTCGGGGCATTTTTCAGACCAAAAGGCATCCGCAAAAATTCATATTTTCCATTATTAATGGAAAAAGCGGTTTTCTCAATATCTCTTTGATGCATCAAGATTTGGTGAAACCCGGATTCCAAATCAATCGTCGAGAAATACTTTGATTTGCCCAAATTTGAAAGAATAATATTTGTGTCGGGTATCGGATATCTATCCGGAATGGTTTGCTCGTTCAATTTCTTATAATCAATTACAAGTCTATGTTTTGGAGTACCATCTACATTGGTTCCTTTTTTTGGAACAACCCATATCGGAGAATTATATGGGCTATTACTGGGTTTAATGATGTTATTTCTTAACATCTTTTCAATTTCGTCATTAACAAATGCGTTGACCGAGAACGGGTATGGGTATTGACGACTCCATATCGGATCATCTGATTCCGTTCTGATTTCGGCCAACACGTCAGTTCTAAAAGGCAGTTGCGTATCAATTTTGGAATGCATTTTATCTACCTTCCTTTCAATTATTTTCCTCAGACGGATTCTTTTCCGATCATCAGAAAATTTAGCTTTAGGTGAGTTTGAGTTACATTTGTTTGAGCCAGAGTTGTCCGGGAATGCTAGAGAGCTTTTCTCATAAAGCATTGTTCGTTCTTCATCAGCCTCTTCAGGATATATGTATCCGGAGCTGACTTCCATATTGAACACTTTATTTGCGTTCATCAATTTGTCAACACGTTTCATACTAACATTATTCTGATGTTTAATATTGTCAGAACTTTCCACATCGCGTTGCTTACAAGCTTCACTTGTATTTTTTGGTTTAACAACCTGTTCAGGACGCTTTCCCAAACTTTCATTTTTGTATTTTAAAAGAACACACTGCTTAGTTCCGTTCTTCTTTGCTTTAATTTTGTTTTCTACCTTCCTATAATTTTCAAATATTTTTTCTTCTCCTCCTACATATTGTAAAAGGCCTTCTTCTAAGTTAATTGTGGCTTGTATTTTTTTCAAAAAATTATAGCCCAACAATAGGTCTGCTTCCAAATTTTCGACTTCATAAAATAATTGTTTTTGTCCAAAAATGTGAACAAAGTGGTAATATTTGATTATAGTGAAACCATTGATGGTTTCAACTCTTTTCTTAATTGCTAATTCATTTTTATATTTGTAGATGCCAGCTTTAATGAAACTAGCTGTAGCACCCGTATCTATTAGTATTTTGAATTTTTTATTTATTGCTCGGTCCCATTGGTAGACGTATGGGAGACCGAAGGTTTCCCTAAAAAATGGTTCTCGGCAATGTTGTTAATTCTCTGTGCCTTCGCTTGAGGCTGAATAGTATTATTACACATAGACGACCGCGGATGTTTTCTGAAATTATTTTCGTATTGTCTTACAGGGTTAGGGTTATTAAAATGGTTGGCCCTGTATCGATTTTGTTCCCTATATGCCGGTTTTGGTATATTATGGGAGGTGCACGGATCAACATCCATTGGTTCGGGTCTTGGTTGTGGTCTGTAAACTTTCCTTTCAAACCTTAAATTGTTTTGATTAACATCGTTCGTTTTCCTTCCAGAGTTAAACTGAAAGGCGAATCTTGCACGAACGTTGTTAGATTCCAGCTCTTGAGCCTTTGCAAGAGCGTTAGGAAGATCAGTAGGTGAGAGAGAGAATAGTATGTCTGATAACGGGGGTTGGAGACCCGTTATAAACACTCTTAAGGCTGTTTGCCTATTTTTATCGTTTAGTTGTTTTGTAATATCGGATTGGTTACCATGGGTCATTATTGTTTTATTTATTAAAAGAGTCAATTTTTTATTAACTAAATTATAATATTCAAGAACTGACATTGTACCCTGCCGAAGGATACTCATTTCTTGTTCTATTACATGTATTGGCCGTTTGTCCGCGAATGCGAAATCGAGACGGCTAATTATAGCTTCGTAATTCAGAATCGTACCATGATTTGTCAGAATGTCATTTGCATGACAAGTTATTTTATTTCGGAGAATGGTGAGTGCAGCGAAATATCTTTTGCTGCCCCTTGTGTATAGGCTCATACAATTACTAGTAGCCTCCCGCCAGCTAACATAAGTGTTCGGCTTGCCACTAAATTCTGGCAATGACTTTATAACATCGAGGCTTTCCTCGCATTTGATTTTATCATCAATAGTCTGGACCTTGTATTCTGTCACGTTGCTCTGTCCGGTCAGTAACGTCAATTGGTTTTTTAGATCTAAGACTTCCGTCCTGACTGAGTTCAAATTTTGAGTAATCAGTCTTGCGACCAATTCATTTAGATTATCGTTAGTAGTCATTTTTTCGAATTTTTCAATTAACTGATCCACTTTTACAATTTTCAATTAACTGATAACCCAATAGCAATACATATATAATACATATACAATATATATACAATATAACTCACTGGAATTCTGATGAACTCGTTCCGTTGGTGATGGGGATGACTCGGATGATTCTGCTCCACGGCTTCACACTCTCACAATATCACTATTTAGTTCTTTTTTGTAAGTTTTTCAATGTTTTATTTATGGTATCGTGATCACTTGATTCACATATATTATCTATTATTGTATTTATTATTTTTCTTGGTTGCTTGAATTTGTTTATAGCACGAACGTCTTTTTGTTTCAACCCTCCTTTTTTTTGCACTTGTTCCAGATACTTCACCGTATTTAAATTGTGCGATAACACATAAATTTTCATAAATTTTCAAATGAAAATTAGTATCTCTTTTTTCTTACAGAGTCTTTTTGCCCCGTGGTCAACGAGACCTCGACAATTTTCTGATTAAAAAAAAAATTGTATTTAACTACTTTTAAATTAGTTTATATTTTTAACATCGTGCCCCACGTTGGGCGCCAATTAATTTCATTTGTTGTGAAAAAATGAAATAAAAAACTTTTTATTTTTTTGGGGCACGATGCCTTTATTACGTAACCCGTACAACCGGTTGCTTCTGACTCTAACTACAAACTGCTCTTAGAAACTAAATCCAATCCAAAGGACAGCATCCCACGATGATCGGTCAGGCCGTGGTCCCCTGGCATTACCGCATGTGTTGAGTGACGACGGTGATGGCTTGGCCGAGGACGCCACTTAGTTGAGTTAATTGATTCGTCGTATTTCTGTGACGGCGATGGCTTAGCTGAGGACATCATTTAGAAGAGCCAATTGATTCGTCGTATTTCTGCTCTTAAAAGCAAGTGTTGAATGATTTGTTTATTAGTTCGATATACGTTATGGAAATACGTCCGACCGTACTCCGATACTTAGTATATCGATACTTAAGGGTTAATTGCTTTGTGTTTTTGTTTATTTCAGAGAAATACGCCTGATCGTATTCCGGCACTTAACATGCATGTATCTGTGCGATGTTTTCAGAAAATCATCACGTCGGATACCATGCCTTGGAATACTGAATTTGCTTTTAAAGCTGTTTCTAACCAAAATGTATGAAAAGGAGTAACACTGTCCACAAACATACTTACGTATGCATATGTTAGCTTTACAAATATAAATAAAAGCTTCGCTATAATGAATCTAACCTCTAACAGGTGGCGCTTTCTAGTTGCATTTCATTTCTAAAGCAGAATTTATTTATGTATGTATATCATCAGACCCAGTATGAAATGAACTACATACGTACATACACTCAATCTCACCCATATTCGTACACCTCGTTTTTCTTACTTAAACGTGCTTCAAAAAGTGAAACAAACAGTTTAAATAAAAAACGGAGATTTTTTTTAAAAGTAAATATTATTCTTTTAAAAAATAACAAAAAATAATTTTTGGTTAACGCAATAACAACATGAACTATTTATTTCATTAGATACATTAAAATTCAATCACAGGTTGTGTGAAAACATAGTAATAAGAAGCATTTTTAGGGTTCCGTACCCAAAGGTAAAACGGAACCCTATTACTAAGACTTCGCTGTCCGTCCGTTCGTCCGTCCGTCTGTCACCAGGCTGTATCTCATGAACCGTGATAGTTAGACAGTTGAAATTTTCACAGATGATGTATTTCTATTGCCGCTATAACGACAAATACTAAAAACAGAACAAAATGAATATTTAAGGGGGCTCCCATACAACAGACATGATTTTCATCCAAAAAATCCCCTTGATCACATACTGAACTAAGGTCAGTCGACAATATCTTTTGTCTCTTTCATATTTATATATACAGATGGTACGGAACCCTTCGTGCGCGAGTCCGACTCGCACTTGGCCGGTTTTTTAGTACTTTTGTTTTTAGGATTCCGTACCCAAAGGTAAAAAACCGGCCGAGTGCGAGTCGGACTCGCCCACAAAGGGTTCCGTACCATCTGTATATATAAATATGAAAGGGACTATATACATATGTAACCTCATCAGTCATCACATTAAATCACATTTTTTGTATGATGACAGATCTTGGTTGTAGGCAGGTTAAAGGCATATTACTTTAATAATCAAAAATCTCCATGATGAGATAGTTGATCATCAAAGTGTCCATTGAATTCAAATCAATTATCTTACTTGACAGCAAGGATGTGAAAAGGTGAATAACAATAATGGGAAATATGGGCAAAAGGTTTGCAGCTAGGATTAATACATCAAAGACACAAAAGAGATCAAAGCTGGGAAGTTTGCTACTGGTTGTCGGATATTGTCGACTAACCTTAGTTCAGTATGTGATCAAGGGGATTTTTTGGACGAAAATCATGTCTGTTGTATGGTAGCTTACGATTTCTTTTAAGTCTTGTGTAAAGAGCCATTCCTTTACTTTATTCAGAAATGAGTTGATATTCTTTTTACTTCTGATGGATAGCGGTAATTTGTTGAATATCTTGGGCGCTTTGGCGGTGTAAAGGTTAGAGAAATGAGATTTATGAGATTGTGGCTTAACGAATAGATTCATGTTGTTTATACGAAGGTTGTAAAATTGCGAATTTCTACTGGGAATATTACCACTTTGTTTGAAAAACTCCCTTAATACTTTAAAAATATATAGATGTTTTAAGGGTAGTATTCGTAATTGTTTGTATAAAGGCCAACATTCTGTATAACGATTTTTGTTGCAAATGATACAAATAAGGTTTTTTTGTGCAATCAATACAGGTCTAAATGTAGTTGCGTAGGAACCACCTCAGCCAGATAATCCGTATTGGAGTTTTGAGTGCGCAAGACCATAGTATACTACAGTCAAAATTCTTTTGGAGCAGATTTGTTTTAATAGGTACATTTTGCGCGTGATAAGCATCAGGTAAGTTTTGAGATTGTATATATGATCTTTCCAATTTAATTTAGAGTCGATTGTAATACTTAGATACTTAACATTTTTTAATGATTCTATTTTAATACAAGAATTTGAACAGCGATTGGTATCAAGGAACTTTGGTTTGCCACATTCATGTATAGGAAAGCTTGCAGTTAGGGGCATGAAAGAATAAGTTATAGTCGAAGAGTTGGTGGTCAGATATTTTAAAAGTCATCCGTCTAGTCTTTTCACTAACAATTAGTTTATGTACAAAAAACCAAGGTCTTAAAATTTCGAGGTCTTATTGAATTTGTGTGACACAGTGAAGATCAGAGTAAGATTCATACGTTAGAGCAATATCGTCAGCAAAGGCCGTTGAAAGGCTAGAAAGCGGAAGCTCAAAAAATTAATTTATGTACACTAAAAAAAAACCGAGTACGGATCGCTGATGTACACCATTTTTTAAGACTCTAGCTTCACTGTGTGTACCTTTGTATGTATGTATGTTGGCGTTACAGTCCATGAAGAACCTGAGCCGAGCTTCTTTCAGTCACCCATGTTGTGTGTGATTTCATTTTCACATAGGTGAAAGGGACCTACAGTTTATTGCCGGTTCCGAACGGCGAATTTCGAGAAGCTTTTCATGACAATTTTACTACAGGGGGTTTTGTCAGAACCCCACTGAGGAGAAACACCGTGAAAAACACGTTCGATGACATGGCTGTGTCGGGATTCGATCCCGAGTCATCGGCGTCAGAGGCCAACACACTACCCACTGCGCCACGGTGCCCTCGTGTGTACCTTTAACAATGACTTTTTGTACTCTATCTTTAAAATATGATGTTAGCCATTGAAAAAGAATGCCTCGAAAACTTGCATTAAATTGTTTACCTAGTAAAAGATCATGATTAACTAAGTCGAACGCTTTGGTCATATCTATAAAGAGGGCCATAGTTGATTTGTGGTTACTTAGACTGCCGTAAAGCTAAGCGTATAACCTGAGAATTGCATCTTCAGTTGACTTGCCTGGACGGAAACCGAATTGTTTTTGCCTGAAAAAATTGTTTTTCTTCAAGAAGGAAGTATTTCTTTTTGTCATGAGTTTCTCGAAAACTTTTAAAAGTGTGGGGAGAAGGGATATAGGCCTATAATTTGTGACATTTTTGTTATTACCTTTTTTAAAAGGTGGTATTACTTCAGCACATTTGAGTTGATGTGGGAAGTTGTCCTGTTCAACACTTGTATTGAATATGTAGCACAGGACATCTGAGACATAGAAGGCAATTTTTTTCAGTAGCTTACTTGATATACCATCTGAAGTGCACGAGTTGTTATTTATCAATGACATTATTGTTTTGTATGTTTCAAAGGAGGAGAAAGGACTGACGACAAAACTGTTTGGTTGATGATGATCATTTCCCAATTCAGCTTGGTTAAAGCAATTACAGTCATTGCAATCTGTTAAGGGATTTAATATTTCAGATACATTAGTAAAATATTCGTTAAATGTGTTTGAAATGCAGTTCTGATCTGTAATGGGAACATTATTAACGACTACAGATTCTATTATATTACGCTTCTTGCTTTTTCCTAATATGCTATCAATTACTTTCCATTCCTCTTTAATATTGCCCTTAGAATTTTGAAGTAAATTCTCGTAGTAATTATCTCGAGTGAGTTCGATATTTTTATTAACATTTTGGCAAATTTTAAGATAATATTTTTTCAGTTTCTTGTTACGTGGATGTTTTTTTGTTTGACACTAAACCTGCTATTTTTTTGATCTGCTTTAGTAGGCATTCATTCATCCAAGGTTTGACATATATTTTTTTAAAGTGATTTTTTATTGATGTGCAAGATCTTAGGTAATATGCCTATAACCTGCCTGAAACCAAGATCTTTCATCATACCAAAAATGTGATTTAATGTGATGACTGATGAGGTAACATACAACGTCTCTTTCATATTTATATATACAGATGGTACGAAACCCTTTATGCGCGAGTCCGACTCGCACTTGGCCGGTTTTTATTTTTTGTGACTTCCTTACCTGGTGTCTATATGACTGCCCAGAAGTATTGCAAACACTACCGCAATCACCATACATAAATCCCATTAGAAATCTCTGCGGCCATTTGGATTCCAAACACAAAAAGCAATTAAATCAAATTACTGGAAAAAAAGAGATTGAAAAGCGATGAATTGAAGAATGGCATGCAATAGAGCCGGATTTTACCCTAAAATTAGTTGAGTCAATGCCAAAAAGACTTAAGGAAGTCATAACAAACAAAAGATATGCTATAAAGGACTTAAAACCGCTTTTTTAATTTTTTTTTCACACAACCTCAAAGATTGAAGTGTACGAATACGAATGTGTAAAGGGGAGAAGGGAGCGAACAAACAGAGCAGAGAAGTTGATCGCGTTTAACTTGGCAAAAGCCAGCTTCGATCTCTGTCCCTGCTCAATCCAAGTTGACACACAGCCTCCGCGTGGCCTTCCCTGGATAGCTATACTGGCACCCGCCATGTAGTGAACCAATGTGTGCAGCGACCCGACCCCTTGTTCCTAGGGAAAGAGGAACCTGGCCCTCCAGGTTGGGGGTTGCGCTTAGGGCTAACATCCCTATCGCTTAAAACAACAATTTTGTTCAGAGACAACCAATAGCCTCGGTAGCCTCGGATACGGACGGATTACACGTTGACGACCCCCGCAAACTTCAAAAAGGAAACGAATTTCGGTTTTGCACCTGGAACGTTAGGCCCCTCAACAGACCAGGTGCAGCCGAACAACTGGTCAACTCTTTGGACTGCTATAAGGCAGACATTACCGCGCTCCAAGAAGTGCGATGGGATGGGCCAGGCAAAAAGCGGATGAAAAACTGTGATATATACTACGGAAACTGCTACAGAGAAAATGAACAACGCTTATTCGGATGCGGATTTCGAGGCAGACTCAGGAAAAACGTCTAAAGCTTCCAGTATGTAAGCGAACGCCTCATAACTATCCGCATCAGCTTACTATGTGTCCACGCCCCCACAGAGGAGAAAGATGACCGACATAAAGACGACTTCTATGATCTCCTAGGCAGAACGTATGCGCAATGTCCCAGCTATGACACCAAAATCGTTCTAGGAGATTTTAATGCGAAGCTGGGTAAGGAAGCTATGTTTGAACGGGTCATTGGAAAGCACAGCCTACACAACACCATGTCAGAAAACGGACTAAGGCTAGTGGACTTTATGGCCGGACATAACCTGGTAGTAGCAAGTACACGATTCCCACACCTCAACCTCCATAAGGGGACCTGGCGGTCTTTCGATCAATCGACAACCAACCAAATTGATCATATTGCGATCGACGGCAGACACTCCTCCAGCATATTAGATGTCCGAACCTTTCGAGGAGCCAACATCGACTCGGATCATTACCTTGTTGCAGCCAAGGTACGGATGCGAACTCCTCGGAACCAACGGAGTCGAGTAAGAACACCAAAGTTTAACGTCGAAAAGCTGCAGTCGCAGGAGACAGCCAGGACCTTCGCCGATCAAGTCTCCCTCAAGCTCTCTCAGGTCCCGATGCAATCTGCAGAAACCATAGAACAGCAATGGAGTCGTTGTCAGAAAGCCATTAGAGAGGCCGCCTCAGATATACTCGGTTTCGAGCCTCCGCCGTCAAGAAACCCCTGGTTTGATGATGAGTGCAGACAGGCCCATGTAGAGAAACAGAATGCATACATGGCCACATTGTATCGACGAAGCATGCGCTTCTGAGAAGGAAAAAGAAGGAGCACGAGGAGCGCGAGATCGAGGAGATGGAGAGATGTTACTGCAGGAATGACGTTCGAAAATTTTACCAGAAAGTAAAACGAACATGCCAAGGCTATAAAGCCAGAGCAGAGGCCTGCAGGGATGAGCACGGACAACTAGTAGTGGAGTCACAGTCGATGCTGAGATTGTGGAAGGACCACTTCTGCAGACTGTATAACGGCGATGATAGTGAAAATACCGCCGTCAGGTAGAGCGAACCATTCACATTGGACGAAAACGAAGGAGAGTCCCGTCCACCCGACCTAGACGATGTTAAGATAGCGATATCGAAACTTAGGTCTTATAAAGCTGCTGGAGCAGACGGGCTCCCCGCGGAGCTGTTTAATGCAGCTGGCGATGAGCTGGTTAGGAACATGCATCAACTCATCTGCAAGATATGGTCGGAAGAACGCATGCCCGATGAATGGAATCTCAGTATCGTTTGCCCGGTCCATAAGAAAGGAGACCCCTATGACTGCGCCGATTACAGAGGGATAAGCCTCCTGAACATCGCGTACAAGATCCTCTCTGCCGTACTGTTTAAGTTCCTGAAACCGTTCGTGGACAATTTGATAGGTTCCTACCAGTGTGGTTTCAGGCCAGGAAAATCAACGATAGACCAAATATTTACGCTACGGCAGATCTTGGAGAAGACCCATGAATTCCAGGTCGACACGCACCATCTTTTCGTCGACCTTAAAGCCGCGTATGACAGTGTTTATAGAGACGAGTTATTCAGAGCCATGTCATGTTTTAACATTCCTTCCAAACTCGTCAGACTGTGCAGGATGACTATGGAGAACTCTCGCTGCTCCATTAAGGTCGGAGGTGAACTAACCGACCCCTTTGATGTCAAAAAAGTTTTAGACAGGGTGACGCACTATCATGTGATTTCTTCAACATTATTCTTGAAAAGATCGTGCGGGACTCGGCAGCCAATACAATAGGTACGATCTACTTCAAGTCCACACAATTGCTTGCCTACGCAGATGACATTGACGTTATTGGACGAACAAAGCGAGACGTCAATGAGGCGTTCGCAAGCATTGAAGCAGAAGCGGCGAAAGTGGGTCTAAGGGTAAATGGGGACAAGACCAAATATATGCTGTCATCCAAGAAAGACGCACAACACCGACGTCTTGGTCAGAACGTCACCTTCGGCAGCTATATTTTTGAAGTAGTCAAGGACTTCGTTTACCTTGGCTCGATAGTTACAAGCAGCAACGACACCAGCGCTAAGATAAAACGCAGAATAACTCTTGGCAATCGCTGCTTCTTCGGGCTCAAGGGGCAATTGAGTCGTAGAGCCCTCTCGAAAAACTAAGGTTTCCCTCTACAAAACCTTAATCATCCCGGTCTTCCTCTACGGCGCTGAGGCTCGGACGTTATCAAAAGCGGATGAAGAGGCTCTTTGACGTTTCGAGAGGAAAATTCTGCGTGCAATCTTTGGTCCCGTTTGTGTAAACGGAGAATGGAGGAGGAGATTCAACCAAGAACTGTACGGGCTGTACAGCGACATCGGCCTGGTTAGACGTCTTCGGATCCAACGTCTAAGATGGCTAGGCCATGTAGAGCGAATGGACATCAACGCTCCGGCCCGAAGAGTCTTCGACTCCAACCCCGAGGGACGACGCAGCAGAGGACGACCACATTTAAGGTGGCGCGCACAGGTGGAAGGGGACCCCAACCAACTGGGCGTGTGGCACTGGAAGCGGTTGGCAAAAGATCGGGCCAGCTGGAGAGGCTTGTAAGAAATACGAGGTGTACGATTATGGGTGAGATTGAGTGTAAATACATATGTAGGTAAACATAAATGCATTCATGTGCATATGGACTTGTAGGCGGACGCATGTAGAATAGAATACAAAAATATACATATGTTGTTTTTCACATACAAACTTGTTTTTATTAATTAGACGTTGTTTGAATCGAACTTAATAAAACTTGTTTCTGTTATCTCAGAAATCTTCATCACTATGAAGCCTTTCAAATCTCACGCTAAACATACTAAATATTTTTTCTAAAATGACCACCTGAAATGCCGTCATGCATCTCCCGGAGGACTTTCTCTACCTTAGAGCGCGGTAAAAGAAGCTGGGTCCTAAGTATTCTCCCGTCTGCCATTTTTGGGGTTCCGTACCCAATGGTAAAACGGAACCCTATTACTAAGACTACGCTGTCCATCCGTCCGTCCGTCCGTCTGTCACCAGGCTGTATCTCATGAACCGTGATAGTTAGACAGTTGAAATTTTCACAGATGATGTATTTCTGTTGCCGCTACCACGACAAATACTAAAAAAAACCGGCCAAGTGCGAGTCGGACTCGCGCACGAAGGGTTCGGTATGGCTGTTGTATGGGAGCCACATTTATACAAATATTTATTATATTCTGTCTAAGTATTTGTTGTTAAAGCAGCAACAGAAATACATAATCAGTGACATTTTATTCTCACTTTTCGGATAGTTAAAATCTAGAATGTTGTAACTTTTAGAAAATACTCATTTTTTGAGTGATTGCCGATTTGGGTTTGGACGTGGCAAATCGACTGAAACTGCTTTATTGAAATTAACTGGTGAAATATATAATAGTCTAAACACTTCTCAAATACCATCAACATTATTTGTTGATATCAGTAAGGTCTTTGATATGGTTAATCATACTTTGCTACTCGATAAACTTTACAAAGCGGGTTTCAGAGGCTCCATTTATAAATGGTTTTCTTCTTATTTATCCAACCGTTATCAAGTTGTGAAAATTAGGAATGTTTACAGTTTATAGACTTCTTAAATATGGGTGTTCCCCAAGGAGCAGTATTGGGCCCAATCCTTTTTCTAATTTATGTTAATTCGTTTTTCTTACAACCTTTTAAAGGCAAAATTTACAACCTTTTCCACTCAAACACTAACTTAATTGATAGTTTTGCAGATGTTAATAATGACCTAGATATGTTAAGGAGATGGTTTAATTATCATAAACTAATAATTAGCAACAAAACGAAGTACATGATATTTAATATCAATGGTAAAGTTTTCAGAGACCTTCCCTTATATTATCATGCACCATTGTGTAATCGATTTGTTCTTGAAGATATAGTATTCAACAATCAAGAATGTTTGAAAATTGCTTCTTGATTGAACACGTGGACAGTTTTAAATATTTAGGTGTTATATTGGACCAACAACTTTGTTGGAAAGACCATTCAATATATTTGAAACAGTATCTAAATGGGGTTATAAGATAATTATTCCATCTCAGTATGCACTGCAATCTCTACCCGTTTTAAAATACTAAATGTATACTCGCACCGATATGGAACTAGCAAAAACATGTCCATGTCCGGAACTAAATGTTTTATTGCACCGATATGGAACTAGCAAACCATGTCCATGTCCGGACCTGAATGCATACATACACATGTATGACATTCGTTCACGAAATGCGGTGCGGGCATTATATTCTTTCATTTCTTTTCTTCATTTCAGTTCAAGTGTGCTGTACAGTGTACACCAACTGTTCGAGCTTTATCGCCACATCTCCATACTTTTGGGTTTCTTGAAAACTACGGGGTATAACTCATACCGTATGAGAAGCATGTTCGTTGCATTTATGTTTTTTTTTTTTTCGTTTTGTACATATGTGATTGATGAATAAGGGTTGAATGGAACTATGAAACTCTTTTCGTTCAATTTGCGGAACGAGAGGACATGTGTCCGAGAGAGGACATAGTTCCGTGAACTATACATGTCCGAAACTACCCAACTCTACTTCGTAATGTACATATGTATGTATGTATGTATACTTATACATAGCGTACAGATGTGTGAGTGTATGCACGTATGTGATGCGTATGTACGTATCGGTTCGTATGTGTGCAAGATCGCTTGCTCCTCTTGCTCACTTCCTCCTCTCCACCTGCCGCGACGTCGTGCGAAAGGGATGCTAGGCCAGCTGCGAGGACTGATCGTGAGCAATGGCGCCACGCGATTGCCCTCACGCAGACTTACCCGCAGCAAGAATCGCGAATTTGCTACGAGACTCGCGAAATATCCCACGGAAAAGAAAAATCGTAATCGTTTCCAATTCAATATGTCACAAATTTAATTTCCTTAACCTAACTTAATCTAGGTTTACAATTATTCCTTAAAACTACCCTACACCGTATGTCAATAAAAAAAGTCGAAATAAATAAAAAAAAAAAAAGGAATTCACTGTCCAAAAAAGTAAATAAACCGCAGCTAGAGTATTCGAACAGTCGTACCGAAACTCCTCTGACCAACGACTTAGCCCGCATCACCAATCGCGCCACGCAAATTTGTGATTTCAATACCTTATATAACGAACGTGTCAAGTGCTGATCGTACCCTCGGGCTATCCGCTTTCTCTGAGTTCGATTTCCTAAAATGGATGACTACAAGCCGCTCACAAATGGGAACTGACCGAAAGATGACAACGAAAACCTTTCGAAACAATTTATTATTGGTTGTTTGTAATTATGTATATGTATAATTAATTTTGTTCTGTTTGTAGTATTTGTCGTGGTAGCGGCAACAGAAATACATCATCTGTGAAAATTTCAACTGTCTAACTATCGCGGTTCATGAGATACAGCCTGGTGACAGACGGACGGACGGACGGACAGCGAAGTCTTAGTAATAGGGTTCCGTTTTACCTTTGGGTACGGAACCCTAAAAATGAAATTTAAAATTTTAAAATGAATATTTAAGGGGGGCTCCCATACAACAGACATTATTTTCATCCAAAAAATCCCCTTGGTCACATACTGAACTAAGGTTAGTCGACAATATCTTTTGTGTCTTTGATGAATTAATCCCAGCTGTAAACCTTTCTCCCATATTTCTCATTATTGTTATTCACCTCTTCACATCGTTGCTGTCAAGTAAGATAATTGATTTGAATTCAGTGGACACTTTGATGATCAACTATATCTCATCATGAAAATGTTTGATTATCAAATTAATATGCCGACAACCTGCCTGCAACCAAGATCTGTCATCATACAAAAAATGTGATTTATTGTGATGACTCATGAGGTAACATACAGCGTCTCTTTCATATTTATATATACAGATGGTACGGAACCCTTCGTGCGCGAGTCCGACTCGCACTTGGCCGGTTTTTCAGTTTTACTTCAATAGGACGTCCTCGACATGGAGTGCGTCCGATTGTGCCCAATATACTTTCAGAGTAGATCTTCGGTTGACTATGTATGTATATCTAGGCCGTCGGGTTTTTCTATGTGCTCCTTCTATGCCAGTTTGGGCTCAATATCGGAGAATCCTGTCTATTTCGGATTCCTTCTGTTCTCCAGTCAGGACTTTGTTCGGCTCTTGTTGCTTGGATGAAGGCAGTATCCTTCTCTTCGAATTTGCACAGCTTTCGGGACATCGCGTCTGCATTAGAATGGAGCTTTCCTTTACGACGTTTTATTTCAAACTCGTAAGTCTGCAATCGTTCAATCCATCTCGCAATTTGTCCCTCTGGATTCTTGAGCAACCATTTCAAAACCGCGTTTACGTACGCAAAGGAACTTCTGTCCATAAAGGTATTTGTGAAGGTGTTCCGTTGATACAATTAGTGCCAAAAGCTTCCGCCTAATCACGCAATAGTTTCTTTTTGGGTTGGAGAGCACCTTGCCGTCATGTACTTGGGAAACGACGGGTCCATTACTAGCGTCTGCGTCTACGATAAGGGTTTTTCCCAGCGTCGGATAGAATAGTATCGGTGCAACAACGGCTATGGTTCTAATTGCTGGAAGCTCCTCTCGCACTCGTTGGTCCATTTAAATAATCTTCCCTTCTCCGTCTACTGGTGCAAGTTCTTCGCGATTCCGGCGAAATCCCTTATGAATGGCGTTTAGTAGGTTGCTAAGCTTGGAGAACTCCTTAATTGATTTTTATATCTGGGGGTTGGCTAATTCTTGACAGCATCGATTTTTAATCATTCTGATGATACGACATGTCCCTTCGCTGGAAAAGAGACCATTTCCTCGGATTCACTTTCAAGTGGGCACTTCGTAATCGTTTGAAGACGTCCCTTAGGCTCGTCAGTGCCCGTCGTTTTTTCAACCACGATGATGTCATCTGGATACAGGCAGGTTTCCCAGGTCAGCCAATGCAGGACTCGTTCCATTAAACACTCAAAGGTCGCCAGGCCACTTCCCGTAGTGGAGAACCAGAGATGGTGTCCAGCGTATCATCTGTTCGTGGTAAAGGGTAGCTGTCCTTCTTGGTAACTTCATTCAGCCTTCGGTAGTCTACACAGAATCGTGTAATGCCATCTTCGTTTTTAATAAAATAACTTCATCGCTGAGACCACCTCCGCGATTTCTGTCGGTTTTGCAAATGGCAGTTCTCTAGTCGGAGGTCGAATCGGTCTTGCATCACTGGGGCTTATGCGTTGCCTTACTAGGTGAGTTCGGCCATGATCTCCGCTCTGCGCAGCAAAGATACATATCTACGAATTCGACTAGCAAATGCTCCGCTAATATCTGTTGTTCCTTATATTCACAGTGCTTTAGAATGGTCTCCTTAAGCTCCACTACTCTAGATGAAGGAAGTCGTCTGGCCGATTGTACTCCTGCTGTTATCGAGATTGCTGGATCTGACGCACATTTTCCAATGGCCACTCCTCGCCTTAGTCTCAAGCTGCAGGTCCTCAGATTCATCAGCCTTACTGGAACTATGTTAATCTTTAGCTCAATGAGAATCTTTCCAACGATGTAATTTTGGAAGCTCGTTTGTTCTTCGGGCAATATCAGAATCGGTGGCCACCACCCAACCCCGCTGAGGAGAAACACCGTGAAAAACACGTTCGATGACATGGTTCGATCCCGAGTCATCGGCATCAGAGGCCAACACACTACCCACTGCGCCACGGTGCTCTCCGATTCCCCAGTTGCTGTCTTTAAACAGTAGCAGCTCATGTTATGCAACCATGACTCCTGCTAAGTTCCTCCTTAAGACGGAAGCTATGGCTTCACCGTCGGTTGAAGCCAGGAACTTATTTCTATTGATGATTGTTCTTGAGGAGCGTGGTCGACAGGATGGGTGTTGAACCTGCCGAACGCCGCTTCGTTGTGCCCACTGTTTGCGCAATGGGGCCAACTTCAGGTCCTTAGCGGTGCCCTGCATTGGCCTTGTAGATGTTCGGTCTTAATGCAGTTCCCGCAGCGTACCCGTCTTTCTGCAGTATTTTGTCGATGCTCAGAATCCGAATTCTTTGACAACAACATTCCTTAGTTCATGTTTCCCTTAAGCGATGAATACCTTAGGAAGCTGAGTCTGCTGCTTCCATCGTCAGGGCAAAAGCCAACGCCTCAACTGGTGTTTTATTTCCTGCCATCCACACTGCCATTTAAAGTTTACCGTAGTAATGGCCTGAATAAAGACTCCGGTTACCATTTCGTTGATAATCTCCTTGTCCGCGTTTGGTTATGAGAGGTGTGCCAAATGCTCCACATCCGCTTGTAATTGCTGATGTGTCTCGACTTTAATTTATGTTCCTCGGCGTAACTGGACTCTATATACTTACTGCATGTGGTTATCGCTAAATCGCGTCATCATGGCCTTTACGAGACACCCATAGTCACGCTGGTCATTGTCTGGAAGAGCTTGTAGCATTTCCGAAGCTGACCCTCTAAGCGCCAGTGTTAATGCAACCGCCTTATCTTTGTCATTCCAATTATACGAAACAGCAGCTTCCAAACATACTCGAACTTTCTGGTTCTTCACATGTTCTGCTTCTTTCAAGCAAAAATACTCCAACTTCTGCCCAACTTTTCCTTCGACGGCATCTACTCTCTCTTCAATCTTTCCCATTTGTTTGTCATTCTCTTGAACTTTGTTTTTTGTTTTCGAGAATATTTTTATGCTCATCGAGTTTCGAAGAGTACCTGGTCTCTTCTAGTTTCTTACTCTGTTTTTTTTTTTTTAAGGCTTTTGCTATCTGTTGGAACACTCAGACGCAAACACTGGTCCATTGTACTCCAGGCACCTTACATTACTGCATTTTCTCCGCTGTCCAGAGAAAAGTGAGGAGGAGCTTCATTGATAGAGCTAAGAGATTCGGCATACATCACGTCGGGTCCAAGGGTGAGCCACCGTGCGCGAGGAAAGGCGGGACAGTCACAGAGGAAATGCTCTGCATATCATCCTCCTCGCAACATGCAGCACAGGTAGACGTTTCGCTGATGCCAAGCTCGCAGAGTTGCTTAGCAAAAGTATAGGGGCCCGTAATGACTTTTCCTTAAAGACAGGAGGAATGCTGCGGATTTCTTGCAGATATCACGGCATACGCGCTTAGTCATCCGGCAACCTGGACAATCCCTCCATCTACGGTTGTGTGTATTAAACACCCAATCGTTAATGTAGGAACTTACCGTGGACTCAGGTAGACCTATAGTGGGTTCAGGGCCTGAGTAGCTCTTCTATGAACCCATTCTGGCGAGTTCATCAGAGATCTCATTTCCTGGGATCCCAGAGTGACCTGAAACCTACCTAGCTTTAGTGAATTTAGTCTACAAACTCTGTACAAGAAGGACTTGAGTTCAAGCACTAATTTTGAGCTAGTTATTGGGTTGCGTATAGCTTTGAAAGCAGCTTGGCAGTCACTGCACGCGCATATGTTTCTTCCCCTCCACCTGTTCTTCACAAAATAGTGCATGGCCATTAGGATTGTGTATATCTCTGGTTGAAAGACAGACGCATATCTTCCTAACGAGAAGTGCAGTCGGATGTTTTCGCGCTCAAAGAAGACCTCAGCACTGGACCCCCGCCCAGACCTGGATCCATCCGTGAAAATGCGAAGACTATCCTTTCCAGGTTCAGTATCCGGCCAGAGCCAATCCTGACGCCATGGAAACTCGACTGTGAAATTGTGACGCAGTGGGATAACGGGCGTCAATGCGTCAGAAGGCATGTCCATGAGACAAGGGCCGCAGGACAGCTCTTGCGCAACCAAGAGGCCATTTCTCCTCAGGCGAGGCATGTCTTTCAGAGCACATCCTCTGATGTATATATCAAGAGGTGGAAGGTTCATCATAGCATCAAGAGCAGCGCCCGGCGTGCTGGGGAAAGCCCCCGTGCAACTGAGACAAACCGTTCTTTGGAGCTTGGTGAAAGAGGCTACGACGTGTTTGCGTGTCTGTTCCACCAGACAACCGATGCATATGTGATTATAGGTCATGGCCGTGTTGATCCACAGGACCTTTGCCGGCGATAAACCCCATGTTTAAGAGCTCCTAAAGGTCCCTTGCATTACCAAAAAGCTGACAGCGCTTTGGTGGTTTTTGATTAAACATGTCTTGACCAGATAAGCTTGGTATCTAAGACGACTCCTAGATACTTAGCGTCCTTGGATATCGGGATGGAAATGCCTCCGTTTCCTCCTTCTCTCAGCCCATTCCTGATACACCAATCATCGATCACATTTAGCGCCGTCTGTGCTTTGAGAGGGACAGCCGCTAAGCAGACAGAAAGAATGGCGACATCATCCGCATAGGCCTGGGCACAGATTCCAGAGGCATAACGCCGGATTTGACACCCTGATCGAGGCCTGCATCAGCGGTCAGTTTCCTGTTCACAAGCATTGCTTTGATCCACAAGACCAGTGCCTCATCTACGCCATGATGTCTGGCAGCATTACACATGCTGTCGAAAGTTGCGTTATCAAAGGCTCCCTCAATGTCGATAAAATGCCCAGCTAGGTTTTGAAGCGCAGTATCGCAGGATTTTCCGCGCTGATAAGCATATTGCGTCTCCGAAAGAGGATTCATTCGAAGGGCAACTTTGCGCACGTGCAACCAGTCTACCAGTCTTTCCATGCTTTTCAGCAGGAAGGATGTTTGACTAATTGGTCTAAAACTTTTGGTAAGTGAGTAGTCCTCTTTTCCTATTCTGGGGATAAAGACTACTTTCACTGTGCGCCAAGGAGTGGGTATGTGAGCAAGTGCTAGGGTAGCAGTGAAAATTTTTTTCAAAGTAGGAAGCTGCTGCCTTATACCTTTTTGCAGCATAACAGGATATATCCCGTCGGTGCCTGGCGATTTGTAGCCATCGAAGAATGCCACAGCTAATTCAATGGCTTCAGTTGTAACCACGCGCGACGCAATATACCAGCTACGTCGAGATGTTTTCATAGTTTCATTTGCAGTTTCCCTTAAGGGAGAGTGGCACGAGCCGATGGCGATCTGATTTCCCGGGAAATGAGTTTCAAGCAGTAACCTAAGAGTTTCCGCTTTAGCCTCATTAAAGCAACTTGCTAGTCGCACTTAGAGAGTTGATCTCTGCGCAGAAGGTCTTATAAGAATCGTTCTTCGATTTACGACTTTCTTATATTCTTTCTGCTCGACCGATACTTGTTCCTGTCATCTTAACTGCGAAGACTTTGGAGCTCGGCATTTTTCCAGGGAACCAATTTTGTGCAGGGAGGTTTGCTGATAGGACATGCGAGTTCAAAACAATTGGTATCAGGCAAGACTCGCCAGTTAGTGATGTCCTTCACATATCTATTGGATAGGGTCAGGTCTATCACCTCCTGTCGCCTTGTCGTAACAAACGTTGGTAGAGAGCAAACATTGTTGATGGTAAGGTCAGACGAGTCTTAAAGACGGTCCCCTCTTGTATTGCACTTGCTGCTGCCCCAAGCAGTGTTTTAGGCATTAGCATCGCAACACAAAATGAGACCAATCTTTCTGGCTTCAAAGTACTCTACGAGTTCAGAAACTTCCTTCGGTGGTGGAGGTATTATCGACTCGTAGGGAAAGTAGGCAGATGCACCGACAAAGTGTTCTATTGCACCGTGCGTTTTGTAGCTTACGCTAGCAGCCATCAGGTTTTGTCCACAGAAGTGTCCAAGTTTGGTTGCCGATAATGAGTTCGATACGATGAGGCCGACCCTAGGCCTTTCGGATCGCTAATTATAAAGAATCGTTGCATCACGTATACCACCAATACCACATAAGCGTTTATTCCACACCTACGGTCCTTGAATGTATACAACGTGATGGTTTGTACTACTGCATGCAATTCTACTACTTAAAATAGCAGTAGCAGTCTTGCAATGCTGTAGATTGATCTGGATGAAAACTATTCTGACCTTTTCAGGGGAGATGGCCGCCTCGTTATAAGAGGGCTGCTTCTCTCGACTCCTTACGGTCATTGGGATCTCCTTCTCGGAGCAAGGGGTTTTGTTGTGTGATGTGCCCGCCTCCAGGGAGCGGTTTGTGACTGTCTTTGCTTCTGGTTTATGCTTTGATCCCTTTGGGTCGCCACATCTGCCATTATACTCCGGATTTCCACCGCTCCACCGGAGAGGGATTCATCACATACTCTCTTCCTAGCAAGGCTATACTTGGCGGCGGTCTTTTACCTTTTTGCGGGAGCTTTTACCTTTTTTGGTTATAGCTCGTGGTCCCTTCGGACGCTTTGCCAGTTCGAGGTCTGCTAGGACCCGAAACGACTTCACCTTCTGCATTCAGTCCAAACCATCGATGCTTTCCGCGCTGCGCACCTTCGAGAGAGAAGGGGACCTCAGGAAAAAGCGTCGAATCGAATTCGGTAGGAGACACTTTCGTCGACCTAACCCTCTCTACTGGTTGCCCCAGAGGTTTAGCCTCGACCATTGTGCCTTCGGCTTTGTCAGCTTCTTTACGCAATTTTTAGACATGCCTCTTTCTCCTTCTTTTATGGCACCTAGCCATGCATTCAGCGGTGCCTCCGCTGGATTCACCGCTCATGCTCAGTCCGATCAATTGGTCAGACACTGAACCGAAGGAGTCGGTGTCGTTCCGGGCTGCCTAAGAGTTAAAAATGAATGTCGGGGCCTCCAGAATCCTTGCCCCGGCCGCGATAAAAGAGATCGCAAGTGGATTTCCGCTATTGCGTGTACCACCTGGAGTACTCAAATCCTCAAGGCTGTCCATTCATTTTTGGATTTGCGATTCTTAGGTCGAGGTCTACACCTCTTAAGCCTCCCGCCACGACAACGCGCGCGAAGAAGGGAGGTATCGATGGCAAATTTTACATCGTTGTTTTTCTTCATCTTTTACATGACTTAATTTATTTCTCTTTGTTCTGTATTTAACCCGAAACAATTCGAAGTTACTTAACAACAAGTTCAACCAACCAAAATTCATAATTGTTGCAATTTTAATGAAAAGGTTAATACTGATAAGAACATCATATGGCTTATCTTCCACATATCTTTTATACCGTTTTATAGGCTCCTTTTACTATGTATTGTTTTTAACTATATTCCACATTTTAACAATTTTAATGAGGAGGTCCATACCGATAAGAGTTTATGATACTCATCGTGGAACCTGTACCGATTAATACTGTTAATCTAATCCCATCAAAGACTACATTTGTGAATATTTAATTTCCAAAGACCTAGTTGGGAAAAAACGAAATTATTGTTATGAATTTCTTCTTTTCTTTCACTCTTCCTGATTTCAGCATGCAATGTTTTGCTGTGTTACTGCTTTGCTTGCTTATCTATCCTGAGCTATTAAATGTTGGCTGCATTTTACCCTACGATTGTTGTCCTAAAGGGAATCTATTCTGGTACGAATTACTTCTATTGCTTATCGGCCTATCTTGGAAACTATAAGTGTCGTACCGATGATTGTTCTGCCTAGGTTTTTGTTATACTTACATATATTGTTCGGTCTATTTTGACTGGTTTGAATAATTTATTTCGTAGACTGCCCTGATCCTGACCTTTAAACTTATTGATAATATAACTGATTCCCGTGTAATAATATTTTTGCATAATTGCGAGTACTAAGGCACGGGCCACTAATTCTTTTTATTTTTTGCGCAATCGTACCATAGAAAAATTGGTCCATTTTAAACGAAGGAGGCGTATTCCAATTCATGTTCCAATAATAATCTTAGCTTGGTACCTAATTCACCAATGATTTTCTAACGGGGGTAATGCACGCACGCGGGATCTCCAGGCCACTCGATCTCAAGCCATCGACTCTGACTCACAGCTATGCCCAAGCGTACCCAGGCTAATTTTTGGACCTGGACCACCGACCTCGTCCTGGGTCTGCAAAGCTGTCGCCTGCCTATTGCATTCAAGGCACGCTTCGGAAGGATGGAGACATTCGTCTCACGTGACCAAACCACCGAAGCATAGCCGTTTCCCTTCGGAGAAGCAGCTGCTCAACATTAAGCTCCCCGCGCACTTCCGCGTTTCTCACCCTATACCGGTGAGTAACTCACACAACAGCACGAAGAAATCTCATTTCGGCAGCTTGTATTTCCGATCTTATTCTTTCGGTCAATACCCAAATTGCATGACCATAGGTGAGAGTCGGAACAAATACTGCCAAAAGAAGATGGCTTACCCTTAACTCTCCCAATGTGAAACTCTCCTTGCCCCGACTGCGCTGCAACATCTAGTCCATATACATATATATAATGAAAAGGATAGGTGACAAGATGCACCCCTGGCGAAGTCCAACGCCCACGGTGAAATTTGTTGATTTACGATAGTTAACCCGAACACAGCTGCTACAGTTTGTTTACAGAGACTAAATGGCCCTCAATAGAGGACCATCAATCCCATACATCTGCAGAACACTCCAGAGTTTACCTCGGGAAATTCGGTGGTACGCCTTTCCCAAATCTACAAAGCAGCTGTAGGTCGGTTTGGCATACTCCCAAGCCTTCTCGAGTATTATTCTTAGAGTGAAAAGCCGGTGGGTTGTATTTTTGCCGTGACGACCCACACTGTTCATACCCTATCCTGGATTCGACCAAAGCTGTAGAACGCACTTCCAACGCTTTAGCGTAGATTTTACCGGGGACACTTAAAAGTGATATGCCTCTATAATTGGAGCACTCTTTTTTATGTCCTGCCAATCGCTGGGTCTCTCACGGCATTCCCAGACCACCCTAACACACGGAAGAGCCATAATACTCCTTCTTTACCTCAAGCATATCTGGCCCAACTTCATCCACACCGGCTGATTTGCAACTTGTAGCGAATCAATCGCTAAAATGACTTCCTCCACCGTTGGACTATTCTTCGCTTCACTCATGATCTATAGACTAGATCTGTCCCCCTCAGCACCCTGTTCGGGATTGAGCAGCTCCGAAAAGTTCTCGCTCCATCTGCGTAAGATATCCATCTCATTGGAAAGCAAAACACCATCTTTGGATTTAACTCCTTCGATTGTGTTGGATTTCCTCCCTCTGAGCCGGCGAATGGCCTCCCAACTCCTCACCGAACTCTTTCCAGGACGGCTCTTTAGCTGCTCACACAACCAATTTGCAAGTTCTTCGCGCCACAGTGCACCGGTCACGGGAAGCAGAGTGTCCTAAGAGAATCCAGTCCCTGTAGGCCTTCTTTTTCTCTCTCATGGCTTCTTGAACTCCGGGTGTTTTAAGCTCTTTTCTCACCACCAGCCGCCACACCAAGCCGCTTTTGTCCACAAACATCACGTACAGAGGCAATGACAGCTGTTAAAAATAGTCGCCATCCTTCCACTATATGCGATAGAACAGTTGGAATTAGCTCAAAACTTACGGATATGTGGCGTGCGAAGTGTTGTCGCAGCTCACTGCCCTATAGTTTGTCCCACTGTATGTGTGTAACCACTCTCTATTTCCGCCTTTGCAGGCGAGGTACTCTATCAGTAAGATACATATTACACAACACCAGGTGATGATCAGTTGACAGTTGTACCCCTCTCAACACACATCATCCGTTTCACACACGATGGTACCACAAAGAAATCCATCAGCGATTTCTGTTGCAGGCTCCGACGATACCACGTATATTTATGAATGCCTTTGTGCGAAAATAAAGTGTTCTTAATGGACATGCCATTTGCACAGCAAAAATGCAACAACCTCTCTCCGTTCGCGTTTTGATGAGGATCTCCGTTCCTCCCAATCACACTCCTCCGTGTTGTTACATCCACACGCACGTAGGCGTTGAAGTCACCCATCAGGATATAGGAATCCATCTCAAACCACCCTATCAAAGACAGCATTAACTTCATCCAGGAAAGTCGCATACTCTGACTCTAGATTTGAGGCGTACACCTGCACCAGAGCCAAAATTAATATTTCAAGCTTGAGTTTTAAGATCGCTCCAATACCCTGTCTGCCAGCCTGGGACTTATGTCGTGCTGTACTGACAACCGATGCCATTTGCTTTTTTACTTTCCGCTATCCTACAATTCTCAGAAGTGGCATATTGTTCTTGTGCAGTCAGTAAAAGATAATGCCATGAAAAACATAACTTGTAAAAAACCCAAGTCTCGCAACTCAGATCTTCTACCGTAAAAAGTTGTAAGATCCATGTATTGCCAAGTCAGTTAACTTATTCAGTCCCTACTTAAGGGACCTTCTGCCCTGATTTATTACGTAATTAGCTAACCTAACAACATCTTATAGTGACCATACCAATATCAAAATCTTTTATGTTTTACGTAAATAGATTGACCTGACCATCGCATGAAAACACAATATATCTCACAAGTAATACATATGCCATGAAAAACATAACTTGTAAAAAAACCAAGTCTCGCAACTCAGATCTTCTACCGTAAAAAGTTGTAAGATCAATGTATTACCAAGTCAGTTAATTTATTCAGTCCCTACTTAAGGGACCTTCTGCCTTGATTGATTACGTAATTAGCTAACCTAACAACATCTTATAGTGACCATACCAATATCAAAATCTTTTATGTTTTAAGTAAATAGAATGACCTGGCCATCGCATGAAAACACAATATATCTCACAAGTAATACATATTATATTAAATTAGATTATTTAGTGCGATTTCCAAGTCAATCTATTTACTTAAAACATAAAAGATTTTGATATTGGTATGGTCACTATAAGATGTTGTTAGGTTAGCTAATTACGTAATCAATCAAGGCAGAAGGTCCCTTAAGTAGGGACTGAATAAATTAACTGACTTGGTAATACATTGATCTTACAACTTTTTACGGTAGAAGATCTGAGTTGCGAGACTTGGTTTTTTTACAAGTTATGTTTTTCATGGCATCTCATTCCTTTTTGTAGATGTATGCATGTTTGTATGTATGTTGGCGTTACAGTCCATGAAGGACCTAAGCCTTCTCTTGGGCATATCTGGCCCAACTTCATCCACACCGGCTGATTTGCAACTTGTAGCGAATCAATCGCTAAAATGACTTCCTCCACCGTTGGACTATTCTTCGCTTCACTCATGATCTATAGACTAGATCTGTCCCCCTCAGCACCCTGTTCGGGATTGAGCAGCTCCGAAAAGTTCTCGCTCCATCTGCGTAAGATATCCATCTCATTGGAAAGCAAAACACCATCTTTGGATTTAACTCCTTCGATTGTGTTGGATTTCCTCCCTCTGAGCCGGCGAATGGCCTCCCAACTCCTCACCGAACTCTTTCCAGGACGGCTCTTTAGCTGCTCACACAACCAATTTGCAAGTTCTTCGCGCCACAGTGCACCGGTCACGGGAAGCAGAGTGTCCTAAGAGAATCCAGTCCCTGTAGGCCTTCTTTTTCTCTCTCATGGCTTCTTGAACTCCGGGTGTTTTAAGCTCTTTTCTCACCACCAGCCGCCACACCAAGCCGCTTTTGTCCACAAACATCACGTACAGAGGCAATGACAGCTGTTAAAAATAGTCGCCATCCTTCCACTATATGCGATAGAACAGTTGGAATTAGCTCAAAACTTACGGATATGTGGCGTGCGAAGTGTTGTCGCAGCTCACTGCCCTATAGTTTGTCCCACTGTATGTGTGTAACCACTCTCTATTTCCGCCTTTGCAGGCGAGGTACTCTATCAGTAAGATACATATTACACAACACCAGGTGATGATCAGTTGACAGTTGTACCCCTCTCAACACACATCATCCGTTTCACACACGATGGTACCACAAAGAAATCCATCAGCGATTTCTGTTGCAGGCTCCGACGATACCACGTATATTTATGAATGCCTTTGTGCGAAAATAAAGTGTTCTTAATGGACATGCCATTTGCACAGCAAAAATGCAACAACCTCTCTCCGTTCGCGTTTTGATGAGGATCTCCGTTCCTCCCAATCACACTCCTCCGTGTTGTTACATCCACACGCACGTAGGCGTTGAAGTCACCCATCAGGATATAGGAATCCATCTCAAACCACCCTATCAAAGACAGCATTAACTTCATCCAGGAAAGTCGCATACTCTGACTCTAGATTTGAGGCGTACACCTGCACCAGAGCCAAAATTAATATTTCAAGCTTGAGTTTTAAGATCGCTCCAATACCCTGTCTGCCAGCCTGGGACTTATGTCGTGCTGTACTGACAACCGATGCCATTTGCTTTTTTACTTTCCGCTATCCTACAATTCTCAGAAGTGGCATATTGTTCTTGTGCAGTCAGTAAAAGATAATGCCATGAAAAACATAACTTGTAAAAAACCCAAGTCTCGCAACTCAGATCTTCTACCGTAAAAAGTTGTAAGATCCATGTATTGCCAAGTCAGTTAACTTATTCAGTCCCTACTTAAGGGACCTTCTGCCCTGATTTATTACGTAATTAGCTAACCTAACAACATCTTATAGTGACCATACCAATATCAAAATCTTTTATGTTTTACGTAAATAGATTGACCTGACCATCGCATGAAAACACAATATATCTCACAAGTAATACATATGCCATGAAAAACATAACTTGTAAAAAAACCAAGTCTCGCAACTCAGATCTTCTACCGTAAAAAGTTGTAAGATCAATGTATTACCAAGTCAGTTAATTTATTCAGTCCCTACTTAAGGGACCTTCTGCCTTGATTGATTACGTAATTAGCTAACCTAACAACATCTTATAGTGACCATACCAATATCAAAATCTTTTATGTTTTAAGTAAATAGAATGACCTGGCCATCGCATGAAAACACAATATATCTCACAAGTAATACATATTATATTAAATTAGATTATTTAGTGCGATTTCCAAGTCAATCTATTTACTTAAAACATAAAAGATTTTGATATTGGTATGGTCACTATAAGATGTTGTTAGGTTAGCTAATTACGTAATCAATCAAGGCAGAAGGTCCCTTAAGTAGGGACTGAATAAATTAACTGACTTGGTAATACATTGATCTTACAACTTTTTACGGTAGAAGATCTGAGTTGCGAGACTTGGTTTTTTTACAAGTTATGTTTTTCATGGCATCTCATTCCTTTTTGTAGATGTATGCATGTTTGTATGTATGTTGGCGTTACAGTCCATGAAGGACCTAAGCCTTCTCTCAATCACCCATGTTGTGTGTGATTTCATTTTCCCATAGGTGAAAGGGACCTACAGTTTATTGCCGGTTCCGAACGGCGAATTTCGAGAAGCTTTTCATGGCAATTTTACTACAGAGGATTTTGTTAGAACCCCGCTGAGGAGAAACACCGTGAAAACACGTTCGATGACATGGCTTTGTCGGAATTCCATCCCGTGTCATATCGGTGTCAGAGGCCAACACACTACCCACTGCGCCACGGTGCTCTCACTTCTTTCTTTACTTACATATGTATGTATAATATATCGAGGATCGTTATTTTTATCTTTTCTTTAAAACTGAGTTACTTTCTTTTTACTAGAAGGTAGAAACTACATACACATAAAGAAACCAAAGAAACTTTTTACTACTTTTTTACTGTTTATTATATTTATATTTATTTATTTGGGGTGATAAAGTTAACCTTCTGCTTTAAATTTGTCTAATCTCCCATTTCTCACCCGTCCTATGTATCCCTCATACAGTTATGTATGTACATACATATGTATTTCTTCAGCGTAGGCACAATTTCGCTGATACCAATGCCTATGCCAGATATACACTGTTCAAATTCATGCAATACACGTGCAAGTGTATTACTGAACAAATCACACCACGTATAGATGGGTTATATGCTTGAAGTAAAACCAAATCTTTCTGATGCGTAAATACATACATATGTATGTATATACTCGCCGATACCGAATACAGTAGGCCTACCTACCCTTATTATTCCATTGTTTATGTATATGTATCCAGGCAAACAGATTCATTCACTGATGTATGTATGTATATACGTTTATGGGATTATTTATGAAGTTGGTGTATCTAGAAAACTTAAAATTGGTGTATCTAGAAAACTGAACCGAAATTGCAAAATATTTAAGTTTTTCCTTGGTTTATACACTTAACACTAGTTGTGTTCCAAATTTGAAGCTTCTACGTCTGCTAGAAGTGCCTTAGACTTTTGATGATCGGTCAGTCAGTCAGTGAGTCAGTCAGTGAGTCAGTCAGTGAGTCAGTCAGTGAGTGACAAAATTAAGAAACTTTGACTAGCTATAATTCTTAAACTACTGGTTCAAATTGAATGAAATTTGAAATATACCGTGTCTATGCAATGCTTGCTTGGTTACTGAAAATTCGGACTTCTAGTTCTATCCACAACGAAGTTATAGGGGGTCGAAAATGGCCTATTATGTTACGGGAAAAGGATGGTACGGCCGTGCCGCTTTTTTGCTCGACTTGGCAGGGGCACTGCCGTGCCCCCAGATTATATTAATTTAGATTATTTAGTGCGATTAGTTTTTCCTTGATTTATACACTAAACACTAGTTGTGTTCCAAATTTGAAGCTTCTACGTCTGCTAGAAGTGCCTTAGACTTTTGATGATCGGTCAGTCAGTCAGTGAGTCAGTCAGTGGGTCAGTCAGTGAGTGACAAAATTAAGAAACTTTGACTAGTTATAATTCTTAAACTACTGGTTCAAATTGAATGAAATTTGAAATATACCGTGTCTGTGCAATGCTTGCTTGGTTACTGAAAATTCAGTTTTATCCACAACGAAGTTATAGGGGGTCGAAAATGGCCTATTATGTTACGAGAAAAGGATGGTATATGGCCGTGCCGCTTTTTTGCTCGACTTGGCAGGGGCACTGCCGTGCCCCCAGAATCGTTTTCTCAGGTATTAATTAGCCTGTTATTTCTCCTTCCCGCAACCAAAACAGTGTTCATAATTGTGTTTCGCGACTGTGTCACGAGTGGCGAAAATTTGTGGAGAGAGCTACGGTGGTTACTTTGAAAAACATTCTGTTAGCTTTCAAGCTAAAAACCGGAGGTGCTAAGGCTGAATTTAGGCTTCGAGTGGAAGAGGCAGTGCAACAGTACTTGGATGATAACCTAATGAAACTGATGCATGAACACCTATTAAGAAACGGGGGATCTGGCGCAGGTGAATCGGATCTACAAATAGGAGATCCGTAACAGGAGATGGTGTAGAATCGGAAGATACGGAGGAAGACGGCGTGGATGAAGATTTGGAGCGGTTGCGGAAAAACATCAAAAAGAAGACGGAAATTGCGTCGTTGAAAAGGAAATTGCGGGAACTGTAAGTGGCAGTAGAAGATCCTCGAGTTGGGGCAAACATTCCCGTTAGTTTTAAAGACATCGAAGACTCTATTAACCCTTTCAGTTGCGATGATCATGTTCCCCTACTACGGTGGCTGGAGCAGTTCGAAGAATGCTGTGAATTGTTTGGCTTAGACAAGATAATCGAATTTATTTATGGCAAGAGACTTCTTGTAATTAATGCAAAACTTTTCGTTAGAACTCTCACCTTGAAGAATTGGCAGCATCTGAAAGCGGCCATATGTTAAGAGTTCAGGAGAAACGTAACTAAAGCGGACGTATATAAAGAGCTTCGTAGAAGGAAAAAGCGTCGTGAGGAAACCATGCAATAATATGTATCGTCCATGCACGAGATCGCAGAAGAGGACCTAATAGATTTTATTATCAGGGATATTGCCGATACCGAAGTGAACAAGTCCATACTCAATAGTGCAAACAATCTAAGTGAACTGAAAACTGCCCTGCGAAAGCACGAAAAATCAAAAAACAATGGTCGTGACAGTTTTTTCGATCGAACTTCAAGAAGTGGACAGTATTATCGTGGCGCGTCATCGGCGAAAGCTAAGAAAAATCTTGCGAATCATATGAACAAACCAGCAGAACCACACACCACCCCTGGATACCAATTGGAACGAAAGGGAACCACTTGCTTTAAACGGTGGAAGCAAGGCCACATATCTCGAGACTAACATGAAGCGAACGTATTGGCTAGAGAACAACACACCAACATAAAAACAGCTCGAGATGACATTAAGAGGGAAGTAGTTAGGACTGACGAAAAGAAGAAGACCTCGTCTGATTCTCAACAAGTTTGAAAAGATCATAAGCTACCAGATGTCAAGTTCAATGACCTTACTCATTCTTCTAGATTCCGGAAGTTCTATTAGCTTCATTCAATAGCAATTTTTGCCGGCGTTTATGGTATTAGCCCTAGATTATTCAACTCAATCATATTGTGGAGTAAATGGAAGCCTTTGAGTGTTTTGGGAAGCGTCAGAAGTCAGATAAGTTTTAAAAACTCAAATAATTTTTTTTTTAACTATTTATTTCCATCCAACATATTTCTCCAATTTATTTTACTTCATTAATTTAATTTCTCATATTTATTTCAGTTTATTTATTAAATTCCATTTATTTATTCCATTGCATTTATTTTCTGTTTTAATTTTATTTATTTGTGTTCCTTAATCATTTATTAATTATTATTTTTTCCTTTTCTTCTTTTTGTTTTTTCTTCTGCGCTTACGTGCGCACGACTGGCCAACGGCTGGCCAACAACACAACGCACATGCGTCGTGTCGTCCGATGGTGGTATGATGCGGCTTACAACTCGTCCATCCTAACGCCGGGAGCGTGCTCGCGAACGTTTGGACTATCGGATGGATCGGATCTGATGATGGTTCGCGCTTAATCCGAACGGGCAGCTGATGACGTGATAGAGTTCGATCTGAGTGCCGGCCTAGTGATCGACGCCTAGGTGGAGGTTGGTCTGAATCTCTTCCTTTCCCCGATGCACGTAGTGGTGATTGATCAAAATCTCGACGTCGTCTTGGCGGTGATTGATCGGAACCCTTTCGTTTCCGTGCTGGTGACTGTCTTCTCACCGGTGACTGATCAGAATCTCTTCGCCTGCGGTGCGGTGCAGAGAGCCACTACTTGTTGCTTTCTTCCTCCGTCTATCATCATCGTTGAACATACGAACCACAGTTTGCTCCCCCTGAGGCTCCGTAGCACCAATACCTTTCCACTTGCTCTTACCATTCTGTTCCGATTCTCCGACATCTAATTCCGTGGACGAAATATTCTCCTTAGGCCTCGTTTGTGTGTACTCCGCCGAGCCGCGTACTTGAGCTACCGTCCCTGGTCCGACGTGGATAATCTCGAGTTTTCCGTAAGTTTTCTCGATTTTTACCTGGGGTTGATCTAGCAGAGTTCGACCGCTAATTAGCGGATGCGGTTGTTTATGGTCAGGCACAACTAGCAATTCGCACCAACCCTTCAGGCTGTCCACTTCGACATTCACACGCGCCTTCCCGATAACCTGACACCCACCTCCTCCAAATTCAGCTAACTGCCTATTGTCCTCAGCGAGTTGTATCCTACTACTGTTCGCCGTTGATTTTTGCATAGACACGCAGTCACTACCCAGGTCGATCAATGTTAGAACCTTGTTCCCATACACTTTCACTTCTTTTTCGTACTCGCACTTCGTACTTATTTTCTCACGAATCAGCATCTGTCGCAGCCTATTCCCCATGCCTGATCCACCCAGTTGATCTCCAGTGCTTAGTGATGGGCAGTTCCGGCTAATATGCCCTGTTTGCTGGCACCTATAGCACTTCGTTCCCCCTTCCATAAGTCTCCCCATTGTGGCTGCAGAGTTTACTGGCCTTGTCGCTATCCGTTCATTAGCTCAGTTGTCGTGTCTGCTCCTCAATCCGGTAATCCGGATTGCACTCTGCGTCGATCAATCCTTGGGTAATGTATTTGATACGAGATGACTCTTGTATAGGTCCTCGAGCGGCAATGGCCTTCATTTCAAATACATATTCTTCTGCTTCTTCGTCGTATCTCTGTCTATGGTTTCGCAATTGTTCGTGAATGTCGGCATCGTCTTCTGTAGTGGGGAAGGTTTCGCAAAATTCAGAAAAAAAAATCTTCCAAAGTCTCCGGTGTTACACTGTGACTCCAGAGTTTCGCTGCTCCAGATAGTTTTGTGGTCGCCGCCATCAGTACCAACTTCTCATCCAAATTGTAAATGCGCCTTATGTTTTCCACCGTTCGCTTCCAATTTTGTGACGATAGTCCAGCTAACTGTCTGGGGTTAAAATCCGGAAGCATGTCTGCGACGTGCGTCATGGTGTATGCATTCCTTGGACAGTATTTGTCTTCAGGACTCTTATTCGCTGTTCTCCCGCAGCTTAGCCAGTTCCCGTTGCACACTTTGCCTATCCCCATCCTCAGCAACTCCTTCTGTCTCTTTAACAGACCCCTCAGACTCCACGAGTCACTTCAGCAGTTCTGCCTTGCTGCCTGTTTGCTCAAGCCCTCGTGATCGAAGCTCTTCCCGTAACTCATCCCTCGTTAGGGCTGAGAAGGCTTCCATCCTTCCTTCCATCATACACGTCTGTCTCTATCTCTCAGTAAAAAAAAACTCTCGGTCAGTTGGCACTTATTTGCGCTATCAGCTCGATCCCACTTCTGAGATGTAAAATGAAAAATAAAAACTCAAATATTTTTTTTTCACTGTTTATTTCCCTCCAACATATTTTTCCAATTTATTCTACTTCATTAATTTCATTTCTCATATTTATTTCAGTTTATTTATTTTATTCCATTTATTTATTCCATTGAATTTATTTTCTATTTTAATTTTATTTATTTATGTTTCTTAATCATTTATTTATTATTAGGGTTCCGTACCCAGAGGTAAAATGGAACCCTATTACTAAGACTTCACTGTCCGTCCGTCCGTCTTTTACAAAATGAATATTTAAGGGGGGCTCCCATACAACGGACATGATTTTCATCCAAAAAATCCCCTTAGTCTCCATACTGAACTAATGTTAGTCGACAATATCCCACAACCAGTAGCAAACTTCCCAGACTTGATCTCTTTTGTGTCTTTGATGAATGCAGCTAGGATTAGCTGCAAACCTTTTCCCCATATTTCCCATTATTGTTATTCACCTTTGCACATCGTTGCTGTCAAGTAAGATAATTGATTTGAATTCAATGGACACTTTGATGATCACCTATCTCATCATAGGGATTTTTGATTATCAAAGTAATATGCCTATAATCTGCCTGCAACCAAGATCTGTCATCATACAAAAAATGTGATTTAATGTGATGACTCATGAGGTAACATACAGCGTCTCTTTCATATTTATATATACAGATGGTACGGAACCCTTCGTGCGCGAGTCCGACTCGCACTTGGCCGGTTTTTCAGTTTTACTTCAATAGGACGTCCTCGACATGGAGTGCGTCCCATTGTGCCCAATATACTTTCAGAGTAGATTGGTCTACATTTGGAATTTTGTGCTGGAGTGTTGTTTTGTGTGTTCTACGCTTAAGTGTTTCTGTGACCTATATTTGGTTTGAGGTGTCAGTTGAGATCGTTTGTTTACGTTTGTTACAATGTCAGCATTTAGGCGAGTATTGTAACATTTCTCTGTGTGTCACAATGGTCATGTCTATTTATGTTTGATACAATGTCTGTGTATGTCGCAATAGTCATGTCTGTTTTTTTTTTTGTTTGTTGAAGGCTTCTGCTATCCGCTGGAGCACTCAGACGCAATCACTGGTCCATTGTACTCCAGAAATGTCTGTTAATAGTTGAAACAATGTCAGCTTTTGGGCGATCATTGTACTATTCCCGTGTATGTCGCAATAGTCGCAGTGAATACGTTATGTGATTAATATATTCATATTATATTCGGTTTAGTGGTTGCGTTTTCTGATATAACTCCCCCCTCGTAGGTGTGAGGCTCCGACAAACTTTTTGCAATGGGTTTTCTTACAAAATGCTTTCTGCAACCTATTTCAATAATACATTTCAATACATAATATCAACAATGGTTATATTATTCCGCGAAGCCTTAGGGGCTTTTCTGCAGAATGTTGTGCTTCTAACATTAATGACTGAAATTAAGTAAGCTTAGTTTAGTATACATTCAATATAAAATTTACGAAAAGATTAATCAATATATGTACATATGAATTACGTATTTTGATTTTTTTGAATTCAATATTTACATAGATCTACTTTAACATTTTAATATTTGTGTTTAAATTTGACATTCAATTGCTTTAATGTTGATTCAGAAGAAAAATTTTTAAGCGCTTTTTCCTAGTTTTAAAATTTCGAATTGTTTTAAGTTCTTGCGGAATTGTGTTGAGAGCTTCAGGTACACTGCATTTCAATAGTCTTCTTCCATAGGTGTTGTAGAAACGCGGTTCTTGTAGCATACCTTGTGCGCGTCTTCTTGTGTTTATTCCATGGTTAATTGGAATGATGAATCGTGGGTCGTCATAATACTCTAAAGTAAGCGCCATCTTGAAGAGGTCTTCCACTTGAAGGACATTAAACCTTTCTCGTTCAGCAACATTTCTATGAGTACATACGTTTATCTTTTTCAGTGCTGCAGTTTGTAATTTTTTGAGTTTCTTTATGTGTGTTACCGATGCATTGCCCCAGGCAAGTATTCCGTATCTTAGCTTGGATTCCACTAATGCAAAGTACACTTGCCTTAGCACAGATTTTGTAGCATAATACTGCAGATGAGTTAGTGCGTATTGTGCTCTTTTAAGACTCGTACGCAACTCATCGATATGCATATCCCATAGGAAGTTACTGTCAATTATGACTCCTAGATATTTGTAGGTTTCTACTATATCTATAGGACAGCTATTAGATATAGGGCAAGAATTATTCCTATAGTATATTTGTTGTTCGGTAGCCTTGAACTGCGGGTTTCTTATGTGCATCACTTTTGTTTTGGCTGTGTTGATTATTAAACCATGGTCATGACACCATTTTACTGCTGTATCGAACTCCTCCTGAATTATCGTCGTAGCTGTCTGTAGCGACCTGTGACTTACCACTAACGCTGTATCGTCGGCATATGCAAATGGTTTGGCTTGCTTGAAGGTGCGAAGAAGCTCATTGGCGTATAATGTGAACAGAATTGGGCCCAGTTTCGATCGTTGCGGGACTCCATAAAGTAAGTGTTCTTTTTGGCTATAGGTCTCGCTTATTTTGACACAAAAAAGCCTGTTGTGTAGGTATTCCTTTAGCCAATCAGCCATCAATCCTCGTATTCCAATACGTTCCAGAGCATCTATTAGCTTTGCATGGTTCAGAGTATCGAAAGCTTTACTAAAGTCCATATATAAGACCAAAAACGTGGTAACTTTTGTTTAGGCTTTCATTAATATGGTTTGCAAACTCCGCTAATAATTTGCCTGTACTTTTTTTTTTCTGGAAAGCGTATTGACTTTCGTGAATTATGGAGTGTTTTTCAATAAAATTCCGCAATCTGTTTGTTATAACTTCTTCAAGGCACTTTTCGACTACTGGTAATATTGATATTGGCCTGTAATTGTTGAGTTGACTTTTAGTACCCCCTTTGTTAGTGGCCTGACTACAGCCATTTTTAAGTTTTCTGGAATTTTTGCTTGTGTAAGACTCAAATTTACAAATTTGCACAAGATCGGCGCAAAAATTTCCGCGTTGATTTTAATATCTGCGGCTCGAATTCCATCAATACCAGGCGACTTATTTTCACCAAGCAAACCGATTATTCTTAACATTTCGTCAGAATTTGTTTCTTGAATAAATACTGATCTATCTAATGTTTTATTAGAGTGAGTCGATGTAATCGAATCGCAGTGGTGTATGATGTTTACAATTTGTTCGCTGAAGTTTTTTGCACATTCGCTAGCGAGATTATTTAGACACATTTGACTAGAGAAATTCTTAATTATAGTTTTATCAGCAGTCAAAGTAGTGTGAAAGGAAAGTTGTATTGAATTTAGCTCTACAGAAATTCTTAAAAAAGTGCGGTTTAAGTCCATGCAATTAAAATAACTCAAGTAAAGAGTGTTAAGAAAGACAGAGTCCTTCATCGGCGTATTCCTATGTGTAGTACATAATATCATTTTAGACGTGAATTCAATTAAAATCAAATAGACTTAAACAAGATAAGTTCCAAGTTGGTACTTTGTACAGTTTTCTATACACATATTTCTTCACTCTCTCTCTCTAATAAGAACGTTATTTTGAGTTTTTCCATTTTCCTAACATATAAAAATGTATGTATGCAGTGAATGTTCCGAAAACCTTCCAACCGAAGGGGATTTTGTGACATGTCACCGGTGTGATCGCAAAATGCACTTTGGATGCACTACCATCTCGGAGAGATCGTATAGAAAAATTACCACCATCAAAAAGGAAGAATGGCGTTGCGCGACATGCAGAAGGGAAACAGCTAACAATAATGTTGTAGTAGAAGCTCCTAACTTATCCACACCGAATCCTACTACACCAACTCAACCACATCCAAAAAGAACAAGGAGCGCTACTTCCCCGGAAACAATCGCATTACCATCAGCCACAAATAATAACAACTCAGTAATCTTAGAAGAAATGAAAACATTGCGAAACGAGATTACTGACATAAAATCTAGCTGCGAATTCGTTGCAAATAAATACGAACAAATAAATTTACATATGGCCTTAAATAACGATCTTTTGAAAAAACTCTCTGATGAAATAAGGGAGCTTAAGGAAAACAATTGCCGGAAAGATCAACAAATAAAAGTCATGGAATCAAAGATTAACACATTAGAGCAACAACTTCTCAAAAGTAACATTGAAATAAAGAACATCCCACCAACTGTCAATGAAAACTTGACCGAAATCATTCAAGCCGTAGGAAAATCAATTGACTGCGAGATAAACTGCAGACATCGCCGACATCTATCGGACAAACAAAAAACATCCACAAAAGTCATCAATTATTGTCTCTTTATCAAAGTATGCTCACAAAGACGATATAATTAAGAAAGCTAAGTCTCATCGGAAAATACATTTAAAAAAAATAAGGGAAAACACCACGAACAACAACACTAACAAAGAAGTGGAAAAGGATGCAATAGTGTTTATAAACAATCATTTGACTCCAACTAACAAACACTTACTCTGGCTCACGAAAACCAAAACCAGAGAATGCAACTGGAGGTTTGTGTGGGAGACAGCTGGTAAAGTACTTGCAAGAAAGACAGAGAGCGGTGAATTAATTCATATTGCGTCTATTGAAGATGTGAATAAAATAACCATATAATAGATCTCTCAAACTATGACTAAATTAGAAACACAAAATGTCATAAAGCTTATGATGGAAAAAACATACAGTGAAGCTGATTTCGATTTTAAGGTGATACATGGTTTTAGCGGCATCGAAAACAATTTTTTGAAAGAAAATAATTTTTGTTGTATTTGTTTTAACATTCGGTCAATGAGAAAGAATTGGAACATCTTTCTGACTGAAATTGAAAATATTTTATGTTATTTGGATATAATTGTTTTAAATGAAATTAATATAAAAAGTGAAGAAAAAGAATTTTATAATATCAGAGGATTTAATGCTGAATTCTTTAATAGGTACAATTGCAAAGGTGGAGGTATAGCTATGTTTATAAAAAATACAATTATATATAAAAGAATCTATGTTGATACTGTGTTCTATGAGAGCATTAATATAGAAATTGAAGATAAAAAGGTAAAAAGATACATGCATGCAATCTATAGGCCACCAAAACTAAGTATTTCTGAATTTATAAAAGAACTTGAAAATAATATAAAAAGCGTAAAAGAAATAATAGTATTGGGTGACATGAATATCAATGTACAAAATTTAAATGACTCTCAGGTGATTACGTACTTAGAAATGATGGCAACAAAATGGTTAACAAACGTTATTAAACAAAGTACGCGGGTAGATATACGGGCAAACACCGCTACCCTAATAGATCACATATTCACCAGTATCACAAGCCGAGACATTAAGTCCGCAGTCATAGAAACACATATTTCTGATCACTATGCCACATTATATGCCACAAAAGATTATACGAAGAATGCAACCACGAGAGAATTGTCATGGAAAATTAATCAAAATAAAGTCAATCAACTGATTAAGAATACAAACTGGCAAAGCCTATGTGAGGAAACCGATGTCGAACGACTTTATAATAACTTTGTGGAAAAAATGGTGGAAATCTACAGCCAATCAAGAAACTTACCAATAAACAGGAAGAGACGATATAACAAACCATGGATAACTCCCGACATAATTCAAATGTGTAAGAAAAGAGATGAGCTTTATAGAAGATGGAAAAACAATCCTCTAAACCAGAACAAAGAGGAGGAATATAAACATTTTAGAAACTTTGTGAACAAAAGCATACAAACAATGAAGTCAAATCACTATAAAACTCAATTTTCCAATGCTAAAAACAACCCCAGGAAAACCTGGATTATTTTGAACGAAATTCTAGGGAAGAGAAAACTATCTGTAGATGAGGTAATTGTCAACAACTTCTCTGGAAAAAAATAAATAACGAGTCTTGTAGACGAACTCGCTGAACAATTCTCCGGCCAAGCATCCAAAATCTTACATATCTGTAATCAAAAGACCTCTAGTCAAAACAATATCTTTGTTGAACAGTCTATGTATTTAGAAGAAGCCAGTGAAATAGAAATTTATTCAATATTGTTGCATTTATAAGCAAACCAAAGTTCAGGTGTAGACAATATAAGACCAATTGACTTAAAACTAAATGCTAGAAGTCTGGCCCCTATAATCAAAACAATTATTAATAAAAGTTTGGAACAATGCTATATACCCCGTATAATGAAAACATCAATAATACGACCAATATATAAAGGAGGGGCGAAAGACGAAGTTGAAAATTATAGGCCTATAGCAATTCTACCTGTTGTGGAAAAATGTATGGAGGAAATTGTCGTAAGACGATTAACCAATTTCATAAAAAAACACAAAATTCTACAACCGAACCAATATGGTTTCCAAAAAGGAAAGAGCACTGGAAAGCTACTAGGAGAACTGTCGAATCTGGTAGCCATAGGCCTAAATAAAAGTCACCACATCTTAGTATTGTTCATAGATTTTAGTAAAGCGTTCGATACTCTGGATCACGATAAACTTCTCGACAGCTTATATAGGGTAGGAATAAGAGGCAATATAGCGAAATGGATAGAAAACTACCTATCAGGCAGAACCATTAGGGTAAAAGTATGCAATACCATTAGCAGTGAAAAACAGAATTCTTATGGTGTGCCACAAGGGTCTAAGTTAGGCCCGATCCTGTTCATTTTGTTCACCAACGAATTATTGCGTATATTTACGAAAAGTACGGCTTTCGCTTATGCAGATGATATTGCCATTGTAGTGAAACATACATGTCTTGATACTGCTGAGCGAATTTTGCAAGAAGAGTTCGATAAACTTTCACTATGGTGTCACGATCACAATCTGATAATCAACACTCAGAAGACCAAGATTATGCACATACGCACCCCAAATAAACCAACAACTGTTATAAACATCTACCATAAAAACGAAAAATGTCCAACAACGAAAAAAAGGGCACCCATACAAGTTGTCAAAAGCATAAAATACTTGGGAATCATTATAGACGATCACTTCACCTGGCACGAGCATATACATCGATTGCGACTACAACTAAAAAGCGCCGTTTTCGGAATGGTTTACCTGAAAAGATACACTACCACGGATGTTCAAAAACAGGTCTACTACTCGCTTGCTGAGTCTCGCCTGAGATATGGCGTACTTGCATGGGGAAATGCATCCAAAACACATTTAGATGGCATCCTGAATCTACAACAACGTTTGGTCAAAATCATAAACTGTAACATTGGTAACTTCAAAGTTTTAGATGTCTACGGTATATTCAAGATGACAATGGCTCTAGAATACTATGACTACCACCGATTTGCACAACCAATAAGTAACAAACTAAACACAAGACGACGAGCACAACAGCTTTTGGAAACTCCTGCAATCTATAACAACTACGGAAAAAGGCAGCTCATCTACATCATACCTACAGTAATGAATTCAATGCCCAGCAATATAAAAAGTATCTATAACTACAAAAAACGTAAAAAAGAAATAAAACTGTACCTTCTGAATTTAAATTCTATCATATGAATTCGAAAGTCTCAAGTATATTAATATGTTTGTACTTTAGAAAAGTAAATTTTTATCGCACTTAGTTTTATGGAAGAGTAAAGGAAGAATTAGAAAATGTAATTATTTGTTAAAGCTTTCAAACTATAGTAATTGTACAACCACCTGCTGATAAGCCTCAAGCTTAGCGGGTAACACAAACTGTAACGTGTTAAGAAATTTAAAGCAAAAATAAAGCAATCAAGTCAAAAAAAAAAAAAAAAAAATTAACGCTAAGCTTTTTCCTTCCCATTATCTCATTTATTAGACTCCATGTTTTACGGGGATCTGATTTTGTTTGGTTGAACTTAGTTTTATAAAAGAAGCCTTTTTGCGCTGTTATTTCTCTGTTTAGTTTGTTTCGAAAAGTCTTGTACTCCCGTTCATAAGTTCTGTTTAATCTGTTATTTTTCCACCTTTTATACAGCTCATCCCTTTTTTTACATTTAGCGATTAAGTCATGTGTAATCCATGGGTTATGTTTTCTATTATTTTTTATTATTCTTACAACCGTCGACTGTTCATATATGCATTTCATTTTATCGGCAAGTTTCTGATAAAGAGAAATCGCATCATTTTCATTAATCACTTCTTCCCAGTTTGTTTCAGCGATTAACTCGTTTACCTTCATGTTACGTATAAAAGACATGCTGATCGATTGTTCTTTTACAGCTGATTGTTGCGAATTTGCGAAATATAAGGTGGGGTAATGATCTGTGATACAGCTTTCGATCACGGCTGAGTTGATTTGGCAGTCCGTTGCATTAGTTATGATGTGGTCAATTGTTGATTTTGTTCCTGTTTTCGGATCTACCCTTGTACACTCTGTTATTATATTCATTAACCCCATTGACGCCAACATCTCTAAGTATTCCTTCACGCCGTATAAACCCGGATCATTCACATTAATGTTCACATCGCCCATTATTACAATCTCGTCTTTTTTACCCAATTGTTCAATATTATTTCCGAATTCTTCAATAAACGCTTTTTTACTATAACCTGGTTGTCTGTATATTCCAATTACATATTTATATTTATTACTTTCCACAATTCGTATTTGAATATTTTCGTATGACATGCTTTCAGATGTAAGTCGTATGTTTTCTAGGTCACTTCGAATTAACATTAGAATTCCACCACCTCTGCGTTTATCTCTATTCAAGAACTCAGTTTGAAAGCCATCTAGACTATAAAACCCTTTTTCTTCTTCCTTTATATTTGTTTCGACTAAGACTATAATTTTTAAAACATTAATAAAGCCGTTTATATTCAAACGGAAGTCGTTCCAATTCTTACGCAAAGATCTAATGTTAAAGCTCATACAACACATTTATTTATTCCTAATTCTTTTATGTTGATGTCGCTAAAACCATTCATTACCCTACAATTCAAATTCACATGTATGCAATTGTTTCTATTTGTGTTCTCCATATTGGTATAAAAGGTTTTTGTGTTTCTTTTGTTTACAGACACTGTGATTATTGTGTGCGTGTAATTTTGGTCATAGCATCAACGGAGTTTATTAATATCGGCTGGGTACTCTCATTTTGTCTGACCAATATTTTTCCCGCACTCTCCCACACAAATCGCCAGTTTTCTTTTCTCGCTTTCTCCTTTGCCAACCACATCAAGTGTTTGTTATGTTTAGTCAGCTGATTGTTGACATACACCGTGGTATCAATATTGTGATAAACAATGTGTATGTTACAATGTGTAAAGAGATTATTGCAATATTCTTATAACAATTTTTACTTTCTATTTCTAACATTTTGTCTCGGTTTTGTATATTTTTAAAGTGGATTTCCTCCAGCTTTATACTTTGGGTTGTGTGTTTTTCGTTAACATTAATGAGGAAATTTAGCAATATAAAATGATCCACAATTTCTTTGTTTGAATTGGAAAACTAATTGTCTTCTATTCTAATGGAAAAATTAGTGAATTTAATAAGTTTAGTTTCGCTTATATTTACGCTTTAACTATTACAATTGTGGTAGAGTTCTTTAGTATTTAGGTTTTTGGTTACAATTATTATAACAATGGGTATTTTATTTCTTCAACGTCATTCTCTAGTATATTACGGTCGGCCTCTTTAAGCAATATAATATTTTTAATGCATAGAACTTTTATTTCAATTAAATTGTTTTTTAGTTTGTCTTTGACATTGCTATCATACATATATACGATTATTTTGGCTGACAATAATATTATGATTTTTTAATAATGTAGTTTTATTATGAACTAGCTTTTGCCCGCGGCTTCGCTCGCACTAAATTCGGGGTAACACGGTTCCCCTTTCCTGATTTAGAACACAGAAGAGAACTCGGAACAGAATGTTATTTTAATACGCTACTGTAGACGATATTATATGTCTTTCCATTTGGGGATAGAATGTAAAGATTCTGGGCATTGGACACACGCGAACATGCTACATACAATTGTCCATGGGAAAAGCACGGCTTTTCTAAGTTCACCCCAGCTACCTTTAATGTTTGACCTTGCGCTTTGTTAATGGTCATAGCGAAACTATGCTTTAGAGGAAATTGTAGCCTTTTAAACTGGAACGGGAGATCTGTGGAAATTATTGGGATTCGTGGGATCATTAAATTTTCACCCTTTCCTACGCCGGTTGAGATAGTGGCGCTAATGATATTGCGGCCAAGTGGTGTGACACGAAGTCTCATCCCATTACATAATCTCGGGGCATCTACATTTCGTATAAGCATGACTGGGACGCTTAGTAGTCAAATAACAGAGTATAGGTACCGCATGCACTATAGTGTGAAGCGCGGCCCGATGCCCGCACTTAAGTACAGATAGAGAGCACACAACGTTAGCGCGTTTTAGAAACATATCAGCGCCATCTATCGTAATCCAAGAGTAACACTTATTTATGTTTCGAATGTTGATTGTTTTCTCAAAAGCTGATTGATTTATGATTGTTTTAATTAAATTATTTTATTATTCGTTTGTATCATAGAACCTATACTAATTTTGCGGAGAGTCTCACACAAATTTCCATCCCCTACTGATTTTTTCTTTGCTGCATACAAACTTAACGGGGGCTAGAAAGAAACAAAAAGTAGCCTACGTCACTCTACATTCCTTCAACTATTTCCACTTAAAAAAATACGTCAATTCGTCACTCCGTTTTGCCGTGAAAGACGGACAAACAGACATACACACTTTCACATTTATAATATTAGTATAGATTGTGGGTAAGGGCGTGAAAAGGTTAATTTTGAGAAGTGGGGAGTTAGTACAATTTGGCTATTATAATATGTTACTGCTGTTTTGATTTGTTGCAAAGCCTCGAAGTCAGAGGTGGGATATAGCTGTTGTGGTGTTTTTTTTTTTTTTTTTTAGAGACTCGCGCAGGTTCAGGAGTTTTCATATTCTCTTATGATGTGTTGACACACACAACCTGAACGGAGTGCAGTGGTTGGGGTCGTTGATGTTCGTTCACTACTCTCAGGGGTGGTTGCCCTAGACCTAGATAGGACGAGAGCCGACCGCTATAACCGCGTTGGTTATAGTCCGTAGTAATTCGTTCAAGCACTTTTTAGTATTGCATACGCAGAGGATGAATTTCGGTTGACCATATACTGTGAGTGTTATGCCTGCAGCAGTACGTCTGGTCACTTTCCAATCACACCTGGGTTGCATACTTTTGTCCTTATGGGAATTACTTTTTCGTGGCTATGAAGCGAATTTGAACCATAGACCTTCCGCTCGGCGGTCGATGATGTTAACCACTGCACCACGGCCACCCCAAATAATTAATGTTTAAAATGTTTAAATGTTTCTCGAAAGTATCCTAGTCTACTTATCACTATGATTTCCTTGATGCCGTCGATATGGTCTTTTAAAAGGTTTATGTTACTACAAATCCATTATTGTATGTTAAGTCCTGGATTTCTAAGTGTTGTCCGTTACTTTGAAGGAATAGGAGCAGTATTATCCTCAATATCCTTGTTACCTAAGGTAATACGATTTTCTTATTACGTTCGTCATGTTGTTAAATTTAAGGGCGTGTTTATTTTGAATTTATTTTTTCCTTACATGAGTCTTATAGTATTTAAGGTTGTTAGTCTTATCTTTTACATGGTCTCCATCCAGGGGTTCGCAATCTATTTTCCTAAGCCGAGGATGGTTTTTTTCACCTTTTAATTCTTTAATAAAATTTATTCCTGGTTCAACTGTGAGGTTTCCAGGTCCATTAAATTTAGTTATTACATTGAATTTCTTTTGAATAAGTGGATCACGAATTTGTGGATATTCTTCGTATTTTATCTTTCCTTGTACGAAATCTAGCGGTTTGCGCATAGTTGTTGAGTGAACACTACTGTTGTAGTAATTATTTATGAGAATGAGTTGTTCTTCGATAAGTAAATATTTTTCCTGTATCTTAGAAGACTAAGATGTTCGTTAATGGTATTATGTAACCTATCGATGTCTGCATTACTACTGTGGTTTGAATTGGAGGTAAAATGGTTTGTGATCTTCTCTGCTGTGAGAAAATCTGGCATTAATTTCATAACAATTAATTATTTTTTCTATAAGTCATAGATGCTTATATATTTCAGTGTTGCTTTCCTAAATTCTCGTTCACTTCTGCTTTCTATCTTGGTAAACAGAGCTATTTTGCTGAATTTGTCTATCATTGTAACGAAAAGTGATTTATTGATAGAATATAATACATCTTAGTGTATGATTTGGTTGCGTTCGTTTTTTGTTTCAGTTATCTTAAAAGGGATTTTTGCGAGATCACGTTCGTATTTACGTAAAATACATGTTTCACAATTGTTTGTGATTTCAAAAATATTTATCTTCATGTTTGGGCAGTAAAATTTTTGTTTTAGTTCTTCGTATACTTTTACGATTCCCCTATGATTATTTCAATTATCTTCGATAATTTTTTCGAGTTCATTTGTATCTTCGATATCTTTAAGTATTTTGCTGCATCTTACCATCTTATATGCTTTAAAGTGTTTTTGATGTATTTCCTTTATTGTCTCGAATATTGCATCATTTGCTAGGATGGCTGTAACATAGTTTGGGTTGAAGTGATCTTTTATTATTTGTTTTATACTATCCTCATCAAATTTCTTCATGCCTATAATCTCCCTCCTTTTTTCGAAGATCGTTTTGTTTTTAGGGTTCCGTGCGTCCGAAAAAAAAACGGAACCCTTATAGGATCAGTCGTGTGTCCGTCTGTCCGTCGCTCACAGTCAATTATCTCCGAATCTACTGGTTAAGTTGAAATTTGTTACATACATTAATTTCTGTTGAAATTTGGTACATAAATTAATAAATAAAAGAAAAAAAAAAAAAAGAAAAACAAAGGTGTGTGATTGAAACTTAACCATGACTAAATCTGTGAGTCACTGTCCAGTGGTTCGAATTTGAGCCTCAGGATCCATCGATGTAATCGTACGCACATCACACCATCGGAGCTAAAGTCCATCGCTGAACAGTCGACGATCTGCAAACCACACCACCCAACCAGATGTTCATCACGCCATATCCCACACAGCGGGCGATCATGGGTTCACCATCCACTCTGAGCGAACACCCACATACACGCACTCACGCACTTACGCATTCACGCACTCACGTACATATTGGTCTTAATCGCTGATCCACAGCCAGTGGAATGAATGTAATCGGTGGATCGTAAGGGCTGAGTGAAATTCGACGGTTGATAAATAGAACACTTGTACGATAGACACTTAAGTATCCGGTCATTGATCTATTCAGCCAAATAAATTGTACATATTATCTTGATTCGAGTTATAGTTGTTTCCTTATTCCTTTTTGTGTTGCTCAATTCGTTCGTTCTCAATCATATTTATGGTCCTTCGAGCCGGATAGTGTGTTACTATATTCGATAATTTCTACTTTAAAGCAAAGGTACGGAAATATAAAGGGTCGGTTAACCCGTGCGCGCGATTTTGTCAATTCCATTTCCGAAACAACCAGCTTAGAGATGCTAGAGATACGGCTGAAGAATCTCAATGATACGTGGTCGGAGTTTTCTAATGTGCATCTTGAAATACTAGAGACTTGCCTATCTACCGAAGAAACGGAAACGTGTGAAGCAGAATTCGCCGAGTATGAAACGCGTTTTTTTGAGGCGCATGCAAAATTAAATACACATACCCGCAAACTGCAATCGGTAAGTGAAAAGTGTTCTAGTTCATTGTCCGAATAACTTGCAAGCCAACAAACCACCTTGTTGCAAAAGCTGACCACTGCATCGGAGGAGTCGCTTCTTCAGTTGCCCAAATTTACTGTGCCTATTTTCTCTGGTGACTATAAAGACTGGCCGTCATTCCGTGATTCGTCTATCTAAAGTCCTTTCTACGTGACGATGCTGCCAATTTGATCAAACACATAACCGTGTCCGAAGCCAATCATCTAGAAGCCTGGGATCGATTGGAACGTCGCTTTGATCGTGCTCATTTAATCGTTCAATCGTTTATACAGTCGTTTTTGTCCCTTCCCGCGGCTTCCTCCGGTAATGTAAGAACGTTGCGTAAATTAACAGATGGTGCGGACGAAGTCATTCGAGGACTAAGGGCACTGAAATCCACAAACCGTGACCCGTGGGTGATATATTTATTGCAAAAAAAACTTGGCTATTGTACAAAGCAGGCATGGGCTGAGTTCGTCGGTTCGCGCGATGATGTGAAAATCGAAGAACTTATAGAGTTTTTAGAGCAGAGGTGTGATGCAGTAGAATCCTGTCAATCGGTCGGTCAGACATGTGTTTCGCGATCGAAGATTACTGGACAAATTCTTGCTCACGTCGCCGAGGCTAATCAATCAGACGTACAGTGTCCAAAATGCAAAGAACAACATATATTACCACAGTGCGCGAAGTTTATATCCCTTGATGTTGATTCACGTCGTACCTTTGTAAAGAGTCATTCGCTGTGCTTCAATTGTCTTCGTGTAGGTCACTCCGCAAGTAAATGTCGTTCAATGTTTCGTTGTCGGCAGTGCAAATCCAGACATCATTCGCTTATTCATCCTCCAGAACAGGGTAGCACTCCATCCTCCTCGAAAGTCAGCACGGTCTCCAATCCTTCAGTTGCTGGACTTAACCATTCAATGCCTATTTCGACAATCGTCAATACTCACTCTGTCGAAATGGGTTTGGCGAAACAAATAATTCTTCCAACAATACTGGCCAAGGTTCGCGATAAGGATGGGAGTTTTATTAGTTGCAGGGCGCTTCTAGATTCTGGGTCACAGGTATCATTTGTGTCAGAGTCGTTGGTTCAGAGACTGGGTCTACAACGTAAACATGCTCGCATTCCAATTTGTGGTGTTTCGTCAATTGCAGCCGGCCACACTAGGGGTTGTGTATCAATCAATCTATACTCTCGTGTAAATCAAAGCTACTTGTCCATGCACGCATTCGTATTAACTAAATTAACTTCAAATCTGCCACCTCAATCTTTCGATGTTTCAATGTTGCCACACATTCGCGGTTTGGAATTGGCTGACCCATTCTTTAATGTTGCAAGTCCAGTCGATGTTTTGATCGGAGCTGACAAGATGTGGTCTGTTGTTGAAGGTGAGCAAATTCGAGCAGAAGAGACGAATCCAGTTGTCCAAGGTACCATATTCGGTTGGGTTGTAACAGGTGAGTTGCTAAATCCAACATCTATAGACCACTCTCGTGTTTCATCGCTGTATACCACCATCGACGTCGATGTATTGTTACAACGATTCTGGGAGTTAGACGAAGTAAAACCACTCCCGGAGGAAGCATTTCGAGATGATGAGGCAGAGAAACACTTCGTTAAAACATTTTCACGTTCTGCAGATGGGAAGTATGTCGTTGAGCTGCCTTTCAAAACGTTTCCCCCTTCGTTTGATGATTCGCTGAAATCTGCTCTCCACCGATTGTTTGTTCTGGAACGACGGTTCCAAAAGGACAGACCCCTGCATACTTTATATACCAGTTTCTTGCAGGAGTACCAACGTATGGGTCATATGGTTTGGATATCACCGGAGGAGATAAACACCAAGGCTGGGGAGCAATTCTATCTACCTCACCATGCCATCCTCAAACCAGAGAGCTCCACAACAAAGTTGCGCGTCGTATTCGATGGTTCAGCTCGAGATTCATCCGGAAAATCTCTCAATAGCCAGCTGTTTGTAGGACCACCTATTCAAAGAGACTTACTAGACGTTTGTTTGCGTCTTAGACAGCATAAATATGTTTTCTCCGCAGATATCGTAAAAATGTTTCGACAAATCTGGATGGACGATAAACATTGTGATTATCAGCGCATTGTTTGGCGAGAAAATTCTACGGACAAAATCGAACACTTTCGGCTTCGCACAATAACATACGGCACGGCATCGGCTCCATTCTTAGCCGGTCGGGTTTTGAAGCAGATCGCGGAAGACTACAAGGCTCAGTACCCTAACGGTGCCCGAGTCCTTAGTAATGATGTCTATGTTGACGACATCATGACTGGGGCGAACTCCATCGATGAACTAATCAACTTGCAATCCGAAGTCGTGTCCCTGCTATCCAACGCCAAGCTTGAGTTGCGAAAATGGAGTTCGAATTGCTGGCCTCTCCTATCGCGGTTGAAGAAGGAAGATTGTCAACTTTCCATGGTTGATACAGAGCGCTTGAATCCGGTCATCAAAGTGTTAGGTCTGCACTGGAATCCTACAACCGATGACTTTTTGTTTCGCATATCGGGGTCGCGTTTGAATCCGTCGCCTACTCGACGTACTCTATTATCGGAAATCTCGCGAATTTATGATCCCCTTGGGTTTCTAGCTCCTTGCGTGATTCTGTTTAAACTTTTATTCCAAGAACTCTGGTCATCAGAACTCAAACTCGGATGGGATGATCCGTTACCTCCAACACTAGCGAACAAGTGGATAAAGTATCAAAAAGAACTTCAGTGCCTTGATCGGGTTCGGGTTCCTCGAAACGTGCTTGCGTCCGACGAAGATGTTCAACTACACGGGTTTTCTGATGCTAGTGCTGTTGCCTATAGTGCTGTAGTCTACATTCGGTCGAAAATCGCGACAAATCAATTTAAAACCATTCTGATAGCAGCTAAGACCAAAGTAGCCCCACTTAAGCCGGTTTCTATTCCCCGACTAGAATTGTGCGGTGCCCTATTACTCTGTCGGTTAATAAAGTTAATAACTTCGTCGATGAAATTAAACTGCAAAATCGTTGTTTGGTGTGACCCGGAGATAGTGCTTCATTGGTTGTCTTCTCCACCGCGTCGTTGGACATCGTTCGTCGCGAACCGTACGTCGACAATCCTCGAAACAATTCCACGATATGCTTGGAACTATATCGCTTCGGAATTAAATCCAGCGGATTGTGCATCGCGCGGTATACTTCCGTCACTCCTGCATGAGCTTTGGCCAGAATCAAAGTTCTCAGTGTCCCCGCCAGACGAGAGAGTGATATTAAGAGAGGAGAAGCAACCAGTTAGATTCGTTTTTCAAATTGGCCCTAACACAGACGTCCTGTATACCTTAATCAATAAACATTCTTCGTGGTATCGGTTACAAAGGGTAGTCGCACATTGTTATCGCTTTATCGTTAATTGTCGCGTTAAATTTTCTGACTGACTAAAAGGAGCCTTAACGTACCCCGAAATTCGGTCGGCGCAGCAAAGGATTTTAAGATATGAACAAACAATCGCGTTCGGGAGTGAACTTAAGCTGCTTGAAAATAATCGATCGTTACCAAACAAATCAAAACTGTTACGGTATACACCATTTTTAGATTCCAATGGGATCTTGAGAGTAGGAGGGCGTATCCGACATGCCAATATTGGATTTAATAGAAAACACCCAATAATTCTTCCTAATAAACATCTTTCATTCATTATAGCAACACATATGCATAACATCAATTTACATCCAGGGGTCTCGGACACATTTGCCATCATCCGTCAACAATTTTGGATATTGGGCAGCAGAAACTTAGTACGCAAAGTAGTCCACAGATGTAAGCCATGTTTTTTGCAGCGCAAAGCTACAACATCACAGCTGATGGGGGATTTACCACGTCCACGCGTTACGCCTTCTCGACCCTTTACCAACACTGGGTGTGACTATGCTGGGCCTTTTTCCATAAAGTTGTCTCGAACACGCAATGCAAAAACATCGCACTTTTTGTTTGTTTGTCAACCAAAGCTCTTCATTCGGAGATGGTAAGTGACTTAACAACAGATGCGTTTCTAGCTGCTTTCAGACGATTTGTTGCTCGACGGGGTAAGCCATCGAATCTCTATAGCGATAACGGAACAACCTTCCATGGAGCACGACGGTGTTTAGATGAGATGCAACGAATCGTACTGTTGAACACTCAAACCGACGATGTAGTCGCTGCGCTTGCCAGGAATGGGATCTCATGGCACTTCATCCCCCCTTCCTTCCCACACTTTGGTGGGTTATGGGAGGCAGGGGTGAAATCTGTCAAACTCCATCTACGCAGGGTGATTGTCTCTACAATATTAACCTTCGAAGAGATGTACACAGTAATTAGTCAAATCGAAGCTGTACTCAATTCTCGTCCCCTTTGTGTAATCCCGGACGAAGACTTAGATCCCCTAACACCTGCTCACTTTCTTATCGGTGAACCTTACACTGCTGTTCCAGAACCCAGCTGTGACGACGTACCTCCCAACAGGCTATCCCACTGGAAGTTTCTCCAGAGTATGGTTCAAGGTTTTTGGCGAAGGTGGCATGCGGAGTATATAACAACACTTCAAGAACGACCTAAGTGGCAGAGCCCGAAGGCAAATCTTACGGTAGGTGATGTCGTTGTCATACGCGAGCCAAATCTTCCCACCGCAAAATGGCTGCTCGGCCAAATAGAGAAGGTTCATCCAGGTGTCGACAACCGCACTCGCGTTGCTACCGCTAGAACAGCTCGAAGATCACTTGTTCGTCCCATTACGAAACTCGCCAAGTTGCCTTCATCGTGCTGAACCTACCCAGGTCCAGGGGCGGCGGGATGATTGAAACTTAACCATGACTAAATCTGTGAGTCACTGTCCAGTGGTTCGAATTTGAGCCTCAGGATCCATCGATGTAAGCGTACGCACATCACACCATCGGAGCTAAAGTCCATCGCTGAACAGTCGACGATCTGCAAGCCACACCACCCAACCAGATGTTCATCACGCCATATCCTACACAGCGGGCGATCATGGGTTCACCATCCACTCTGAGCGAACACCCACATACACGCACTCACGCACTTACGCGTTCACGCACTCACGTACATATTGGTCTAAATCGCTGATCCACAGCCAGTGGAATGAATGTAATCGGTGGATCGTAAGGGCTGAGTGAAATTCGACGGTTGATAAATAGAACACTTGTACGATAGATACTGAAGTATCCGGTCATTGATCTATTCAGCCAAATAAATTGTACATATTATCTTGATTCGAGTTATAGTTGTTTCCTTATTCCTTTTTGTGTTGCTCAATTCGTTCGTTCTCAATCAGTGTGTGTGTGTTGAAAAAAAAAAAAAAAAAAAAAACACGCAAAACAAGAGAGGTGAACAGTGTGTGGAGCAACTCAACCGGAACCGTTCCAGAGCCGTCGAAAGAAGTTCGTCGTCGTCGGCATAATTCTACAAGTAAGTAGAACATATTTATTTTGTGCATACACATAAATATATAAATAAATATAAAATGAGTAAGGGTATGTTGTCGAGTACGCTAAGACAATTGGAGAGGGATGCCATTAACTTTAGTAAGACTGGTCCAAGCAAGCGTACTTCAAATTACTTAGCTGGGCGTTTGTCTCTACTTGAACGAACGATGGAGTCAGCTTCTTCACAGTTGCAAGATCTCCTAAGTGATGACGAATTAGAAAACGTTAACTTGAGGAAACCTTCGAGAAGGTAAGGGAGAGCTATTGCGACTACCGTACCAGTTTATTGGATGCCGTTGATAAAATCCAGGCAGTACCGAAAGAGGACAGTCAACCCCCAGAAACTCCACGGAACACATCAAGGAGGGTGGACATCAAGCTGCCTAAGATCAACTTGCCGGTGTTTTCGGGAGCATATGAAACTTGGCGAGCCTTCCACGATTTGTTCGTCTCGTTGATCCACCACAACACGGCACTCTCGGAAATAGAGAAACTCCACTATCTAAAGTCAACGGTATCTGGCGAAGCTGAGAGGCTCCTAGCTCACTTGGGAATCGACAACGGGAGCTACGCCGTGGCTTGGAAAATTCTAACTGATAGGTACGAGCACACACGTTTCCTCGTCAACACGCAGTTAAAGTGCCTATTCAACCAGCCATCAATGACCCAGGAGTGAGCAGAGTCCATCAAGGAGCTGTTGGATACGTCTACAGAGATTGTTCATAGCTTGACAAGCTTGAAGGTGCCTGTCGAACATTGGGATGTGGTGCTAATCTTCATACTGCTGCAAAAACTCCCAACAAAAACGCAGCAGTTTTGGGAGGAGAAACTGGGGTCCAAAGCAAACAGTAAGAAGCTACCCACGTTTGCAGAACTTAAGCAATTTTTGGACAACAGGTTTCGCACGCTAGAAGCTGTCACCCATCTGCAATCCAGGCCACCCGCAGATTCTAGAACCACATAACAGCGAAATGCGTTTCACATGCAGCCCAACTCAGCCAAGTTTGCCTGCAAGGTGTGCAGCAAGGGTCAGCACGCGATTTGAAAGTGCGGTCGATTTCTGAAAATGAGCATCCCAGACCGATATCAATGTGTAAGTAGGCTAGGTCTCTGCAAAAATTGTTTAGCGTATAGTCACACATCGGAACATTGCCCAAGTACTCGCAGGTGTTACTACTACAATACGCCAAATTCGGTGCTACCTCTTTTTTCAACCTCTCACCCTCAATCTCTCACACAACATCATACTACCAATAGCCCAAAAAATATTTTAGCTTCGACAATGAATGCCAGTGCTCGAAATTTCCAGCCGACTCCACAAGAGCAGCCGTCAACCAGTTCAGATGTCAATACATTCCACTCAACATCCAGGACCAACACGCAGGTGTTATTAGCAACAGCGGTAGTGAACGTTAGGACGTCATCAGGGGATATGGTTCCGCTTCGGGCTCTGCTGGACTCGGGCTCTGAAGCAACATTCGTCACTGAGTCAGCCGTACAACTGCTCCGCCTGAAACCGACACCCACGAACGTTGAAATATCCGGGTTAGGGATGGTCAACAGCGGCACATGCAAAAGATTCGTCGATGTGGCAATATCGTCGCAACATTCTGCATTTGCACTAACGACGCGGGCTTTCATCTTTAAGTCGCTGGCTGGCCATCTCCCAGCCCGTACTCCTTCCGTCGAAGGGTGGAATCACCTCGATGGACTAGTGTTAGCAGATCCATTCTTCTACAAACCAGCCAAGATATATCTGTTGCTAGGTAGTGACGTTCTTGCGGAGATTTTATTACCTGACATTATTAGATCCCAGGCAAAGGACATGCCAGTCCTCCAAAAAACCAGGTTAGGTTGGATTCTGTTCGGAAGAGCACCAGTAGAGCCACGATCCATAAGATCTTTCTTTCAAATGGAAGATTTCGACGACCAACTTCGCGAATTCTGGGAGATGGAAGAGTTGCCGTTCGAGAAGGTGGAAGCCACTGAGGACATCGCTTGTGAAGACCACTTCACCAAAAACGTGCGCCGCATGGATGATGGTCGTTACCAAGTAGCTCTGCCATTTAAGGGTAACGTGCATCCAGTGATGGGTAGGTCAAAGGAAGGTGCTTTACAGCGTTTCACAGGACTCGAGAGACGTCTAGCGGCAAATAACGAACTACGCGAGCATTATTCAGCATGCATCGAGGAGTATAGGCAGCTCGGTCATATGGATGAAGTCGAAGGATGCTCCGTAACCAAGACCGGACATCATTTCCTGCCACATCACGCCGTGATTAAGGAAAGCAGCTCCACAACCCAGCTGAGGGTGGTCTTCGACGCTTCTTTTAAGACAGCTAATGGAGTTTCTTTAAACGATCAGCTGATGGTAGGCCCCAGCCTCCAACACAACGTTACGGACATAATTCTACGGTGGAGATTTTATCGCTTCACGTTCACTGCCGACATTGAAAAAATGTATCGACACATATTGGTAACGGAACGTGATTCAAGGTACCAGCTGATCTTTTGGCGGAAATTCCCAACCGAACCTCTAAGAATATACAGACTGAAGACGGTAACTTTCGGTACAGCATCTGCTCCATATTTGGCAATACGTACACTAAAGAAGTTGGCAGACGACACAGAGACTCACTACCCGAAGGCCGCGAAGATGATCCGGGAAGAAATGTACGTGGACGATCTCATCTCTGGTGCAGACACTTTGGCGGAAGCTGAAGGTAAGCGAAAGGAGGTAAAAGCAGCTCTAGAGACAGGCGGTTTTCATCTACGGAAATGGTCATCCAACGCAGAGGAACTACTCAAGGGAATTCCTGAAAAGGACCGTGAGCCAACGTTCTCTTTGCCTTCCGAAAACTCGGACCGAGTTAAAACTCTTGGCATCCATTGGCTTCCTATCGTCGATCAGCTTTCTTTCCGCTGGACTTCACCAAGCGGTCCACAGCCAACGAAGAGGTTCGTGCTTTCAACGGTCGCACGTTTATTTGACCCCATGGGATGGATCTCGCCTTGTATTCTTAAGGCGAAACTTATCATGCAGCTGCTCTGGATCCGTAAAACATCGTGGGACGAACCCTTTGAGTCTGACATCCTGAAAGAATGGAACGACTTTTACGAGGAACTGAAGGTCATCAATGAAGTACGTCTGCCAAGGTGGGTTCAGACAGCTGGTAGGTCAGATCGCATTGAGTTGCACGGATTCAGCGATGCATCAGAAAGGGCGTATGGTGCAGCAGTCTACCTGCGGGTTGAGGATGAGGAAGGTAAGGTTCACATGCACCTCCTCATCGCCAAATCAAAGGTTGCGCCTGTGGTACCAGTAATTCTTCCCCGTTTGGAATTATGTGGTACTGTTATTCTGGCCAAATTGCTCCATTACGTCGCACGCACCATTGAGCGGAAGGATTTCAAGTCATATGCGTGGACAGACTCCACCATTGCGCTAAGTTGGATACTCTCACCACCGGCAAAATGGGAGACATTCGTCAGGAACAGGTTAGGAGAGATTCAACGTTTAACGGATGTTGGCATATGGAAGCATATTCCAACAGAACGCAACCCAGTGGACCTGGCTCCCAGAGGTATGCTTCCTTCAGCTTTACTAAGGTCTACTCTATGGTGGAACGGACCCCCGTTCTTACAATCTCTGTGGGATTTCGAGCTTCCTGCGCAACCATCCGATCTTACCACCGAAGAGGGAAGGAATAATACGGTGCTGATCCACTGTACAGCTATTACAGAAAACTCTGTTAATCAACTGATTCACCGCTCGTCGGATATCAAACGACTCATCGGGATAGTCGCGTATTGCAGACGATTTGTCAACAACTCAAGGGAACGGCGCTCTAAAAGGGCTTTTGGACCCCTTTGCACAACGGAACTCGACGCTGCATCTAAAATCATTGTTCGATGTGCCCAGCAAGAGATGTTTCCGGAAGGGATCCCTAAGTCCAGAGGTATGGGGCCCTTGAATCCATTTGTGGATGAGGCAGGGATTGTCAGAGTAGGTGGAAGGCTTCAACATGCGGACCTGTCATACGAACAGCGACATCCCATTATATTAGAGGCAAGGCACCACATTACAACGCTCATCATCCAAGATGCCCATCAGAGAACGCTACATGGTGGAATCCAACAAATGATGTGCTTTCTACGCACTAAGTACTGGATACTGGGAATGATGAGAGCGGTTATAAAATATCTCCACAGCTGCATAATCTGTTTTAGGTTCCGAAGCAAGGCAGCCCATCAACTAATGGGAGAGCTACCAGCACCCAGGGTCACGGTTTCTAGGCCCTTTTTGCATACAGGTGTAGACTTCGTAGGGCCAATCACCACACGGGCTTGGAAGGGTCGTGGAGCCAAGTGCTACAAAGGCTACCTGGCGATATTTGTCTGCCTAGCCACAAAGGCCCTACATTTGGAAGCGGTAAGTGACCTGACCACCCAAACCTTTTTAGCAGCCTTTCGTCGATTTGCAGGACGAAGAGGAGTTTGTAGCCAAATCTACAGTGACTGCGGCACAAACTTTGTGCGAGCGGAAGTGGAACTGAGTCGCCTTATGAAGAATGCCGCCCATGATTGGAAGGAAATAGCTGATGTTTTAGCTTCAGAAGGAACGAAGTGGAATTTCATTCCTCCCGCATCACCCCACTTCGAAGGCCTATGGGAAGCTGGAGTAAAAAGCGTAAAGCATCACTTCAGAAGGATTGTCGGGAACGGAACTCTCACATACGAAGAAATCGCTACGCTTCTAATACAAAGTGAAGCGTGTCTTAATTCAAGACCCCTTTGTCCTATGTCTGAGGATCCTGATGATTTTCAAACCTTAACCCCAGCACATTTCCTGATTGGAGAAACAATGCTCACCGTGCCAGAACCAGACCTCACCATAGGTAAACAAGCATATATCGATCGATGGAAGGCAGTCCAACATCATCTGCAGTATTCTGGAAGCAGTGGCAACAGGAATACCTAACTCGCTTGCTGCAGCGACCAAAATGGCTGAAACCTCAACCACAGTTAAAGGTTGGAGACTTAGTTTTGCTGAAGGACGAACGTTTCCCGCCAGCGAGATGGAACCTAGGCCGAATTCGGGAGACATATCCTGGACCCGATAATAGAACGCGAGTAGTCAAAATAAAGACGCAGCAAGGAGAGCTGAAACGCCCAATCACCAAACTCTGTCCGTTACCCATCAACGAACACCAGACGGAAGCCAAAACATCATAACTCCAAACTCCAATTCGCAACACACATACCCAATCATCAGTACTCATTAACTCTACTCAAAGATAAAAAAATAATAATAATAATAATAATAATAATAATAATAATAATAAAATAAAGTCGAATTCTTGGCGCACGCACCCAAGTGCTTTCAAATAAATCACCCACACACACATATATATATTTAATGCAATCAGCGAAACTCACTCAAGTCCCTCGCGCACGATGCCGTTGAAGCCAAACCAACCCAACACCAAAATGAATTCAATACAATATAAAACAACAAACTATTATTACCTATAACCCAAAACCAAACATGTACATATATCAAAAAATACATACATCACGTCAATAAAACAACTGCACATGAACACTCGAACACTTGAACAATGCGATCAGGTGTCGCACACCTGCCTTAGCTATTGTTGCGCTCTCTCTGTTCGCTCCTTCTATGTTTTGTTGTGTCTAATACATGTTAATATGTACAAATTTATTAATCTTGCCTTTCTTGCATGAACGACGATGATGAGCTGTCCCGAAAGAACAGGGTACCGGTCAACGCAGCAGAATCTCGTAGACGGAGAAGTTGTACCCACCAAAACTTCATTTTCGTTGACCTGGAGGGGGGAGAATGTTTGCGTTACGAGCAAACACACCTACGTCACGACTCGGGAATGCGGAAGTTGTGGAGCACACCACGGACTCCCAAAATTCCCCTTATGGCATTTCCTATTTGGGGATATATTTTACTTTATATGATACACTTGTCACTATCATGCCGTAGCGAGATATCAATAGGGCATTTGCGAGCATTGAGACGGAGGCGGCAAAAATTGGTTTGGCAGTTAATGGGGGCAAGACCAAATATCTGCTGTCATCGAAAAAGGACATTTACCACCGACGTTTGGACAGAACGTGCATATTGGCAGATATAAGTTCGAGGTAGTTAAGGACTTCATACACCTCGGCTCCGCAACCGCTGCTTCTTTGCGCTCAAGAGGCAACTGAGAAGTAGAGCCCTCTCTTGTAAGACCAAGTTGACCTTATATAAGACTTTAATTATCCCGGTCCTGTTATAGGGCGCAGAAACAAGGACCTTATCTAAAGCGGATGAGGAAATCCTTGGTCGTTTCGAGAGAAAGATTCTGCGTGCGATTTTCGGTCCCATAAACACAGAGGAGGGTTGGAGGAGAAGATTCAATCACGAACTGTACGGGTTGTACAGCGACATGAGTCTAGTCAGGCGTCTACGGATCCAAAGCCTAAGATGGCTAGGCCATGTAGAGCGAATGGACACCACAGCTCCAGCCCGTAGAGTTCTTGAATCCAACCCCGAGGGACGAAGAAATAGAGGACGACCGCACCTAAGGTGGCGCGCCCAGGTGGAAAGGGACCTCAACCAACTGGGCGTGCGGCATTGGAAAAGACCAGCGAAAGATCATGCTAGGTGGAGAGGCATGTTGGTTGAGGCCCAGATTCACCCCGAACTGTAGCGCCCATTAAGTAAGTTAGTAAGTATATGGGGGAGTTTGAAAAGAAGTACGATCGAAAATTTCCTACTTTGACAGTGTTTTGACTATTTACCTCCATTGATTCTACAGTTTGGTTTCTGTAGCGAGGAGATGGTTTGGTGTTGGTGTTGGGTTGGTGGTTGGGGTTATTACGGGAATAGTTTGTGATTTCATGTGTTACGGTTCTTGGTTATAAGAATTCGGGCGTTCGGGTCTCGCATTTCTGCTGAAATTTCGAGGGTTTGGGTTAGTGAGTGATGATCCGTGTATATAAGACGGATTTTTGGGTTTGTTAGATTCGTTATTTGGTTTTAATAGAATACCTGGGCGTATATTGTGGTAAGCGTACTCTGTTTCGTGAAGCGTGTCCATGGCTTCTTTTAGAGAGTCAGGTTTCTCATCAATATAAAATCGATCTCATTGGTTCGGGGCATTTTGTCTTGAAAATCTGTAGCGCGGATCTTTTATTTAGTTCTAGTTTTTGTTTTAAATCTCCATCTGTGGAACTATGAATTTGTTTTAGTTTGTTGTTTGTTTTGAATGTTTTGGATCGAGTTATAATACTCGACACAGGGTGTACGTACCGGGAAGCTTCGCATCTCATCGAACAGATTGTCGACGCGTAGTCTGTCGCCGAAATTGTTCGTTAAGATTGCTGTCATATCGTTCCATGATGTAACAAGGCTGTTTGTTTCTAGAATATCCCGGGCCTTGCCTTTGCATCTCGATTTAATAAGGTCTGAGAAGATGCTCTGACCGAGATCATCGTATTTAGCCAAGACCGGGTGTATTCTATCGATTAGATCTACAAAGTTTTGTAGTTCCCGGTAATCTCCTAAATATTCAGGTATATGGGTAAGGTATTTTATGGAATCAATATTCAGAGTCAACATCTCTGTTCCAGATTAGGGGCTTTGCACTAAATTGGAAATCTCGACTGATTGAGCCGAGTCTGTCCCTACTCCGATATCTCCTATCATAGGTCTTACTTAGTTACTACACTTATAGTACACAAATATCTATAACAAGTATATGATTAAGATATACATATATATGTATGTATATATGTATAAGTAGAAAGGAAGAAGGAAAATACTCACTGTGTGCGGGGTCCGTGTGGGGTCTTGATGGTGATGACGGTTGTGGTGATGTTGTCCTGCTGCTCCTTAGTTTGGTGGAACTGGAACTTGTCTTCTGAGCCGTTCATTCTGCTCCTTAGTTTGGTGGTACTGGAACTTGTCTTCTCAACTATTGTTGCAGTACCCTGAAGTGCTCTTGGAAGTCAGCTGTAGCTTCTTCGTCGATCCATGATCTTGAGGTGTCTTCAGCTTCGGGTACGTGGGCTTGTTCTGGTGGTACTTCCGCTCCCTCTTGAATATTTATTTCTTCTGGCAACATGGATTAGGTATTTTGTTCACGAGCACACGAATATGGTTAAGTGTTCTAAACCATTCTCGCTTATTTTATCGTTACGCGTTAGGTTCGTTTCACGGATAGCTGGCTTTCAAATGTTCGTTCCGAAAATTGAACACTATCCTACCGACTGCGCCAATAATAAGAGACGTGTATTCTTTTATGTATTTTATTTATAAACTTAAATTTTTATATACAGAGGTTCCTTACGACTTTAAGTACAGAAGTTCTTTACAACTTTAAGTACAGAGGTTCTTTACGAATTTAAGTACAGAGGTTCTTTACATCCGAACAGATCGGAATTCGGGAGCACAACAACATACCATGAGGAGTTTCGCTTTGGTTTATATAGTGTGCTCTTGGATCGATTCACTATGCGTTACGTTCCCTTCTTCGGGCGCCTTGTAGTGGCGGAAGGCTTAAGAGGCCATAGATCTCCAACTAAGACTCGAACACCCAAAAATCAATGGACAATCCAAAGGAATTGTGTACTCCAGGTGGTACCCGCAGCAGCGGAAATCCACACGCGATCTCAGGAGGCCCCGACATTAATTTTTAACCCTACGGCAGCCCGGAACGACACCGACCCCTGCGGCTCACTGTCTGACCACATGGTCGCACTGAGTATGAGCGGTACATCCAGCTGAGGCGACACTAACGATGACGCGGCACGGGAAACCGCAAAGGTGGAACGCGCCCCAGAATCGGGACGTACTGCTGAATGCACTGCTAAGTGCCAAAAAATTAGAGGTAAGAGGCGTGCCCGAAAATTGTGCAAAGTGGCTGACAAAGCCGAAGGCGCAATGGTCGAGGTTAAACGTCTGGGGAAACCAGTTAAGAGAATTAGGTCGACGGAGGTATCTCGTACCGAAATCAATCCGACCCTTCTTCCTGAGCTCCACCCCTCTTTCGGAGGTGGGCATTGCGGAAAGCGTCGGCGTATGGGAAAGGCTGCTGAAGGAGGCATAAGCATCTCTGCACTTTCGGCATGCACCTCCAACTCTCTTCCTGTTACTGGGAAGGTTCAACCACCAGTAAGAGCGTGATCAGTTCCCTTAATGACAGAGCCGGAAGCTTTCAGGTTTCTGCTATGGCCGGCGCTGCCCCCGAAAAAGGTGGCGGAACTGACAGGCAGACTCCAGACGTAGAAGGCGAAGACGTTGCGGGTGCTAGCAGTCCTCGACCTTGCAAGGCAGTTGAAAAAAGGGAGCAGGAGCTCTAACCGAAATAGATAAAGACCATCGCTAGGGACAGGCTCGCTAGGAAGAGAGTGTGCGATGCCTCACTCTCCGGTGGGGCGGTGGGAAATCGGAGTCCAATGCCAGATGTGGCGACCGAGAAGGATCAAAGCATTGGCCAGAAGGCGAAGATAGCCTAAAACCGCTCCCCGGAGGCGGGCACATCATACAACAAAACACCTTCCTCCGAGAAGAAGATCCAAATGACGGTATGGATTCGAGAGAAGCAGCCCTCTTACAAGGAGGCGGCCATCTCCTCTGAAAAGGTCAGGATAGTTTTCATCCAAATCAATCTACAGCAATGTAAGGCTGCTACTGCTCTTTTAAGTAGTAGAATTGCATGCAGTAGTACAAACCATCACGTTGTATACATTCAAGGACCGTGGGTGTGGAATAAGCGCCTATGTAATTAGCGATCCGAAAGGCCTAGGGCCGGCCTCATCGTATCGAACTCATTATCGGCAACCAAACTTGGACACTTCTGTGGACAAAACCTGATGGCTGCTAGCGTAAGCTACAAAACGCACGGTGCAATAGAACACTTTGTCGGTGCATCTGCCTACTTTCCCTACGAGTTGATAATACCTCCACCACCGAAGGAAGTTTCTGAACTCGTAGAGTACTGTGAAGCCAGAAAGATTGGTCTCATTTTGTGTTGCGATGCTAATGCCTAAAACACTGCTTGGGGCAGCAGCAAGTGCAATACAAGAGGGGACCGTCTTTAAGACTAGTCTGATCTTACCATCAACAGTAACAAATATATCGAATTCCAATTAAGTTGTGGGATCTCCTCCTTGCAACCTAGACGGAATCCGAGAAAGACGGACTGCTTACAGTTTCGAGAGGAGCTTGAGAAATCAACTCAAGTCCTATCTTAATTTAGAACGAAACTGCTGGTAAAGAACGCCGTTGATAGCCTGAAAAGCGCCATCACCAGTTGTTTTGAACTCGCATGTACAATCAGCAAACCTCTCTGCAGAAAATTGGTTCCCTGGTTGAATGACAAACTCCAAAGTCTTTGCAAGAAAGCAAAAATTCTACTGAATGGGTCCCTCAAATCGAATTCGGCAGATGACTGAAATATGTACCGGTCGAAGCAGAAAGAATATAAGAAATTTATTAGTAAATCGAAAAACTATTCCCTTCTGCGAAGAGATCAAGTCTCTAAACCGTACCCAGTCCTCAAACGGGGAAAAGCGACAAAGCTGGATGCACTGAGAAAATCTGATGGCACATTTACTGAGTCTAAAGCGGAAACTCTTAGTTTACTGCTTCAGACTCGATTCCCGGGAAATCAGATCGCCATCGGCTCGTTGCACACTCCTTCAAAGGAAACTGCAACTGAAACGATGAAAACAGCTCGGCGTAGCTGGTATATTGCGTCGCGCATGGTTACAACTAAAGCCATTGAATTTGCTGTGGCGTTCTTTGATGGCTTCAAATCGCCAGGCACCGACGGAATATATCCTGTTATGCTGCAAAAAGGTATAAGGCAGCTGCTTCCTACTTTGAAAAGAATTTACACTGCTAGCCTAGCATTTGCTCACATACCCATTCCTTGGCGCACGGTGAAAGTAGTCTTTATTCCCAAAATGGGAAAAGAGGACTACTCACTTGTCAAGAGCTTAAGACCAATTAGTCTAACATCCTTCCTGCTGAAAAGCATGGAGAGACTGGTAGAGTTGCACGTGCGCACAGTTGTCCTTCGAATGCATCCTCTTTTGGAGATACAACATGCCTATCAGCGCAGAAAATCCTGAGAGACTACCTAGTTGGAAGAATTGAATGCGCTCTCGAAAGGAAAGAGTACGCGCTGGGCATCTTCATCGACATATTGAGGGAGCTTTTGATCACGCAACATGCGACAGCATGTGCAACGCTTCCAGACATCATGGTGTAAGTGAAGCGCTGGTCTTGTGGATCAAAGCAATGCTTGTGCACAGGACATTGACCACTGATGCAGGCCTTGACCAATGTGTCAAATACAGCGTAAACAGGGGCTACCCGCAAAGTGGCGTCCTGTCTCCGCTGTTTTGGTAATTGGTAGTCGACTCCTGCTTGATGCTCTCAATACCCCTGGAATCTATGACCAGGCCTATGCGGATGACGTCGCCGTTCTTTTTGTCGGCTCATGCTTAGCGGCTGTCCGTCTCATAAAACAGACAGCGTTAAATGTGATCGATGATTTGTGTATCGGGTATGTGCTGTCTGTCAATCCTCTTAAGACCGATTTCGTCCTCTTCACGAGAAGGGAGAAAAATACTTCCATCCCGATATCCAACGAAGCTAAGTATCTAGGAGTCATCTTAGATAGCAAGCTTCTCTGGTCAAAACATGTTGAGTCGGAAACCACCAAAGCGCGGTCAGCTTTCTGGCAATGCAAAGGAGCTTTTAGCAAAACATGGGGTTTATCGCCGGTAAAAGTTTGGTCATGGCAATAATAAGACCTGTAATCTCATATGCATCGGTTGTCAGGTGGAACAGACTAACGCGCAAACACGTCGTAGCTTCTTTCACCAAACTCCAAAGAACAGTTTGTCTCAGCTGCACGCGGGCTTTCCTTTCCGCTGCTCTAGATGCTATGATGAACCTTTCACCTCTTGACATATTTATCAGAGGGTGTAGTCTGAAAGCCATGTCTCGTCTGAAGAGAAATGGCTTTTGGTACAACTCGCAAAGGAATAACAGTGTGCTTGCGCAAGAATCGTCCTGCGACCACTGTCTCATGGACATGCCTTCTGACGCACTGACGCTTGGCAGGGCCACACACGGCTGTTTTCCATCGGGTGACCTAGAAAAGCGATTTTTTTCTTTTGTTTTCTTGAGGAACTGGAATTTCAACCATTTTATTGAAGTGAAAACTTCTTTAGCCGCGTTGGGCACTTTTCGGTAGTGGAAAATCTTATGGGTTCACGTCACCGACATTCTCACATATACTATACATGTGTGCGTTAGACGCTTTTTGGCTGGGTGAAATCTCTTGAGTTCGCGTCACCGACATGCTTATAGCAGTATATCTGTAGCTATACAGCTGACGTATTGTGCAACAATACGCTAGAGAAAAAACGCATGGGTTCGCGTCACTGATATGCTCATGACTATCGACGCTTTTTTTATGGCCGAAATCTCGTGTGTTCGGGTCACCGACATGCTTATAGAAGTATATCTGTAACTATACAGCTTACGTATTGTGCAAGAATACGGTAGACGAAAAAGGTATGGGTTCGCGTCACCGACATTGTTGCATTTCCATGCAACATGCAGGTCATTCACCTCAACAAATCAAAGAAGACAAACATCGCAGTAATTGCCAACGAGGAATAGCCGACGGCTAAACCGTATCATCATTGCATTTAAGTAACCTCGCAGTGAGCGACAAACAATTCATAGTGCGTGAATTTTTAATAATTTTTTTTCGTCAGTGCATACAATTAACTTCGCAGTGAGCGGGAATAACCATAGGAAGTGCCGTGGCTCAGTGCGTATTCTTTTGTCTTCTGACGCTCCAGCTACGTGGATCGAATCCTCGCAATAACTTGTAGTCCCCTTTTCTTTGCCCCTTTTGGTGTGTGCGAAACCATAGTGCGTGTTTCTCTGCAGACAGAGTGCGTTTTTTTTTTGGTATAACAAAAAAAACTTACTATTCTAACATAAACAGATGCTGCCAGACGAAACAAATCCTCAAGAAAGAACTGAAGTACCGCCGAGACAGGCTCACTTACCCAAGGCCGACGACACTTCAGGATCGTGGATCGACGACGAAGCTACGGCCGACTTTCAGGAGTACTTCAGAGCACTGCAACAACGGCTCAGAAGACGCTTTTTGTTAGTGTGAAACTAGCAAGGAAGACGAAGTCATCGGGGGAGCAACGCGACTATTAGGTGTGTGGCATTTTTTTTATAAACCTTTAAAATATCATATACATATACAAGTAAATTTAACTCGTGTGGGTTTGTCGGGTAGAGTTCTTGTTTGGTCGTAAGTCTACCATAGTTTTCTGAGAATGAGCAAGTCAAAGGCTTCGAGGTTGGTTGAGTCAGTATTGACAATTTCCACAGAAATCGAAGCGGAATATGAATCGTATTCCACTCTGAAGGACTCAGCAAAATCCGTCCACCAGAATGAAGCGCGATTATCCAACCTCGAAAAATGTTTCGAAGAGGCCCCGAGAATCACATCAGAAGATAATTGCAGCTCCTAATGATGATGGGAAGGCAAAGTACATGGATAGATAGATAGATTTATTTCGTATTTTAATTTACATTTGGTTTGTTACCGCACATTTTAGAACACAGGGATTTGATAATACTATCTTTCCACTGAATTATTATTTATATTATGAAGTAAAGAACAATAATATTTAGGAACAATAAAACAGAAGGAAAATACAACAGAAACCTTCCATATAAATACAAAAAAAAAAAATAAACAAGAAAAAATAATAAATAAATAAATAAATAGATAAATAAGTAAATAAATAAATAAATAAATAAAACAAATAAATAATATAAATAAATAAATTAGTTAATTAATGAACAAATAATTTAATAAATAAGCAAATAAATAAATATATATACGAATATTATACATACATACAAAAACTTATTACACTTAATTTGCACATAACTCATTTATGAGTGGGATGTCGGCAAAACTACATCGATCTACAAATTTAGATTTAAGTTTTTCAATTCTTCTATAGATCAACTCAGCATTCGCTTTTTCATGCAGGTCTAAGGTAGAGTGATGCCAGGGTAGGTTAAGCATCATTTTTAAAACTTTATTGTGGCATATTTGCAGTTTCTTTAAATGGCTTATTGCACAATTGCCCCAAGCTTGGCATCCATAAAAGAGGATCGCCTGAAAAATGGCTTTGTAGATTATAATTTTATTTTCTGAAGAAAGAAAAGATTTTCTATTGATAAAGGCATATAACGTTTTGATAGCAACTCCAACTTTTTTATGGTTCTATTTATATGTTCATTAAATAATAATTTTGTGTCGAGATGAGTAGTTATATCAGAAAACCCAAATATAATATAACTATGTATGTATATACAACATAACACATAAACATACACGACTATTGTGACATGCATAGGAACAGTGCAATGATCGCCCAAAAGAATAATACCAATTATAATATAAACACGACTATTGCGACATGCATAGGAACAGTACAATGATCGCCCAAAAGCTGACATTGTACCAAACATATATAAACGGACCGACTATTGCGACATGCACAGTACAACGATCGCCCAAAAGCTGACAAACATAAACAAACTTGACCATTGCAACACACAAAGAACCGTTACAATGCCCGCCTAAAAGCTGCATTGTAACAAACGTAAAACAAACAAATTGACACTCCAAACCAAATATAGGTCACAGAAACACTTAAATACAAACCACAGAACATACAATCCACCACCCCAGCACAAATTCCAGACAAAGGCACTAACGCCAATGACCGACCCCACTTAACGCATTGCGACATCATCGCAACGCATAGGGAATCAAACTACAGAAACACACTATATAAAGCTAAGAAAAACTCCCCATGTTATGTTATCGTACTCCCTAGTTCTGATGTGTGCGGACATCGAGGAACTCTCATAAATAAATTAAATAAGTTAAATAAAATTTAATAAGAAAGAACATCGTTTATTATTGGCGCAGTCGGTAGGATAGCGTTAAAATTTCAGAACGAACATCTGAAAGCAAGCTATCCGTGAATTCTCAGTGCTGATTAAATTCAGAACGAATATCTGAATTTTCAGTGAGAACTATTAAATAAGTGAGAACGGTTAAAGGCAAGCTATCCGTGAAACAAACCTAACGCGTAGAATTCTCAGTGTTAAATAAATTCAGAACGAATATCTGAATTTTCAGTGAGAACTATTAAATAAGTGAAAACGGTCAAGAACATATTCATGTGTTTGTGAACAAAACTCATGCTGCCAGAAGAAGCAAGTCTCCAAGATGGAGCAGCGGTGCCAGAAGAACAAGCTCACATAACCTCAAGCCGAAGACACTTCAAGATCTTGGATCGACGACGAAGCCACAGCTGACTTCCAGGAGCACTTCAGGGCGTTACGGCAACGTCTCCGAAGACGAAACCTAAGACAAGTTCCGGCACTACCAAACTAAGGAGCAACGCGACAACATCACCACAACCGTCATCACCATCAAGACCCTACACGGACCCCGCAAAAAGTGAATTCTGTTTTTTTCCCTTTTTTTTTCGACCCATATATAGTGACGTATTCATATCACACATCGCACTAAGTGACGTATTCATATCACACGTCGCACTAAGTGACGTATTCATATCACACGTCGCACTAAGTGACGTATTCATATCACACGTCGCACTAAGTGACGCATTTATATCACACTTTAGATTAAGTGATTTGTGTATCGTATTAAAAGCAATGGAAACAAAAGCGACGCATTTATGTCACAGGTCGCACTAATGGAAATTAAGACAATCATGTGCAGCAGCGCTTCTCGCCAACATAGATTTTTGAAGTCAGTCTCAATCCAGATTCCAAAGGTGAACATCCATGTTCGCTTAACCTCAATAAAGTCTAAGATTATTTCAATCTTGTGTTTTTGGTTTTTTTTTTTTGGTCTCATAATTTCACCGTACAACACTGGCGCAGTCGGTACGATAACGATTACAGGAGCTTGATGCGATAGCAAGACTAAACAATTCTCGTGTCCTGTCGTTATCCGCAAAATTACCTACGTTGTGACACAGCGATTACAGGAACTTGATGCGATAGCTAGACTTAACAATTCTCGTGTCCTGTCGTTGTGCGCAAAATCGTGACATCCTGGAATTCGTGGGAGCTATAAATCCAATCGGTTGCTCCGAGAAAAGCGAAACAGCTAGTAGCGCGAAAATAAAAATTAGTTATTAGTTTAATTATTTTAAGTAAGGAAACCTTAAGTGAAGTTCACAACAAGAGCAAAATAAATTAAATTAAAGAACCTTGAGTAAAGTTAAGTAAAATCCACAACAGGAACAAAATAAATAAACAGAATAAAATAACTTTAAGTGAAGTGAAGTGAAGAAGAAAACATATTAAAAATGAATTAAGCAGCACCAGCAGGAGCAGCACCAGCGGCAGGGGCAGCACCAGCAGCTGAGACATCGCTTTCCGACTTCAACATGGCACAAGTAGCATACCAAATTGGAAACGTCGAGAAGTTTAATGGCAATCCCCACGCATTATACACCTTTATCCACCGTATGGACTACATCCTTGCTTTGTATGCAACCAACGACGTAAGGCAGCAGCACATTCTGTTTGGACATATCGAGCGAAGTGTGAGTGGCGAAGTAATGCAAGCCCTGGAAATGCATGACATAAACAGCTGGACTGAACTCAGACGTCAACTGATTCTAAACTACAAATCCCAGACTCCCAACCACGTCTTGCTGGAGGATTTGATTAATTTGTTACAAGAAAAGGGCATGTATGAACATACAAATTTTATACAACGACCCGTTCAAAGACAATATCTTTCTGAGAAACCACACAAAATTTATAGCCATATTCCTAACCAACCCAATTATAACACCCAAAAGAACTCTACACCTTTCCAACCACGCTATAATTCACCGATGACGTTTTCGAAACCTTGCCAGAACCATCCACATCATCTCCAACAATACCGTCACCCAATATTTAATTACACTAATTCGAATTATCAATCCAATTCGAATAACATCCCTCGACCAAATGAACCTAACCCATACCTACCTAGACCTAACCCGGATTTTAAACAACAGAAAAGATACGACTATAACCGTTTTGGACAGAACCAACAACAGATCCAACGACTACCACATGACTCATGTTCCCCTTTTCCCAATCAACCAACTAAACGTGCAAGGCCATCTGACAGTGGACAGAGCAGAATGAGTATAGAAGAACTTAGACACCAGGAAGAAGTTGCGTATCAAAATTTCCACCCATACAACTATTCCGATAACCAGAATTGCTACTATCCTGAATACTCACCCGAACAATATGACCAGCAATATGTGGATTATTCACATCCCCTGCCGCCATCAATAGAAATTAATGAGGAAGACAAGAAGCAAATAAATATCGGGGAGGCCGAACATTTTCAGCCACAGGCCTAGGAAACCAACAATATATAATCATTTCCCATAAAGAAAAAGACTTATAATGTTTAATCGACACAGGCTCCACAGTCAATATGATAACGAGAGATATAAACTCATAGATACCAGTATTATGTCAGGCCCAAATCTACAAAGAATAAAAACCCAACCCGATCCCGAGATAAATGTACAACAAGCACAAAATCTGCACACAATCTGTACACAAAATATGGAAGAAAGTCATTGCAATTACCCCATTCTTGAACCCATGACTAACTATAAAAACACAGTAAAATTAGTTTAAAACCCATACAGACTCGAACATCTGAATTACGAAGAAAAAAATAAGTTGAAAATGCTACTACAGCAGTTTCAACATATACAGTATAGAAAAGGCGACATTCACTAACCAAGAGAGGCATATTATAAATACCACACACATTTTCACCAATTTATTCTAAGCTGTAGGGCTATCCACAAGCTTATGAAATTGAGGTTGAAGACCAAATACGAGATATGAGTAGTAGTTATGGATGGTTCTGGCGCTTTTTGCGTTGCGGTTGCGTTGCGGTTAGGAAAGATAAGATGGTTCTGGCGCTTTTTGCGTTGCGGTTTTGTCGCGTGCGGAAAGATAAGATGGTTCTGGCGCTATCAGTGTTGCGGTTTTGTCGCGTGCTGTATTTGTCGTGTGCGGCGTAGTGCGTGTGTAGTTGTGGTTGTTTTTGTCGCGTGCTGGTTTTGTCGGAGGATTCAGTCGCTATCTGTGTTGTGGTTTTGTGTGTGTGGAAGGTCGTTATCATGTGACGTATTTAGAATAGCAATAGATATGTAGATATTGTTACGCGCAAAGCGTGCCGAGTAGCGTGTGCCGAGTTTCACAATTACGCAAAGCGTGCCGAGTTGATGTTTTGTCGCGTGGCGATAGTGACCGGCCGAGTAGTATGTTATGGGTGATAGCGTCGCATTATCATGCGTAGTGTGAGTTGTGGTTTTTGTGAGTTGTGTGTGTGTGGAAGGTTAGTGACCGGGCCGGCCCAGTTGTTTGTTATGGGTGATAGCGTTGCGTTATCATGCGTAGTAGTTCCAAGTAAGCGTGGATCGTAGTATTTTGTTAATATTTTGCAGAGTTGTGGTTTTAGTGAGTTGTGCGGGAAGGGGGTGACCGGGCCGAGCCAGTTGTTTGTTATGGGTGATAGCGTTGCGTTATCATGCGTAGTAGTTCCAAGTAAGCGTGGATCGTAGTATTTTGTTAATATTTTGCAGAGTTGTGGTTTTAGTGAGTTGTGCGGGAAGGGGGTTAGTGACCGGGCCGAGCCAGCTGTTTGTTATGGGTGATAGCGTCTTTGTTAAGCGGATCGTAGTATTTTGTTAATATTTTGCAGAGTTGTGGTTTTCAAAAAAACAGAAATGGACTGGGACATATGAATATTTAGTGTGGGAAAATGTAAAGCGGATATTTCTGTGGGTTATGTGCCTCCCAAGAAAGAAAAATATAGTTCCAAATAAGCGGATCGTACTATTTTGTTAAGCGGATCGTAGTATTTTGTTAATATTTTGCAGAGTTGTGGTTTTGTGAGTTGTGAATAATGCGCTACAGTGTGGGAAAATGTAAAGCGGATATTTCTGTGGGTTATGTGTAGTCCCCAAAAAAAAAAAAAAAAAATAAATGGGCTTGGACATATGAATGTTTAGTGTGGGAAAATGTCAAAACGGATATTCCTGTGGTTTATGTGTAGCCCCCCCAAAAAAAGAAAAAAGCTATACAAAATTGACGGCAACTTTTGCATATAAATAGGGAATTTCCTATTCAAAGTGCCATTGTATAAATTAAAACCACCGAGCAGGGACACCGAACTGGAAAAAAAGAAAAGTAAGTTACTTTAACTAATACATATATATATATATATATATATATATATATACACATATATATCATTTTATACAATTTCTCTACTTTTAGACATCAAAAAAATGGCAAACATAATCTTTGAAATTTCCAACATCATTGATGAGTTCGAGACAAAGACGTGGGATTACCCACAACTGGTCACCCAGACCAGAAACTTGTTGAAGGAGCTGGGGGAGAACAACTCCTTCAGACGACTGAAGGCGGTCGTACATCTCCTGGAGGCAATGGAGGACATTGCCTCGATAGAGGGATGCAACATGACACCCCTCCCCACATTGCTAAAAGATGTAACTAATTACATCTAAAGGTAAGTAAATTATTAGCAAACAAAAATGTTTTAAAAAAATGATATATTTGTCTATTTTCTTTTTTTCTTCACAGCAACTCGGCAAGCATCTTCATCTGACGGTTCCCCGCGCAGATTTGCTGAATAATTTAAATAAAAGAACATGTATTTGTATTTTAAAAGAAAAAAACCTTTTTATTTAAAAAAATAAAAATAAAAACAAAAAAAAAACAATATTTGTCGACTTTTTTTTTCATATACTTCGCTGCTGTTTTCAGGTGAACGAGTTTCATCATGTTCTACATTTTTTTGGCACTGCTATCTGAACACATGCTGCATGTGTGTGTGTGTGGGTGTGTGTGTGTGATGTCCGTTTTCATTTGTAGTAGTATAAAGGTCTTTGAATTAGTTTATTTTCGAATAACATCGCTGCTGATTTCAGGGGAACAAGTTTTATCATGTTCCACATTTTTTGTTTTTGGCGTATATCTTAAGATATATTCATTTCGTAAGTTTGTTTATATTTTTTAACATCGATCAGTTCTACATCTGAACGGAAGTTTGTATCGATCGATTTGAAAACTTCTATTTCACCATTGCTTAAGATCCTCTCACTCTCAATTTCGCGATATTCAAAACAACTTATATTTAATGTACGTTCTACATACTTGCTATCATAAGTACAACGAATATTTAGGTATACATCGTCATATTCTAACCTAAAATGGCGGTAAAATTTATTTTCGCTTTCAATTATCCCAGCTATATCTTTTTCTTTACGAATTAGATCTTGCCTAAATGCTTCTATAGCTTCCGCAACAGTAAAGTACTTAATGTCGGGTTTTACTGTTGCTGTTGTTGTTGTTATTGTTGTTGTTGTTGATGATGATATTGATGTTGATGCTGCTTGATCATATTGAGGTTGTATAGTAAAAGAGATGTTCAACCGTTGCCTTCAGTGTCAAAATTAATAATGACTTTATTTTCCACCTTGCGTAGGTACAACGCATAATTATCACTCGATGAGCTACTGTGAGAACAATTGATGTTTGCGGTTCACTAGACGTAATCCGAGCATTCGTCGTTGCTTACAAAACAATTCCCACGATAAAGGGGATTCGAATAATCTCTGTCACACAGTAGCTCCCGTTACAAAGATTGAAATAAAATATGTACAATGTAAACTTAAAAATTAGGAAAGTATTTACAAGTTCGTACATACACCCCTCCTTGGAGGTTCTTAACCTTCAATTCAAATATTGGCTTCAAAGCGAGGAACTGTTCTTCGTTGAGCTGGAATCGGCCCTTTCTGATGTCGGCGTCGGCAATAATATACTATTATTCCAATGGTAATCGACAGCAGCAGGTAGCTCAAACTGTAGTGATGGTAATCGTGTATGTTCAATTGCGGTTCTTCGGGTGCTCTCATGTCTTTCTTAAGGTCTTCTATTTCCTGTGTAATATTTTTAAATTGATCATGTTCAATGGTGCTTACCTTCAATGGGGGGACAAGGTCTTTTGTGAAGTTATGGTTTTCGATCCAGTTGTTGATTTTTGCACTCGGAACGAACGAGTTAGATATAACTGTTTTTAAGTTTGAGCGTCCGGTTATAATCGTGTTTCCAACTTTAAGAGTGCACATCTCTTTGAATTCTATCACTCCATTGCCTGCTAAGGCGATGCTGCTTGTAACTCCATTGCAAATGAGTAGACCTGTGGAATTAGTAATCAATGAAAATAGCCAGCTGTTAGTTTCTTTGAGTGCGATCCAACGATTTTGAGATGGTATTTCGTTTAAGATGCAATCGGCCAATGCATTATTTTCATGATTCATCAAGGCCATTTCACATACTTGCAAATTGTGTTGATGGATATTAGTTGGAACAATCTGAGTACAGAGATGGGTTCTCGCGGCTATAAGCTTGCAAGATGAGAATTCAAACTCTGTTAATCTAAAAAATTTGTCTCTTGCTAATGTAACTGCAAGGTATGGTTTAGGTATATCCACTAGGAGGCTGATGTTGTAGTGAATGATGGGTAATGGAATTAGATTGAACATCTGGAATTCTTGGTCGTCAGCTAATGGTATGAGCATTTCAAAAACGATTGAATCATGAAGTGTCCGTCCCCTGACTGTTATTATTTTAAACATGTCCAAAACTGAAACATTAGGTAATCTCAAAGTTGATGGGAGGTTTCCTTGAATAAGCTGCAGCTGGTCATTGAGTTGCCTTGGTGTGATAAGCTGAGGGTTAATTTTTGCATGATTCAAGTCAAGTATAACATCAAGTAGAATATCTTGAGTGCGCTGAAAGTTGGATAAAATCATAATTAAATAAGACGTAAGCGATACAAAGTGTTGGTTTGTGCCAATGTTATCTTGCTGTTTTTCGATTACATTAAACGTCCTGGCCAAATATGTGTTCAGTGTCTGGAATTGCCTTTTGACTTCCAATGAATTTTGCCTCAAAATATTAACAGTGGAATCTGAAATGGAACTTTGTTTTTCAATGAGAGCAGCTAAGTGAGTTTCATGTTTATTCGCCAAGTTGATCTGATTTTGAATGTGTTGAGCCTCTTCTTGATCAAGGATGCCAAACAAACTATGTGCTACACTACCAACAAAATCGAATGGAGACCTGCGATGTCGAATCGCTGCCCGACTTGAAGTATTAAACCCGTGAATGAATTCGTTATTTTGATCAATGATAGCTACTCTTTGTCGAAAAATGTCAACCGTCGAATGACAGTAGTAAATCTTGTCCGTTTTATCTGTCGTGCAAGCTTTTTCCAGTTCATTTATATACGTTTTAATTTCATTTAATTCAAACCAATAATTGGTAAGATTGTAAAAAACATAAAGGCTCCAAAAATTGTTGACGATTCGAAGAGTTCCAATGTCTTCAAAGTAGATTCCGATTGCATTATCGAGCTGATTTGTAAGGACGTGGTTGTCTGTGTATGTTGTGTTAACTGGTCCAACCAACATTGCAATCAAAAATGACACCAATAAAGTTCCCGTTCTAACCTTGCCGTTTCTGAGTTTCCGTGATGTTGGTTCTCGTTCATTTCTTAGATATGGCTCTTTCTCATGCTCATCTGCTGGAGACTCCGCCTCAGCTGTTTCTTCTAACGGCAGAGGACACAAGTTATGAATAGCTCGCTGGAGAACTCCTCCTTGGGTCTTAATGTTAGCAACACGAACCAATCCATCGTTTCCTTTGATAACTTCTAGTACACGTCCCAACTTCCATCTTGTTGGTGGCATATTAGATTCCTTTAATAAAACAAGAGTGTTTGGCTTCAAGTTTTGGGATTCAGTTTTCCACTTAGTTCGTTGTTGTAAGTTATGTAAGTACTCACTCGACCATCTCTTCCAAAAAGACTGTTGAACATGCTGGATTTGTCGATATTTATTTAGAGAACTTACCCTTTTATCAGTGACATCGGGCTCAGCTATTGAAAGGAGTGGCGCTCCTATCAGAAAATGTCCAGGGGTAAGAGCTTCTAAATCATTTGGATCCGATGAAATTGGCGTCAAGGGTCTTGAATTGAGTAGAGCTTCTATTTGAATTGTGATCGTGGTGAGCTCTTCATATGTTAACGAAGCCTCACCCAGGTGTTTAACCAACAATCCCTTAGCAGATTTTACAGCTGACTCCCAGAGTCCCCCGAAGTGCGGAGAACGGGGAGGAATAAATTGCCAATTAATTCCCGCCTGAATACATGATGAATGAATGGCTGACTCCATTCTCTTTGACTGCATAACTTCTTTAAGCTCCTTAAGTTTATTGTTTGCACCAACAAAATTAGTTGCATTATCGCAGAAGATAGTGTGGCACAATCCTCGTCTGCCTACAAACCTCTTAAGGCAGTTTATGAACGATTCAGTGGAGAGATCTCCAACAACTTCTATATGGATTGCCTTCGTTGAAAAGCACACAAAAATTGCTAAATAAGATTTTGAAGGAGTCTTACCCCTGATTTTGTAGTGTGATTTTATAGGGCCAGCAAAGTCCACTCCTGTGTAGTAAAATGGGCGAGATGGTGTTACTCTTTGCATAGGTAAATCGCCCATCAACTGTGCTATGGATGTTGGTCTTGATTTCGCACATATGATACACTTTCTGATCACTGATCTTGCTTCTCTTCCAATGCTTAGTATCCAATACCGTTGTCGTGAAATTGCTACAAGAGCCCTGTGGGATACATGTAAGTTTGTTCTATGTATGTTTTCCAAAAGCAGCCTTGTAACGATGTTGTTCTTCGGCAGTAGTATTTGGTTTTTTGCTTCCGGCAAAAGTGCAGAATTTGCTAATGGAGCACATGCTGAACCGTAAGTCAATGTGTTAAGCTTATATGCCTTCAGAGGTTGATTGCTGTGAAATCTCCAAAGAATTAGTTGAAAGGCTCTATCTTCTGGCCTTACTAATACCTGTCGGTACATTTTGCTTACGTCTGCTGTAAATGCATACCTTTCTAACCTGAAATTAATAATTATTGCAAACAAGTCATTCTGGACTGTTGGCCCTACGCCAAGAACATCATTGAGAGAAACTCCAGATGTCGTTTTTGCTGAACAATCAAAGACCACACGCAATGCTGTTGAGGAGCTTTCTGGCTTCAGCACACAATGATGCGGAATGAAATAATGATTTTGAGGAATCTCATCGTTCTCGATCGGACTCATGTGGCCTAATTCCTCGTATTCTAGCAGGAACTGAGAATAAAGTTCACGCAATTCATTATCTCCTTCAAATCGGCGTTCTAATGAAAGAAATCTTTTCCGTGCCTTTTCGAGAGATGCACCTAAACAAGTCGGATTCCTTTTGAAAGGAAGACTTACCATAAATCTTCCATTTGACAAAGTTTTTGTGTTCGATTTAAAATGTTCCTCACAGTTATGTTCTTCATTACTCATACGTTTCACTTCCGTCTCATGGGTTTCGTACTCCCAGAATCTACTCACCAGTTTCTCTAATGAAGATAGAGATGGCTTCGTGGCAATGGTGCAAACAACATTTGAGTTTGTAGCCTGTATGCCACCCGCGACAATCCATCCTAGTTTTGTGTTACGGAGTTTAGGAAGCTGAGGTCCAATAGTTATTTCCCCTGGGAGAAGAAGATCGAAAAACAACTCAGCACCAATAAGCATATCTATTTTTTGATTAGACATGAATCCTGGATCAGCCAATTGAATGTGGATAGGGATATTCCAATTTCCTGATTGAACCTCACGTAGCTGGTAATCTGTAATCCTAGCCATTATGTTTGCTTCAATACTTGCCTTGAAACTTGAATTGTGTGCTTGAAAAGTGAGTCCTATTGCAAATTGTGTTTTTGTGCCATGTCCTCCTATGCCGCTTATTGAATTTTCTGATTGATACTTTGGAAGACCCAGTGCTTGTGCAAAAGCTGCAGTCACAAAATGGATTTGCGATCCTGAGTCTAACAAAGCACGACAAGTAAGCCATGTTCCGCATGCGGACTTGACATTAATTAAGGCTGTTGCTAGATAAACTTGGCGTGATTTATTTCTCGAATAGCTAGCTGCATTGGCTGCTTGAGCTTCTCTTCTTTGAACTAGCTGATGCTGCTGATTACTTATGGAATTCGTATAATGGTTGGTTGATTGACCTTCCCCCCTTTGAGCTGATTGCACCAATGGTTGAGCTAGTTGCTGCTGTTGACCACCTATGGAATGATTATGGTTATTAATTGGTTTTGTTTTCAAAGATTGCCTTGAATCTTTTTTATAGTGTAGGAGAGTATTATGTTTGCCATTACAACTTTGGCATCCTCTCGAGTGACATGTGTTGGAGGCATGTCCCGACCTAAGACAGTTTCGGCAAATTCCAAGACGTTGAACAGCTCTCTCACGATCGCCACCTGAAAGAGATAAGAATGTCTTACAGTTAAATATTTTATGGTTACCTGAGCTGCACATTAGGCAGCCATCAACTTTAGCTGCTATAACTGTTGTGGGCTTCCTTCTATCGTCTGCACTATTAATTGTTTCAAGTGTCTGAAACCGGGATTCAATGAACTTCAGCAATTCTGTTAGCGAAGGACTGCATCTCGGATCAATCAACGATTGCTCAAACAGCGTTCTGCTTTCCTTATCCAGTTTCTTCAGTATTAGATGAACTACTATGGGGTCCCAGTCATGAACTTGATATCCCAGATTAGTAAGTGCCTGGATACCTTCCTTTGTATTGTCGTGAAGTTTCCGTAAGCTTGATGCAGTTCCTGATGCTGATGGTTGCTGTAGTAGCTTATCCAACTGTGCTGACAATAGAAGCCGTTTATTGTCGTATCTATCAATCAGAGTCTTCCAAGCTGTTTCAAAGTTGTTGTCTGTAGCCGGAAATCCTTGTATTAAGCTTAGCGCTTCTCCTGTTAGATTAGCACGGAGAAAATAAAGTTTTTGAGCAAGTGGTATAGGTTGTTCAAGGATCATTGGCTTAAACAGATCGTGAAATTGGCGCCACTTAAGGTAATTTCCGTCGAACTTGGGCAACTCAATTTTCGGTAGCTTTAACGTAGTACTTGATGGTTGATCCTGTGTAACTCTTACTAGAACCTCACTTAATCGCAACTCCAACTGCTCTTGAAGATGGAAATATGTTTCGATATCTTCTTCTTTTAATTCACCATCCATTCGCCGATACATAATTTTTAATTCTTCAAAATTCTCCTTGATATTGTTTACCTTAACGTTGAACATCTGGGGGTTGGTGTCTTTCAAATTTGGTGCACACTTATCCAATGATGTTTGGAAATGTTTTGAAAGCACCTTAAATCTTTCTCTAGTGGAAAGTGTGTTTGTCTTTGAAGATTGAATGTCCTGATGCCTTTGTTTCGCTTCAGGTGGATTCATCTTTGTTGCTGTTGATGATGGTGTGACCGATGATCCTGATGGCGGTGTTGCTGGTGACTCCTCCTGGATCTGGTCTGCGTCCCGTCCTTGCAAATTCATTAATCGAGTGATAATGTCTGACTTCATGTTTTCGTACACCTTCTGAATCTCGTCGTAGTACCCCTTAGCGAAATATTCATGTTGTATCGAGTCCGCATACTTATCTCGAATTTCACTGTCGTTGGTGTCGAAACAGTCCCACAAGTTTTCTAATTTTTCCCTCCTTTCATGTAATTTTTTCATGGTTTTGCGACTGTCACTATCCTTCCCATAGTTTCGAGCGAGGATGCAGATCTCCTTTCCTACTTGCTCTTGCAGGTCAGTTAATTCCTCTCGTGTTCGAACCATGATGATTGATAATTTGTATGAAGCGTCTATGTATATTAAGGTCTATTTTTGTTAGGGCTTAACACTGTGCACTAGAATTCAGTTAGTTAATGAGCACTGAAAATTGAATACACGACACAACAAATGATTTGGTATATCTTTGATTGAGAAGATAAATGTTTGTTAAAGACCAGACACTCAAGTTAATGTATGATTGATTATAATTTTAAACACACTGCTTTTCTGTTAATATTCAGGCACACTAAATTCTTTTAGTAGTGTCCTGTCACGGTCGCCAAAAAATGTATAGTAAAAGAGATGTTCAACCGTTGCCTTCAGTGTCAAAATTAATAATGACTTTATTTTCCACCTTGCGTAGGTACAACGCATAATTATCACTCGATGAGCTACTGTGAGAACAATTGATGTTTGCGGTTCACTAGACGTAATCCGAGCATTCGTCGTTGCTTACAAAACAATTCCCACGATAAAGGGGATTCGAATAATCTCTGTCACACAGTAGCTCCCGTTACAAAGATTGAAATAAAATATGTACAATGTAAACTTAAAAATTAGGAAAGTATTTACAAGTTCGTACAGAGGTTTATTCAAAATTTCGCTAGGCCGCATCAATTGAAACGACAAATCAATTTTCAAACTGTCATTATTAGGTAGTAGTACGCTAAACTCCAAGTTTCCCTTATTATTATTATCTACACTCGATAGAATAATTGGTATTGGACTAGCTTTCAAAAAGCTCACAGCCAATACACAAATTAAACCGAATAAATTAATATTTCTTCCCATTTTTCGGATGCTGCGAACAACTAACTGAAAGAAGATTGAAATGATACTAATCAAGATTTAGTTTAATCAATGCTTTTTATTTAGAAAAAAAACGTTCATATAGTAACATTAATTTTTTTATACGTCTTATCATGTTTTCCATCATGAAACATGCACAAGTATCTAGTTTATCCTGACTGCTATCCGAACACATGCTGCATACAGTGCCCTGATGTCCGTTCTTATTTGTAGTGGTATAGAGGTCTTTGAATTGGTTTATTTTCGAATAACATGTTGTTATCTCAGCTAAATGGTCGTCCGATATGTTTTCCTTGTTTTCTATTAGAAATTTTTTAATTTGCTTCATAAACTCTAAACAACTTGTCATGTTTGCCATGATTTATATCTTTTGTGTATTGGGTACAGTTGCACTTAGCCGATCTAAAAGTTCTATATCTTCTTCGTCAATGTCATCCAATTCAAATTTGCCCACGCTGTCAATATCATTAAATGGACATAATTCATTAAAACTATTTCTGTTTTTCATACGCTTAGCACCCTCATACGATTTTCCCAATACAGTTAATGAACCACCTTTTACTTCGATTTTCATATGATCATTAGCATCGAATTCAAAGTGTGCTGCTGACAAATAACTGGGATATGATTCGCCTCTACACAATCTCAATAGCAGAGTTCTATTACCACCTTCTACGGTGACATATACTGTCAAGAATGAATCAATCACATCCACTTTTAATATATGAAAGTATTTCCACGATGAATGACAGACGCAGTATTTATCGTCCGATTTTATCGTCTGAATCCAAAACATTGAATTTAATATATTATCCGCGCAAAACTCTTTTATACACACGCAAATGCGGACACGGCTTAGTACACATACAATTTTTGTTATATGCTTGTACTATTGTAATCCAAAACATATATATATATATATATATATATATATATATATATATATATATATATATATATATATATATATATGTGTGTGTAAATCACTACGGATGCCTGCAATTCCCCCCTTGAAACTTACTTTCACACTGAACATTAATTGAATTTATTGCACATATTTATATTGTCTTGTACTAAATACTTATATATACTTATCTCTTTAATTCAATGCAATAAATGATTAGGTCATCTCTTTTACATAACTTAACCACGAGAGTCTCTGTGTCTGTGTGTGTGTGTGTGTGTGTGTGTGTGTGTGTGTGTATGTTGTCAGGTGTAAGAGAAAATTCAGTGTTTTTGTTTTTTTTTTCTGAAGAAAAATCAAGTGTTTTTATTTGTATTATTTAAGTTGTACAGAAATTTTAAACAAAGATGTCCGCAATTGAAGGATTTATAGTTTTGATATTGGCTATAGTTGTATTGAATATTTTTTCCCCTGCCGCCCAGCCCAGGTATTTAATAATCTCTCGTGGTGGCTGCAGATTTCCAAATCTATCGAAATATTCTATGTGATTTTTATTCTTATCATATGCTACCCAATGGGTTCCGGGACCGTGAGAATAATCCAAATTAACGATGCCACATTCCCGTTGACGTGCGCGTTTCGGTAGAGTATCAAGCATGAATACACCTCTGAAATGTGACAACAACTTGGAGTACTTCATCAAATCTCTATCGGTAAGTGCCCGCTTGGGTAGGTTCCTTAATAGTTTTTTGCTATCGCTGTCGGACTATAAAATAAGCCATAACCCTTTTTGTATGGTTTAAGGTATAACCCTTTACCCATAGCAATGGATTCCATAGTTTTATTATGACGATTTGCTTCTTCAAGTTGTTGCTTAGCAGATTTAGTTTCATTGATTGCCTTAAAAATGGAGCTTCCACCCGTTGCCAAGGCTCCAACTGCTCCGAGAGCGGATAGGATTGGTAGGAGAGGGAGAAAACCACCAATTTTGGGAATTGGTATTACACGCGGAATTTGAATTGAAGATTTCTTTCTCCTAAAGACATTATTTACAGTTTTTCGTGCAATTTGTATTGCACTTTCCATATATTTCGGTTTCTTCTCACGTAGAATTTTTTTAGTTTTTCTTATAGCTTCATTGAAGAGATTCTTCCTGACGCCACCGCATTTGCTCTTCCTCATTTTACTCATATTATTATGATTACCCATACCGAATTTGACTTTAGTTTTCATAGCATTGGTCACAAACCATGCGCTTGCACGTTCCCCAAAATTACTGTCTTTAGACTTAACTCTTTTCCACGCGCTGTTAGCTAATATTTGATCGGCTTCGTGTCGCTTATTAATATCTTTTGATTGAAAATAAGCAATATCGTGTTGTTTACATGCCTCATCCAATGGGTTAATTCCTGTATCACCTCTGGCTAGACGTTTTTTTAGCTTAGTGCCTGGTCCACAAAATTTATAGCCCGGAAGATGAAGTTCTATTGGTAGACTATTGATTATTTTATCCACCAAACCTCTTCCGACTGCGTTTCTATTATGACTGATTGATCTTCGATATATCATTACCATTTTCAATAAATAAAAGTATGATTAATACTGAAGTAATTTATCAACAGCACATGCTTTTATACACAGATGTAGGTCAAATATTTGAATTAGTCATTAATATGCGTTTCGTGAAACAACATAAAGGATTGATGGTGCGAAATATCGATTTCACCAAAAATAGCTTATCAGAAAAAAGGAGACATAGTTCTCTTTTACCAAATACAATTAGAGCGCTATTGGTTGGTCCATCAAACTGTGGGAAAACGAATGTTATGTTGAGTTTAATAGAGAGTCCAAACGGGTTAAAATTTAAAAATATATATATTTATTCGAAATCATTGTACCAACCGAAATATAAGTATCTACAAGAATTAATACAACCCATTAAGGGTATGGGATATTATACATTCTCTGAGAATGACCAAGTTCTGGCACCAGATGCAGCCAAATCTGATTCTATTATGATTTTCGATGATGTGGCATGTGAGAAGCAAAATAATATAAGACTTTATTTTTGTATGGGACGTCACAAAAACATTGATATTTTTTACTTGTGTCAGTCTTACACACGAATTCCAAAGCATCTTATACGCGACAATGCAAATTTGATTATAATGTTCAAACAAGATGAAATGAATATGAGACATGTGTACAATGATCATGTGGGTACGGATATGAATTTCAAAGAATTTTCAAATATTTGCAGTGAATGTTGGACAGATAATTATGGTTTCCTAGTCATATGCAAAGATGATCCTAAAGATGGCGGACGTTATAGAAAGGGATTTGATGTTTTTATTCAACTATAAACGATTAGTCCGTGAGACTTTTTTAGTTAGTATATAAGCTGATTTCAAGTAGTGATAATACATTGATAAGAACGCAGCTAATCACATCCCCGTGCATTGAAAATGAATAAGAAAAAAGAACAAATACTGAAGGACGTTATAAGTACCAGGAGAGTGTTGAAGAAAAAGTTTAAAAGTATCAAAAATCATGGTTTACTAACAGAAGACCTATTGGAGGATACCTTTAAGCCTATCACTAAACCCCTCAGGGAATTAGTCGAAGGTGTTAAGCAAAAAAACACTGAAACTAATATGGATTTCGACACAGAATTTTTAAAAAAAAATTCCATTAAAAATGAATACAAGTACGCCCAAAGCAAACCAAAAAACAACAAAAGATGTTTGATAGGAGTAAAGAATCCACTTTCCCTACACAACAGAATGAAAGCGGCAACGATAACGGAGACGACGACGACGACGACGACGACGATGGCGGTGGTAATAGCAACAGCACTTTAAACAATAGGAGCAATGAAAATAACATATTGTCAATGAATCTGACTGCGTTGGATCGGGTCAACAAATTAGATAAAGTATATGGACCATATAAGGATCGAAATGATAAATGGAAATTTGGTAATGCTGAATTTGACTTAGACACAAATGGGATTGTCATCAATGATAAAACCTGGTCGATTACACCGGGTCTCTTTGAATTACTCTTTCACAAAACACCAAAGCACTATACGGATCATGACTTGCAAGAGTATAGGGAAATTTTAGTTGAAACAAATGCTCATAAGCGTAAGCATGCTAAAAACGAACATATCAAGGGCACTAGAGCAATCAAATACACAAAGATTATAAAACCATTATTCCACAGTGGGAAGAAAAGGGGGGCTGGTCTAATGACAGTAAATACACAGAAACCAAATTATATATATTGGGATAATCCCAATGAATTAGTTGATAGATTACGACTTTTGATTTCATCACAATCAGCTGGTCATACGAATCATAACAATGAAATTGTATCCATCATTGAGGAATTGAGAGAAAGCAATATAATTGCGTAGATCTGTATGTAAACCCATCCATTTCAAAAATGGTTGTTGACAAGTTTGGTAGTTCAACACATTATCAAGATAGACGTCTGAGAAGTGCCTTAGGCTTTCATTTGGATCGCGATAGGAACATAAATTTTTTTTCTAAACGATTAAAAAACGTAGGTTTACCCCTTGACGACAATGATGCAGCCACTAAGGTATTTGTTAACGATAAAGTGAATCACATGACCTTGAGAGCTCAAAAAGATAACACACTATTGAAGAATAAATTTACTGAAGAAATTGAAAAATTAGCGGCGAATCTTCAAAGTGAGAGAGAAGCCCATACGAAATCGATTGAAAAATTAGCGGCGAGTCTTCAAAGTGAGAGAGAAGCCCATACGAAATCGATTAACACGTTGAAGGAGGATACCGAAAAGGCTTTAGACGTTCATATAAAATATACTGAAACAAGATTTAGTGGAATAGACGATTATATTTTCCAACAATTAATCAGTCCAAAATTTATAAAGTTGTTGGAGGATAAACATAATAAGAAACCAAATTTATAGAAAAAAACAGGTTGATAGAATATGAACAGCGATGAAAAGAGACGTATTGTAGATGAACTTCATAGGCGAGCTCGTAGAAATTTCAAAAGACGACGAGTAATTATGAAAGGAATAGACGATCTCTGGCAAGCAGATTTAGTTGAAATGGGTGCTTATTTAAAATTTAACAAAGGCTATCGCTTTCTTTTGACAGTCATAGATACCTTCTCCAAATTGGCATGGGTTGTTCCACTTAAAACGAAAAATGCTTCTGACGTCACAAAAGCTACGAGAAGTATATTTGTTGGGGAGGAACGATCGCCAACAAATTTACACACCGATGACGGAAAGGAGTTCTTCAATAAACATTTTCAAAATCTAATGACAAATTATGGTGTTAATCATTATTCAACGTATAGCATTGTAAAGGCATCAATTATCGAACGATTTAACAGAACCCTAAAGAGTCTAATGTGGAAGCAGTTTAGCTATAAGGGTTCATACAAGTGGCTTGATGAATACAAAGAATTGATTATGAAATACAATAATACAAAGCATCGAACTATTGGAATGCGTCCAATTAATGTAAATTCTTCGAATGAAAAGCTGATATTAAACTCTGTCTACAACAATGTGAAAACCTATGACAAACCAAAATTTCTTGTTGGCGATCACGTGCGTATCAGTAAATATAAATATATGTTTGAGAAGGGCTACACACCAAATTGGACAACGGAAATTTTTAAGATTAAAACAATTAAACATACGTATCCGGCTACATATATATTAGAGGATTATCAGGGAAATGCAGTCCGAGGAGGATTCTATGAATATGAACTGATGAAAACGCAATATTTTAATAATTATCTTGTCGAAAAAATCATATTCACAAGGGGTGATCGAGTTTTCGTGAAATGGTTGGGGTTTTCAAACGACCACAACTCTTGGATTAGTAAAAACAATATCCTGTAATAATATGTACATATGTATATACATCACTTTGTATTCAATAAAAACATTTAAAATATATATTTATATACATTGTTTAAAAAGCGTTGTATTTTAATTTTCCATTTCATTATATAGTCGATCGTGAAAATGTCAATAACATTAACTTTAACTAAACACTAAACACTAAACACGTCGAGTCTCACTACGGATTACTTTCCGCCAATCGATTTAGATCGCGATTATGAGTGTGGACTAATAGACTTCCATACATATAATTCAGTGCCCAACATTGACTTGAATAATAATTTATTTCACATACGCGATCAAATCATTGAAGTGCCTGTAGGCTCATATGAATTCGAAGATATCGCTGGCTATTTACAAAAAAAATATGAGAGTATAAAAAATTCGGGGACTCTTTTCATTGATGCCAATTACAATACATTCAAAACGGAAATTTTTTCTAGTGACGCTATTGATTTTACTCAAAATCGAACTATTGGTTCAATACTTGGGTTTAGCAAGAAAATATTAAAAGCAGAAACTGATTATGAATCAGACAGACCTATTCACATTACAAATGTTAATGTAATACGCGTGGAATGTAACATTGTGAGCGGATCATATATAAATAGTTCAAGCGCACATACACTTCATGAATTTTCCCTTCACGTTAGTCCCGGGCATAAATTAGATGAAATTCCTAGAAATGTAATTTATTTACCTGTGACCGTCAGACAGATAGGTTCAATTACAGTTAAAGTTGTCGATCAGGACAATAATCTTATTTATTTTCGTGGAGAAACAATTACCTGCAGATTACATTTAAGCTATACGAATTTCGGACCTCCTATCACTTCCTCGTTGTCATTCAACAAAGAGACAGTAATAAAAAGGAAACCGTCGTCGTCAACAGTAACAACAACAACAACAACTACTGCTAAAAAATTGACAATAGCCAATAAAAAATTTCTAAAATCACTAGGATTTCGGATCAAGTGAAAGGAAAAAAAAAATAATCATGAATGACGTTCTAAATGTTCTACAAAAACCTATCTACGATGAAAGCATTATAAAGAAAGAATATCACAGTTATATACCATACTTACAATCATACAAAAATGACGATGAAATTAGAATATCAATACAGAATCAAGACCTCTATCTGCTGCCTTGTGAGAGTTACATTTATATCGAAGGATTTGTAACACTGGACAATGGAACAAAATCAACTAATATTAAACTGAAAAACAACTGCATAGCGTTCTTGTTTGATGAAATCCGCTATGAAATCAATGCAACCGAAGTAGACCGCACACGATACCCAGGAATAACATCGATGATTAAAAATTTTGTATCACTTAACCATAACGAGAGTACAATGTTAAAAAATGCTGGATGGTTTGCAACGGAGGATCAATTTATTGAAAATGGTTATTTTAATTTTTGCGTACCACTTAAAATGCTTCTTGGTTTTGCTGAAGACTTTAATAAAGTGGTTTTGATCTCCAAACATGAGCTTATATTATTACGTTCGAAATCGGATGCAAATGCTGTCTACTCAACTGATGTGAAAGAAAAGGTTCAGTTAAACATTATGAATATTACGTGGAAAGTTCCTCACATACAATTGGCGGATTTTTCGAAATTGAGAATTCTCAAAACAATAAGCTCGGGACAGAGTTTAAAAATGTCATTTCGAAGCTGGGATTGTCATTTTAATCCTGTTCTATCGCAAGGCGTTCACAACTTATGGATGGTGAAACTTTCACCGCAGAGCGAAAGACCTCGGTTTATCTTAATCATTTTTCAAACACCAACCGGATTGCAGCACTGTGATTTGTCAGATGTAAAAGTACATCTTAATTCCGATACATATCCATATGATGATCTAAAGATAAACTTTGGTCGAAATCGTTATGCCCTTCTCTATGATATGTATGCTAAATTTCAACAGAGCTATTACATGCGAGAACCTCAGCCTCTACTATCCCGCGAGGAATTTTCAAAAGTAGCTCCAATTATTGTGGTCGATGTGACGCATCAGAATGAATCTGTAAAAACCGGACCCATCGATATAAAAGTAGAACTTACCACCAACAAAAATTTGCCTCCAAACACCTCAGCATATTGCGTTCTGATACACGACCGACTCGTAGAATATATTCCACTTACGGGCGAGATTAGAAGAGTTGTTTAGTAAAAAAAAAAAAAAAAAATCATATGTAACCGAACTATCACATCATTCAATGTTGAATGATGTAGAAGACATGTTGTAAACAAATCAAAATATAACATAAATAAAACAATTTTTTAATTTCAAAATGCTTTAACACATTTTTTTTTCTCTATTTATTGATTATCTGTGTGGACATTTTTCTTAGAGATCTCTATGTGAGATGTTTTATTTACAGGTCCATGGTATATCAATGTATATCCCTTGTTGTTGATTGCTCGGATTGTTGTCTCGGACATTTTAGTATATCGAGATGGAAGAAAAACCTATGCATAGGGAAAAAGACAAATAAATTAATATGTAATGCGAATAATGAAAAGACTTATTTGAGAGATTATTATTTCTGTTTTTTTTGTTTGTAAAATTACTTACTTTAACATTTTCCAGATAGCATAGAACTGCATTTCCATACATAGTAGTGCAAACTTTTAATCCTTCGATATTATATGGTAGGCCGATCGTCAAAGCTGGAAATCTTACGGTTGGCTTATAAGCAAAGTTTTCAAGTTGATTTAATTCTTTTTGGGGATCCATTGTCATCGATGTCTGCTCGCACTAATTAATTGTTGCTTACAGAACAATTTAATGTAATGGGTCATTTGTTTATACTATTCCAGTAATATTTTTTATATATATATATATATATATATATATATATATATATATATATATATATATATATATATATGTGTGTGTGTGTATATGTATGTATGTGTATTTGAAAACGCTAAGAAATATATATAGATACATAGATATGTATATAGTTTATCTGTTCCCCTTAAAATTGAATGCTATGTGTTAGATCTTCGTACAACAGTACATTACCATACACTTCACCGCCATTGTTTTTGTTGTTTTTAGATCCTATGGGGAAAAGACCTATTTTGGGCCAATAATTACGCCTTTGTATTGTCCATAAAAGTTCTGGAAAAACAATTTTCAGCGCTTTTTTCATTTTTGTCAGCCAAATATCACATCTTTGATCGGATACAGTTTTCTTGCACTCAGTTTTTGCCACAACATTTACATTAGTAGATTCTATAGCGAGAACGGGTTCGTAATCGACGTATACGACGTTGTCGTCGTCGTATTTGTAAACAATTGAACATGGACTTTCTGGGAGTGTTTCGTTGCAATATAAGTCGATATCCATGTCTTCTTGACCGCCGCCGGAATGAATGTTTTCATCTAATCTTTGTTCATTTTGATGTGTCATTTCATTTAACAATGCGTCTATTTCCGATTCGACCCTATATGCACCCGTGAAGTGGCAATGATCTTTTACTCTTATATCGGTCTGATTAAAACTACGATTACATATACAACATATTGAAGCACTATTATGGTTGTAGTTCTCAACATCTGTCAATTGATTCATCGCTTTTGGTTTCTGCATATACTCCCTATATAGGTATTTTAAGTCTTCAACTAGCATCTTTACAAATTCATCAGATGAGTTTTCTCCTATAAAAATACAAAGGAGACAACGTTTTCTTTTTTTTTTTTGTTCTTGATACCATGTAACTAAATGTAATTTCTCACCAACAAATGTTCTGTGTCTATTTACATTATCATCAAATGAGCACTTAATGAAATACGAAAATGCACAGGGTATGTGTTGTTGTACATTAGTTGTTGACGAAGATTCTGGATTCGGTTTGCAATGACTCACAGGTAATAGAATAGACTCAAAGTCGGCATACACAACAAATGGAACTTGATGAAATAAAACAACCGACGGCTAATAATGCAGAAACAAGACTAATTTATTGGAAGGAAATTTCAATGTAACATACATAAAATAAGTAGCAGCTGTCAAATATATACGCAGTTGCGAAAACCGGGTTGCTATTCATGAACATTTTTCAAATAATATCTTTCACTCCCACTTTTGGAAAATGTACGTTAAATTATATTTTGCATATTTCAGTTCAAGTATGCAACTTAAATTATTTAAATTGAACCCTGTTAAGCGAACTATAAAGTATAAATATTTCGTTAAATACAATGAATTCAATAATCCCTAGATCAAAAAACTCCAATCAAGTATCTAAGCTTTTCAAACTTATCTTTACTTAAAGCTTTAGTAAAGATATCTGCAATTTGGGATTCAGATGGAACGTAATGAATTTCAAAATCTCCGGACTCGTACCTCTCTCTAATAAAATGGTAGCGTACATCAATGTGCTTTGTCCTTTTATGAAACTCTGGGTTCTTTATTAGCCGTATTGCACCTTGGTTGTCCATGTTCAGTGTTGCAGCATCAAAACCTTCTGGGCGCATTTCAGACAAAAGCCTCTTCATCCAAACCATTTCCTTCACTGACTGTGAAGCTGCCACGTATTCAGACTCCGTAGTGGATAGTGATACACATCTCTGCCTTTGTGATGCCCAAGAAACTGGCCCATCTCCCAGCATGAAAACGTAGCCTGTCGTGGACCGCCGAGTCGTTGTATCACCAGCATAATCAGCATCACTGAAACAAACCAAAGAGAAATTCACATTTTTTTTGAAATGAATGCCCATTTGCTTCGTGCCACTGATGTATTTTAGAATTCTTTTAACAGCATTAACATGAGTCTGTTGTGGCGAATCCAAATAACGCGATACAACTCCCACTGCATACGCAATGTCCGGCCTGGTAGCAATGGCCAAGTACATCAAGCTCCCTACTGCCTCTCTGTAAGGGAAATGGGTCGTCGCTGATGAGTTAATATCCGCACTAGAACAATTTTCCGCTGGTGTTGCTACCGGCTTACAGTTTTCCATATTGAATCTTTTTAGTATACGCTCTGCATAAAGCGCCTGACTAACATAAATTTCATTTTCCGATTTTCTTGATATCTCCATACCGAGAAAAAAGTTTGGTTCTAAAACTGTGATTTCAAAAAACTTCTGCAGAAAACTGAGCAGTTGGGCAGCATCATTTTTCTCTTTAGCTGCAATGATTCCGTCATCAATATAGATTGCTAGTACAATACGCCTTCCATCGTCTTTTGTCACAAAAACGCAGGGATCCATCTTACACGGCTCCAAGTTAAAACCTTTCAAAATCCCTGTTAATTTTTGGTTCCAACAACGAGATGCCTGCTTAAGTCCATACAAACTTTTTCGGAGTTTACAGACTCTGCCTGAACCATCATTAAAACCTTCTGGCTGGCGCATATAAATTTCCTCGTCCAGATCTCCGTTTAAAAAGGCAGTCTTCACATCAAATTGAGTGAGACAAAGTCCCTCGTTAGCCGAAATGCCGAGTATTGCTCGTATGGAGCTGAATTTCGCCACGGGGCTAAACGTTTCCTTATAATCTGTACCATACTCTTGGGAGAAACCACGAACGACTAACCTGGCTTTGTATTTTTGATGTCCGTTTGTATCCAAGTCCTTCAGTTTGTAGACCCATTTTTTGTCGATTATCTTCCGATTCACAGGAGATGGCACAATATCCCACGTACGATTTTTAAGTAGACTTTCCATTTCATCTTCCATGGCTCTTTTCCAGTGAGCCGCATAAGTACAACGTATCGCCTCTTTGTAGCTGTCCGGCTCGCCCTGCACAAGAAAAGCATGTTTTTGTTCGGAATAAGACGTACCTGAATCATTTTTGTTTTTAGCGCTTCGCAATCGATTTCTTAATGGAATTTCGGAAAATTCATTTCCAATACGTGGTCTCCCATTCCGACTATCCCCATAAGATTCCTTATATGCTGACTGAAACACCTCGCCTACTACTTCGTGGTCCACTTCTGCATTTACATCTGGTGCCGGGAAAACCTCACATTCATCGTCCCTGTTTGTATCTGGCAAAACAATTGAGTCTGCGGATTTGCTCTGATCGCAGTTCTGTAGATAACTTTTTTTCTTAGGAAACGACAATTCTCTGAATTCAACATCCCTTGATATCTCCATTTTTCTAGATGAAGGTATCCATATTTTGTAGCCCTTTGTATTGTCCGGATACCCCACGAAAACACCACTAACTGCTTTCCGATCCCATTTTCTACGCTTCTGTTTAGGCACATGAACAAAAACCTCCACACCAAAAATCTTCAAGTCGTTAATCCTGGGATCCTTTCCACACCATAGCTCACATGGATTTTTGCCTTTGACTGAACTTGTACCAGTCATATTCAGCACGTGCACAGCAGTATTTACTGCTTCAGCCCAAAATTTCTTAGGCAATTCTGCTGCACACAACATCGTCCGAGCTGCTTCAACGATTGTTCGGTTCTCCCTTTCAGCACTACCATTTTGCTCCGGAGTGTAAGGAACCGTAGTTTGATGACGAATGGAGTGCTTCTCAAAGAGCACCTTTACCCCTTCGTTAACAAACTCCAAGCCGTTGTCTGAACGAAACATCTTCACAGGATTCCCACTTTCCAACTTCGCTTGATCTATAAACTTTCTTAGAACAGAGCACACTTCGGATTTTTGCTTCATAAAATATACTAGTCTGTAATGAGAAAAGTGGTCTTTTAAAACAACAAAATATCTAGAGCCACCGATTGATGTTTCTTCCATGGGACCACAAACGTCTGCGTGCACAAGTTCACCTGGATGTTGTGCCTTAAATGTGCTCTTTGGAAATGGTAACCTATGCAGTTTGCCAAAACTACATGCATCACAAGTCAATTGATCGACGTCCTCAAATTTAATACATTGCCTCTTTAGTTGTTTGCGCACATGAACAGCATTTTGGTGACCCATTCTCTCATGCCACACAGACAGGGGTAAAATCTGTTTGCTTGCTAGGTTAGCAACTCCGCAATCACCGCTCTGGACCAAAAAACACAACTTAAACAACTGGCCTTGACGTTCTCCCACTACCACTGTACTTTGGTCATCCATTTTCACAAACTTACAGCACACATTATCGGATATGAATTGCATACCTTTGTCCAAAGCACGATTTTGTGAAAATAAATTTACAGAAATTTGGGGTACATACAACACTTCAGAAAGATATTTCCTCACCCACATCTCCCCATTTGAAGCCAGGATATTAATGTCGCCAACGCCCAATGCGACAATTTTATCCCCATTTCCAATGCGAATATCTAGAGGCTGATCAAATTCTCGATAACGAATAAACAACTCTTTGTTGAACGTCATGTGATCGCTTGCACCGGAATCTAAATACCAAGCGTTATCTTTCACGGTTTGGCTTTCCGTTATCACAAAGGCATTGCAAATTAGTGCATCTCCCCTTTTCAGATCCCAAGTGTTGCCGTTTTTCCTCCAGCTACCTCCTACTTTCTTCTTTGGACAATCTCTTTTCCAGTGTCCGTACTCATTGCATGAAAAACATTTTCCTATTTTGGAACCTTTTTTGTTTTGTTGTTGGACCGGCCCACGCACTTTTTGCCTAGCTATTAATGCCGTTGTATTTTCAACTGCATTAGTGTGTGAAGATGCTATACGTGTCTCTTCCATAACCAAGCGTGACGTCAAATTTTCTAGTGTTTGCTCTTCTTTTGACGTCGATTCCCATGCACAAAAAAAATGTTTAAATGTTTCTGGAAGAGTCATGAGTATCTTTGTCATAACCATACTTTCAGATACTGTTTCACCAATGTCTCTTAGTTGTCTGACAATGTTTTCTAGTCTAGAGATATGTGTTGCTACGTCGTCCTCTGGATTTTTTTCAAAACTGTAGAATCGCTGCAAAATCATGTGGACATTAGTCCTTGATGTATGTTCGTAGACAGCCTTTAGTTTATTCCACATTTCCAGTGCCGTTGTGCAATTCACAATGTGTCGTAAAGGTGTATGCCCTACACTTGTAGCAATAATCCTCTGAGCCTTACTGTCTGCCTTTCTCCAAGCCGCCGCACGACCCTGGTATACCGCATCCGCTTCATCTTGCTCCTTGATCGGAAATGGTACCCCCACATCCACGTAATCGTACAATCTAGACGCATTTAAAAGAATTTTCACTTGGAACTTCCAGACTGAATAATGTTCGGAATTTTCCAACTTATCGATTTTGTAATAATCGTCCATTTTTCTTTTATTATTCGTAAGAGAAAAAAATTACGTGAATATTGTATATGGATTTTTTTTTTGAGCAATTACGAGTACGTATACTTATACTGTTTGAACTATCTTTTTTATCTTTTAATGTCTCACGTATACTGGGCTCATAACCTGATGAAATAAAACAACCGACGGCTAATAATGCAGAAACAAGACTAATTTATTGGAAGGAAATTTCAATGTAACATACATAAAATAAGTAGCAGCTGTCAAATATATACGCAGTTGCGAAAACCGGGTTGCTATTCATGAACATTTTTCAAATAATATCTTTCAGAACTCGTTGCTTTCGATTGTGTTTGACAAACTCGAGTATTTTGTTTCCTTCGTCCGGCATAATCGTAATCAGCTTCCGACATTCAATTTTGTGTTGCAGCAGGCGGGATTCATTAGGGAATCGTTGTAGGCACCCATTACAAAGATGCATTCGATTTTCCCTCTTAGTTATTTGATTTCTCATTAAGCGCGACATATTTTTGATGTACACATAATGCGTTAGGTCGCTATCAGAACTTTCACAATAAAGCAAGTTAATATGTTTTGTCTTTTCCTCGGCCGTATGATAGTAGGGTCCAATTAAATAACATTCATTCTTATCGTTGATTTCATAACCGAACACGTTTACACTGATTGTTGGATTATTCAACTCGAATATATGTATATCTTTGATCGCAAGAGGAAATTGCATATTTCTAAAACAAAGACTTTCACCATTAACTTGTATTATGTCACTAGTTATATCGCGAATTGCATATGATGATGGTCTCTCATTATTATATTTAACTTTGCTATCCAAAGCCGATATAACAGACCATTTGAAACAGTATTCATCGGTGTTTTTCACATTTATACAAGCATGTTTGCTCAATAACTGCGGTGGTAGATTAAGATAGGTAGAAGCCCGAAGCGGATCGTATTTATTAATATTCATTTCGATTCTCAGGAATGACAACAAAGCCCATCCGCTATCTCTTTCCTGGAATTCCTCTAGTTTAACCTTGATGTCATTGATAGTAGTGTTTAATTTTTCAGATAAATCGCTTTTTTCTAGGATCGTATACATCTTGGTCTGCATACTTTTAATATCCTGGATCATATCGTCATTTTCTTTTGTATGCTTCACGAACACCGTAAATAATTCCATATTAAATTTAAAAGCATGCAAAACTTCCAATTCGTTTTCCAACAGCTCGGTAATCAAATACATGTTTTTTTCATATAGGACTTCTACATTCAATATGTTTTCATCATTATTAGAAATATGAAATGTCTTAATGCGATTTTTGAAAGCGCTTGTTATACTGTAGACATTCTCTCTTAGAATCTGCTTAGCCTTTGCTTTATGTGAGTTTTTCCGTTGATGTTGAGACCATAACCTCTCCTCAACATCCTCTTCGCAAAACAAACATCTTTTGTAAATAGTCTGCTTAAGTTTTTTACTTTTGGATTGCCCAGCTAACATCAGTGACGTCTCCTGCTGCGGCAGCTGTCGACTTTCACTCAATTCACAATCATTTATTTTGGAGATACATCGATTAAGCTTTCGATGACGGACAAAAGAAGATCTATCCCAAAAACGTCTTTGACACTTTTCACATTGGAACATTTTCTTCTTCTTTTTTTTATCTGTACTATAGATATACACTGTACTGAAACGAATGATACCGATAAATGTAGCACTTTTTAATATATACTTATAACTAAAAGTGAATGGGGGGAAAGCATTTACATACATACATTTACATACATAGATATATATTTATTAATATTATATAATACCATACCTGAAACTAATTTACACTACTCGTTGACACTTTTAATATTCACTAATAAATTATATGCCGTATCTTAAGTCGGGTTCGTTATTACTATCACAATGTCACATTGAACAGGAACTCCCCTATTTATATACATAAGTTGCCGTCAATTTTGTATAGCTTTTTTTCGTTTTTTTTGGCGGTTGTCATTAGCTTTTTTTCTTTTTTTGGCGGTTGTAATTTCACAATATCCGTTTTGACATTTTCCCACACTAAACATTCACATGTCCAAGCCCATTTATTTTTTTCTTTTTTTTGGGGCTACACATAACCCACAGGAATGTCGTTTTACATTTTCCCCGTTTTACATTTTCCCACACTAAATATTCATATGTCCCAGTCCATTTCTGTTTTTTTGAAAACCACAACTCTGCAAAATATTAACAAAATACTACGATCCGCTTAACAAAGACGCTATCACCCATAACAAACAACTGGCTCGGCCCGGTCACTAACCCCCTTCCCGCACAACTCACTAAAACCACAACTCTGCAAAATATTAACAAAATACTACGATCCACGCTTACTTGGAACTACTACGCATGATAACGCAACGCTATCACCCATAACAAACAACTGGGCCGGCCCGGTCACTAACCTTCCACACACACACAACTCACAAAAACCACAACTCGCGAAATATTAACAAAATACTACGATCCACGCTTATATTTGGAACCACTACGCATGATAATGCGACGCTATCACCCATAACATACTACTCGGCCGGTCACTATCGCCACGCGACAAAACATCAACTCGGCACGCTTTGCGTAATTGTGAAACTCGGCACACGCTACTCGGCACGCTTTGCGCGTAACAATATCTACATATCTATTGCTATTCTAAATACGTCACATGATAACGACCTTCCACACACACAAAACCACAACACAGATAGCGACTGAATCCTCCGACAAAACCAGCACGCGACAAAAACAACCACAACTACACACGCACTACGCCGCACACGACAAATACAGCACGCGACAAAACCGCAACACTGATAGCGCCAGAACCATCTTATCTTTCCGCACGCGACAAAACCGCAACGCAAAAAGCGCCAGAACCATCTTATCTTTCCTAACCGCAACGCAACCGCAACGCAAAAAGCGCCAGAACCATCCATAACTAACTACTGATATGCTAGATCAGGGTATTATACGCACTAGTAATTCACCATACAATAGCCCCATTTGGATAGTACCCAAGAAAAAGGACACTTCAGATATACAAAAATTTAGAATAGTAATAGACTACAGAAAACTTAATGAGATTACAATTACCGACCGACACCCAATCCCAAACATGTACGAGATCCTGGGAAAATTGGGTAGATGCAATTATTTCACTACACTGGACCTTGCAAAAGGTTTTCACCAAATTGAAATGGACACCGAATCCGTTGCTAAAACAGCTTTTTCTTCAAAACATGGCCATTATGAGTATTTACGTATGCCATTTGGTCTCAAAAATGCACCCGCAACTTTCCAACGATGTATGAACAATGTACTTCGTCCACTTTTGAATAAGCATTGCCTCGTCTACCTGGACGACATAATTGTGTTTTCGACTTCCCTTGACGAACACTTGATTTCTCTCCCACTGGTTTTCGAAAGGCTATCTGAAGCCAACTTAAAATTGCAACTTGACAAGTGTGAGTTTCTACAACACGAAACCACATTCTTAGGACACATTATAACGCAGGACGGAATTAGGCCCAACCCAGAGAAAGTTAAAGCTATTAAAAATTATCCTATACCAACTAAACCCAAGTAAATAAAAGCTTTTTTGGGATTGACCGGTTACTACCGGAAATTTATTCCGAATTTCGCCAATATAGCCAAACCTATGACGAAAGGACTAAAAAAGGGCTCAAAAATAAATTCACACGATCCAGAATACGTCTCCGCTTTTAAAAAAACTAAAACATCTAATTTCCAGTGACCCTGTATTAAAAATACCAGACTTTAACAGTAAATTCCTCCTGACCACAGACGCAAGTGAGGTTGCACTTAGAGCCGTACTTTTACAGGATGGTCATCCACTCAGTTATATTAGCCGAACACTAAACGAACACGAAATTAATTGCAGTACGATAGAAAGGGAACTTCTGGCCATAGTATGAGCAACAAAGTTTTTCGTCATTACCTGTTGGGACGACATTTTGAAGTAGCAAGTCATCACCAACCATTATGTTGGCTATATCAAATGAAAGAACCGAATTCAAAGTTGACCCAATGGAGAGTCAGATTATCAGAATACGATTTTGATATTAAATACATAAAAGGAAAAGCAAATTATGTAGCTGATGCCCTGTCCCGAGTAAAATTGGAGCAGGTATATTTTGGTGAGGAGACACAACATAGCTCTGATGAGGATAATGGTAATTTGATTTTTATTACTGAGAGACCGACAAACACGTTTAACAGGCAAGTAATATTTTCCAAAGGTCCACCAAGCATTAAACACGAGAAATACTTTAAAAAAAACACATAACTCACATTTCGTATGATGCTATGACAAGAGACATTGTTGAGCAATACCTAATTGATCATTTTTGTACCAGAACAAGCGTTCTATACATAGATAGCGACGCTGATTTTGAAAAAATGTATATAAAGAAATTGTCTTATCCTATTGAAAAATGTATCCACTTATGCTGAATCCACTGAATCCACTCACGAAAAACTCCTACACCCTGGAATACAAAAAACAACAAAACTCTTTGGTGAGATATACTATTTTCCTAATAGTCAACTACTCATCCAAAACATAATAAACGAATGTCATGTTTGCAATTTAACAAAAACAGAACATCGCAATACAAATATGCCGATGAAGATCACATCTAAACCTGAACACTGTCGTGATAAATTCGTGATAGACGTTTATTCATCGGAAGGTAAACACTATCTGAGTTGCATAGACATTTATTCAAAGTTTGCCACCCTAGAACAAATAAAAACCGGCCAAGTGCGAGTCGGACTCGCGCACGAAGGGTTCCGTACTATTATGTATTAAAACGGCAAAAAAAGCATGTCTTTTGTATGGGAGCCCCATTTATACATATGTTTATTATATTCTGTCTAAGTATTTGTTGTTAAAGCATCAACAGAAATACATAATCAGTGACATTTTATTCTCACTTTTCGGATAGTTAAAATCTAGAATGTTGTAATTTTTAGAAAATACTCATTTTTTGAGTGATTGCCAATTTGGGTTTAGACGTGGCAAATCGACTGAAACTGCTTTATTGAAATTAACTGGTGAAATATATAATAGTCTAAACACATCTCAAATACCATCAACATTATTTGTTGACATCAGTAAGGTCTTTGATATGGTTAATCATACTTTGCTACTCGATAAACTTTACAAAGCGGGTTTCAGAGGCTCCATTTATAAATGGTTTTCTTCTTATTTATCCAACCGTTATCAAGTTGTGAAAATTAGGAATGTTTGCAGTTCTATAGACTTCTTGGATGTTCCCCAAGGAGCAGTATTGGGCCCAATCCTTTTTCTAATTTATGTTAATACGTTTTCCATACAACCTTTTAAAGGCAAAATAACTGCCTTTGCTGAGGAAACATCTCTTTTCCACTCAAACACTAACTTAATTGATAGTTTTGCAGATGTTAATTATGACCTAGATATGTTAAGGAGATGGTTTAATTATCACAAACTCATAATTAGCAACAAAACGAAGTATATGATATTTAATATCAACGGTAGAGTTTTCAGAGACCTTCCCTTATATTATCATGCACCATTGTGTAATCGATTTGTTCTTGAAGATATAGTATTCAACAATCAAGAATGTTTGAAAATTGCTTCTTGATTGAACACGCGGACAGTTTTAAATATTTAGGTGTTATATTGGACCAACGACTTTGTTGGAAAGACCATTCAATATATTTGAATCAGTATCTAAATGGGGTTATAAGATAATTATTCCATCTCAGTATGCACTGCAATCTCTACCCGTTTTAAAATACTAAATGTATACTCGCACCGATATGGAACTAGCAAAAACATGTCCATGTCCGGAACTAAATGTATTATCGCACCGATATGGAACTAGCAAACCATGTCCATGTCCGGACCTGAATGCATACATACACATGTATGACATTCGTTCACGAAATGCGGTGCGGGCATTATATTCTTTCATTTCTTTTCTTCATTTCAGTTCAAGTGTGCTGTACAGTGTACACCAACTGTTCGAGCTTTATCGCCACATCTCCATACTTTTGGGTTTCTTGAAAACTACGGGGTATAACTCATACCGTATGAGAAGCATGTTCGTTGCATTTATGTTTTTTTTTTTCGTTTTGTACATATGTGATTGATGAATAAGGGTTGAATGGAACTATGGAACTCATTTCGTTCAATTTGCGGAACGAGAGGACATGTGTCCGAGAGAGGACATAGTTCCGTGAGCTATACATGTCCGGAACTACCCAACTCTACTTCGTAATGTACATATGTATGTATGTATGTATGTATACTTATACAAAGCGTACAGATGTGTGAGTGTATGCACGTATGTGATGCGTATGCACGTATGTATGTATCGGTTCGTATGTGTGCAAGATCGCTTGCTCCTCTTGCTCACTTGCTCCTCTCCACCTGCCGCGACGTCGTGCGAAAGGGATGCTAGGTCAGCTGCGAGGACTGGTCGTGAGCAATGGCGCCACGCGATTGCCCTCACGCCGACTTACCCGCAGCAAGAATCGCGAATTTGCTACGAGACTCGCGAAATATCCCACGCAAAAGAAAAAAAAACACTGTAATCGTTTCCAATTCAATATGTCACAAATTTAATTTCCTTAACCTAACTTAATCTAGGTTTCATCAACAACAATTATTCCTTTAAACTACCCTACACCGTATGTCAATAAAAAAAGTCGAAATAAATAAAAAAAATATATATGTAAAATAAAAAAAAAAAAGGAATTCACTGTCCAAAAAAGTAAATAAACCGCAGCTTGAGTATTCGAACAGTCGTACCGAAACTCCTCTGACCAACGACTTAGCCCGCATCACCAATCGCGACACGCAAATTTGTGATTTCAATACCTTATATGTACAACGAACGTGATATCCGCGACCAACGTAGGCAATAGGACACACGGTACGGCCGCGTACCGGGAACTGCTTAAAACCGTACCGGAGTTCTTCCCCGAAGATCACTCTCCGAGTACTTCGCCGAAGATTTCTCCCCGAGTTCTTCGCCCACTCTCCCTCATGTGCTACTAGGAACAAAAAAAAAACAAAAATGCTAACCTTCTACGGGCTGAACTCCACTCGTTCGCGTGCCAAGTGCTGATCGTACCCTCGGGCTATCCGCTTTCTCTGAGTTTGATTTCCCAAAATGGATGACTACGAGCCGCTCACAAATGGGAACTGACCGAAAGATGACAACAAAAACCTTTGGAAACAATTTATTATTGGTTGTTTGTAATTATGTATATGTATAATTAATTTTGTTCTGTTTTTAGTATTTGTCGTGGTAGCGGCAACAGAAATACATCATCTGTGAAAATTTCAACTGTCTAACTATTGCGGTTCATGAGATACAGCCTGGTGACAGACGGACGGACGGACGGACGGACAGCGAAGTCTTAGTAATAGGGTTCCGTTTTACCTTTGGGTACGGAACCCTAAAAACGAAAGACTGGATAGAATGTAAAAGTGCACTCATGCGCATATTCAATCAGAGATGGCGCGTTCTCCAGTTTGGCCCTCAAAGCGATGGCTCGAAAGTGAGAATATTGAATTGCAGCTCAACACAGCAAAAACAGGTATAGCAGACGTAGAAGGATTACATAAGACAATAAACGAAAAAATTCACATTATTAAATCATCTGACGACGATGAAGTCAAATTAAGTAAAATAGAAACAATTCTTTATGTATACAACCACAAAACCAAACATGACACCACCGGACAGATTCCTGCACACATATTTCTTTATGCTGGACAGCCAACTTTAGATACTCAACAAAATAAAGAAAGAAAAATAAACAAAATAAATGAGGATCGGCAAGAGTATGAAATCGACACTAGGTATAGAAAGGGTCCCACACAGAAAGGCAAATTGGAAAACTCTTTTAAACCAAACAAAGACGTAGAACAGGTAGATCCCGATCATTATAAAATTACCAATAGAAATAGAGTCACCCGTTACTATAAAACGCAGTTTAAGAAACTAAAGAAAACTAATCAAGTTCCCATTCCACAGGCCCTTATTGTACAGTGATGCTATTACTCGCATTGATCGCTACAAGCCACACTCAACAAATTCAAATAAATAATATCGATACCAACCACGGCTACCTTTTTTTTCGGGCGAACCAGTCCAGATACCGTCGTCATTCGAACACCATTGCTTAAGAATCAACTTGACAGAAATAGACACTGTTACCAACTATTTTAGCGACAAAATATCTATAAATACAAATACACCCCGGATCCAATTTTTGTATACTAAGTTGCTTAGAGAGTTAAATGGCATAGCTCTGCATCAGGAGAAAAGACAGAAACGAGGATTGTTTAACATTGTAGGCTCAGCGTTCAAATATCTTTTTGGCACACTCGATGAAAATGATCGCGTGAAAATTCAGGAAAACTTGGAAACAATTGATCAAAATTCAATTCAGTTACACGAACTAAATGACGTGATACATTTAATAAACGACAGAATGCAGGAAATTCAGAACTATGAGAACAATCGCAACAACAATGACACACTAATATATGAACTCATGCAATTCATAGAATATATAGAAGATCTAGAAATGGGAATGCAGCTTTCCCGACTCGGTCTATTCAACCCGAAACTATTAAGTTACGACAAACTAGAAAATGTTAACAGCTAAAATATATTACTAATTAAAACATCCACTTGGATTAACCATAGAGATAACCAATTACTAATATTATCCCACATACCAATTAACCACAAATCAATTAATACAGTTAGAATAGTCCCCTATCCAGATCATAGTGGTTATCAATTAGATTACACAGATACACAGACTTATTATGAGAACGAAAACAAAATTTATAATCAAAAAAATGAAGAAATAAATAATGAATGTATCACAAATATAATTAAACGTAAAAACCCAATTTGTAATTTTGTACCGATATTCACAATAGAAATAATTAAATATGTTGAACCTAATGTCATTTTAACTTATAACCTAACCAAAATGACAATTATACAAAATTGTAAAAAGTAAATAGTAATGTACAAATAGAAGGAAATAAAATCATAAGAGTAACACAATGTAGTCTTGAAATAGGTAATATTATTCTGACCGAGAATTACCTAAAACCAGAAATAGATTTAATACCATTATGCACATCCCTAGAAATAACATAGACTAAAATGGTAAAACACAACGATATTGCTAAGATAATTTCAAAAAACAATGTAACACTTTACACAATCATCATAATTATAATTTTTGTACTTTTTGTATTATACTTATACACAAAATATGTAAATACAAACCCACTTATGACTTTATTTACGAAAATGAAGAAAAATACAAATGAAAATCAGATCGAATTACAGGAAGTAGAAGTGGAACAAGATCCATTACCCACATTGTATCCATCAATCCCCGCTTAAGGATAAGCTTCTCTTTTAGGGAAGGGAAGTGACGTATTCATATCACACGTCGCACTAAGTGACGTATTCATATCACACGTCGCACTAAGTGACGTATTCATATCACACGTCGCACTAAGTGACGCATTTATATCACACCTTAGATTAAGTGATTTTTGTATCGTATTAATGTAATGTATTCATTTTCAGTGCTCAATTAAGCAATGAAAACAAAAGCGACGCATTTATGTCACAGGTCGCACTAATGGAAATTAAGACAATCATGTGCAGCAGCGCTTCTCGCCAACATAGATTTTTGAAGTCAGTCTCAATCCAGATTCCAAAGGCGAACATCGATGTTCGCTTAACCTAAATAAAGTCTAAGATTATTTTAAACTTGTGATTTTGGTTTTTTTTTTTTGGGACTCATAATTTCACCTTACAACACTATATACATATATCACTTAGTCATATATAGTTATTATAAATATCTGTAGACGTAACTATAAGTGCAGCAACTAAATAAAACGTATGATAGGAAATATCGAAGCAGGGATAGACCAGTTAAAGGCTCAATCAGCCGAAATTTCCAATTTGGTGCAAATCTCAAATCCGAAACAGAGATGTTGACCCTAAACATCGATCCCATAAAGTGCCTCACTCATCTACCTGAATACTCAGGAGACTACCGAGAACTACAAAACTTTGTAGATCTAATCGATAGAATACACCCAGTCTTGGCTAAATACGATGAACTCGGTCAGAGCATCTTCTCAGACCTTATTAAATCAAGATGCAAAGGCAAGGCCAGGGAAATTCTAGAGATAATTAACCATGTTAGAACATGAAACGAAGTGAAAGCGATCTTAACGAACAATTTCGGCGACAGACTAAGCGTCGATAATCTGTTCGATGAGATGCGAAGTCTCCCGGTACGCACAACCTGTGTCGAGTATTACAACTCGATAAAAAAACATTTTTAGGCGTCTCAATAACAAACTAAAACAGACCCATACTCCTACAGACGGGGACCTAAAACAAAAACTGGAATCGAATAAACGATCCGCTTTACAAATTTTCAAGGCGAAATGTCCAGAACCAATGAAATCGATCTTATATTGTAGGGCCCCTAACTCTTTAGAAGATGCCATAGATACTCTTCACGAAGCAGGATACGCTTACCACAACATACGCCCAAATATATACTCAAAACCAAATAATGAACCCAACAAACCCAAAAACTCGTCTCATATATACGAATCATCAAGCACTAACCCAAACTCTCGAAGTTTCAACAGAAACGCGAGACCCGAACGCCCGAATTCTTTTAACCAAGAATTCCGACCCAGACAAATTCAAAACCAATACCCTAACTACCACCAGCGGAATCCCTCTCCAGCCAATAAACACAACCAATACCCCATCCCAAACCTTAACACAGGAAATACAAACTACTCCCGTAACTACCCCACATACAATAACACCCAACCACCAATCCACAATACAAATATAAACTACTCCCGTAATCACCCCAATTACAATAACATCCAGCCACCAATCCACAATGTCTTCACCAACCCATCTCCTCGCTACAGAAACCAAACTGTAGAACCAATTGAGGTAAACAATCAGAACACTGTCGAAGTAGGAAATTTTCGAGCGGACCCCATTTTAAACTCCCCCACATAACGATACAAAATAGAAATTTCCTAATAGACTCAGGAGCCTCAAACTCAGTAGTCAACCCCGAAATCTTTCCACCACGTGTAAGAGTTTTAGAGTTTTCTTTAAAAATTATATTATTCATCGACCTCCTAGGTCCGTGCGCTCGCATGTTCGATTGCATATCCTTGTATAACACTTATATTGTACGTAGATAGCAATTCGAGATCGGAAGATGTCACCGTTGTAACCAAATCAGTTATATAGTTACCAATTTCGGTATTAAAGATTGTAAAAAGAAAAGAGTTGCAATAAAGCAGTGAAAGAAGTAACATCGGTTGTCAAGTACTTCCTCTTTTCCATTTTTTGTTCGGCATATACTACACACACCTTATCAAAAATCTCCAAAAACCACTCGTCCTCCGATCCTTAAACAAGGATACAATAGTCACACAAAAAGCGACCATACAAGGTCAACAGTTAATCCAATCCATATCAGGTAGTTTAGACTTCCTGGTCTACCCATTCCATCAGAAATGGGGGCTTATAGGAAACGATATTCTAATCAAAAATAACGCAATAATTAACTTTTAAGAAAAATGTCTCGTAATAAACGGTAGTAAAATCAAGCTCAAATTTTTCACAACAAAGGAAAATATTATTTTCCAAATAGACCCAGGCGAGCACACATATAAAATCGCAGTTAACAAAGAAAGTGGAACCGTCTTCATACCGGAAACAAAAGTGAATGATCACGTCCGACTATGTGAAGGCATTTACAACGTTCTAGATCATAAAGCGTTAACTAGGATTACTAACACCAGCAAAGAACCCCTAATCTTAAATCTCGCCACACCGTTCAAAGCGATTGATATCGAGGAAGTATACGACTTCTACAATTTCGAACCCCAAGGCATTGACCACAACGAAGTAATCGATAAGGGCGAACTTCTTAAAAACATCCGCATGGACCATCTAAACCCCGAAGAAAGGGAGATAATAAAGAAAACAATACTTTCGTACAAAGATATTTTTGGGAACACAAAATCTTTAACATTTACTAACAAAATAAATACAGATAGCAAACCGATTCAATAAAAAATCTACAGGTACCCACACATCCACAAAGTGGAAATTCAGAGGCAAATTCAGGATATGTTAGAAACTGGAGTCATAAGACCAAGTTCAAGCCCATACAACAGTTCAGTATGGATCGTTCCGAAAAAGGACGACGCATCGGGAAAAACCAAGTGGCGACTAGTCATAGACTATAGACGATTGAATGAAAAAACAATCGATGACCGCTACCCCATACCAAACATAGAAGAGATTCTCGATAAATTAGGCAGATGTAACTACTTCTCAACCTTGGATTTGAGAAGTGGATTTCATCAGATCGAAACGGAGGAAACGGACATTCCAAAAATCGCATTTTCGGTCGATCACGGGCATTACGAATTCTGTCGAATGCCATTTGGATTGAAAAACGCCCCGAGTACGTTCCAACGACATCATTATCCTTTCAAACGGACTGGAAGAGCATATGTATAACCTGGGTTTGATCATTAAGAAACTGAGGCAAGCACGCCTAAAAATCCAATTGGACAAATGCGAGTTTTTAAGGAAGGAAGTAGAATTCCTGGGTCACATAGTAAGCGAACAAGGGATCCTTCCAAACTCAAAGAAAATCGACGTCATGAAAAATTGCAAAATACCTAAAAGCCAAAAAGAAATAAAAAGATTCTTGGGTACAGCCGGATATTACAGAAAATTTATTCGGAACTTTGCTGAAATAGCCAAACCCAGGACTATATTTTTGAAGAAAGAGGCAAAAATCGACATAGAAAACAAAGATTGTATAAAGAGCTTCGAAACGCTCCCAGAAAAGCTAATCACCGCACCCGTCTTGCAATATCCCGACTTCAACAAAACGTTCGAAGTGACAACAGATGCCAGCCAATACGCTATTGGAGGCGTCTTATCCCAAGAAAACATGCCTATCAGCTATGTCTCTCGAATACTAAACCAACATGAAATAAACTACTCACCCATCGAAAAAGAGTTTCTTAGCATAGTATGGTGTCTGAAACAATTCCGACCATATATCTTTGGAAGGAAAATTAAATTATTCACCGATCACAAGCCACTCGTTTGGCTGAATAATATGAAAGAGCCGAATAGTAAACTCGTAAGGTGGAAATTACAACTAGACGAATACAACTACGAAATACCGTGGTGCAGTGGTTAACATCATCGACCGCCGAGCGGAAGGTTTATGGTTCAAATTCGCTTCATAGCCAAGAAAAAGTAATTCCTATACGGAAAAAAAGTATGCAACGCAGTTGTGAATGTAAAGTGCTGCAGGCATAACACTCACAGTATATGGTCAACCGAAATCTATCCTCTGCGTATGCAATACTAAAAGTGCTTGAACGAATTACTACGGACTATAACCAACGCGGAATTTGGTCGGCTCTCGTCCTATCTAGGTCTAGGACAACCACCCCTGAGAGTAGCGAACGAACATCAACGACCCCAACCACTGCACTCCGTTCAGGTTGTGTGTGTCAACACATCATAAGAGAATATAAAAACTCTTGAACCTGCGCGAGTCTCTAAAAAAAAAAAAAAAAAAGGGCCAGGATAACAAGGTCGATTTCTTAAGCCGCATCGACGTTAACAACATAGACACACCTGAGGACGAACAGGGTACCAAAAGCTCAACGAATATAAGTAACATAACCCAAACAGTAACACCAATAAATCTTTACAAATACCAATTTATAATCAATGAAATTACATCAGGATCTTTATACATAAAAAACAAAACAATTTTCGGAAAAAGTAGGAAGATTATAAGCATGAAAAAGGTTGATGAAGAGACTATAAACCAAATAATAAAAAATCACTTCAACCCAAACAATGTTACAGCCTTCCTTGTAAGTGACGCAATATTCGAAACAATAAAGAAAATACATCAAAAAAACTTTAAAGCATATAAAGTGGTAAGATGCAGCAAAATACTTAAAGATATCGAAGATACAAATGAACTCGAAAAAATTATCGAAGATAAGCACCTTGAAAATAACCATAGGGGAATTGAAGAAGTATATGAAGAACTAAAACAAAAATTTTACTGCCCAAACATGAAGATAAATATTTCAAAAATTATAAACAATTGTGAAACATGTATTTTAGGTAAATACGAACGCAATCCCGCAAAAATCCCTTTTAAGATAACTGAAACACCCACCGAACCCAACCAAATCATACATTTAGACGTATTCTATTCTATCAATAAATCACTTTTCGTTACAATGATAGAGAAATTCAACAAAATAGCCCTCTTCACCAAGATAGAAAACAGGAGTGAACGAGAATTTAGGAAAGCAATACTGAAATATATAAGCGTCTATGGACCCATAGGAAAAATAATTACCGATAACGAATTAGGTATGAAATCCAAAGTAATGCGAGATTTTCTCACAGAAAAGAAGATCGCAATCCATTTCACCTCCAATTCAAACCACACTAGTAACGCAGACATCGAGAGGTTACATAATACCATTAATGAACATCTCAGGCTTCTAAGATACAGGAAAAAATATTTACCCATTGAAGAACAACTCATTCTCATAAATAGTTACTACAACAATAGTGTTCACTCAACAACTACGCGCAAACCGCTAGATTTCGTACAAGGAGAGGTAAAATACCAGGAATATCCACAAATTCGTGATCTACTCATTCAGAAAAAATCCAATACAATAACCAAACTTAATCAAACCAGAAACAACGTCATAGTTGAACCAGGAATAAATTTTATTAAAGAAATGAGAGAAGGAAAAAACCATCCTCGGTTTAGGAAAATAGATTGGGAACCCCTAGATGAAGACCACGTAAAAGATAAAACAAACAACCTTATATACTATAAGACTCATGTAAGGAAGAAAAGAAAATTTCAAAATAATAACGCCCTTAAGTTTAACGTACATGACGAACGTAATAACAAAAACCATACTACCTTAGGTAACAAAGATGTCAATATTGGGGATAATACTGCTTCTATCTCTTCAAAGTAACGGACAACACTTGGAGATCCAGGACTTAACGGATTTATAATATTCAAACTCGATAACGTCAGACTCATAAATGGATAAACAGAGGTACTTCACATCATCAACACCACCGAATACGAAAATACTAGCAGGCAACTCCAACGCAGCATAAATATCTTTAAACTCAACCCAACCCTAGTCACCCCTATGATTAACACAATCAAACACAACTTACAAATTTTAGAAGATAAGATTAGTTTTCTAAAACCCCACGACAGACAAAAACGAGGTCTTTTTAACATCGCTGGCAAGGGACTCAAATTCTTAACAGGAACCCTAGACAACGATGACGAAATCGCAATTACAAACAAACTCGACGCACTCGAAAAGAACAATCATAACCTTATACCAACTAGCAACCAACAAATAAAAATAAATAACCAAATTTCCGACCAAATCAAAAATATAACTACCCACATAACAAACCAGCAGAACCTAATAGAAATACACCTTATTACCTTTAGTAATGCAGTAGTTAAGCAACTTGATAACCTCCAAGACGAGCTTTCCCTTCTCCAACTAATGTACCAAATTAACCATAATCTAAACCTCTTAAAAGACCATATCGACAGCATCGAGGAAATCATAATGACAACTAGACTAGGTATACTTTCGAGAAATATTTTAACACCACAAGAGCTAGATACCATCTCTGACTTCGGGGCTTTGCAACAAATCAAAACAGCAGTAACATACTATAATAGTAGTATGTTTATGGTGGTTCAAGCGCTTTATGGTATGAAGCGATGGTATGAAGCGGTGGTATGAAGGGATTTGGTATGAAGCGGTTGAGGCGCTTTTTGGTATGAAGGGATTCAGGCGCTTTTTGGTATGAAGGGGTTCTGGCGCTATGTAATTTGTTTATTTAAGTTGTGAATTTGCGTTGCGGTTAGGAAATGTATGGCGGTTCAGGCGCTTTTTGGTATGAAGCGGTTCAAGCGCTTTTTGGTATGAAGCGATGTTATGAAGGGTTTTGGTATGAAGCGATGGTATGAAAGGTTTTGGTATGAAGCGGTTCAGGCGCTTTTTGGTATGAAGGGTTTTGGTATGAAGCGGTTCAGGCGCTTTTTGGTATGAAGGGATTCAGACGCTTTTGGGTATGAAGGGGTTCTGGCGCTATTTGATTTGTTTATTTAAGTTGTTTGGCGTTGCGGTCGGTTAGGAAATGTATGGCGGTTCAGGCGCTTTTTGGTATGAAGGGGTTCTGGTGCTATTTAATTTGTTTATTTTTTATTTAAGTTGTGAATTTGCGTTTCGGTTAGGAAATGTATGGCGGTTCTGGCGCTATTTTAAGTTGGTTTTTGTCGCGTGCTGGTTGTGTGCGTGCAAGGTCGTTATCATGTGACGTATTTGGAATAGCAATAGCAATAGATATGTATATATTGTTACGCAAGGCGATGGTATCAAGGGATTTGGTATGAAGCGGTTGAGGCGCTTTTTGGTATGAAGGGTTTTGGTATGAAGGGATTTAGGCGCTTTTTGGTATGAAGGGAAATTTTGCGATCGACATGTTTTCGCGACATGACATACGAGCTCGGATCGAAGAGAAAATTTTATATAAACGCTAGCAGACTCTCGTGATCGACCAACACGACATACGAGCGATGGTATATATATATATATATATATATATATATATATATATATATATATATATATATGTTATATCAGAGCCAACTTGTGTACACCCACAAGAGCTCGACTTCAAATTCAATAAAAATTAAAAATGTAAACAGCATTGATTTGATCCGTACGCAATGTAAACAAGCTGCGGTCAAATCATATGCAACATAAACAATTTCAAACCAATAGACGAGAACGATCATTGTTTACACAGCTGCGGCTTAATGGCAAAATGCTTTTAGCCGAAGTCAAGTGGATGCAGCTGCGTCAGCATAGTTCTCGTGATTTATGTATGAAGATCAAAGTCCAACAAAAGGGACGCTGTCGAAGAACAGCACAAAGTATATAAGACACTTCATGTTCATTTTTGTTCGAGTTCAGTTCAGTCCAAGTTTAAGAAGAGTTCAGTTTTAAGATGTGATCAGTCGAGTTCCGTTCAAGTTCGAGTTCCGTTCAAGTTCAAGTTCAAGTTCTTAGTTAAGTTCAATGTCAGTTCGGTTTAGTTATTGTTCGCTTAAGAATAGTTTAAGTTCATACAATAAAAATATCATCTAAAATTAAAAGTCTTTCCTTTGTTCGGTGATGTTCTCATTGGGAGAAAATAAAATCAATTTTTTTTCTTGTTTGTAAAAGTACAAACATAAATGGCGCAGTCGGTAGGATCTCACTAAAGACCTTTAGTGAAAATTAATGAAGAGATGAGATCCCGTGTACGAACCGTAAAAGGATTTTAATAAGTGATAAATTGTTGAACAATATTCGAAAAGTGAAAGGTGTAAAAGAATCGAACGAATATCGATATCTTTAGCCATCTTAACTGAAATTCAGCGAACAAGAAGAAATTATTTAGTATCCCATTACCAACGCATATGGTTAATGATACAAAACCTCATAGAGAGGAAATAATTTCGAACCGATAGTGAACAGTGAGTGAAACATTATAGACAGACAAAAAAAAAAAAAAAAAAACAAAATTATTAAACGGTAAGATAAAAGCCGCAACGTGATCGAATACTAAAGAAGGAAGACAACTGGCTTTAGATCCTTGTAGCCCAACGTGTTAATGAAGAAAAACATCAATCGAATCAGACGAGATTCGCAGCGTGAACAAAGAGCTGATTTATTCAACATTCAACGAAAACTCAACATTCAAGTCAACGTGGAAGCAGCAGCAGCAGCCGTACCACCAGCAATAAGTAATAATAATAATAGTTTAAACTTAAGATGTTTAGAACTGAACCCACTGAAATACATTGAACGACTCCAAAACTTTGACGGCAAAACTGAAGATTTGCCAATATTCATTCAGAATGTCGACGACATTATACCTACTCTACTAACATACAATGACCAAGGTCAACGAATGTGTATAAATCTGTTGAAATCTAAATTTATAGGTAGGGCCAGACAAAGCATAGAAATACATCCTCACTTGACAAAATGGACTGATATTAAGTCCATGTTAATTGAAAATTTTGGCGGCTTTAAAAATAGCAACCAATTGTACGAAGAACTAAGAGGTTCTCAATATAGAGGTGATGTTAATAAATTTTATGATTACATCCAAAAAACCCTTTCATTGTTAAATCAGAAATGCCTCCAAGAGAATAATATTTCTGATATTACTAAAAATAATGAAACAGCTTTGAATATTTTTAAGGAACGCTTACCGATACACATGAGGACAATCCTCTATGCCCTAAAACCAAATACAATGGAATTAGCACTTCATGAACTTAATCATGCAGGTTTTATTACTCGTCCTCAGGAAATAGATAGGCAGAATAGATTCGAAACAAAAACTCGAGATAAAAATACATTTAACAATAATAAGAAACAACATTTTAATAACTGGCAACCAAAACAATACATACCCAGAAACAATTATAGCAATTATCACGATAGCAAAAATAATTATAATCATAACAGAAATAATTATAGACAGTTTCCTCAAAAACCTGAACCCATGGATGTTGATCCTTCATCATCCCAAATTAGGCGTGCACATGTAGCTAGTTATGTAGGAAAAACCCAAACGGAAGCAAATTTTCGGCATTTCAGCCTCGGAACCTCTCTTCCCTATATTAAATTAGAAAAAGGGAACGTAACCATAAGACTCCTCATTGATACTGGAGCAACTAATAGTCTTTTGCGTGAACAGGATTCACCAAGGGAATATACAAAATGGCGTAGTAAGCCAATGACAATAAAAACAGCAGGAAACCCAATAGTTGTCACAAAAGACGTCGTAATACCAAAGAACAAATTTGCATTATCGGTCAAAAATGATTGTGAATTCCAAGTACATAACTTCAATGAAGAGTATAATGGACTAATTGGAAACAATATTTTGATTCCGAATGACGGAGAAATAAATTACAAAAATAAAACATTAAAATTGAATAACGAAATCATACCTATTTTCCTCAGTGAAAATGAAGAGAAAGAATATGAAAAAACGGTAAATTATTTTAATGAAATAAAACCTATGGATTCCATGCTAAATAATGAAATCAATAAGGATCTTCGAACAGATCACTTAAATAAAGAAGAAAGGAAAATATTACTTAAAGTAATAAAAGAATGCGATAAAGCATTTTACAAAAAAGGCGATGATCTGTCTTTTACGAACCACGTAAAACACAACATCCCTACGGAAGATAATTCCCCTATTTACACGAGGATATATAGATATCCTGAGATCCACAAAAAGGAAGTGGATAGGCAAATAAAAGAAATGCTTGAATCAAAAATAATTCGGCATTCTACTTCACCTTATAACGCCCCAATCTGGGTCGTACCTAAAAAAGACGACCACGCTGGTAGTAAAGAGTGGCGCATGGTCATCGATTATAGAAAATTAAATAATGTAACTAAGGAATATAAATATCCTATACCAAACATGGACTCAATATTAGACAAATTAGGACATGCAGTGTATTTCTCTACACTGGATCTAACAAAAGGTTTCTATCAAATAGAAGTAGAACCTAAAGACAGAGAGAAAACGGCAATTAGCACTCTATCTGGACACTATGAGTTTACACGGATGCCATTCGGCTTAAAGAATGCACCCGCAACCTTTCAAAGACTTATGAATGAAGTCTTGAAGGACTACATAGGGAAAATATGCTATGTTTATCTGGATGATATCATCATATTTTCCTCAAGCCTACAAGAACACATGGATTCACTCCATAAAATTCTAGATACACTTAAGAACGCAAATCTTAAAGTATCATTGAATAAATCTGAATTTCTACGTAAAGAAACAGAGTTCTTAGGGCATGTGGTGACTCCAAATGGTGTTAAGCCGAATCCCCAAAAAATTGAGACAATAAAGAATTTCCCTATTCCAAAGACAGTCAAAGAAATTCAATCCTTCTTAGGATTAACCGGATATTACCGCAATTTTATCTCTGACTACGCAGCGATTATAAAACCAATGACGTTATGCCTTAAAAAGGGTAGCAAAATAAATACTGAGAACGAAAGCTACAGAGAATCTTTTGATAAATTAAAAACTTTAATGACAAATGACCTAATAAATAGGCACCCAGATTTTTCAAAAGAATTTACTCTAACTACCGACGCAAGTAACTTTGCCATTGGAGCCGTGTTAAGTCAAACCATGGGCCCCTCTCATTTGCTTCGCGTACCTTAAATAAACATGAATGCAATTATAGCACAATCGAGAAAGAACTTCTTGCAATAGTATGGGCAACCGCACAGTTTCGTCATTATTTATATGGACGCAAGTTCACTATAAGAACTGATCATCGTCCGTTAGTTTGGCTTTCAAATTTGAAAGAACCAAATTCAAAGCTCCAAAGATGGAAAATTAAGTTAGGAGAGTATGACTTTAATATTCAATATATACAAGGGAAAGAAAACAAAGTAGCCGACGCCCTCTCTCGCGTGAAAATAAATATGTTGGGGGAAGACGATCTAATTACGCAACATAGTGCCGAATCAGATAATTCAAATTTAATTCCTATAAGTGAGAAACCGATCAATATTTTCAATCGACAAATAATTGTTAAAGTCAGCGAAAATGACGAAGAAACAAATATTATTTATCCACATATTGGGAAGAGAAGAATTGTATTCACACGCAGAGAATTTAAGGAGAAGGACTTTGAAGATATTATTAAAGAAGTAGACATCAGTATGTTAAATGGTAAAATGGTTAAATATAGAAGACGAAGACACCTTTAAGAAATTCCAAGATAAATGGAAGTTGGAGAATAGAAAATCTATTCAAATATTGCAAAGGAGCATGAAGCTCTTAAAAGATATTAAAATGGACGAAGTAAATAAAATAATACTTAAAACTCATAAAAACAACAATTACGTTGGTATAGAAAAGGTTTATTTAGAATTGATTCAAAAATATTATATTCCTCATTTAAAAACCCTCATAAATAAACAAATAAATAATTGCCATCTATGTATGACCAAAATTGAAAGAAATCCAATAAAGTTACCTTATGAAAAAACGGAAACTCCCAAAAGTCCTAATGAACATTATCACATAGATATATGGTTTCTTAACAACAATAAAAAATACCTTTCATGTATAGATAAATTTAGTAAATATGCGGCTATTGAACCAATAAAACATAAAACATATACAGATGTTTTAAACGCATTAATGAAGATCTTTACTTATATGAAAAAACCTAAACAAATAACCCTCGATAACGAAGACGCTTTTGTCTCTGAAACATTAAAAAATTTCTTAGAAAATAATGAAATCAATGTTCATTATTGTACAGCTAATCGTCATACAGGTAATTCTGACATAGAACGCCTTCATAGTACACTCAACGAACACATTCGAATTTTGAGTCAAATACAAGAAGCCAATGAAGAGGTTGAACCAATAGAAAATTCTACCAAAGCAATAGACACTTATAATAATGTCATTCATTTAACAATCAAAGAGAAACCTATAGACGTACATTTCAATAAAATCGACAATGAGCTAATCTATAAGCGTATTGAGGAAAATGAAACTAAAATATTAAATAAATTAAACATTAACAGAAAAAGTGAAGAAATAGATGAACGTTATGCAAAAATAACGGAACCCGAGAAAATTAAAAACAAATTAACCCCAAAACATAAAAAGGTAAAGGTAATTAACAAATCTGATAAAAAATACACGCTAGAAGAAGGTAACAGATTTAAGAAAAATCCCAATCGTATTCTTTACAAAGATCAATTTAGGAAAAAGAAAAAATTCCAACAAATAACATCATCAAATTCTAGGCCTCCTGAAGATACGGCATCAAATATCGCAACATATGGTGATAATGCGGAGAATAACTCTAATCTTGATGACTACTACGATCCTCAACCAAGTACAAGCGGAGTTAGAAGTAATAGACCAAAATAGAGGCAATGGTTTTGCCTTAATACAGTTAAAAGAGCACCAATTAATAAAACACTACGACAAAATACTTCATATAATTAATTTGACAGAATATGCGAAAAATATCGAAATAATGGAAGAAAATATAGAAAGAATGCCTGAAGAAAACAGTGGCATATCTAGGAAAATGTTAGAACTACGAAAAGAATTTGAAACCCTTCTACCCCATCCTAAGCAAAATAGATACAAAAGAAGTTTATTAGATATAGTAGGAACAGGTTTAAAATTTTTATTTGGAACCATGGACAATAATGACAAGACAGAAATTGAAGAACATTTAAGGATAATTGAACTAAACGACCATAATGAAATCAAAAATTTAAACAACCAGATAATAATTAATGACAAATTTAATAAACAGATACAAATACTGACTGATACCTTGAATAATGAAACTCAAAACATTATGCATAGACTCGACAAATTTATAGGTAGCTACGACTACGTAAAAGATATAGCAAAGATACAGTATGAAATTAAGTTAAGAGAGAACATTGATTATTTGTTTGAAGACATAGAAAAAATTAAGAAATAATTATGACCTCCAGACTAGGAGTACTAAGTAGAGATATTCTAACCATAGAAGAAATTAACATGTACGACATTAATATTAACAATTTAGAAGAACTAAATCTTAGTTTAGCTTTATATAAAACGAAAATTATATTCATCATTAAAGTACCAAGACTAACTGAAGAATTATATAAAGAGATATAAATAATCCCTATTCCGAACAAAGACGATTATTTAGAAATACAAATTGATAATCATTTTATATTAAATAAAGATGAAAAAATATACTTTCCAACAAAAACAATAAAAGATTTAACAGAAATGAATGATGAATGTATAAGAAACATATTAACTGAAAACATGACTAATTGTGTATATTAAAAAAATACAAAAGAATCTGTAAAAACAGTAGGAATGAACCACATTATTGCTATTAATCTAAGAAAACAAAATCTGAAACAAAACTGCAATAAACAAAATATTGTATTGGAAAAAACATACATGTTAAAGCTAAAAAATTGCCAAATTACAATAAATAATATAACATATCAAAATACGGAATTTAGACATGAGGCAATAATACCCAATACAATCAAAACAATTAATTATACTGAAAAGCCAAACCTAACCTTTGAAAAATTGCACTATAACAATATTAAAAACAATGAACTTATAAATGAGTTGACATATGAACAAAAGACAACAAAAACATATGTCTATTCCATTACAATGATAATAGTAATTATATTGACTATACCTATAGTATTTCTATTATGTAAAATTTTTATAAAAAAAGATAAAAAGATTGTAAATAACATCAATCTTCCACGAGTCACTTCCCAACCCGTAGAAGACTCTAAAGGGGGAGGTGTTATATCAGAGCCAACTTGTGTACACCCACAAAGGCTCGACTTCAAATTCAATAAAAATTAAAAATGTAAACAGCATTGATTTGATCCGTACGCAATGTAAACAAGCTGCGGTCAAATCATATGCAACATAAACAATTTCAAACCAATAGACGAGAACGATCATTGTTTACACAGCTGCGGCTTAATGGCAAAATGCTTTTAGCCGAAGTCAAGTGGATGCAGCTGCGTCAGCATAGTTCTCGTGATTTATGTATGAAGATCAAAGTCCAACAAAAGGGACGCTGTCGAAGAACAGCACAAAGTATATAAGACACTTCATGTTCATTTTTGTTCGAGTTCAGTTCAGTCCAAGTTTAAGAAGAGTTCAGTTTTAAGATGTGATCAGTCGAGTTCAGTTCAAGTTCGAGTTCCGTTCAAGTTCAAGTTCAAGTTCTTAGTTAAGTTCAATGTCAGTTCGGTTTAGTTATTGTTCGCTTAAGAATAGTTTAAGTTCATACAATAAAAATATCATCTAAAATTAAAAGTCTTTCCTTTGTTCGGTGATGTTCTCATTGGGAGAACATAAAATCAATTTTTTTTCTTGTTTGTAAAAGTACAAACATAAATTTTATATATATATATATATATATATATTGCGGAAATATATGGGGGTTCTGGCGCTATTTAATTTGTTTATTTAAGTTGATTTTGTGTTTTGGTTAGGAAATGTATGGGGACTTAGTCGCTATCTGTGTTGTGTGTGAATCAACGTGGAAATACTTTCGCATATTAAAAGTGGATGTGATTGATTCATTCTTGACAGTATATGTTACATATCTATGTATCTATAAGTATTTCTTAGCGTTTCAAATACATACACATACATACACACACACACACGTACACATATATATATATAAATATTACTGGAATAGTATAACCAAATGACCCATTACATTAAATTGTTCTGTAAGCAACAATTAATCAGTGCGAACAGCGCTATTTAATTTGTTTATTTAAGTTGTGAATTTGCGTTGGGGCTAGGAAGGGTATGGGGATTTTGGCGCTATCTCTGTTGTGTTTTCGTCGCCTGCTGGTTTTGTCGGAGGATTTAGTCGCTATATGTGTTGTGGTTTTGTGTGCGTGCAAGGTCGTTATCATGTGACGTATTTAGAATAGCAATAGCGATAGATATGTATATATTGTTACGCAAGGCGATGGTATCAAGGGATTTGGTATGAAGCGGTTGAGGCGCTTTTTGGTATGAAGGGTTTTGGTATGAAGGGATTTAGGCGCTTTTTGGAATGAAGGGAAATTTTGCGATCGACATGTTTTCGCGACATGACATACGAGCTCGGATCGAAGAGAAAATTTTATATAAACGCTAGCAGACTCTCGTGATCGACCAACACGACATACGAGCGATGGTATGAAGGGTTTTGGTATGAAGCGGTTCAAACGCTTTTTGGTATGAAGCGATGGTATGAAGGGTTTTGGTATGAAGCGGTTCAGGCGCTTTTTGGTATGAAGGGAAAAATGTTGCGATCGACATGTTTTCGCGACACGACATGCAGCATACAAAAATAAAATTTTGGTTAGAAAAATATATCAAGTGGACTCTTATAATCGACCAAGACGACATACGAGCTCGGATCGAAGAGAGAAATTTTATTTTGTATAAACGCTAGTGGACTCTCGTGATCGACCAACAGTATATGTTACATATCTATGTATCTATAAATATTTCTTAGCGTTTCAAATACATATACATATACATATAAATATTACTGGAATAGTTTAAACAAATGACCCATTACATTAAATTGTTCTGTAAGCAACAACTAATCAGTGCGAACAGCGCTATTTAATTTGTTTATTTAAGTTGGTTTGCGTTGCGGTTAGGAAATGTATGGGGATTCAGACGCTATCTCTGTTGTGTTTTTGTCGCGTGCTGGTTTTGTCGGAGGATTTAGTCGCTATCTGTGTTGTGGTTTTGTGTGCGTGCAAGGTCGATATCATGTGACGTATTTAGAATAGCAATAGATATGTATATATTGTTACGCGCAAAGCGTGCCGGGTAGCGTGTGCCGAGTTTCACTATGCCGAGTAGCGTGTGCCGAGTTTGGATTCACTCTTCTCCCTCTCTCTCTATGCTTCGCTGATTTCATGGGGGGACAAGTTTAATCATGTTCTGCGTTTTTTTTTTTCCCGTGGATGGTGAAACTTTCACCGCAGAGCGATTTGCTGTGTATGCCGACTTTGAGTCTATTCTATTACCTGTGAGTCATTGCATGCCGAATCCAGAATCTTCGTCAACAACTAATGTACAACAACACATACCCTGTGCGTTTTTTGGATTCACTCTTCTCTCTCTCTATGCTTCGCTGATTTCATGGGGGGACAAGTTTAATCATGCTCTGCGTTTTTTTTTTTTGTTTTGTTCATTTGGTAAGTCTGTTTATACTTCCTAGCATCGATCAATTCTATTGGCAATTAGCTTAGGAATTTTAGTTCCCGGTGTAAACATATTTTCGGGACAAAACGGAAGATCATTATGTATATCGTTATGTGTTAGATCTTCGTAAGAGAAGGAGAACACACATCGATTCCGAGTAAATCGATCTGTTGGATAAACCATCGCCTTAGCAGCATCCCCATATATATAAATAGGGGAAGTTCCTGTTCAATGTGACATTGCGATAGTAATAACGAACCCGATTTAAGATACGGCATATAATTTATTAGTGCATATTAAAAGTGTCAACGAGTAGTGTAAATTAGTTTCAGGTATGGTATTATGTAATATTAATAAATATATATCTATGTATGTATATTTATGTATGTATACTTGTATGTATGTTGGCGTTACAGTCCATGAAGAACCTGAGCCGAGCTTCTCTCAATCACCCATGTTGTGTGTGATTTCATTTTTCCCATAGGTGAAAGGGACCTACAGTTTATTGCCGGTTCCGAACGGCGAATTTCGAGAAGCTTTTCATGACAATTTTACTACAGGGGGTTTTGTCAGAACCGCGCTGAGGAGAAACACCGTGAAAAACACGTTCGATGACATGACTGTGTCGGGATTCGATGTATGTATACTTAGTTATAAGTATATATTAAAAAGTGTTATAATTATCGATATCATTCATTTCAGTACAGTGTATATCTATAGTACAGATTAAAAAAAAAAAAAGCAGAAAATGTTTCAATGTGAAAAGTGTCAAAGACGGTTTTGGGATAAATCTTTTTCTGTCCGACATCGAAAGCTTAATCGATGTATCTACAAAATAGATGCTTGTGAATTGAGTGAATGTCGACAGTTGCCGCAGCAGCAGCAGGAGACTTCACTGATGTTAGGTGTGCAATCCAAAAGTAAAAAACTTAAGCAGACTATTTACAAAAGATGTTTATTTTGCGAAGAGGATGTTGAGGAGAGGCTTTGGTCTCAACATCAGCGCAAAAACTCACATAAAACAAAGGCTAAGCAGATTCTAAGAGAGAATGTCTACAGTATAACAAGGGCTTTCAAAAATCGCATTAAGACATTTCACATTTCTAATAATGATGAGACCATATTGAATGTAGAAGTCCTATATGAAAAAAACATGTATTTGATTACCGAGCTGTTGGAAAACGAATTGGAAGTTTTGCATGCTTTTAAATTTAATATGAAATTATTTACGGTGTTCGTGAAGCATACAAAGGAAAATGACGATATGATCCAGGATATTAACCCTAGAAAGATAACCTTATATAAAGTTACGTTAAAGATAATCATACGTCGATACGACGTGTATGTGTTTGAATAATCAATATTATAGGTACGTATATAATATATTAGGGTAAATGGTTAGGTATTACTACAAATATCGTTGTTTTATGGATAAATAAAAAAAACATAAGTTTAGTTTAATTTTTATTAGCCAAAAACATAAAAAAATACAAAAATAAATATTTTCTTCCTTAAAAAAAGCTTAAAAATAGGATCACATCTTCAGTCATAAATTAATACTTCAAACTATAATAAATTCACTTTTAGTCTTCTTAGTAATATTAGGAACGTAGGTATAAAAAGAGAAACTATTCATCTTGGTCTTCAAGGCAGTTGGGGCAAGCTAGCGTCTTGTGCTCTCCACAAATAGGATTTTTGCATTTGCCGCACATTGACTTTGTCATTCTAATACTTGATGGGCAAAAGGCACAATATTTTCTTTTCTTCGGTTCAGGTACACCTTCATCTTGTGAAGAAACAGGAGAATTTCGGTTTGGTAAAAGATCGTTAATTTTGATCTTTATATTTGACGGCAAAGTGGGCAGTTCTAGCCTTTTCATCGCCCACGGAGTTATCAAGCTGTTGCTAAGTTGCTTCACAAAATTGCGACGACTTAGCGGTTTTTCTTGTTTATGTACAATGTTGTCACAATAAATAACATATGCGTTTATAAAGGCCATATTCAAGATGCCATTAAACATTGCCATGGGCCATCGGTTTGTTTTACGGCTGCATGACATCGAGGAACACATTTGATCGAACGTATCCACTCCGCCTTTGGTTTCATTATAGAAGTGGATCATATTTGGCTTTGATGTGGTTGGATGAAGCGTACCATTTTCGTCGCATGATGACAGGAGAAAGACCATTTTGTTTGGTTTTGGCTTGTAGGAAACTAAAGTCAAGGGCCCATCATAGCAAAACATGGATGTTCCGGCACGTCTGCAACGCGTATTTTTTAGTTCTTCCGGTATTTCGCGCTTATTAGACCTTATTGTACCAACTAATGTCAAACTATATGGCTGCCTTAGCAAGTTTTTTGCTAAGGGAACTGATGTGAACCAGTTATCACAGGTCACATTTCTATTGCTCCCATGAATGGATTTTGTAAGTTCCTTTACATAAAACTCTCCGAGAGGCAATCCTTGTGTTTGGGTACATTTTCCTAGATACGGAATTGCATCAGTCATATATTTGGTTGCACTGTCACATGTCATTTTTATTTTTATGCCGTATCTACTAGGTTTGTTGGGCATGTACATGCGAAATGGACATCGGCCTCGGAAGCCTAAAAGCTGTTCGTCTATTGTCACATACGCTCCCGGGATGTAATTAGATCGACAGTGCCCTATGAAGATTTCCCATATATGTCTGATTGGGACAAATGTATCTACAGCTCTAAGTTGTGGTCGCAAAGTTTTGTCATCCATACGCAAGCACCTTATCAAAAAGTCAAATCGTTCTCTACTCATGGCAGCAACATCAGCAATCAAACACATTATTTTTTCATAACAAGAAGTGACGCCAAAGATAACCTACGTCACTTCGACGTTTAGGGTTTTCTTTCAGTGGCTATCTATATATACTATAATAAACTTACCGAATCGGCACCTGTGTCTTCTGCAAGTTCTTTTAGGTGACTGAGTTGGCAAAAAAGTGAAGCGCAGTGGCGCCATATACGAATGAATTACAATGATTTTTTAAAAATTGCGCACGTCGAATCGACGTAGGTTATCTTTCTAGGGTTAAAAGTATGCAGACCAAGATGTATACGATCCTAGAAAAAAGCGATTTATCTGAAAAATTAAACGCTACTATCAATGACATCAAGGTTAAACTAGAGGAATTCCAGGAAAGAGATAGCGGATGGGCTTTGTTGTCATTCCTGAGAATCGAAATAAATATTGATAAATACGATCCGCTTCGGGCTTCTACCTATCTTGATCTACCACCGCAGTTATTGATCAAACATGCTTGTATAAATGTGAAAAACACCGATGAATACTGTTTCAAATGGTCTGTTATATCGGCTTTGGATAGCAAAGTTAAATATAATCATGAGAGACCATCATCATATGAAATTCGCGATATAACTAGTGACATAATACAAATTAATGGTGAAATTCTTTGTTTTAGAAATATGCAATTTCCTCTTGCGATCAAAGATATACATATATTCGAGTTGAATAATCCAACAATCAGTGTAAATGTGTTCGGTTATGAAATCAACGATAAGAATGAATGTTATTTAATTGGACCCTACTATCATACGACCGAGGAAAAGACAAAACGTATTAACTTGCTTTATTGCGAAAGTTCTGATAGCGATCTAACGCATTATGTGTACATCAAACATATGTCGCGTTTAATGAGAAGTCAAATAACTAAGAGTGAACATCGAATGCTTCTTTGTAATGGATGCTTACAACGATTCCCTAATGAATCCCGTCTGCTGCAACACAAAAGTGAATGTCGGAAGCTGATTACGATTATGCCGGATGAAGGAAACAAAATACTCAAGTTTGTTAAACACAATCGAAAGCAACGAGTTCCATTTGTTGTGTATGCCGACTTTGAGTCTATTCTACTACCTGTGAGTCATTGCATGCCGAATCCAGAATCTTCGTCAACAACTAATGTACAACAATACATACCCTGTGCGTTTTCGTATTTCATTAAGTGCTCATTTGATGATATGTAAATAGACACAGAACATTTGTTGGTTAGAAATTACATTTAGTTACATGCTATCAAAAACAAAAAAAATAAACAATGTCTCCTTTGTATTTTTATAGGAGAAAATTCATCTGATGAATTTGTAAAGATGCTAGTTGGAGACTTAAAATACCTATATAGGGAGTACATGGAGAAACCAAAAGCGATGAATCAATTGACAGATGTTGAAAACTACAACCATCATAATGCTTCAATATGTTGGATATGTAATCGTAGTTTTAGTCAGACCGATATAAGAGTAAAAGATCATTGCCACTTCACGGGTGCATATAGAGGAACTGCACATAGACAGTGTAATTTAGATTTTCAAAAGACAATTTTTTTCCCAATACTTTTACATCATTTTTCGGGCTACGACTGTCATCTTTATGTGAAAAGTTTAAGTAATATTGATGGTGAAATAACAATTATTCCATCAAATAAAGAAAGTTATATATCACTTTCCAAGCGAGTGCATTTAGACGCAAATAACACCTTTGAAATTAGGTTTTTAGATTCATTTCGATTTCTTCAGTCGAGTATAGATTCGTTAGCAAATAATTTATCTGAAGATGATTTCATTATAGGCAAAAGGTATTACAAAAATGACGACTCATTAAAATTAATGACTAGGAAAGGTGTATTTCCTTACGATTATCTCAATTCATGGAATCGTTTAGATGATTGTTCTCTTCCAACAATTTCCCAATTTTATAATAAACTAACGGGTAAAGATTGTTTAGATGCAGATTATAAATATGCGCTAAAAGTATGGAAGCATTTTAATTGTAAATCATTAAAAGATTACATGCTGTTGTATCTACAGAGCGATGTGCTCTTGTTGGCTGACATATTCGAAAATTTCCGTAAGGTCTGCTTAAAAATATATGAATTAGATCCATGTCATTATTATACATCTCCTGGTTTGTCATGGGATGCAATGTTGAAGATAACGGAAGTTAATCTGGAGCTTTTCACCGACATTGATATGTTTATTTTCATTAAGAAAGGTATCAGAGGTGGTCTATGTCAATGTAGTCATCGATATGCCATATCTAATAATAAGTACATGAATAAATTCGATGAAACTAAAACAAACGAATTCCTTATGTACTTTGATGCAAATAACTTGTACGGTTGGGCAATGTCTCAACCACTTCCTAATGGAAATTTTCAATGGAATGATCCCGAAATCTATACCAGAGAATATATTTTGAAATTGGAAAAAGACGATAAATTTGGTTATGTATTCGAAGTAGACTTAGCCTATCCAACAGATCTTCACGATGTACATAATGATCTTCCGTTTTGCCCCGAAAATATGCTTACGCCGGGAACTAAAATTCCTAAGCTAATTGCCAATTTAATTGCAAAGACCAATTATATAATTCATTTAAGAAATTTACAACAATGTCTGAACAACGGATTAAATATCACTAAAGTTCACAGAGTGTTGTCTTTTACTCAATCGGAATGGTTACAGAAGTATATAAATCTGAATACCTACCGAATGCCGGAAAAAAGGCGAACAGTAAGTTTGAAAAAGACTTTTTCAAATTAATGAACAACAGTGTTTACGGTAAAACAATGGAGAATGTAGAAAAGCGTCGAGATGTGAAAATTGTAACTCAATGGGATGGTCATGGAAAGTCACTGTGTGCTAGGAAACTAATTGCACATCCTAATTTTCACACTAGATCTATATTTACACCAGAAATGTGTGCTATTGAAATTACCAAGGGACGAGTTGTGTACGATAAACCTATTTATTTAGGTTTCATTGTATTAGAGCTTTCAAAATGGCTTATGCACGACTTTCGTTATGAGTATATGAGGAGAAAATTTGGAAAATCGATTCGATTAAACTATATGGATACGGATTCATTTATTTATTCAGTAATGACAGATGATTTCTATTCTGGTATATGTCAAGACGTCATTGATCCCGAGAAATCAAGGTTTGATACTTCAGAATACCCCATAGACAATGTGCATAATTTTCCGCAAACAAACGGTAAAGTTCTCGGGAAATTTAAAGATGAGAATAACTTTCGGAAAATGTTAGAATTCATTGGATTAAGAGCGAAAATGTACTCCTTTATATTAGAGACCAATGATGTGGTGAAAAAGGCAAAAGGAATTAAAATGTCGGTTACTAATAGCTTAGATATTAAAGATTATCGAAATTGCTTAATGAATAAAAAATTGTTGTTTAGATCAATGTTTATATTTAGAAGTAAGTTACATAATGCTTATACACAGTCTATTAATAAGTTAGCTTTAAGTTATAACGACACTAAAATATATATACATATGTAATGATGGGATAAGTACTTATGTTTGGGGTCATAATAAAATACCAATGAATGATAATTGATACAAAAAAAAGAAAAAAACGATTTATTATTCTCTCTCCTTCTCTTACGAAGATCTAACACATAGCATTAAATTTTAAGGGGAACAGATAAACTATATACATATCTATGTATCTATAAATATTTCTTAGCGTTTCAAATACATATACATATGTACATACACACACACACACACATATAAATATTACTGGAATAGTATAAACAAATGACCCATTACATTAAATTGTTCTTTAAGCAACAATTAATCAGTGCGAACAGACGTCGAAGACAATGGATCCCCAAAAAGAATTAAATCAACTTGAAAACTGTGCTTATAAGCAAACCGTAAGATTTCCAGCTTTGACTATCGGCCTACCATATAATATCGAAGGATTAAGGGTTTGCAGTACTATGTATGGAAATGCAGTTCTATGCTATCTGGAAAATTTTAAAGTAAGTTTTTTAAAGTAAGTAAATTACAACCATATTTATTTATTTGTCTTTTCTTATGTGTACAGGTTTTCCTTCCATCTCGATATTCTAAAATGTCTGAGACAACAATTCAAGCAATCAACAAAAAGGGATATACATTGACATACCATGGACCTGTAAATAAAACTTCTCACATAGAGATTTCTAAGAAAAATGTCCACACACAGATAATCAATAAATAGAAAAAAATGTTATTCTGAAGAAAAATCAACTGTTTTTATTTATATTATATTTTGATTTTGTTAACAACATGTCTTCCGCATTCAACATTGAATGATGCGTTAGTTCGGTTACATTTTTTAAATATAATTTTATACTAAACAACTCTTCTAATCTCGCCCGTAAGTGGAAAATATTCTACGAGTCGGTCGTGTATCAGAACGCAATATGCTTGGAGGCAAATTTTTGTTGGTAGTAAGTTCAATTTTTATATCGATGGGTCCGGTTAAAAAAAAAAAAACTTTTTATTTTATTTTACTTACACCTACCAACACACGCATACACATACATATACACACATATTCTCGCGGTTAAGTTATGTAAAAGAGATAGTCTAATCATTTATTGCATTGAATTAAAGAGATAGGTATAGAAGTATTTATTACAAGACAATATAAATATGGGGAAACGCGCTGTCATCTGTAGTGATTTAAAATCGAAAGTAAATGGTGGTTCAGTAACTGTATTGGACAAATCGTATGAGGGTGCTAAGCGTATGAAAAACAAAAATAGTTTTAATGAATTATGCCCATTTAATGATATTGATAGCGTGGGCAAATTTGAATTGAGTGACATTGACGAAGAAGATATAGAACTTTTAGATAAGCTTAGTGCAACTGTAACAATATATAAAAGATATATATATATATATATATATAAAAATCATGACAAACATGATAAGTTGTTCAGAGTTTGTGAAACAAATTTGAAAATTTCTAATAGAAAACAAGGAAAATATATTGGACGAGCATTTAGAGGTGATAACAGCATGTTATGCGAAAATAAACCAATTCAAAGACCTTTATACTACTACATATGAGAACGGACATCAAGGCACTGTATGATGCATGTGTTCAGACAGCAGTCAGGATAAACTAGATACTTGTGCATGTTTTATGATGGAAAACATGATAATACGTATAAAAAAATTAATGTTACTATATAAACGTTTCAAATAAAAAGCATTCAACCAAATCTTGATTAGTATCATTTCTGTAGGAAAACAATCGTTTTCAGTAAAATTTAAAATGCTTTATTTTATTAAATAGCTAAGGATTGGTAATAAAAGTAAATTCAGTTTTGTTCAATCAAGAAATTAGGCACACAAATCGTTGAACTACACTTTTCTCTGACTCCACCTGTATCTATCTGTCTCTTCCTCTTTCCAATATGTCAGTTCTTCAACTTCCTTCTTTTTTACGATTGGCAGACGTCAATCGTTGACCGGGTGTTCCTATAAAATCGGCCATCCTGCAACATTCCTCGGCCTCGAGGAATGGTCAACCCCTTAACATCTTTCTTATTCTATTCAGCTGTTAATTCTTAGTCATCTTCATCGCCGTCATCGTTACTTTCGTCATTGGATTCATCTTCGTCTCCATTATTGTCGTCGTCACCTTAACCATCTTCACGTAACCATCTTCTTTGTTTGGTCTGGGTCTTCATCTTGGATTTACTAGGACATCGGGGTTTCTCGTCACATTTGTTATTAAAGTTCTTGAACGTCAGGTGTTTTTATCATTGTCGCATTTGGTTATATGTCCATCAGGTATTTTTGTATTACAGATAGCTCAAGTCACTAACAGATGTTTCTTCTTCAGAGGTTTCATCATCTTCACCGCTCCAGGGCTTCATATGGTCCGCTGAGGTCGTTGTCGTTCTCGGTCCCTCTTGGTTCCCAATCTTACGAACTCTGTAGCGTTCATTTGGCGAAACATGTGTGATACGATAAGGTCCCATATATTTCGGATATAGTTTTAAACCAGGACCAAATTGAGTGCGCTTAACCGCAACCAAGTCGTTTACAGCATATTGGCGAGCGGCTTTCCGTTTCTTCTTGTAGTCACGAGCGTTCTCTCTTGAACCAAACGTATACCCTCGCGGGCATCTTCTCTTACACAGTTACGGTCCTCATCAAAAGCCTTTAGGATTTCCTCGTCTACATACCTTTTAATATTAGCATCGGTCCTTGTCTTCATCTTAATCCCTGTTAGTACCTCGAACGGACTTCTTTTAACAGATCGTTGATAGCTTGAGTTCATTAGCATTTGAAGTTTATAAGTGTAACGATACCACTTGCATGGATCCTCAATGGAAAGCTTGGTCAACACTCCAATAATGGTCCTGTTGATTCGTTCCACCTGTTGTTGAATTCCTTCCATCTCACAATATTCTGCGAAGTTACTAGAGGTGAAGGTCGTACCGCGATCTGAGATGATTCTGGATGGATTCCCAAAGATGACCTTTTGTTGTTCCAGCTTACTGATCACTTCCGCTGTTGATGTCGACTTGCAGGGGTAGATCCAAACGAATTTGGAGAACGCATCCACCACGCAGAAAATGTACCTATAGTTTTTGTTGGTGGAACTTAAGGGACCAAGGTGATCTACGTGGTATGTGTCAAGAGGATGTTCAAACTTGGGTATCGAATGTAGGTAACCCTCTTGTTTACCAGCTTTTCGGTCACTCAGAATACAACGGACACAGTTTCTCCTCACAGCGTCGATTCGATTACGTAGATTTTGGATGAAGTACTCCTTGCACAAAATTTCTTCTGTTTTTTTGGCGCCGAAATGACCTTCTTCATGCATTGATTTGATAACATCTCTGGCCATTCCTTTGGGGATGCAAAGTAGCTTGTTCCCTTTGCCGTCATCCTTATAAAGTATGTTATGTTCAACAAAGAAACTATCGTAGGGTCCACTCTCGAGACCTCTCTTAATTGCTTTGAAACACTCGTCTCCTTCTAGTGCCAATTGAATGCGGGAAAGGAATTCACTTGAGATGATCATACTGGTGAAATTCCGGCTGAGAGCATCCACATGTTTCATCCTACAGCCAGGGCGATGTTCTAATGTGTAATTGTAATCTTGGAGTAGTAGAGCCCAACCCGCGACTCTTGGAGGAACGTCCTTCTTTTCCATTGTTGCCTTGAAAGCCGCGCAGTCAGTTACAATTTTAAAGTTGATGCCAAGTAAATAAGTACGCAGTTTCTTTAGAGCGCTGACAATGGCTAACACCTCCAATTCGTAGCTGCAGTATCGTTCTTGCGCGGGGCTGGACTTCTTGCTAAAGAAATAAACTGGGTGAAACTTTCCGTCATCGTATTTCTGCATCAAAATTGCCCCAAAACCCCACTTAGATGCATCCGTATGTAGTTCAGTTTCGGCGTGTGGAGAATATAACTTAAGGACGGGTTTGGAAACCAAAACGTGTTTAAGCTGCTCAAATGCAGTCTTCTCAGGAAGTCCAAACTTAAAATGTTGATCCTTCTTTAAAAGTTGCGTCAGCGGTCTGGCAATGATGGAATAGTCCTTGACGAATTTCCGGAAATAGCCTGTGAGACCCAGGAAGCTCTGAACCTTTTTGATGGATAGTGGCTCAGGAAAATGTTTAATTGCTGTTATTTTCAGTTCAGATGGCTGAATTGAACCTTTCGAAATTTTGTATCCCAAGTACTCTATGGTTCGACAAAGAGGCTGACATTTCTGCCATTTTATTTTCAGACCATACTTCTCAGCATGAGTCAGAGTTTCTCTAAGTCGTTCCATGCACTCCTCGTCACTTTTCCCCATAATAATAAGGTCGTCTATGTATATAAGCAGGTATCCTTTCTTGATCAGGGGCTGGAATACCGTTATAATGAATTTCTGGAACACTGTCGGGGATGTGCAAAGGCCGAATGGCATTCGTAAAAACTCCCACTGTCCCGATGGGGTCACAAACGATGTGTAACGGATGCTCTCCTCGGACACGTGGACATGAAAAAATCCGTTTTCAAGATCTAAGGTGCAGAAAACGTTCGCCCCGCTTAATGAATCAATCTGATCCTCAATCAATGGAAGAGGATAATGGTCTCGGACTACTTGTTTGTTGAGGCGCCTGTAATCGATACACAGACGTTTTGAGCCATCTTTCTTATTGGCTAGTACTACAGGGCTAGAGTAATCCGATGCGCTGGGCCGAATGATGCCTTCATCCAACCACTTTGATACTTGGTCATCCACGATGCGCTTCTCCAATGGAGCAAGGCGCCTAGGAGGCTGTGATATAGGGACGTCAGATCGAAGCACTAAACTCATCTTCACATTAGTTGTGTCTTCCTCTTTCGGTTCATAATTGGACACTACGGTTTCAATATCATTCTTAAAATGTATATTGCCTATGTTAAGAGCGTTCGGTGCATCTCCCATTCCAACTTGAAAAACGTAGTTGGGCATGTTTTGACATTCGCTTATAAAAACGCCGCTTTCAGCAAGATGGATGCTTTTCCCCACTAACACATCCTTACCGATGATTAGAGGTGCCTGCATTATCGAATCGGTCATGATGTGCACATTCGCTTTGCATTCGCAGTTGTCAATTTTGAGATCAGCCTGAAAATAACCAAGTGTTTAAACACAATGTTTCGAAAGTCCTCTTACCGGCAAACATTTCTGGACCACAGGAGGTGCTCCCAGCTTAATGTAGACGTCGCTTCTAACCAACGTTAGGTCGCTTCCAGTGTCCACCAATCCCTTGACGCAGACTCCATTCACCGTAATCTCCTTCATTGCATCTGGCACGGAAAGATTGACAACGTTCGCTTTCTTTACAGGATCCTTTTTTTTTGGGCAATCGGGTGCTTTATGGCCAAATTGATTGCAATTGAAGCACTTCGGTTTTCCTTCACTGCACAAGTTGCTTTTGTGACCACGTCGACCGCAATTATAACAACGTCCCTGCTTGCTGTCTGTTGATTGATGATGAGTCGTATTTGTTTTCGGCAGACTTTGTTTAAATTTAAGGTAAAGTGCCAACTTTTCTCGAAACTGTCTCATGTCCTTAGCACCATACAACATGATCTTGTTCATTGGTGTATCGTCGATTCCATCAACGACGTAAGAGATGATCGAAGAGTCTTCTATCCGACCTCTGGCTCCTATCTCGCGCATCGAAAACAAATAGTCATGAGCAGTTTCACCTTTATTTTGTCGCCGCTGTGCTAGTCTTTTGTGAACGTCTGCAACACACACTCTTTCCGAAAATTCCTCCGTCAAGAACTCTTTAAGCTCGGACCTTGTTGATATTCTCGGACTTGATCTGACCGCCAACTTAGCTGAACCTTTCAGCAATCGTCTCCCAAAGAGTACTGTCTCAATATCTGTCCATCCCATCGTTTGCGCCGCCTGTTCAACATCTTGTATCCAGCTACACACATCATGCTCGTCATTACCAGTGAATTCTGGGACAACCGCCGCAACATCTTCAAAGGATAAGTTGGACCTGCTCCGTAGCTTCAACATTTCGGCTTCCATGGATGTTTTAAGAAGTGACAGTTGCATTCGCAAGTTTTCTTCATCTGGACTTTCCTTCAACCCACTGCTATTCATGCTTGTTGATGCTTTCTCCTCCCTTGCAAGTATTTCCTCTTCTTTTTTCAATAAAGTTTTTTCTTTTTCAGTCAGTAAACGTAATTTTTGTTCAGCTTCTTCCTGTCTTCTTTCGATGTCTCCAAATAACAGCGAAATGTCTTTTTCAGTTTCTGCTATTCCGGTGCTATTCCTCACATCTTTCGACATTTTTCGTCTTTTTTCTTTTTTTTCCGTTACTATGACTTCTTGTGCTTTTTTTCTTTTATTTTTTTTTTCTTTCTGTGTATTTGTATGTATGTCTAATCTCTTGATTGAAATTAGCTATGGCAATTATTATCGACTTTTGGTTTTAATTTTCGGAATCCCGGTTGAGCCCCCAGATTTTGTAGGAAAACAATCGTTTTCAGTAAAATTTAAAATGTTTTATTTTATTAAATAGCTAAGGATTGGTAATAAAAGTAAATTCAGTTTTGTTCAATCAAGAAATTAGGCACACAAATCGTTGAACTACACTTTTCTCTGACTCCACCTGTATCTATCTGTCTCTTCCTCTTTCCAATATGTCAGTTCTTCAACTTCCTTCTTTTTTACGATTGGCAGACGTCAATCGTTCACCGGGTGTTCCTATATTTCAATCTTCTTTCAGTGAGTTGTTCGCAGTATCTAAACAAAACCAAAAAAAAAAAAAATGGCAAGAAAAAAAAAACGCAGAACATGATTAAACTTGTCCCCCCATGAAATCAGCGAAGCATAGAGAGAGAGAAGAGATGATGCTTTGTTTTGTAATATGAAATCACATTCATTCATTCATTCAAATAACGCCGATAAAATCGCCCCCGAAACCATCACCACCAACAACACACATCGCTTATAAAAATTTTAAATAAAAAAAAGCAAATGTTTTATTTTTATTTTTTTTTTTTTATTTTTTTGTTTAGAAATATAAAAAATAACTTTTTTATTTTTTATTTCTTTTGTTCTTCTTTTCTTTCGGACCAGGCACTAAACCCCCTTTGCTGTGAAGAAAAAAAAGAGTATTACCTCTAGATGTAATTTGATACATCCTTCAGCAATGGGGGGAGGGGGTCCATGTCGTACATCTCTATAGAGGCAATGTCCTCCATTGCCTCTAGAAGGTGTACGAGAGCTTTGAGTTTGCTGAAGGAGTTGTTCAACTCATTCAGCAAAGTCCTACTCTGGGCTACTAACTGCGGGTGTTCCCAGTTTTTGGTTTCGAAATTGTTGATATAGGGTCGATATTGATTTTAATTCCGTCCATTGTTCTGGGGGGGTGAAAGAAACTGTATACATAGATATATTTTATTAATATGATATATATAAAATATCTTACCTGACTTACTTTCTTGTTCTATCTAAAAAAAGTGGGGGTGGAAGTAATTGTATACATAGATATATTATATATATATATATATATATATGTATAAAATATATTACCTGATTTATTTTATACTTCGAGCTCCCGCTGCTCCGTTATTATTACAAATGAAACTTTGAATACGAAATTCCCTATTTATATATACAAAATTTACCGTCAATTTTGTTTAGCTCTTTTTTTTTTTGACCGTTGTCATATCGGCCTACCATATAATATCAACAATCGTGGGGATGCTGCTAAAGCGATGGTTTATCCAGCTAATTGATTTACTCGGAATTGATGTGTGTTGATAAGATGATTTCCTGGAGATGATCGGGTTCAGATTTAAGTGTCCTGGCTGTTGTTGATATTATTATCTCTGCAAAATATAAATAAAACACTACGCGCGATCCGCTTATTTGAAACTACACTACGCATGATAACAACACGCTATCACCCATAACAAACAATTGGGCGACGCAGCCGGTCACTAACCTTACACTCCAACAGATCGATTTACTCGGAATCGATGGCGATGGTTTATACAGCTAATTGATTTACTCGGAATTGATGTGTGTTGATAAGATGATTTCCTGGAAGATGATCGGGTTCAGATTCAAGCGCAATGTCACATTGAACAGGAACTTCCCCTATTTATATATATGGGGATGCTGCTAAAGCGATGGTTTATCCAACAGATCGATTTACTCGGAATCGATGTGTGCTCTCCTTCTCTTACGAAGATCTAACGCATAACGATATACATAATGATCTTCCATTTTGTCCCGAAAATATGAAAATATGTTTACAACGGGAACTAAAATTCCTAAGCTAATTGCCAATAGAATTGATCGATGTTAAGAAGTATAAGCAAACTTACCAAATTAACATATCTTAAACTGTACGGGGGAGGAAAAAAAAAAAAAAAAACGCAGAACATGGTTAAACTTGTCCCCCCATGAAATCAGCGAAGCATAGAGAGAGAGAGAAGAGTGAATCCAAACTCGGCACACGCTACTCGGCATAGTGAAACTCGGCACACGCTACTCGGGACGCTTTGCGCGTAACAATATGTACATATCTATTGCTATTCTAAATACGTCACATGATAACGACCTTGCAAGCACACAAAACCACACCACAGATAGCGACTAAATCCTCCGACAAAACCAGCACGCGACGAAAACACAACAGAGATAGCGCCTGAATCCCCATACATTTCCTAACCGCAACGCAAAACAACTTAAATAAACAAATTAAATAGCGCTGTTCGCACTGATTAATTGTTGCTTACAGAACAATTTAATGTAATGGGTCATTTGTTTATACTATTCCAGTAATATTTATATATATATGTGTGTGTGTATGTATGTATATGTATTTGAAACGCTAAGAAATATTTATAGATACATGGATACGTAACATATACTGTTGGTCGATCACGAGAGTCCACTAGCGTTTATACAAAATAAAATTTCTCTCTTCGATCCGAGCTCGTATGTCGTGTTGGTCGATTACAAGAGTCCACTTGATATATTTTTCTAACCAAAACTTTATTTTTGTATGCTGCATGTCGTGTCGCGAAAACATGTCGATCGCAATATTTTTCCCTTCATACCAAAAAGCGCCTGAACCGCTTCATACCAAAACCCTTCATACCATCGCTCGTATGTCGTGTTGGTCGATCACGAGAGTCTGCTAGCGTTTATATAAAACATATCATACATATCTATTGCTATTGCTATTCTAAATACGTCACATGAAAACGACCTTGCACGCACACAAAACCACAACACAGATAGCGACTTAATCCTCCGACAAAACCAGCACGCGACGAAAACACAACAGAGATAGCGCCTGAATCCCCATACATTTCCTAACCGCAACGCAAAACAACTTAAATAAATAAATTAAATAGCGCTGTTCGCACTGATTAATTGTTGCTTACAGAACAATTTAATGTAATGGGTCATTTGTTTATACTATTCCAGTAATATTTATATATATATATGTGTATGTGTGTGTGTGTATGAAATATTTATAGATACATAGATATGTAACATATACTGTCAAGAATGAATCAATCACATCCACTTTTAATATGCGAAAGTATTTCCACGTTGATTCACACACAACACAGATAGCGACTGTGGGGTGGCCGTGGTGCAGTGGTTAACATCATCGACCGCCGAGCGGAAGGTTGATGATTCAAATTCGCTTCATAGCCAAGAAAAAGTGATTCCTATACGGACAAAAAGTATGCAACGCAGTTGTGAATGGAAAGTGACCAGACGTACTGCTGCAGGCATAACATTCACAGTATAAGGTCAACCGAAATTCATCCTCTGCGAATGCAATACTAAAGTGTTTGAACGAGTTACTACGGACTATAACCAACGCAGAATTTGGTCGGCTCTCGTCCTATGTAGGTCTAGGACAACCACCCCTGAGAGTAGTGAACGAACATCAACGACCCCAACCTCTGCACTCCGTTCAGGTTGTGTGTGTCAACACATCATAAGAGAATATAAAAACTGTTGAACCTGCGCGAGTCTCTAAAAAAAAAAAAAAAAAAAAATTGCGACTAAATCCCCATACATTTCCTAACCAAAACACAAAATCAACTTAATAAACAAATTAAATAGCGCCAGAACCCCCATATATTTCTGCAAAATATATATATATATGTAAATCACTACAGATGACAGCGCGATTCCCTAATGCGTAACAATATGTACATATCTATAGCTAATACATAGATATGTATATAGTTTATCTGTTCCCCTTAAAATTGAATGCTATGTGTTAAAGCGCAACGCAAAACAACTTAAATAAACAAATTAAATAGCGCCAGAACCCCTTCATACCAAAAAGCGCCTGAACCGCTTCATACCAAAACCCTTCATACCATCACATATCTATTGCTATTACATAGATATGTATATAGTTTATCTGTTCCCCTTAAAATTGAATGCTATGTGTTAGTAGATCTTCGTAGCCTTGCGTAACAATATATACATATATATTGCTATTCCTATTCTAAATACGTCACATGATAACGACCTTGCACGCACACAACCAGCACGCGACAAAAACCAACTTAAAATAGCGCGAGAACCGCCATACATTTCCTAACCGAAACGCAAATTCACAACTTAAATAAACAAATTAAATAGCACCAGAACCCCTTCATACCAAAAAGCGCCTGAACCGCCATACATTTCCTAACCGACCGCAACGCAAAACAACTTAAATAAACAAATTAAATAGAGCCAGAACCCCTTCATACCAAAAAGCGCCTGATACCCTTCATACCAAAAAGCGCCTGAACCGCTTCATACCAAAACCCTTCATACCATCGCTTCATACCAAAACCCTTCATAACATCGCTTCATACCAAAAAGCGCTTGAACCGCTTCATACCAAAAAGTGCCTGAACCGCCATACATTTCCTAACCGCAACGCAAATTCACAACTTAAATAAACAAATTACATAGCGCCAGAACCCCTTCATACCAAAAAGCACCTGAATCACTTCATACCAAAACCCTTCATACCAAAAAGCGCCTCAACCGCTTCATACCAAATCCCTTCATACCATCGCTTCATACCAAATCCCTTCATACCATCGCTTCATACCAAAAAGCGCTTGAACCGCCATAAACATACTACTTATAATAACCAAATAGTAATAATCATACTTACTCCTCAATTCTCCAAATTAACCTTTTCACGCTTACTTTTTGAACCCTTACCCACAATCCATAACAAAACCATATACTTAAAAAACCATAATATTATTGTTGACCAAAATAACCGTATGTATGATAGCAATGTTAAAGACAAACTAAAAAACAACCCAATTGAAATAGAAGACCTATGCATTAAAAATATTATATTGCTCAAAGAAGCCGACTGTAATATACTAGAGAATGACGTTGAAGAAGTAAAAGAAAGACTAAAGAACTCTATCATAATTGTAATAGTTTAAGCGTAAATATAAGCGGAACTAAACTTATTCAGTTGACCAATTGTTCCATTAGAATAGAAGACGATAAGTTCTCCAATTCTAACAAGGAAATTATCGATCATTTTATATTACCAAACTTCCTCATTAATGTCAACCCAAAACTCATAATCCCAAATATAAAACTAGAAGAAATCCACTTTAAAAATATACAAAATCGACTCAAAATCTTAGAAATAGAAAGCAAAAACCATTATAAGAATATTGAAAATATCTCCTTACATATTGTAATATACACATTGTTTATTATAATCTTGATAATAGGCTACAGAAGATATTTTGTAAGAAAACTGATTGTAACAAGTTCGTCGGAGCCTCACACCAACAAGGGGGGAGTTATATCAGAAAACCCAAATATAATATAACTATATATGTATATTCAACATAACACATAAACATACACGACTATTGTGACATGCATAGGAACAGTGCAATGATCGCCCAAAAGAATAAAACCAATTATAATATAAACACGACTATTGCGACATGCATAGGAACAGTACAATGATCGCCCAAAAGCTGACATTGTACCAAACACATGTAAACAGACCGACTATTGCGACATGCACAGTACAACGATCGCCCAAAAGCTGACAAACATAAACAAACTTGACCATTGCAACACACAAAGAACCGTTACAATGCCCGCCTAAAAGCTAACGTTGTAACAAACGTAAAACAAACAAATTGACACTCCATACCAAATATAGGTCACAGAAACACTTAAACACAAACCACAGAATATACGTGGTGATTGTATGTTCAAGTTCCAGACAAAGGCACTGACGCCAATGACCGACCCCACTTAACGCATTGCGACATCATCGCAATGCATAGGGAATCAAACTAAAGAAACACACTATATAAAGCTAAGAAAAACTCCCCATGTTATGTTATCGTGCTCCCTAGTTCTGATGTGTGCGGACATCGAGGAACTCTCATAAATAAATTAAATAAGTTAAATAAATTTTTTTAAGAAAGAACATCGTTTATTATTATGAACCCCTATATATCTGACACAAGACTCCCATGGGATGCTTACTCCAAGTACATGGAGTCACTGACCTTTCAGAAACTGAAGGAGATGTACTATACGTATTCTTCGGAGCTAAAGGAACGGTTGGCAAGCGCAGATAGTCACAATCATTCGGTGAGTGCCTCTAGTAGTTCCTCTACAGGCAAGGCCCCGCCGATTGAACTGAAGCTGCCGGCTATTAAAATTCCAACCTTCTCGGAGTCATTCCCTGAGTTTAAAAGCCTGTTCGAGAGTCTGGTAAACAAGAATTTAGCAATTCCAGATTGCCATAAATTGCACTATCTCAAGGCTAATTTGAGTAGTGAAGCGGCCAGACTCCTATGAAATACGTCTGCTGAAGGTAGCTTCGAATCCGCATGGGCTCTTTTGGTAAAGCGCTACCAGAATCTACGCTTACTAAAAGACAATGCATTCAAGCTTATATTTGATCAGCCACCAATAAAGGATCAGACAGCCGACAAGATTCAACTTCTACTGGACACCACGAATGAAGCCAAGCAATCGCTCCAAAACTTAGGAGTTCCAGTTGGATTATGGGAAGATGTATTAATTTTCCATACTGTTCGAAAGCTCCCACTAACTACTCGGAGGCAATGGGAAGTACATATTGCTACATATGTGGACTATCCAACGTATGCGGTTCTAGCAGATTTTCTGTTAATGAGGGCCCGTACGTTGGCAGTACATGAACATGCTTCAAATTTAAGGCACTAAATCCCAAACGACGTCAGGAGGTAGTCAAGAAACACAAATTATGTTTCAACTGCACAACGACGCATTCAAGGTAGAGACGGGTACTATTGGCAGGTCCTCAACCACGATGGCTTCGTCAGATGAGCAGCAATCACCACCTCTTCCCCAGGCATCCGCAGCTTCCACTAGATTTGCTTCAGCACATAACGCTCACATCGTTGGTAATAGTGCCACTCAGACAATTCTGTTGGCCACTGCACTAGTAAGAGTCGAGACCAACACGGGCAAATTCATAGTGCTGCGAGCACTCATCGATCCTGGATCGGAAGCATCTTTCATCTCTGAGTCTGCAGTTCAACAACTACAGCTCAAACGAGAGAAAAGCTACGTGAACGTTCTTGGGGTTGGGGTAACTGTTGGAAACAAGATGGAGAAAATAATACAACTAGGAACACATCCACATAAGACGAAGTTTATTCACGGAATGAAACAGAATAAAGTTGTTACAAGCGTGTTCGATAAGTGTTCGTTAAAGGTACTGAGTTGCCAATGGAACTCATAACAATTCAATCTCTAATACGACCACTCAAATCATTACCTTTAAATAACTTTAACATTAATTCAAATATTCATTTTAAGAACCCAAGTTTCAAAGATAAATATTCATGCTTAGACATTTGTAAAATGTTGGTAAGTACATCAGCGATCATATCATTAGTTGGAACAAAGTTTATTTTTATCAAAGACTTAGTATAAATTTCCCGAACGTAATGATACTTAATGTCAATGTGCTTAGATCTTGCATGGAAAACTGGATTTTTAACTAAATGCTGTGCACTTATGTTGTCTCCGTTTAATATAGTAGCACCTCTCAGTGAAAAACCGAACCCAATCTCTTCTATTAGGCGCCTCAGGTATACCCCCTCCTTTGTAGCTGCTCCTATTGCCATGTACTCGGCCTCGGTACTGCCGAGCGCCACTGTATGCTGCTTTCGGGACTCCCAGGATATAGCTGCACCAGCAAGTAGAAAGACATATCCAGTATACGACTTTCGATCGTTGACACAATTAGCCCAATCAGCATCTGCAAAACCTTGAAGAGCGTCACCAGTCTTCCTAAACGAGAGTTTATAGTTTACTGTATTAGAAAGATATTTCAAAAGATGTTTAGCAGCTGTGATGTGTTCTTGATACGGTTCTGCATTAAACTGAGCCAATCTGTTCACGGCATGCTGAATATAGGGCCTTGTTGATATTGCTAAATAGATCAAAGATCCGATGAGAGACTGGTATTGCTTTTCATCTACCCGTTGGCTTTTTGGATTTTCTGGGCGTTTCCTAAGAACGTCTCCTGGATACAACGGAGTACTGCATTTTCTTGTAAAATTCATATTATGCTGTGTTAAAGATTCCGGATATATTGCTCCTGAGATAAGCTGATAGATACCGTGGTTTGATCCTTTTCGAGGCCAATGCCCATGAAAAAATCAATTGGGCTTTTATCAACGACGTCAAAAGCCAAACCTATTGCTTGCTTTATATTGATTACGCTGCTTTTCTTTGAAAATGCAATGATAAGATCGTCGACATATACAGCGATAATATTTTTATGTCCGTTTTCGTTCTTCGTGTACACACACGAATCTGTGGAACAACGTTTGAATCCGAGAGACGTCAGTGCTTCATCTAACTTGGTGTTCCATTCGCGACCGGCTTGCTTCAACTCGTATATAGCTTTTCTCAGCCTGCAAACCTTTTGGCCACTAGGATCTTCTTCGAAATTCTCAGGTTGTTCCATATATATCTCTTCCGTCACTTCGCCGTTTAAGTACGCTGATGAGACGTCAATATGGTGAACTTCCAGATCATATTCAACGGCTAACGCTAAAATAAGGCGAATGGTGGAGTACCTTACAACTGGCGAGAAAGTTTCCTTTGCTACAAGTCTTGCCTTATATCGAATCGGGTTTCCATCCTTATCATATTTAATTGTGAACACCCACTTAGATTTAATGGCATGACGATTCGTTGGCAGCCCAACTAAGTCCCAGGTCTTATTTGATTTCAAGGAATTATACTCACATTTCATCGCCTGTAGCCATTTATGTGCATCTGGTCCGCTTAGAGCTTCTTTTACTGTTAAAGGACTATCGCACAGCTTTAAATTATCAATAAAACAATTGTATTTTATCTTATTTAAACGTGGTCTAAGGTTCCTGGCCTCAACTGCATGTTTCCTATAATCCTTGCTGCCATCATCTCTCATTCCATCGTCCTCAGCATCCATCAAGTCGAGATAGCCAATCTTTACACTTCCTTTGTCATCATGCACACCATGGTTATCTGCACCATTTTTATCGTCATTGGTAATGCAGTCATCATCTCCGATTATTTTGCCGTCATTACCATAGCCCATTAACATGCGGTCCTTAATCTTTGCTTGATCGAAATTAATTTAATTTTCTATAAATCTGACATCCCTACTTTTACAGATAGTCTTCATCTTGGGGTTGTAGAGTCTATATGCCTTCGACTCACTAGAGTAACCAACCATGACACATTCTATTCCTCTTTCTTGAAATTTCGCTTTCCCTTGCCTTTTGTCTAATCTGAATGCTTTGCATCCGAAGACGCGAAGATGTCCAACGAATGGCTTTCGCCCATACCAGGCTTCGTAGGGTGTCTTAAAGTTGAGTAATTTGGTTGGAGAACGATTTCGCAAGTATACCGCTGTATTTACTGCTTCTGCCCACAACGAGTCGGGCAGATCACTATCAAGCAGAAGGCACCTAGCCATTTCTGTCACAGTTCTATTCATCCGTTCAGCGATACCATTTTGCTATGGAGTATACTCTACAGACAACTGCCTCCTTATTCCCTCGGCGGCCAAGTGCTTATTAAAATTAACGTTGACGTACTCACGCCCATTATCACTTCTGAGGCATTTGATTTTGCAGGATGTCTCTCGCTCAACCTTGGCTTTAAATATTTTAAACGCATCAAAAATATCGGATTTTGCTTTAAGGAAGTACACAAATACTCTCCGACTAAAATCGTCAATGAATAAAGCAAAGTACCTTGCGCCCCCTAATGAACTAACTCTCATTGGCCCGCATATATCTGTATGCACAATCTCTAATTTCTGGTTGCTCTGTATCTTATTTAGTGTTGGAAATGCTGAACTACACAACTAGGCTCTGAAGCAAACTTCACACTGAATTTTCTCCGGGACACGACTTAAACGCAATCCTTTTACCATCTCTTGGCCATGCAAATCTCGCAAACTCTTATAATTTAAATAGCCGAAACGTGCATGCCACAGTAAATAATCATCGAATTTTGTCATTCAAAAAACTTTTGAATTGTGTTTGATATTTAACAGATAAAGATCATCATATTTCTCAGCATGCAAGACCAGTTTATTTTTGCTATCGTAAATACCGGCACCAGAGTTGTTGAAACGAACAGAATAGTTTTTCTCAGCGGCTTTGTTAATCGATATAAAATTGGTTTTTAATTGGGGAATAAATAACACCTCTTTTAGCTCAATCGTTCGATGATCTGTTCCAATTAGGACGGACCCAATACCCTTCGATTCGATTGAAAAATCTGCTGCAAGTTGAATTTTCTCAATATGTGACCGAATTGAGTTGAATAAACTTGTATTGCAACATATGGGAAGTTGAACTGCTGTCAAAAACCCAATGGTTTCTATCCAGGATAGAAGAACTGTGGATATTCAACATTTTTGTTGTTTTTTTGTTGAAGGCTTCTGCTATCCGCTGGAGCACTCAGACGCAAGCACTGGTCCATTGTACTCCATTGTACTTGTTTGCCGGAGAAAAATTTGAAGAAGCTTCAGTGATGTAGAGCTAAGGGATTCGGCACACACCACGTCGGCTCCAAGGGTGCGCCACCGTATGCGAGCAAAGGCGGGACAATCACAGAGGAAATGCTCTGCAGTATCATCATCCTCTTCACCACATGCAGCACAGGTAGGCGTCTCACTGATGCCGAGCACGTAGAGATGCTTGGCAAAAGTGTAATGGCCCGTGATAACTCCCACAAGCCTTCTGCAGTCGATTCTCCTTAAAGACAGGAGGAATGCTGCGGATTTTTCGCAGACATCAGGGCGTACGCGCTTAGTCATCCTGCAACCTGGACAATCCCTCCATCTACGGTTGTGTGTATTAAATACACAATCGTTAATGTAGGAATTTACCGTGGACGCAGGTAGACCTAGAGCGGGTTCAGGTCCTGAGAAGCTCTCCTCTGAACCCATTCTAGCGAGTTCATCAGAGATCTCATTTCCTGGAATCCCAGAGTGACCCGGAACCCATACAAGCCTCAATGAATTTAGTCTGCCGACTCTGTTCAAGAAGGACTTGAGTTCAAGCACTAATTTGGAGCTAGTTAAGGGGTTACACACAGCTTTTAGTGCAGCTTGGCTGTCACTACAGACGCATATGCTTTCCCCCTTCCACCTGTGCTTCACAACATAGTGCATGGCCATTAGGATTGCGTATGTCTCTGATTGGAAGACAGATGCATACTTTCCTAACGAGAAGTGCAGTCGGATGTTTTCGCGTTCAAAGAAGACTCTAGCACCGGACCCCCGCCCAGACCTGGAGCCATCCGTGAAAATGCGAAGACTATCCTTTCCAGGTTCAGTATTCAGCCATAGCCAATCCTGACGCCATGGAAACTCGACTGTGAAATTACGACGCAATAGGATGACTGGCGTCAATGCGTCAGAAGGCATGCCCATGAGAATGGGGTCGCAGGACAATTCTTGCGCAAGGACACCGCTATTCCTATGCGAGTTGTACCAAAAGCCATTTCTCTTCAGACGAGACATGGCTTTCAGAGCACACCCTCTGATAAATATATCAAGAGGTAGAAGGTTCATCATAGCATCAAGAGCAGCGCCCGGCGTGCTGGGGAAAGCCCCCGTGCAGCTGAGACAAACCGTTCTTTGGAGTTTGGTGAAAGAGGCTATGACGTGTTTGCGTTTTAGTCTGTTCCACCAGACAACCGATGCATATGAGATTATAGGTCTTATCATTGCCGTGTAGAGCCAGAGGACCTTTGCCGGCGATAAACCCCATGTTTTGCCAAAAGCTCCTTTGCATTGCAAGAAAGCTGACAGCGCTTTGGTGGTCCTTGACTCAACATGCCTTGACCAGAGAAGCTTACTATCTAAGATGACTCCTAGATACTTAGCCTCCTTGGATATCGGGATGGAAGTGCCTTTTAGTACCAGCTGAGTCATGTCAGTATTTTTCCTTCTTTTCTGCATCAGCTGTCAATGTCCTGTGCATGAGCATAGCTTTGATCCAAAGGACCAGTGCGCCATGATGTCTGGCAGCGTTGCACATGCTGTCAAAAGTTGCGTTATCAAAAGCTCCCTCAATGTCGATGAAAATGCCCAGCGCGTACTCTTTCCTTACGAGCGCGCATTCAATTCGCCCTACTAGGTTCTGAAGCGCAGTCTCGCAAGAATTTCCGTGCTGGTAAGCATGTTGCATCTCCGAAAGAGGGTGCATTCGAAGGGCAACCTTGCGCACGTGCAACTCTACCAGTCTCTCCATGCTTTTCAGCAGGAAGGATGTTAGACTGATTGGTCTGAAGCTCTTGGCAAGTGAGTAGTCCTCTTTTCCTATTTTGGGAATGAAGACCACTTTCACTGTGCGCCAAGGAATGGGTATGTGAGCAAGTGCTAGACTAGCAGTGAATATTCTTTTCAAAGTAGGAAGCAGCTGCCTTATACCTTTTTGCAGCATAACAGGATATATTCCGTCGATACCCAGCGATTTGAAACCATCGAAGGATGCCACAGCAAATTCAATGGCTTCAGTCGTAACCACGCGCGACGCAATATACTAGCTACGCCGAGTTGTTTTCATCGTTTCAGTTGCAGTTTCCCTTGAAGGAAACGGCAACGAGCCGATGTCGATCTGATCTCCCGGGAAATGAGTCTCAAACAGTAAACTAAGAGTTTACGCTTTAGACTCAGTAAAGGTACCATCAGATTTTCTGAGTGCATCTAGCTTTGTCGGTTTTCCCCGTTTGAGGACTTTAACCAACTTGCTAGTTGCACTCAGAGACTTGATCTCTTCGCAGAAGGTCCTATAAGAATCGTTCTTCGATTTACGGATAAGTTTCTTATATTCTTTCTGCTTCGACCGATACTTATTCCAGTCATCTTCCGAATTCGATTTGAGTGATCTATTCAGAAGAATTCTGGCCTCCCTGCGAAGACTTTGGAGCTAGGCATTCCACCAGCGGACCAATTATTCAACATACTGAATGAAGATGTCATATTTTTCTGGGAGCTTTTAGGTGCTGTGCATGATGACGAAAAATGTCCTCTTTTATGACAATTATAACACTTACTTTTTATTCGATGTCTTTGTTTCGGTTCAAGTGCTTGCTGTATTAGGAATGCAGATCCACTAACATCTTGTGGAATTTCCTCGCGACGTTTACCTTCGTCCAAAAGTTTTGTTTTAAGTACATTTAGAGGAGGTAAAGCATCTCTGGACTCGATGGCAACGACGAAATTTTCGAAGCTTTTCGGGAGACTGGATAGAAGAATGATGGCGAGCAGCTCTTCTTGAAGCTTTATATCTAATTCTATTAATTTATAGGCTGCATTGAAAAAATGTGTCTAATGATCGGAAACTACACCACCTTCATCAAGTTTTAATGATAGTAACTGTTTAAAAAACGTTATCTCCCTAGCGGGTCCGCTAGGTTGATGAATGTCCGACCATTTCGTCTAATTTGCAGTTTTTGATGTGGCTCAGCTGAGTTGGCTGCACACACAGCAGAATTGTTGCAAGAGCCTTCTCATCTTTTTTTGTCCAGTTGATAACAGCGTTCTGATTCTCGGCTGTTGGCTGCGGCTTGAGAGATTCCCCGGAAACATGTGACCAGAGTTCGGAGTGTATGAGGACTGACCTCATTGGGATCTTCCAGCAATCAAAATTATCGTTTGATAATTTGTCGATCTGGTACAACGAAGAAGTAATTTTCGCGGCGATATTTTCTTTTTACTTTTTTTTTATAAAAACACACAGCTTTAAATATTAATTACGCGCGGACCTGGGCCCATAACCTTTGTTGGAAACAAGATGGAGAAAATAATACAACTAGGAACACATCCACATAAGACGAAGTTTATTCACGGAATGAAACAGAATAAAGTTGTTTCAAGCGTGTTCGATAAGTGTTCGTTAAAGGTACTGAGTTGCCAATAGAACTCATTACAATTCAATCTCTAATAGTAACCAAAACAAATGTAGCCAAACATAGGGTTTCACTAATGCTTCATTCAAACCTCAAACCAAATTTCAAGATCCAACTCAATGCATTACAGCTCTCCTTCCCCCCGATAACATCTCCTTTAATGATTGGGCTCACATTCAAAACATCGAACTCGCTGACCCAACATTCAACAAGGCAGGCAAAATTGATGTTCTGCTAGGAAGCGATGCATACCCATCGATACATCGATGGATGGTATAACTCAAGGGAGGAAGGGCACACCATTGGCTCAACGAACAGAGTTTGGGTGGGTGTTGTCCGGACCTATCGCGTCAGTAACTCGGAACACAGTCACATCGCCCCACACCATCACAGAAGACCAGGGGTTAGAAAAAATGTTGCTAAAATTCTGGGAGCTGGAAGAGGGAGAGGATGCATCAGCGTCTGCCTGACGGCAAATACAAGGTCCGACTCCCATTCAAGGAAGGGAATCGTCCTCTCTTAGGTCTCTCTCATAAATCAGCCATGATACGCTACCTCCAATTAGAAATAAAATTCCAGTTGAACCCTGGTTTCCACAAGGAGTATGCCAGAGTATTCAATGAATACAAGGAGCTAGGACATATGTCCGAGGTAAAGCCGGGCTCAATTTTAGGTGGACATTACTATCCTCCGCATCACGCGGTCATGAAGGAGTCCACCACCAAGTTGCGGATTGTCTTCGATGCCTCTTGCAAGGCGTCAGATGAGACATCTCTAAATAATAACCTATTCATTGGTCCGAGGCTACAAGATGACAATGTCAACCATCTCGCTAGATTCAGAAAGCATCGATTCGTCTTTGTGGCCGATATCAACAAGATGTATAGACAAGTGTGGGTCTCGACTGAAGATTCCAACTATCAGTTGGTGTTGTGGGGAGATGAAAAGAGTGGCATCATTAAAACGTACCGATTGAACACGGGTACTTTTGGCACTGCGGCTGCACCATACTTGGCGGTTCGGACCCTATAACAACTTGCAGCTGACTAGAGAGATAACTTTCCTATAGCATCGAAGATCGCAGTTCAGAATTTCGACGTAGATAACGTCATCCATGGAGCAGACTCAGAAGAGCAAATCATGGAAATGCAACAACAACTCACTACAATGCTGAGAGGGGGAGACTTTCACCTACGAAAATAGGCCAGCAATAGCGAAACACTTTTAACATCAATCCCTAAAGTAGATCGGGAAGTTCAGCTGCCGCTTTCGTTCGACGAGGGCAATTCAATCAAAACGTTGGGAATTCAATGGAATCCTGGATCTGATACCTTAAAATTCAAATATTCTAGCCGAATTACAAAGAGAACTTTCCTCGCAGACATCGCGAGATTATACGACCCAATGGGATGGATCGTGCCTTGCATCATTCGCGGAAAACTACTTATGCAAGACATCTGGCAAGAGGGCATATCCTGGGATGACGAGCTTCCTGCAACTATATTAAAACATGGCACACCAACAAAACAGAACTAAACCATCTTAACAATATAGAGATTCCTCGATGGATATCCATGGCCAACGGGTCGCAGATTGAAGTGCAGGGATTATGTGATGCGTCGGAGAAAGCTTACGCCGCAGTTGTGTATGTTCGCGGTTGACACAATGGGTTGTGCCACAAGAATATTTTAAGACAGATGGAAAAAGCTGGAGTAAGAGAACCACTTCTGTCATGGTTTGAGAGTTACTTGAAAAAACGAACATATAAAGTTAAAATAAGAGACAGCCTCAGTGAAGAAATCCTCTCAGAACACGGAGTTCCTCAGGGCTCAAAATTAGGGCCGTTAATATTTATTTTATATATGAATGAGATGCTTACAGCTCTTAAACAAAGCACAGATTATGCATATGCAGATGATACGGCAATCATAGTTAATCATAAGCACGTTGAAGTAGCTGAACAAATAATGCAGAGAGAGTTCGATGTAGTAACAACATGGTGCCACGACAATGGATTGATCATAAACGCAAACAAAACTAGAGTAATGCACATACGCCCTGCGCACATTTTAAAACATAAAATAACAATAAAATTGCACAGTTGTTTACATAAGGTAAATAGTCATCAACTTCTTCGAACCGACGACGATTGCTCAACAATCCTGGAAAATGTAACTACATATAAGTACTTGGGTGTCATCGTCGACTACAACTTTAAATGGAGCTACCACATAGAGGCACTAACTAAAAAACTAAGGCAATCCGCCTTTGCTATTTTTCATCTTAGCAACCGATGCCCAGCAGCCGTGCTTCAGCAATGTTTCTTCAGCTTGGATGCGTCTCACTTGAGGTACGGCATTCTAGCATGGCGTAAAGCGCCGCAACTACAACAGCTAAATTCCCTGCATGCTAGCATCCAAAAGATGATAAAGAGGTCGCAACGTCAGCATGGTAAAAACGACAGACAGTTCCTAACAATACATCAGCTGTACAAAATGGAGATACTATCAACTTTCAGAGAAGACAACACATACAAGATACCAACCCAACAGGCAGTAAACACACGTAGGCGACAGCAAAACAAATTTTTGGTACGAGTACGGGCGTAGAAAATATGCAGTGGCTGTTCCAGCAACAATTCAACTTTAAGTAACCTTCCCAAAAAAATTTTTTTGAAAACTGTAAAGAGAATGTACTTAAACTCGAATGTATAGAACATTAAATTATCACAGTTGCTAGATATACATATAACTTATCCATTTCTGTAAATAATTTAAAAGAACGATTCTCTGCAGACAAGCCCAAAGGGCTTTGCAGATAAAACAATACAAATGTAAGATGTAATTGAATTGTAAGGATGTCTCATCTTATACTGGCAAAAACAAGAGTCGGGCCGCTTAGTAAGAAGTCTCTAGCGCAGCTTCTAAGGCACACAATCGCAACAATGGACTTTCATGAGGCGAAGATCTATGCTTGGTGTGATTCCCAAATAACACTAGCATGGATTAAGTCTCCACCATATATAAGAACAACTTTTGTAGCCAACCGCGTTGCCGAAATTCAAGAATTCACCGATCCAAATCGATGGAACTACGTCCCTTTCAAGGACAATCCAACTGACTAAGCCTCGAGAGGAGTATCACCAGCAGATCTGGTCAGACACCATCCATGGTGGCACGGTCCTGAATTTCTAGCCTCATAGGTGAGAAGCTTTTCATGACAATTTTACTACAGGGGGTTTTGTCAGAACCCCGCTGAGGAGAAACACCGTGAAAACACGTTCGATGACATGGCTGTGTCGGGATTCGATCTCGTGCCATCGGCGTCAGAGGCCAACACACTACCCACTGCACCACGGTGCATACTGAGGCTCAAATCACAAGTGAAGAGTTGCATCAACAACTGTTTAAAATGTTTCAGGCACGGAGCTACACAAATACAGGAGAGAATGGCAGACTTACCAGCACTCAGAGTCAACCCAGCTCGTCCTTTTCACTCCTTTAGATAGTCCACTATGCCGGCCCAGTACAGTTAAAACCGTGGAAGGGTCGCTGCAACAGAACGACGAAAGCGTATATCGCGATCTTCTTCTGCTTCTGCACAAAGGCAGTCCACCTGGAATTGGTGAGTGATTCTAGATCCTCTGCATTCCTGGCCGCCTTCAAACGCTTCACCGCACGCCGAGGAATCTGCAACACATTATACAGCGATTGTGGAACAAATTTCCAAGGTGCTGCTAAGCACTTAGACATGGAGAAAGGACACATGTGGAAACAATTGAACGACGACATCAGGGTGCAATTACAACAAGACGGAACCACTTGGAAATTCAACTACCCCACATCACCTCATTTCGGTTAATTATGGGAAGCAGGTGTCAAGTCCATGAAACACCACCTCAAAAGAATGATCGGATACTCCATTCTAACGTTTAAAGAATATTCGACAGTGTTGGCACAGGTAGAAGCCTGCTTGGATAGCCGCCGATTTTGTCCAGTCACCAACGATACCGATGATTTATCATGTCTGTCACCAGGCCACTTCCTCATTAGTTCTGCCTTAAACAATGTACCCGAGAAGGATATCACGGAGGTGAAAACCAATTACTTGGAAAGATGGCAACTCATGCAGAGAATCCAACAAGACTTTTGGAAGAAATGGAAAACTCAGTACCTGAGCAGACTTCAACAAGGTCCAACATGGTTTTCATCCAATCAGGATCTTAAAGTTTGAGACTTAGTATTGCTCTTGGGCGAGCAAACCCATGTAGTTTCTACCTTTTAGTAAAAGGAAAGTAACTCAGTTTTAAAGAAAAGATAAAAATAACGATCCTCGATATATTATACATACATACATATGTAAGTAAAGAAAGAAGTGAGAGCACCGTGGCGCAGTGGGTAGTGTGTTGGCCTCTGACGCCGATGACACGGGATGGAATCTCGACACAGCCATGTCATCGAACGTGGTTTCACGGTGTTTCTCCTCAGCGGGGTTGGAAATCGCACTAAATAATCTAATTTATTATAATATGTATTACTTGTGAGATATATTGTGTTTTCATGCGATGGCCGGGCCAATCTATTTACTTAAAACATAAAAGATTTTGAAATTGGTATGGTCACTATATGATGTTGTTAGGTTAGCTAATTACGTAATAAATCAAGGCATAAGGTCCCTTAAGTAGGGACTGAATAAATTAACCGACTTGGTAGTGCATGGATCTTACAACTTTTTACGGTAGAAGATCTGAATTGCGAGACTTGGTTTTATTACAAGTTATATTTTTCATGGCATTATAATTTTAACTTAATACTACAAGATGTATTATCTTACAATTAAAGGAAAGTAACCAAATATGGAATACCACTTTGTTTTTGTTCTATAAAAAAAGGATATTGTAAGTTAAAAACTTGTATCCATATTTATTATCAGTCATACAGTTGTGCTTAACTTATTGACAATTTTCTTTTACATATATTAATTTAAGATATAAAATTTACTCTAAAACAAAATCAGCACAAAGGCAACTAATTATGGAATAGGTACCCAAATATGGACTACTATAAAACTATGAATAATAAACCTTTACTTTTATGAGATACTACAGGAACTTTGGTCAATTTTAAAAAGGAACTTAAGTTACTTGCAAAAATCACATATCCATGTATCGAACTCTGCACCTGCGCAATCACAATGTGCCCAGAGCCCGCACATGAGGCATTTGATCCATGTCTCACCTCGAGTATCTTGAGAAAACAGGCTGTCACAGAACATACACTCTGCATCTTCTGAGTCAGGAGCTTCCAGTCCTATGACGGCACCAGGCTCACTGTCTGTGTCAAAATGTATTTCTTCTTCATCGTCTGAATTAATGGGATTATTTTGAGACTTGGATGGCAAAGGACTAACAAAGGCCTCGCAGGGGTAGCATCTATCCGACGGATGCTGGCCTGCTAAAAAGCGAGAAGAGCCACCGCAGTCGAACATCTTGCGGCACTGCGGCCTAGTAAGCCGTAACCGTAAAAAAAAACACAAACTCCGAAACGACCACAAGCCTCGGATATAACGGACCGGATTTATGTTGACGACCCTTGCAAAAAACGAAAAAAGGACAATGATCTTCGACTTTGTACGTGGAATGTTAGGTCCCTAAACAGGCCACGTGCAGCCGAACAACTTGCGGACGCCCTAGACCGCTATAAAGCGGACATCACCGCCATCCAGGAAATGCGATGGAATGGACCGGGCATAAAGCGGATGAAAAACTGCGATATTTACTACGGCGACTGCTATAGGGAGAGAGGGCAACGATTGTTTGGATGCGGAATTGTTGTTCGAGGTGGACTAAGGCAAAAAGTCCTAAGCTTTCGGCATGTGAGCGAACGCCTCATAACAATCCGTATCAAGGCTAAATTTTTTAACATCAGCCTGATCTGCGTCCACGCCCCCACGGAAGACAAGGATGACTAAGCCAAAGATGAGTTCTACGATCTCCTAGACAGAACGTATGCCCAATGTCCCAGCTATGACATCGAAATTGTACTAGGAGACTTCAATGCTAAGCTGGGTAAAGAAAGCATATTTGAACGAGTCATCGGCAAACATAGCCTACACGACACCACCTCCGATAACGGACACAGGCTGATTGATCTTGCTACGGGGCGAAGTCTCCTTCTAGCCAGTACACACTTCCCACACCTCGATATACACAAAGGCACCTGGCGGTCTTTTGATCAATCGACTACCAACCAGATTGATAACATCGCGATCGACGTCAGACACTCCTCCACTATTCTTGATGTTCGAACTTTCCGAGGGGCTAACATCGACTCGGACCACCATCTTGTAGTAGCCAAGATGCGATTACGGCACCACCTCCGATAACGGACACAGGCTGATTTATCTTGCTACGGGGCGAAATCTCCTTCTAGCCAGTACACGCTTCCCACACCTCGATATACACAAAGGCACCTGGCGGTCTTTTGATCAATCGACTACCAACCAGATTGATCACATCGCGATCGACGTCAGACACTCCTCCACTATTCTTGATGTTCGAAATTTCCGAGGGGCTAACATCGACTCGGACCACTATCTTGTAGTAGCCAAGATGCGATTACGGATATCACGAACGCAACGGAGTAGAGTAAGAATACAAAGCTATGACGTCGGAAAGCTACTATCGCCAGAAACCGCTCGTGCTTTTACCGATCGCGTCCCCCTTAAGCTCTCCAATACACCTGAATCCTCCCAACTATCAACAGAACAGCAGTGGAGCCTTTGCAAACAAGCCCTGAAAAGCTCTGCATCCGAAGTTTTGGGTTTCAAGGCTTCACCACGAAGAAACACCTGGTTCGATGACGAGTGCAGGAGGATTCATACAGCGAAGCAGGATGCATATAAGGCCTCGCTGCATAAAAGAACAAGAGCAGCTCGTGAGCTCTACGAGTTGAAAAGAAGGGAGGAGCATAAGCCTCTTAGAAGAAAGAAGAAAGAGCACGAGAAGCGCGCGATTGGGGATTTGGAGAGGTGTTACTGTAGGCGTGACGTTCGAAAGTTTTATCAACAAATAAAGCGCACATGCCAAGGTTATAAAGCCAGAACGGAAGCCTGCAGGGATGAGAACGGACACCTAGTAGTAGAACCGCAGTCGATGCTCAGAATATGGAAAAACCACTTCTGCAGACTGTATAACGGCGATGTTAGTCAATATACCGCTGTCAGGCAGAATGATCCATTTCTAATCGACGGAGACCGCAGAGAATTCTGTCCCCCTGACCTAGACGAAGTTAAGATTGCCATATCGAAGCTCAAGTCGAATAAAGCTGCTGGCGCAGACGGACTGTCTGCTGAGCTCTTCAAGGCAGCTGGGGATGACCTGGTTGGGAGCATGCACCAGCTCATCCGTAAGATATGGTTAGAGGAAAGCATGCCCCAGGAATGGAGTCTCAGCATCGTATGCCCGATCCACAAGGAAGGAGACCCCTCTGATTGCGCCAACTATAGAGGAATAAGTCTCCTTAACATCGCCTACAAAATCTTCTCTGTCGTTTTGTGTGAACGCCTGAAGCCTTTTGTAAATAAGCGGATAGGTCCTTATCAGTGCGGATTCAGGCCAGGGAAGTCCACCATCGACCAAATCTTCACACTACGGCAGATACTGAAAAAAACCAATGAATTTCAAGTCGACACTCACCGCCTATTTGTCGACTTCAAAGCCGCATACGACAGCGTAATTAGAGACGAGCTATACAACGCTATGTCTACCTTTGACATACCTGCTAAACTCGTCAGACTATGCAGGATGACTTTGGAGAATGCTCGCTGCTCCATCCGAATCGGTGAACACCTTACCGATAGTTTTGATGTCAAAAAAGGATTTAGGCAGGGCGATGCGCTGTCGTGTGATTTCTTCAACATCATATTGGAAATGATTGTGCAAAAATCACTGGCCAATAGAAGAGGCACAATCTATTTCAAATCCTCGCAACTCCTTGCATACGCCGACGATATTGACATAATAGGTAGATCACAGCGAGATGTCAATGAGGCGTTTGCGAATATTGAGATGGAGGCGGCGAAAATTGGTTTGGCGGTAAACGAGAGCAAAACTAAATATATGCTGTCATCAAAAAAGGACGCTCAACACCGACGTCTTGGCCAGAACGTTTGTATTGGCAGATATAAGTTCGAGGTAGTTAAGGACTTCGTCTACCTTGGCTCCGCAGTGACCTGGAACAACGACATCAGTTCCGAAATCAAACGCAGAATCACTCTTGCCAGTCGCTGTTTCTTTGGGCTCAGGAGGCAACTGAGTAATAGAGCCCTCTCCCGAACGACAAAGTTGACTCTATATAAGATCCTTATCATCCCGGTCCTGTTGTACGGCGCAGAAGCATGGACACTATCAAAAGCGGATGAGGAGGCCCTTGGTCGGTTCGAGAGAAACATTTTGCGCGTGATTTTTGGGCCTATAAACGCAGACGGGGGATGGAGGAGAAGATTCAACCACGAACTTTACGGGCTGTACAGCGTCATGAGCCTAGTCAGGCGTCTACGGATTCAACGCCTAAGATGGCTGGGCCACGTAGAGCGAATGGACACCACAGCTCCAGCCCGGAGAGTCTTTGAATCCAACCCCGAGGGACGAAGAAGCAGAGGACGGCCGCCCTTAAGATGGCGCACACAGGTGGAAGGGGACCTTAGCCAACTGGGTGTGCGGCAATGGAAAAGGCTAGCGAAAGATCGTGCTGGATGGAGGGGCATGTTGGTTGATGCCCAGGTTCACCCCGAACTGTAGCGCCCTCTAAGAAGAAGAAGAAGAAGAAGAAGAAGAGGAATTTTGAGACTTGGTTTTCTCTTTTTGCTGTGTTCCTTCAGTTTTCTTTTCTTTCTGTTTCTTATTTTTTGGCTTTGATAATTTATTCTCTTTTTCTTTTTTCTTTTTATTACTGTCTATGAGTTGCAATAGTTGCTTTTCTTCCTCTATTAGAAATATTTCTTTTTTTATCTGGCATTGGGCTGATGTCATAGGGTGACACCAGATTTAGAGTACTGCGAGCAAGCCTGGAAGCTGAGGGATCTGGATCAAGTTCGGTGTCCTGTCTTGGTATGAAAGAAGTTTCAGTTAAAATCAAACTACTACCAGGTGGTCCTGCAACGTCTGTTGACGATTCCTTCGACTGGGAACTTGATTTTGTTGGAGTGGCATTGATTGTGCAACCATCTTTAACTGCATCTTGTTGGGCAGCAAGGTAGTCGATCTCGCTGAATATGTTTTTATTCAATGGCCAAAGGCCTGTAACGCGAAAGCCATTCGCTGCGATTGCACTTTCAAGTAAGATCTGCCAAATAGTTCAGCAATGCCATAAGGACTTAGTGGCCTGTTATTGTTTCTTATCCACATTCGTATTTCTTCGCTATAATAGCTTTTTAGTGGCCCCATAAAAGTCTTATCCAAAGGTTGAAGTTTGTGCGTTGTGTGTGGAGGTATGAAAACAATTTCAACATTGCTATCCCTCGCAATATCAATAACGTCGATGTTTCGAGTGTGAGAATAATATCCATCTAAGATCAATAAAACTTTCGATTCGAACACACCAACCCGTCCCGGTGTGTTTGATGAAATGCTGAAACCAGTCTGTAAATATTTGCATTTGGATCCATCCTGATGGATGTGCAACGCCTACCGCACCTGGAGGACTGCCTCTCATTAGCTGTTCGCTCATATTTTTCCTGGGAAAAATTATGTAAGGAGGTACAAAATGGCCAGTTACGTTCATAGCAATAACTATTGTCATTAATGAGCCTCTTTCAGCTGAAGTAAGTGAAGCTATTTGTATCTAAAATTAATATTACAAATAAGTTTAACATTAAATCGACAAAATGGGGAAAATTTGGCAGATATTACTTATTACCTTTAATTCGAGAGATTTGAGAACAGTTTTCTACGAAATGTGGCTGGTGAGGCGATATTCTGCAACACCTGAAGAAGACTATTTCACAGACGAGCAGATTGAACAAAGTAAGACCGTTATCCAATTGTGTGTGCAAAACGCGCGGGACTGAGCAAAAATAATCATTTCACGTACGTAACTAGGACAGTTACCGTGGATGATGTTAAACAACTTTATAATATTTCTAAACTTATACATCAAGTTTTAAGCCGAACAAGGATTCGTTTGGGTGGGAAACACTTCTATACCTTGGAACATTGTGAATGAATCGAATACAATCATTAAAAGCTACATTTATTTTGCGGTTGCAATCGTAATCGAGACAAGAATAAACGGAACAATTAAACGTGAAAAAAGGAAGTAACGAGCTTTTAACTAAACGGCGTTTGATTGTTGAAGGCAGTGAATGCGATGACGACCTTAACCTAGAAAGGCCATGGTATATTCTTCGTATTGTATCCGAAACGGCATCGCAACAAGTTAATGTGCTATTAATTTGATAGCCTAGATACCTAACTTTATCGACATAATTAATAATGTTTCCGTTCAGTACAAGAGTGGGATAATCGGAATGTTCAATTCTCTGCCGTGAGCATATTATTCCCATAGTCTTTAAAAGATTCAATTTGAGGTAGTTATTATCAGACCACCGATGTACATTTACGAGATCCTCGTTTATACGGGCTACATAATCTTCAATTAAGCCAACAGACTGACATAGATAAATAAGGACATCATCCGCGTACACATGCACCTGACAGATTTAAATTGAGTTTGGAAGATCATTTATAAACATAAAGAAACGTAACGGGCCCAAGACAGACCCTTGCGGTACACCAGAGTTAACTGAAGTAGGACTTGAGGTTCCTAGTTCCGTTTTAACTATTTGAACGCGGTTACATAGATATTGCGCAAGAAGCCTGAGAGACGTATTATTAAAACAGAAATTGTTTTTCTGTTTTTCTATTTAGACAGAAGGATCGAGTGGTTAATACAATCAAAGGCTTTGGAACAGCCGAGAAGAACCACGATTCCGATTTTGTTTGTGTCCAGTGCTTTACGCAAATCTGAAGTAACTTTGATAACCGCAGATTCGCAGCTATGTAAATGCCGAAAACCTGATTGCCACTTGGATAGATAGTTACCCGCTTCTAAGTACTTTTGTATTTGGTTAGCCATAATCTTTTCAAGCACCTTAGCTGGAAAACAGAGTGAACTGATTGGCCTGAAAACTGACGGGTTGGATATTTTCGGGATATGAACAATCGCAAATACAGTGCTCATTGTACTAGGGCTAAACGGACATTCAGCTATATTTTTCCCGGCAGTTACGCCAAGTTTATTGAGGTTTTTCCATAATACTCTGAAGTTTTGCTTAAGGTCAAGTTTTCGCTCGATGTAAGAACGCTTGTAGAAGCATATCATAGTAACTGTTATATTCCGAGCAACGATGCATTGGCGTCTATTGTAGTCAGTAGGATTTCTTTAAAAAAGCCTTAAAGATCGTTCTCTCTCGCGGATTTGTTCTCTAATAACATTGTTATACTATGGGCAAGGTTTGGACTTAATGATCTTAGTCACTGTTGGTATACTAACGTCGTACAATTCATTTAATAGGTTATTAAAAAGGCTAATTTTATTATCAACGTCAGGTGTAAAATAAATAGAGTAAGGTTAAAATGTTGGTAGGATCTATAAGTTATAGTTTGGTCGGTGCTAGTAGAAGTGCGGTTATATTTAATAGAACAAAATAAGAAATCGTGAATAAGGTCAGAAGTGGGTTTAATCTGATCGCTTCCCAAAATAGCGCGTCGGGAATTTGCCAGAAACGTATCAACCAATCAAGGATTAATACTAGACTGGAAGCAGGTAGGCCAACAGTTGTTAATAACATATAGACTAGTTTTATCACAGAAGTATTTGAATGGTTTGGTAGTGCTATTACGGGCTAGGTAGTTCACATCAAAGTCGCCACCAATTAGTATGTTATTATACCTGGGGCCAAGCCTCGTTAAGGTTTCTTCGAGTTCAATTAAATTATCCTCCTTAAAGCTATTGGGTGGACAATAAACTACAACAACTAAATGTTTTTCAACGAGATCATTTAACTCAACACACAGAAACTGAATATCAGACATAGGTGACATATAAATACACTTTGAGGAGATGTGTTCTTTAATATACATACATACACCACCTCCGCTCCTATTGGCACGATCATTTCTGTACAGTTTATAGCTTGGGATATTCACAGATTGCGATAAAATATTTCGGTTCAGCCACGATTCTGATATATAACGATATCCAGTTTAGAATTGCTAAGTATTTGATAGAGGACCGTAAACTTAGAGCGAATACTACCTGCGTTCAAATGACATATATTTAACCCATTATGGGCGCTACATAACACATTGAGAACGGTCCTGACCAGGATCAGATGGATTTATCATTTGGAGTTGTTTTTAAGAACATCACCACACACTCGGCAGAAAAAATACATATATGAATTAAAGCTAATAACAAATAAAGGGAGGCGTTAAAATGAAAATAAAAATTCCAGAAATAATAATAGAAAGAAAAAGTTACAATCAGAAATAAAAATATATAAAGTGGCAACACTAAAAACATTTGAGAGCGTATGAAATAAACATGAGAAAACAAAGAGAATGGCAAAAAAGAATTAGTTGGATTCGTCTTCCATATTAATTGCATCAGGATGTTTGGTGTAGGCATCGGATGTGCTGCGTATGCGTTTATGATTGGAGCAAAGAGAGTCCAGTGAGAGCATATCAACAATGAAAATTGGCGGGTGGTCAATTGCTTCTTTAAGGAAAACTCTCCCACTTCTAGCGAAAACGGAATGCAAGCATTTGTTTCGGCGCAATTCATTCGCTCTCCGAAAAAGAGTATGATTGAGTTTCGTCAGATTCTCATAGGCACGTACAAACCGAGTACTTGTGAACCCAAGATCGTTTAGTGTAACTGACTTACGATTGTCTTTATAATACTTCGCGGCTTTCCTTAAAACATGTGTTTTCACTTGCGTATGTGGTAGTTCGACAATAATTGCACTGCTCGTAGTGTTTTCAAACGGTTTTGTGCGTATGATATAGTTCGGTGTCAATGATTTCGCGTTGATCGTTGCACAAAATGTTTGGAATATTTCGGAAAGATTCTCTTCAGCAGTTATTGGAATGCCGTGCAACACTAGGTCTCCCGATAAGTTTTTTTCTCGCGAGAGCATCAACCTGCGACTTAAGCTGGGAATTATCATTTTGCAGCTGTTGCGATTTTATAAGGGAAATTTCGTTCTGGAGTAAATCGATGTGGGTGCAGTGATTTTCTACAGCATCAACACTGCTATGGCAATTTAAAACCATGGTGCTGATAGAGGTGCACCTTACTTAAAAATCGCGTTCGAGCAATTTCAGTTTAGCGCTGAAGTCACTTTCCATCGCAGACATACGCTCTGACACAGCAGCGAACATGGAGTCGAATTCCGCTTTCAGTTGAGAAACAACTAATGCCGTTATATTTTTGGTTATCTCTTCAAAACGGCTTTCAAATTTGCTCCAGAGCTTAGCTGACGACAGCGCCGTTGTAGGAGACTCAGAGCGCTGAGCGAGAGAGTATGAGCATTTTTCAGCAGATTTCAATTTCCTTTGTTGCTCACTCGTATTAACATTAGCCATTGTGGTTAGATATATGTAAATGTATGTAAGTCACAAATTAAAATATTTAAATAAAATATTAAAGAAAAGTAGCTTTTCTAATTACAATTTGTAGTATAACTCATTTCTTGTAACGTAAACTTTTAAATTATCCCCAGGGCGCCTGCTTGCTTTCACATATGTATATTGCTCATGCGCGCCCTCTGGGGCTGAGAGATCGTTTTTGTATCGTACGTATGGAGACGACTTGACATTGTAAGAAAGGGAGAGATATAGTTCATCGCTCTTGATATGCCGAACTTCCATCAAACTACGGCGCATATCTGAAGACCAGCATAGCTCCAGAATAACAACGGCGAGTAGGAATGGCTCATTCCTGGGTAGATGCTACATCTGCGACCAACAGGGGCACATTGCGAAAACTGCCGCCTGCGAAGAAAGCGTTCGAGGTCTAGTTCGCCAGAAAGAGACCAAGCGATAGCACGCGAACATGGAGCCGCAAAAGGTGCACCTCACACACCGTTAAACTAGCACGAGTCAGTGCAGAAGGGCATGTGCTGACTCCCACATTGGAGTGCCCCAGCATCCCCATACCCCGAATCTGTAGGGGTATAACCAGCCTAGTTATCAAGGGAACGATGGACGGGCGCCGGTATCTACTAAATTTAGACACGGGTACAACTCATTCAGTCATTCGAAGCGGATTAGTTTCTGACATCGAACCATTTACGGAGGTAGGTCTTCGTACAGCAACTGGGGAGAAAGCGGAAGATAAAGGCAAGGTCCAAAAAGGATTACGATGGGTACCGTCGAATTCCAGCAAGATTCCATCGTTGCGGATATTACTGATGACATCATAATCGGCGCCGACTTCATGATTAGGCATGGCTTTATATTTGACCTCAAGCAAAAAGTGATGAAGTATGGCAACTTGGAGCTCCCATTAACAATAGATAATGGGCAGGGTAACAAGGTCAGGCGAATAGTCGTGCAAGCGCGCCAAACAGGCAGAAGCTGTTGTTTTTTGCAAAGATAGAAGAGGATGTGGGGACAAGCCGAATGTGGGTGGTCGAACCCGACAGTCGAAATCGACCCAGCGATATCATTGTTGGAAGGGCTCTCGTGGAACCCCAACAAGACCAACTGGTTCCAGTACGAGTCCTGAATCCAGCCAGTACACCTAAGACTGTACAAAAGGGAACAACGATCGCTCGATGCCAAGAAGCTGCCGCTATTATGAACTGCGAAGATCAAAAACACCGGGAAATCCAGAACAACAAAGCGTTCTTGAAAACAATGTCCAATGCCTAGTAAGTATTGGACAGTTTTTGCAAGTGGTAAGAACTGTGAAAGAACATCAATTGTGAAGCACAGACTCTAGACCGATCCGGCAACCACCGAGGAGGGTACCTTTGGCGAAAGAAGGCGAGGTGATCAAACTAATCGCCGAGATTGAAAAGGAGGGCGTGATCGAACCATCTGCAGGCCCATGGAGTTCACCAGTAGTGCTAGTTAAGAAGAAAGATGGAAGCACCCGATTCTGCGTGGACTATGGGAAGCTGAACGACATCACGAAGAAGGACAGCTATCCTTTATCGAGAATCGGCGACACCTTCGACACACCATCTGATGCAAAGTGTTTCTCGACGCTGGACTTGCAAAGTGGATACTGGCAAATAGAGCTTGACCAGCAAGATAAGGAATTCTCTGTCAATTCTCTTTGATGCCCTTCGGTCTTTGCCATGCGCCAGACACCTTCGAAAGACTTATGAACCGGGTATTGAGATAACTTCACTGGAGTACTTGCCTTGTCTATCTGGATGACATAATTTTCATGGCAAGGATTTCGACGATCACCTAAAGAAGCTTGAAGAGGTACTGGAACGTAATCAAGCAGCCGGACTGAAATTGAGCCCGAAGAAATGGTCGCTCTTCCAAAACGAGGTGAAGTACTTGGGACATGTGGTGACTGCAGCAGGAGTCCATACAGATGAAGAAAAAATCTCGGCGGTCAAGGAACGGCCACGGCCGAAAAATATTACATATTACTTTGCAAATATTACAGGCGATTCATCCCAGAATTTGCAAACGTTGCCAGCAGTCTGCACGAGCTCACCAAAAGGAATCGGCCATTCAAGTGGGAGAAGCCGCTGGAGGAAGCGTTCATTCACCTGAAGGAATTGCTCTGCAGTGCGCTGATTCTTGCATATCCTTCCCGGGAGAAAAGTTTATTTTGATGCACGGGCGAGAACGTGTCATCGCTTACTGCAGTAGGATCTTATCGAAGCGGGAGAGGAGTTACTGTGTAACTAGGAGGGAGCTTTTAGCCGTGGTTGAGTGTGTCAAGGATTTCCACAAAAATCTTTATGGCCAAACTTTCTAAGAAAGTGAAAACGGGGACACTGTAAATGATCTTCTGGTAATTCCAAAGGGACAAATCAACGAGGTCATCCGAGAATATCACGGGGACCAAGTGGGGGTTATCTTGGTGTTAACAAGACTGTATAAAAAATCAAGAGACGTTTCTACTGAGTAGGATGCCATGAATCGGCCACAACTTTCATTCGCAGGTATGAACAGTGTGCGAAGGCAAAGGGACCCTTTAGGAAAATTCGGGGAAATATGTAGCAGTACAATGTTGGAGCACCGTTTGAACGCATCGCCATAGACATCGCAGGCCCATTCCCAACGAACAACGCTGGAAACAAATACGCGCTGGTGGTGATCGATTACTTCAGCAAGTGGCCTGAAGTGTTTTGCATCCCGAACCAAGAAGCCAAAACTATTTCGGACGCATTCGTGACAAACTGGGTTGCGCGTTATGGAGTACCGCTATAACTGCACTCAGACCAAGGAAGGAACTTCGAGTCGTCGGTGTTTAAAGAACTCTGCGACAAGCTAGGTATCAGAAAGACACGGACAACACCATTTCATCCACAATTTGATGGCATGGTCGAAAGGTTCAACCGGGCGATGGAGGAATACTTGAGAAAAGTCGTCATTGGAAATCAGAAGGACTGGGATGAACATCTTTCCCTTTTCTTATTGGCGTACTGTTCGGCACAGCACAATTCAACGGCAATAACATCAGCTGAAGCGATTTTTGGAACTGATCTCCGACTTCCATCGGACTTGAAGTTCGACGTGGTACTACCGACAACTAGCGGCAGGGAGGACTTCGTAACCGAAAAGAAGGAGCAGCTGAACTCCGTCCATCAGTTCATCCGGGAGCGACTGAACTTGGTCAGCGATAAAATGAAGGCGAGATACCACTTGAGGGCGAACACTTCTGGATTCGAGACGGGACAATTGGTATTGCTGTACAACCCACAATGAAAAAACGGCTTGTGCACCAAATTGCAATCAGCCTGGGACGGGCCATATGAGGACATCAAGAAGCTCAATGAGGACGAACAAGTTTTGGAGGAGGACAGTGTTACTTAGACACGAACCGACGTCTATGTTCGAATTTCGCTGTCGAAGTTTGAATGCTCTGGTGAAGCCGAAGTTGAAATGATCGTCACTTTCAGCGGCGTAATGCTGAATGCCAGAGTATTCTAGAGACTCCTGAAGGGGAACATCTGACGGCGAATATTCTAGAAGGTGGACCGGCCATGTATAAGCGCAAACGCTTGTCCTCAGATTCATTCAGCTTACGGAAGTGAATAGCGTGTGACAAGTCTGTATACAGTGTGTTCGGTCGATAAACCAGTGTGAAAATAAAAGCTTTCGGGTAAAGGTTTGCGTGTGTAATAAGGTGTAGCAATAAACAAAAGTGGCGATGTACTCAGATAGTTGATCTGAGGAGAAATAAGAAAAGTGTGTGTTTTAATTTGAATAAAACGTAGACAAGGGGTGCCGTGGCGCATTGGTTTGTGTATTGAGCTTGACGCACGACAAGTGACATAAATGCGTCGCTTTTTATTTCTTTGCTTAATTAAGTTTAAACTCTTTTAATGCGACGTGTGACATAAATGTCGCTTTTGTTTTCTTTGCTTAATTGAGTCTAAATTCTTTCAATGCAACTTACGATATAAATACGTCACCTAATCTAAAGTGTGATACAAATGCGTCTCCCTTAAAGAAAAGCTTATGTTTTAGCGGGGATTGATGCGTACAATGTGGATAATGGATTTTTTTCTACTTCTACTTCCTGTGATTCGATCTGATTTTCGTTGGTGTTTTTTTTTTTTTTCATTTTCGTATATTAAGTCCCAATTGGGTTCATGTTTACATATTTTGCATATAAGTACAACACAAAAGGTGCAAAAATTACAATTATGATAATTGTGTATAGTGTTACATTATACATAACTTTACATTATTTTTTGAAATTAACTTAACGATAACGTTGTGTTTTACCATTTTAATCTTTCTTAGGGTTCCGTACCCAAAGATAAAACGGAACCCTATTACTAAGACTTCGCCGTCCGTCCGTCCGTCTGTCACCAGGCTGTATCTCATGAACCGTGATAGTTAGGGAGTTGAAATGTTCACAGATGATGTATTTCTGTTGCCGCTACCACGACAAATACTACAGAACAAAATGAATATTTAAGGGGGGCTCCCATACAACAGACATGATTTTCATCCAAAAAATCCCCTTGGTCACATATTGAACTAAGGTTGGTCGACAATATCCCACAACCAGTAGCAAACTTCCCATTATTGTTATTCACCTTTTCACATCGTTGCTGTCAAGAAAGATAATTGATCTGAATTCAATGGACACTTTGATGATCAACTATATCTCATCATGAAGATAGTACATACATAGTCTCTTTCATATTTATATATACAGATGGTACGGAACCCTGCGTGCGCGAGTCCGGGTCGCACTTGGCCGGTTTTTTTAATCTCTAGGGGTGTGTATAATGGTGTTAAATCTGTTTCTGGTTTTAGGTAATCCGCGGTCAGAATAGTATTACCATTTAGCCATTAACACACCATTAACATTTACTTGGTTAGTTTATTGTCCACCCGATAGCTTTATGGAGGATAATTAAAATGAACTTGAAGATACCTTGACCCCAGGTATAATAACATACTAATTGGTGGCGACTTTAATGTGAACTACCCAGCCCGTAATAGCACTACCAAACTATTCAAATACTTCTGTGATAAAACTAGTCCTGTTTCCAGTCTAGTAGTAATCCGTCCTTGATTGATATGTTTCTGACAAATTCCCGACGCGCTATTGTGGAAAGCGATCAGGTTAAACCCACTTCTGACTTTATTCACGATTTCTTATTTTGTTCTATTAAATATACCCGCACTTCTACTATCAACGACCAAAAAAAAAACTTATAGATCTTACCAACATTTTAACCGTACTGACGCTCAAAGAACTTACGACTCTAATACCTGGAACGCTATTTATTTTACGCATTGACATTGATAATAAAATTAGTCGTTTTAATAACCTATTAAATGAATTGTTCGACGTTAGTATACCAACAGTGACTAAGATCATTAAGCCCAAACCTTGCCCATGGTATAGCAATATTTTTAGAAAACAAATCCGCGAGAGGGACTGATCTCTTAGGCTTTTTAAAAGAAATCTCAGTGACTACAATACATAGACGCCAATACATCGCTGCTCGGAATAAAACAGTTACTATGATACGCTTCTACAAGCGTTCTTACGACGACCATAAACAGAGCACTAGAGAATTATGGAAAAGCTTAAATAAACTTGGCGTAACTACCGGGAAAAATATAGCTGAATGTCCGTTTAGCTCAAGTACAATGAGCACTGTTTTTGCGCCCGTCTCTACGATACCATCAATACTTCCAGCAAGTTCAGGGGTCTCTAGTGAAGGATATAGTTCTGAATGTGTCTAGTCAATTGATGTTCATGATGCAATTCGTAGTATTAAATCGAACGCTACGGGTCCTGATTGTGTGTCGCCTAAGTTTATAAAATTAGCCCTGCCCATAATACTTCCGTATAAGTTGAATATTTTTAACTTTTGTATATACAGCTGTCGATTTCCAGAGAAGTGAAAAGAAGCCACCATTGTTCCTATGCCGAAAATTTTCAACCTGTCAGTTCCGCCAGATTTCAGGCCAATCAGTTTACTCTGTTTTCCAGCTGAGGTGCTTGGAAAGATTATGGCTAACCAAATACAAAAGTACTTAGAAGCGGGTAACTATCTATCCAAGTTGCAATCAGGTTTTCGCCATTTACATAGCTGCGAATCCTCCGTTTTTTCTGAGTTGAGCTGCAATTCAATATTCTCACTTTCGAGCCATCGCTAGAGGGCCAAACTGGAGGACGCGCCATCTCAAATTACCATTATCCTCACCAGAGCTATATGTTGTGTCTTCTCAACTCTTATTTCACTCGGGACAGGGCAGCTACATAATTTTCTTTTCCTATTATTTCGCAAATATACGGCGGTATTAATTGCCTCTGCCCACAAGAACTCCGGCATTGTTGACTCAATGAGCATACATCGACCCATTTCAACTAAAGTACGATTGATGCGCTCCGCGGTACAGTTTAGCTGCGGAGTATAGGGTACAGTTAGTTGTCTTCTGTCACCTCCGTGACAATTGCTCACCTTGTCGTGGTACGGAGGCTCAGTACAGGTAATGACTCTCGAGAGTTCATCTCTAGAGGAACCCGAAGCTAAGAGGCAATTACGGACCCCCCCCCCCCTACCACCCCCTTCCTCTGTACCCATCACTCCCCTGCTCCCCTAACTCCAAGGTCGAACAGCATACGCCGACGGATGCATGGCTAAGAGGGTGCTTAGCTACTAGTATGCGAACTTCGGATACCGGGCAACCTCCGATTTCAATATAGCCTTCCTGCAGTGTCTCGGGCTCCGCTGCAGGTGACCGCTTGGAAAGATTATGGCTAACCAAATACAAAAGTACTTAGAAGCGGGTAACTATCTATCCAAGTTGCAATCAGGTTTTCGCCATTTACATAGCTGCGAATCTGCGGTTATCAAAGTTACTTCAGATTTGCGTAAAGCACTGGACACAACAAAATCGGAATCATGGTTCTTCTCGACTATTCCAAAACCTTCGATTGTATTAGGGGTGGCCGTGGTGCAGTGGTTAACATTATCGACCGCCGATCGGAAGGTCTATAGTTCAAATTCGCTTCATAGCCAAGAAAAAAGTAATTCCTATACGGACAAAAAGTATGCAACGCAGTTGTAAATGGAAAGTGACCAGACGTACTGCTGCAGGCATAACACTCACAGTATATGGTCAACCGAAATTCATCCTCTGCATATGCAATACTAAAAAGTGCTTGAACGAATTACTACGGAATATAACCAACGCGGAATTTGGTCGGCTCTCGTCCTATCTAGGTCTAGGACAACCACCCCTGAGAGTAGTGAACGAACATCAACAACCCAAACCACTGCACTCCGTTCAGGTTGTGTGTGTAACCACACATCATAAGGGAATTTAGAAAAAAAAACTCTTGAACCTGCGCGAGTTTCTAAAAAAAAAAAAAAAAAACAAAAACCACTCGATCCTACTGTAAAATACGTCTCTCAGGCTTCTTGCGCAATATCTATGTAACCGCGTTCAGATAGTTAAAACGGAACTAGGAACTTCAAGTCCTACTTCAGTTAACTCTGGTGTACCGCAAGGGTCTGTCTTGGGCCCGTTACGTTTCTTTATGTTTATAAATGATCTTCCAAACTCAATTTAAATCTGTCAGGTGCATGTGTACGCGGATGATGTCCTTATTTATCTATGTCAGTCTGTTGGCTTAGAAGATTTTGTAGCCCGTATAAGCGAGGATCTCGTAAATGTACATCGGTGGTCTGATAATAACTACCTCAAATTGAATCTTTTAATGACTATAGGAATGATATGCTCACGGCAGAGAATTGACCATTCCGATTATCCCACTCTTATACTGGACGGAAACATAATTAATTATGTCGATAAAGTTAGGTATCTAGGCTATCAAATTAATAGCAAATTAACTTGTTGCGATGCCGTTTCAGATACAATATGAAGAATATACCATGGCCTTTCTAGGTTAAGGTCGTCATCGCATTCACTGCCATCATCAATCAAACACCGTTTAGTTAAAAGTTTGTTACTTCCTTTTTTCGCGTTTATTTGTTCCCTGAAATTATCCTTTTTGCTCAGTCCCGCAGTGGGATAATACTAATAATTCCGCGTTTTGCACACACAATTGGATAGCGGTCTTTCTTTGTTCAGTCTGCTCGTTTGTGAAATAATCTTCCACAAGAGCTGCAGAATATCACCTCACCAGCCACATTCCACAGAAAACTATTTTCAATTCTGTCGAATTAAAGCTAATAAGTAATATCTGCCCAATTTTGACCATTTTGTCGATTTAATGTAAAATTAACTTGTAATATTATATTTAGATACTTAATTATAAGACAATACATCTTGTAGTATCACGTTAAAATTATAATATAAATTAATAAATAAACGAAAAAAAAAAAAATTAATATTTCAGGACTACATCGTGTCATTCTTATGATTTTATTACCTTCTATTTGTACATTACTATATACTTTTTGACAATTTTGTATACTGGTAATTTTGGTTAGGTTTGGTTTGGAATTAGGTTGAACATATTTAATTATTTCCTTTGTGAATGTCGGTGCAAAATTACAAATTGGGTTCTTACGTTTAATTATATTTGTGATACATTCATTATTTATTTCTTAATTTTTGACGTGATAACGTCTTATAAATCGATGAAAAAATTTTGCGATGACATAGGCATACTTTTAGGAGTAATGAGAAATCCAGGTGATACACGCATACACCCTAATTCTGTTTTTAGACGACAAATACTATTCTGAGGAATTCGTGTGAAAAAGGCTGGAGTTTGTATGTTGAATATACATACATATATACATACATATGTACATATGCATGTGCCCATTTCCAAATCTAAGAAAATTCTCACAGCCAATCGGGTGCGGTTAGTACTTAGATGGTAGACCGCTGGGAAACACAGCGTGTTGATCATTTTCAGGGTTCCGTACCCAAAGGTATAACGGGACCCTATTACTAAGACTTCGCTGTCCATCCGTCCGTCTGTCACCAGGCTGTATCTCACGAACCCTGATAGTCAGACAGTTGAAATTTTCACAGATGATGTATTTCTGTTGCCGCCATAACGACATAAAATTAATATTTAAGGGGGGCTCCCATAAAACAGACATGATTTTCATCCAAAAAAATTGCCTTGGTCACATACTGACCTAAGGTTAGTCGGCAATATCCCACAACCAGTAGCAAACTTCCCAGCTTTGATCCCTTTTGTGTCTTTGATGTATTAATCCTAGCTGCAACCCTTTTTTCTGTAATTACGAATAACCAATAATAAATACCCTTTAAACTTTTGAGGATCCCTATTGTGTCACTGCTAAGTTAATCCTTGCTGCAAACGCTTTTGTACAATTGCTATTCCCCTCCTCTTCCATCCTGATAGGTTATGAAATCAAATGTTGCAAAAAATTCAATTGTTGTGAAATTAACTTTCGATCACATTCCACAACCAATAAAACGCTTCCAAATATTGATCCCTATTGTGTCCTTGATATACTACTCCTAGCAGCAAACCTTTTTCCCATATCTCCCATTATTCTTATTCACCTTTTTACATCCTTGCTGTCAAGTAAGTTAATTGATTTGAATTCATTGGGCACTTTGATGATCAACTACTATCTCATCATTTTGATTATCAAAGTAATATGCCTATAACCCGCCTGCAACCAAGATCTGTCATCATACAAAAAATGTGATTTGATGTGATGACTGATGAGGTAACATACAACGTCTCTTTCATATTTATATATATAAGTACAGATGGTACGGAACCCTTTATGCGCGAGTCCGACTCGCACTTGGCCGGTTTTTTATCAATGTTTTCTTATGACGTTATCACGTAAAATAATCGTCCGTAAACCGACTTTACAGACAACCACAATATTTTTTTTTGATTAAAAATGTTGTTTTCATTCTCATAATAAGTCCCATTTCTATATATTCTATGAATTGCATAAGTTCGTATATTAATGTTTGTTAGGACTATCGGAGCGATTAAAACACGGGATGAAGATAATTCAATGTTTCCTCCAGAACTTTATTACAAAGACTCAACAGAAGTAATGACAGTTTTGCTTTATTTATTTTAATACACTATACGTAAAGTGGTGTTTATGTAAATGAGAGAAAATCACACAATTGCAAAATAAATGCCAACATATCTCCTCTCAAAACTGTTAATTACTAGTTAACTTCAATTAAAATTATTTCATGATTATGTTTTGATTCCTAATAAATTACAAAATTCATTATGCGGTCATTTTGTCGGTAGGTACATATTTAATAGCGATTAATTATTTCTCTGCCACCTCACGAATATAATGCGCCTTTATATCAATGTCCTATTATGAAAAACAAGATTTTTGACCAACTTCTGCGCACTGATGTTGTCACCAAAGAGTTTCTTTGGACCATTGACAAGTGTATCAAAACCCATCTCCTTTAGAAAACTCCGGAGATAAACAACTTATTTGAATGCAATAGATAGGGCTATGTATTCAGCTTCAGTGCTACTGAGAGCAATAGTTGGTTGTTTTTTACTACTCCAGGTAACGGCGACACAAGCAAGAAAAAATGCAAAACCAATGTACGATTTTCGGTCAACACAGTTTCCCCCCCCAGTTGGCATCCACATAGCCCATCAATTTCTCACCAGTCTGAAAATAAGTAAGTTTCGTATTTATTGTAGTGGTGGTGTTGTTCGGCCTCGGTGATTGTGACACTACCTTACTAAAAAATGAATTGCTACGGCTAGGAATTAAGTGCAAAGACTTAAAAAAAGTTTCAAAGATGTATGAAAAATACTGTGAAACATTCTATATAGTGTTTATTGAGAACGGCTCAATCAAATTAAATGACCTTAAGAAAAATTATAGCTCTATTTTACATACACAAGTTAAGTGGAACTTTTACAGGCAGCTGAAAAACCGCATAACACAATGCCATAATTGCCAAATGTTTGGACATGGTGAAAAAAACTGCCACGTAAAAACATACTGTTCGCACTGTGCTGGTCATCATAATACCGCCGATTGTCCTAATTCAAACATACATAAGTGCGCAAACTGTCACGGCAATCATAAGTCAACTGACATATCGTGTGAAAGCAGAAGAAGAAATATGTTGAAATGAGACAGAAAATAATCTCGAGTTTCGCCACGTAACATTAATTACAACACCAGCAACAACAGAAAAAATGTCAATATTTCCATTTCATCGTTGAGCGATTTACCTTCTCTACCAACACGTCCTGCAGGGAAAATCACCAACAAACAAAACATTTCTGACAGCAATGCATGGGAGAATAGAGCATCCACTTCAGCGGCGGTGCCTTCGGCGCAGACTTCAATCAACATAAGGATAAGAAACATGCATCGAAGGAATTGGCAAAGATATCGTATACAACATATAGGTTTGTTAGTCAAACAATTTAATAAGAATTCAAGAATTCCGCAATAGTAAGTGGAACTCTAAACTCCAATCCCTGGATAAGGGTTCGAAGCCCTTCTGGAATATTGCTAGAATTATTAAAAACAAACACAAACAAGTTCCTTGTCTTAAAAATGGTCCAGTTGTATACCGCACAGATAGGGAAAAAGCAAATGCATTTGCGGAAAATTTTGCCAAAAATTATACCGTGTCCCAGCATTTAGGAAATACCCATACAAATGCTATTGTGGAAAGTACTTTAAGCAGCTTTAATCTCTCTACTCATGCCACTCCATCAAATGAATTCATCACAGAGAGTGATATTATCTTTTTTGTTAAAAAACTCAATGTTCGTAAAACGAATGGATTAGACAACATAAAGAATATTTATCTAAGACAACTCCCGAAAAGGGGAATACAATTTCTAACTTTCGCCATAAATTCGTGTTTAAAACAGCAATATTTTCCAGAAGCCTGGAAATTAGCCAAGGTCATAGCAATACCTAAAACCTAATTGAAGATAAAAGGCCTTTTATACAAAATGTTAATTCTTAATTTTCCCTCTTTCTTGTGCAATATTGTTAAAAGCTTTGTGTCTAATCGCTGTTTCAGGGTATTTGTTAATAATCATGTTTCCAGTCTCGTGAATTTTTATTGTGGGGTACCACAGGGTTCCGTCCTTGGTCCAATTTTATATAATATATATATACGTCCGATATTCCAAAACTACCATTCTGTGATATTGCAATATATGCAGACGATACAGCAATAATATGTTCTCATGAGTTCGGTTCCGTCATTGAATCGAACTTAAGTAATGCAGCATTGTTATTAGAAGAATATTATACTAAATGGAAAATAAAAGTAAACGCCGATAAGATCCAACCTATCTTTTTTACAAGAAAAAGAAAGTCTTGTTTCTTACCGGCAAACCACTTAAATATCTTAGGTAACGTCATCCCATGGCAAATATCCGTCAGATATCTTGGCATACATTTAGACCCAAAACTAACTTTTAAGGAACATCACACTCAAACCCTAAAAAAAATCAATCTTGCAATTAAAATACTCTATCCTTTTATCAATAGGAAATCACTACTCTCAAATGCAAATAAAATAATCATATATAAAACAATATTTCAAACAATTATTTTATATGGATGTCAAGTTTGAGGTAATTGTGCTAAATGCCACATCGCCAAGCTACAAATATGCCAAAATAAGGTATTGAAGTTAATGCTTGATCTACCATGGTTCCATTCCACTTTGGATTTACATAGCAGAGCAAATGTTGAATTGGTCTGCAACAGAGTGCAAAAATTATCCGAATCATTCAGAGCTAGATGCCAAACCTCTGAAAACCACCTAATAAAAGAATTAAGTCGAGATCATTACACATGATTTAGTTACTCTTGCAATATATTTATTGACGTGACAACGTCTATTAAATCGGTTAGCTCTGAAATATGGGTTGCCGAAACGCAAAAAACCCAGAAAAATGTAGACTAACCGTGTGAGTAGGCGTGGCCTAGCGAATGTGTAGTAGTGAGCTCGCGCGAAAATGATCAACATATCAGATAAAAAAAAATTCGGCGTCGTTTAGTGGAATTAAATCAAATAAAATCATATCATAGACCTATTGTTGATAGAATATTAGAAATAAAGAACACTTAAACGTTTGAGTATAAAATTGTCTTATTCAATTAAATACATGTATAATACTGTAATATGAAAATAAAACATTGAAATCAATAAAAAAATTATATGTAATTGTTGAATATATAATATTTATACCTCATTCATAAAATCGTATAATAGACGTTGTCACGAAATAATGGATTTGGCTAGTAACAGCCAATCTAATAACAGCTTTTTTATGTTTTCACTAATTATTTATTTAAATGTATCTATTTATTTATTTATTTATTTATCTATTTATTTATTTATTTACTTATTTATTTATTTTTATTTGTTTATTTAATTATTACTTATTGTTTATTTACATTTATTTATTTATCAATTTATTTATATACACCTATTTATTTATTAAAAATTTAGTAACTTATCAATATATGTGCATACATTTATTTATTCATTTACTTTTATTTTTAATTCGTTTTTTACTTTTTTTTTATTGTCTAATTTGGGTTTTTACGTTATTTTCCCAGTTTCTGTTTTCTTTTCATTGTTATTATTGTTTACATCATTTGTTATTTCAGCAGAAAAGTTTCTTAAATAAACTGTATCTCTGAACTATTATTGTAAATTGTGCGATAGCCATTGTAATTTAAGAGCGAAATACAAAAAAAAAAATTAATATGTTCAAAATGTAGATCTGTGTTGAATTGTGCCAGTTTAAAAACAGAATGTATAATGTCGGGTCGTGTACAAACACCCAGGTACGTTAAAGAACCCATTAGTGACTGACACAACTTCGAATCCACCTTTGTACACTGCGAGCAATCATCACACTTTTTAAATATGGTCCCTGGATCCAGTGGTTGCACAAACTTCTGCTTTCTTTCATTCCGAATTCAGTCAAAAGATTTCGGATCTATTGTTTGTGTGAAAACTGGATTCCTTCTTGCCCCTTAGAAATCTCTATGCCTACAAACTGATCAACTGGTACTTTGTCAATGACTTCGAACTTTTCACCAATTTGGAATTTGATACTCTCCAACGATTTAAGATTAGAGCACGCCAAGAGGATGTCATCAACATACACAGCTACTATGTTAATCTCACTGAAACGATGCATTACATAAACACAAGCATCCCCGTTGCATTTTACGACACCAATTTGTCGCAGAGCACACTCAATTACAATTACAATTGCCTTGCGCAATCGGCAAACTTAATTTTTTTGGGTTTCATCAACAAAGTATTCCGGTTCGCACATATATACTTCCTCCTCTAGATTGCCATTCAAGTAGGCTGTCGAGATATCCATTTGGTGTAGAATTAGATTGAACTCGGCTGCCAAAGCCTGAATAAGTCGTATTGATGAGTGTCTAACGACAGGTGAAAATATTTCTTTGTAGTCCATTCCATATCGTTGGCTACACCCCTTTGCCACAAGCCACGCCTTATGTCTTTCCGAAACACCGTTCTTGTGCCGTTTAATGTTAAATACCCACTTACATTTGATAGGCTGACTATCTTTTGGAGCATCCACAAGTTCCCAAGTCTGTTTTTAATTAAGGAACTAAACTCCGAAGCCTATGGGAAAATGAAATCACACACAACATGGGTGATTGAGAGAAGCTCGGCTCAGGTCCTTCATGGACTGTAACGCCAACCTACATACATACAAACTCCGAAGCCATCGCCGCCTTCCACTTGTCGGCATCCGGTCGTTACAAGGCATCTTTTACGGTAAGCAGGTTGTCTATCCTGTTTGTGTGACAATTCTTAAGATTATTGTAATGATAACTTACCGGCTTTCGTGGGCGTAGCCTTGTTTTATATCCATGACTATTCTCTTCTCTAACAATTTTTAAGTCATTTGTTAAGTCCTCAGCACCAACATCCACAACACCCACACCCCGCGTTTCGCCACCAGCATCAGCAATTTCAGGAATGTCAACAGCAACACCAGGTTCAGCGGACTCTTCAAGTTCAAAATGCACATTGGTACGTGGCTTGGACTCCATAGCGTTTGCATTGTCAGCTGCATATGGATGTAAAAATCTAACATCTCGCCCCATTACTACGATCCTCCGCTTCGGATAATACAATCTGTATGCCTTAGCGTCATCTACGTATCCAACTAAATAACATTCCACACCCTTCGCTCTAAATTTGGATTTGCGTGGCAATTTCTCCAATAGAAACCCTTTTTGACCAAATATCCTAAGGTGTGACACGTTTGGCCTTTTCCCACTCCATGCTTCGTAGGGGGTCATGTTGGACAGCACTTTGGTTGGCGATCTATTTCGCAAATATACGGCGTTATTAATTGCCTCTGCCCACAAGAACTCCGGCATTGTTGACTCAATGGGCATACATCGACCCATTTCAACTAAAGTACGATTGATGCGCTCCGCGATACCGTTTTGCTGCGGGGTATAGGGTACAGTTAGTTGTCTTCTGATACCTTCGTGTTTTAAGAAATTATCAAAATCTCTATTGATATACTTCCCGCCGTTATCGGAATTTAACATTTCTATTCTTTTACCGGTTTCGCGCTCTACCATTGCTTTGAATGTTTTAAGAACTCTAAAAGTATCACTTTTGTTTTTCACAAAGTAAATAAAGATCTTCCGGGTAAAATCACAAAGGACACCATATACCTTGCGCCGCTAAGTGACGGAGTAGACATTGGACCACACACATCACTGTGTATAATTTCCAAAACAGAGTCACTGTACCGGTTTCGGTGTTACGGAAAGGGAAGAGCACTTATTTTTGCTTTCAGGCATGTTTCACAGTTATTTTCCAACACTTTTAATAAGACCCATACCGCGCACTAAATTGTTTTTGGATAAACGTGTCAGGCCACCCGTAAATGACCATACATACGGTGCCATTCGGTTAAATTTGCGTTATTTACCGCCGTCGCACAGAAGTTATTCGTTTTAGAAACTTTATATGTAAACAAATCACCCGTTCGTTTCGCTCTCATAATTTCTAGGCCATTCCTCGCTGCAATAATCGCATGATCTGTCTTGAAACTAACCGTACACCCCTCCGCTAATTTGCTTACTGACAAGAAATTTGTAATTAAACTGGGAACATAAAGCACGATATGTAAAGAGAGTATGTATGTATGTATATCTTCGGAAAAAATATACTTGTATCCAGCTAGTTAAATTTTTTCTCTGCGTGTGCTAAGATTAGTTATCATAGACTTACTGCAACCCATATGACACGTCGACCCATTGTCAGGAATCCATTTAACACTATCAAATTCCGTATGCATGTTAGAAGAATTGAGCATGGCACAATTGATATTAGGCTTATCATTTCCAAAACCATTCAGCCGACAAGAAGCTGCGAAATGCCCTCTTTTTTGGCATTTGTAGCACTTACCGCGTCTTTTATTTTGTTGATTCTGATGTTGTTGTGGTTGTGAATAATTTTTTTGATGATTTCTATATTTATTAGCAAAAAATGCGTTTTCATTTTGTTGCAAGACAACATGCAAAACAACAACCCTGGAGCCCAGAAGCAGTCTCCAACAGCAGGATTCCAAACTCCGCCCACTAACACACGTATGTGCACTATGTCGGATTCTACTTGCAGAATAGGCAAGTAGTCTATTCGATCACCGTAGGCGCATCTGACGCTACTTGCCTAGTCGTTAAGCAATAGATTCGATCAACGTAGGCACGCGTGGGGTATAAAAGGGGTTGTGTGGGGGCAACGAGTGCGAGTCATCAACGAATATTCTAAGCAATAAGTCAAAATCAACAAATTTAAAAACATCGCTGTTTCAGTTTCATTCATCAAATCAATTAGCACACTCCTTTGTGTGTTCGCGTGCGACACCGAGTGCGTTCACGCCGGACATATACAAAAAGATTTTTTGCTCGTATCCGTGCGATACAGTTTGGTCCTTCGAGCCTCATCTCTCAACCTCCGTTGGTTCGCGTGTGTTCAACACCAGTCGACAGGTTGAAGATCCTTGTTCCGGCGCTCCTTCACGCGTAGTGTAGGTTTATTCGCGTCGAAAGAAAGAAAAAAAATCGTTAAACCGCCGTCGGCTTGCGTGCAAATACGTGTTCGACAGGTTAACGATAGGAAAGGCTGACCGACATCGTCTCACTCACCACATCAAATCAGCAATCAACATTACCGCAGGTCATCTGTTTTTTGGACGATCACATCATAGGAGCAACGCTCATTCCAGGTGTGTGGCATTCATTATATTATAATTTAGTATATTTAAGTTTATATATCTATAACATAACGAACGGTGTACTGTGTTGCGTGGTGACTCTGTGAACTCGTCGGCTAAAAAATGAGTAAGGGTAAATTAGCCAACCTAATAGACGCAGTTCAAGCGATTGCGCAAGAACTAAATGCCGACTATAAGGCATATGTACGGTTAGGGGAATCAAAGGTTTCAGTGCACATGATCGAAGCGCGTTTAACAAACGTCGAAACTTTATTCAATGAAGCTAGAGCGATCCATCAAAAGATAATTGAATCCACTATGGAAGAAATTAAGGGCAATTATTTAGAGTCGTTAACATTCCACAAACTAAAGGAACTGTTCTTTCAATACTCCTGCGAGTTAAAAGAAAAGCTACCTCCCGCAGACAAGAATAATTCAGGTTGTTTAGCATCAGGTCCGTCAGTCGAATTAAAATTTCCTCCGATGAAAATTCCCACCTTTGACGGTTCGCTTCAACGGTGGCAGGAATTTAAAGGGTTGTTTGAGGGTTTGATTAACAAAAATACGTCCCTATCAGATGCACACAAATTGCAGTACCTCAAGGGTAATTTGACAGGAGAAGCGGCGCGTTTACTTCGAAATACTGACACCAATTTTGAAGCAGCCTGGGCATTATTGGTCAAGCGGTATCAAAACAATCGACTTTTAAAGGAAAATCAGTTTAAGTTATTCTTCGACCAGCCGAAGCTCAAGCAAGAATCGTCTAGTGATCTTAGGGCATTGGTGGATATCACCAATGAAGCTAGGCATTCACACCTTGGAGTATCTGTGGAAGCGTGGGAAGACGTACTCATATTTCACACGGTCCAAAAGCTTCCGGCAATTACTAGAGGGCATTGGGAAACCCACATCTCATCGCATTCCGACTATCCAACGTACAATGTCTTAGAAGATTTTATCTTAATGAGAGCAAGGGCTCTTGAGGTAATTGGTCAGTCTCAGCAGACGATGTCTCATGACAAGGTTCGAAGGAGTCCATCGGAAGCTGTTCATCCGCACAACACAACAACATCCAGATGTTCAATGTGCCAGAGTTCGCACGCCATTAGGAGTTGTTTCAAGTTCAAGGCTCTTGAATTGGTAAGAACCAAGAAGCTGTGTTTCAATTGTTTATCGAACGTACACTTCACCGCAAGTTGCCCTAGCAAGTACACATGCTCCACTTGTCAAAAAAGACACCATACACTGCTACACGCAGCCGAATCAGCCAAACTTATGCAAGGCCAAGAACTCAATCGGCCAGATCCCAATCCATTACCATCCTATTCTCATCTCCATCAAACAAGAACTCCTGCATCCACTTATACAATTGCCTCAGCGCATAACGCGTCGGTAATTGAAGCCAAGTCAGTACTCCTGGCCACAGCCCTAGTCAAAACATTGACAACAGACGGGCAACTAATATTGCTAAGGGCATTATTAGATCCAGGATCAGAAGACTCTTTCATCTGCACTGCCGCAGCTCAATTGCTAAAGCTAAAAGGGGAAAAGGGTAGGGTAGAGATTTTCGGCATCGGTGGAACTAATGCAAACACAGCTAAACACAGAGTATCGCTTACCATTACATCTAACGTAAACTCAGGTTTTAATTTACAACTGAAAGCTTGGGTATTACCTAAGCTCACGGCAATGTTACCACCGCGCGATCTGCAACAAACTGATTGGAGTCACATACACGGACTCAAGCTCGCGGATCCACTTTATAGCAGATCGAACAAGGTTGATATCATCCTCGGTAGCGACGTTTATCCTAACATCATCTTGGACGGCATAGTTAAGGGCGAACCGGGGACACCCATGGCTCAACGAACGGAATTAGGATGGGTACTCTCTGGAAGCATTGCATCCGACTCACCACGGAAGGTCACATCTCTCTACATCAACACAGAAACCCAAACCCTGGACAACATGCTTCGAAGATTCTGGGAACTTGAGGAGATCCAAATGAAGAGACCGCTATCACAGGAAGAAGAGCAATGCGAGATGCATTTCAAGGAAACACGTCGCCGCCAGACAGATGGAAGATACGTGGTTGAACTTCCATTCAAAGAAGCATCGCGTCCAGTGATCGGATTGTCACAAGGATCAGCGTTCTCAAGATTTCTCCAGTTGGAAAGAAGGTTCCAACGTAATCCGTCTTTCTATGAGGAGTACAAGCGAGTGTTTGAGGAGTACAAACAACTAGGGCACATGACCGAGATAGATCCAAGCACACTCTCGAGCTCTCATTATTATGTGCCTCATCACGCAGTACTCAAAGAATCCAGCTCAACCACTAAGCTCCGAATAGTCTTCGATGCATCATGCAAATCTTCTGACGGAACTTCGCTCAACGATCATCTATGTGTAGGGCCTAGACTGCAAGATGACATAGTCGACCACATAGCAAGATTTCGAAAACATCGTATCGCGTTCGCTGCCGACATCGAGAAGATATACCGGCAATTTTGGGTCACACCAGCAGACGCAGTGTTCCAGCTAGTTTTACGGAGAGATGTCCAAGGAGGCGAAATCAAAACGTATCGGCTGAACACAGTAACGTTCGGCACTGCCTCAGCCCCTTATCTGGCAGTCCGAACACTCCAACAGTTGGCAATCGATGAGCGAGCTGAGCATCCAATCGCCTCGGACATTGCAAAAAACAATTTTTATATGGATGATCTAATTCATGGGGCAGATTCAGAAGCAGAAGCCATGGAGATGCAAGCTCAACTCACAGGCATGCTAAGACGAGCAGGCCTGCCATTAAAAAAATGGGTAAGTAATTCCCCAAGACTACTAGCATCCATTCCAAGGGCTGACAGAGAAGTCAACCTACCTCTTACTTTCGATGAAGGAAACACAGTGGAGACACTAGGCATTCAATGGCACCCTGCAACCGATAAGTTCACCTTCAGGATTTGACTAAGAAACAGCGAAAGGAATACGAAGCGCACAATCTTATCAGATATTGCCCGTCTTTATGATCCCATGGGTTGGATTTCGCCCTGCATCATTTTAGGGAAAATATTGATGCAACAAACATGGAGAGAAAACCAGTCATGGGATGAATAGCTTCCGCAACCGATTTTAAGATCCTGGCACACCCTGAAGGCTGAACTCCAGGAGCTTAACGCGATCGAAATACCGCGCTGGATTAGATTCACCGAGGGTGCGACACTCGAAGTGCATGGTTTTTGTGACGCCTCGGAAAAGGCATATGCCGCCGTAATATTTCTGCGAGTTGTTGAACATGGCGATGTAGCCACGAACCTCATCATATCGAACACTAGAGTGGCTCCACTCCAAACTAAATCGCTGGCTCGATTAGAATTGTGTGGAGCTCAATTGTTAGCTCGGCTGCGGGTCTATACAACACGTACGTTGAACATCGAATCCGCAAAAGCATTCGCATGGTGTGACTCCCAAATCACATTGGCATGGATAAGGTCATCACCACACACCAGAACAACATTCGTCGCCAATCGGGTATCTGAAATACAGGAGCTCACAGACGTCAACGATTGGAGGTACGTTCCTTCGATAGAGAATCCAGCAGACATAGCATCACGAGGAAGCTCACCGCGAGATCTGGTTCATAACAAGCAATGGTGGCATGGACCCACGTTCCTGCAAATCTTTGAGAAACAGCCACACCCGTTACAGGACAGGTTCACCACTAATCTAGAGTCGAAAGAAGCAAAGAAGGCAAAGGCCAAGGAATGTGACGTTCTCGCATCTGGTTACCTGTTCAAAAATATCTTTCAGCTCTGCGTTCACGTCACCGCCTTTCAGGTGAACAGCCTGTTAACTCGGTTCTCATCCTTGCATCGATTACTTCGAGCAACATCGTACTGGCTTCGCTTCTTGGCTAATTTGCGAGACAAAGCAAGAGGAATGCCCATTCGACTAACGGGGACTCTATCTCCAGAAGAGATGTCAACAGCACGAATACGCTTGATTAAAATGGTGCAACGAGACGAATTCCCAGAGGAAACAGCAAACATCTCATATGGCGAGTTACACCCAAAGAACAGCAAACTAGCACGGCTATCTCCAATCATGGACGAAAATGGAATTTTACGTGTTGGAGGCCGTCTGGAAAACGCTGAATTGCCTTATGCACAACGCCATCCAATAATACTGCCGTCACAAAACACTCTCACCTCACTCATCATTCACGATGCCCATTTGACCTCCCTTCACGGTGGTCAACAACTGATGATGGCAACATTACGGTCGCAATATTGGATTTTAAAGCTCAAGACCAACGTGAAGAAATGCATCCATAAATGCCTAAGATGTTACAGGTTCAGAGCAACAGAAATGCAGCAGCAAATGGGAACGCTACCAGCGGCAAGGGTAAATCCGGCACGACCATTTCAAACATCCGGGGTGGATTATGCAGGCCCAATTCAACTAAAGGCTTGGAAGGGTCGTTGCAGTAAGCTCACCAAAGCGTACATTGCCATATTCGTATGTTTTTGTACCAAGGCTGTGCATCTGGAGTTGGTAAGCGACTACACTGCAACCGCATTCATTGCTGCATTTAAGCGCTTCACAGCACGCCGTGGAATCTGTACTAGCCTGTACAGTGACTGTGGAACAAACTTCAAAGGGGCTGCGAAGCTGTTGAAATCTGAAAATTCGCATTTCTTGAAGCAATTAAGCGACGACATTTCCCAACAAATTCAGGCAAATGGCACAAAATGGCACTATCATCCTCCAGCTGCTCCGCACTTTGGCGGACTCTGGGAAGCAGGTGTGAAATCGATAAAGTACCATTTAAAGCGTATCATTGGCCATTACACGCTCACGTTCGAGGAATACGTAACTGTCCTTGCTCAAATCGAAGCATGTCTGAACTCACGTTCACTCTATCCGATGTCAGAAGATCCAGAAGACTTATCTTATTTAACTCCAGGACATTTCCTAATCGGGGCATCCCTCAATACCATACCAGAAAAAGACCTAAAAAACACCAACCCCAACTATCTACAAAGATGGCAGCTGATGCAGAAACTCCAGCAAGATTTTTGGAAAAAATGGAAAACAGAATACTTAACGCGATTACAACAACGACCGAAATGGCTAACGCCAAATGAAAACATCAAGGTAGGACAACTTGTTCTTCTGCCAGACGAGACGCCACCTACCCTCTGGAAACACAGCCCGGTACAGATGGAAGAATCCGAGTAGTTACGATTAAGACAGCAACTTCATCATTGCAGCGTCCCATAACCAAAATATGTCCTTTACCAGCTACCGAGGAATAAACGTTCATAGGCACGTACACACAGTCACCAAATAACATTGAAATAATTTCCCAATAATATACAACTATTGATAAGCTTTCAACCTTAATTCAAATCCTATAATTTGTGTTGCCACACACCATTTACCATATTCTTCGTTTGTTTTTATTCACATGACCACATGGCGAGGAAGTGTTATTTATCATTCATCATCACCACAACGGAAGGCACTCCACAAGACCTAATCTCCGCCACCTCATCATTTCGTTTTGTTTGGGGCCCGGCAGGATGTTGCAAGACAACATGCAAAACAACAACCCTGGAGCCCAGAAGCAGTCTCCAACAGCAAGATTCCAAACTCCGCCCACTAACACACGTATGTGCACTATGTCGGATTCTACTTGCAGAATAGGCAAGTAGTCTATTCGATCACCGTAGGCGCATCTGACGCTACTTGCCTAGTCGTTAAGCAATAGATTCGATCAACGTAGGCACGCGTGGGGTATAAAAGGGGTTGTGTGGGGGCAACGAGTGCGAGTCATCAACGAATATTCTAAGCCATAAGTCAAAATAAACAAATTTAAAAACAGTGCTGTTTCAGTTTCATTCATCAAATCAATTAGTACAATCCTCTGTGTGTTCGCGTGCGGCACCGAGTGCGTTCACGCCGGACATATACAAAAAGATTTTTTGCTCGTATCCGTGCGATACACATTTGATTCATCAACTTTAGACTCGCTTTCTCTTCGCTTGTCCTCCTCCAACAATTTCGTTTTAAGCGCACTTGTGCTGGGTAACTTGTCTCTAGATTCAATGGCAATAACAAAATTATCATAGCTTTTCGGCAAACTGCATAACATGATAATAGGAAGTAATTCGTCTTGCACTTTTATCTCGAGCTCAACAAGTTTCTCAAACAAATTGAAAAATTTGTTCAGATGCTCAGACATTGATCCTCCCTCACACATCTTTAAATTCATTAACGATTTGAATACTGTTACTTAACGGGCAGGTCCACAAGGGGAATGTACTTCATTTAACCGATCCCATGCTTCTTTTGAAGTCTTTGCGATCTTTACATGCAACAACTGGCTTGGTTTGATGGAGAGAATTACAGTTGCAAGCGCCTTTCCATCCTTTGATCTCCATGCGGCTAGAGCACTAGCATCACTATCTGCAAGGACATATTTTGCACCAGATACATAATCCCACAAATCACAATGCACTAGAACTGATTTCATTTGAATCTTCCATCCATCGTAATTGGTATCGTCTAATTTGTCGATTTGATAAAGTCCGGTACTCACTCCGATACGATTATATAAAAGAGAAACACAAAACCAAAACCGATTTTAAATAGGTCGAACCTGGGCCCATAACCTCTTTTAGGACTATCGGAGCGATGAAAACACGGGATGAAGATAATTTAATGTTTCCTCGAACCTTATTACAAAGACTCAACAGAAGTAATGACAGTTTTGCTTTATATGTATATTCTAATAGACTATATGCAAAGTGGTGTTTATGTAATTGAGAGCAAATCACACAATTACAAAATAAATACCAACAAGTGTGTCACTGTTGCTGCGATTGTTCTCATAGTTCTGAATTTCCTGCATTCTGTTATTTACTAAATAAATCAGGTCATTTAGTTCGTATAACTGAATTGAGTTTTAAACAACTGTTTCCAAGTTTTCCTGAATTTCCACGCGATCATTTTCGTCGAGCGTGCCAAAAAGATATTTGAACGCTGAGCCCACAATGTTAAACAATCCTCGTTTCTGTCTCTTCTCCTGATGCAGATCTATGCCATTTAACTCTCTAGGCAACTTAATATATAAAAATCGGATCCGGGTGTACTTGTATTAATAGATATTTTGTCGCTAAAATAGTTGGTAAAAGTGTCTATTTCTGTCAAGTTAATTCTTGAGTAATGTTATTCGAATGATGACGATATCTGGACTGGTTCGCCCGAAAAAAAAGATAGCCGTGATTAATATCGATATTATTTATTTGAATTTGTTGAGTGTGACTTGTGGCCATCAATGCGAGTAATAGAATCACTGTACAATAGGGGCCTGTAAAATTGGGACTTGACTAGGTTTCTTTAGTTTTTTAAACTGTTTTTTATAATAATGGGTGACTCTATTTATATTGGTAATTTTATAATGATCGGGATCTATCTGTTCTAGGCGTTTATTTGTTTTAAAAGGGTTTTCCAATTTTCATTTCTGTATGGGACCCTTTCTATACCTAGTGTCGATTTCATACTTTAGGCGATCCTCATTTATTTTGTTTATTTCTCTTTCTTTATTTGGTTGAGTATTTAACGTTGGCTGTCCGGCATAAAGAAATATGTGTGCAGGAATCTGTCCGGTGGTGTTTTACTTAATTTGACTTCATCGTCGTCAGATGATTTAATAATGCGATTTTTTTCGTTTATTGTTTTATGCAATCTCTCAACTACTCTTTCTGTGTTGAGCTACGATTCAATATTCTCACTTTCGAGCCATCGCTTGAGGGCCAAACTGGAGGACGCGCCATTTCCATCGGCTTTCAATAGTTTAGGTATGCCTAACTGATTGAATATGCTCATGAATGCACTTTTACATTCTATTATTCTTATTTGTTCTAGAGTGGCAAACTTTGAATAAATGTCCATGCAACTCAGATAGTGTTTACCTTCCGATGAGTCGATCTATCACAAATTTATCACGGCATATTTGTATTGCGTTGTTCTGTTTTTGTTAAATTGCAAACATGACATTCTTTTATTATGTTTCGAATGAGTAGTTGACTATTAGGGAATAGTGTATTTCACCAAAAAGTTTTGTTGTTTTTTTTAATTCCAGGGTGTAAGAGTTTTTCGTACCAATTCTTTGAATTCAGCGTAAGTGGATACGTTTTTCCATAAGATAAGACTGTGGATAATTTTGGTGTGGTTGGGATTAAAAATTTCTTTGTATGCACTTTGAATTTTTTTCGAAATCAGCGTCGCTATCAATGTATAGAACGCTTGATCTGGTACAAAAATGTTCAATTAGGTATTGCTCAGCTATCTCTCTGGACATCGTATATAATGGAATGTGGATTATGTGGTTTCTGAAGTATTTCTCGTGTTTAAAGCCTTTTGGACCTTTGAAAAATATTACTTGTCTGTTAAACGTGTTAGTCGGTCTCTCACTAATAAAAATCAAATTACCATTATCCTCACCAGAGCTATAAGTTAACGCAAAATAAATTCGTTTACCCATTTTAATTGCATTGACACTAGAACCAGCTCAGCACTAATCGATGCAATAAGCGAATATCGAACAACACCTGCGATTGCGACAGCGGCTGAATCATCAACATTCATACTATAAATGCATGGGGAGTAAATGGTTTAAATCAGTCTTTATTTAGTTTTATTCTTGGTATCAATTTTCCGTCATTAATAAAGGTTAGGCAAACTGTCTAATATAATATTTCTTTAGTAATCGCGTGTTTTCTTTCATTAACTGGCGCCCGAGCGAGCAGGGACAGTGTTAACACTAGTAAACAAGTTTAGTTTAAGTACAAGTAGTAAAGTTTAGTGCGATAACCAAGCGCTAAATACAAACCAAGTGTAAAGTGTAGTGCGATAACCAAGCGCTAAATACAAACCAAGTGTAAAGTGTAGTGCGATAACCAAAGCGCTAAATACAAACCAAGTGTAAAGTGTAGTGCGATAACCAAGCCCTAAATACAAACCAAGTGTAAAGTGTAGTGCGATAACCAAGCGCTAAATACAAACCAAGTGTAAAGTGTAGTGCGATAACCAAGCGGTAGATTAGAAGTTAATGCCCCTGTTCCCCCAGTCGCACCCTCCACTTCCACCCAAAACTCTGTTGACAACAACATGATAGAAATGATCACCAGACTAGTGACAGACACCCTACGAATTCAAGGACGACAAATATTCAATTCAATAATGAACCCCGCGTCCGAAATAAATAACGACACTGACCAAACTATTAACCTCCCAGACAACAAAGACTTATCCGACATGGACAGGATGCCAGATATGGTAAAAAGACTCCGGGAATTCACAGGTGTGCCATAAGAATTTAATTCTTGGAAAAAGAGCGCTGAACGTATCTTAAATATTTACGATCACCTTAAAGGTACACCAAAGTATTACGGCATCATGTCCGTTATTAGAAACAAGATTACCGGACAAGCACGCATTGTATTAGAATCTAACAATACCCCTGTATAGTGGGAAAAAATATCTAAATGTTTAACACTACATTACGCAGACAAGAGGGATCTAGGAACCCTCGAATATCAAATGACAACTTTGGTACAAGGCAACGGAACAATAGCAGAGTTCTACCAAGCAGTGTACCATCACTTATCCTTAATATTGAACAAACTGGGATCTATGGAAATGAGCCACGAATCCTTGAATAACATGACACAATGTTATCGGGACAAGGCTCTGGATACCTTTGTTAGAGGATTAAGAGGTGACCTACCTAGACTCCTAAGTATAAGGGAACCTGCAGATCTACCTCAGGCCTTGCACCTTTGTTTAAAGCTTCAAAATATCGACTTCCGAACTCAATATGCGGACAACTCCCAAGCTAATGCTCGCAAATCTTTCCAAACACCACCAGTCCCTCCTAGAAGAAATTTTCTATCCAATCCAACGCCGATTCCTGCTCCAAGACATGAATTTTATCCTCAATTACTCCACAATCTCCACCACCCGCAGCCGCCCCAACACCAAAGACCCCGATATCAACAAATGCCACCTCCAAATCAGCGTCCGCTCCCGCCTAAGCCGATGGACATTGATCACTCAATAAAGTCAGCGAAGGTTAACTACCAAAACAGACCTAGGAATCAACCAATTCCCCAAAAAAGACATCATACTCAATCCCAACAAGTCCACCAGCCATATAAGACACAACGAATCTACCACATCAAACCAAACACAGACTGTAGAGAAACGGATGAAAACACAACAGACTCAAAGGACCAAATACCCCAAACTAACTATTATGAACACGAAGATGACAATATCCCTCTCGATCAACCCGAAAACCTCGATGACATCTATTTTTTAGAACTAAGGTGCTCTTCGCTTCCTGCAAACCCCATAGGTGGAAACATCAAAATCACTCACCATAACTACATTCAACTTTTTCCCACAATAGACAAAATTAAATTTTTTATTCTTCCTAGCCTAATTTCCTTCGATGGTATCATGGGTAATGATACATTAAAAGAACTTAACGCTGTTATTCCCACACATAAAGGTCTTATGACCATTAACTCTCACACTTCTATACCCTTAAAACAACACACCACAGAAAACATAAACAACGTAAATATAAGAGCTTCCCACTTATCCAAGGCAAATTTCTCTAAGCTTTCCAAAATTATAAACAATTTCCCCAACCTCTTTTCTGATCCTAACAAAAAACTGACTTACACAACAACGGTTAAATGTGGAATTCGCACAAGCTCTAATGATCCCGTTTACTCTAAGTCCTACCCATATCCAAGAGCTCTAAAGGAAGAAGTCGAAAAGCAAATTAACGAACTTCTACAAGATGGCATTATCAGACCATCAAAATCGCCATACAATTCTCCGGTATGGATCGTCCCTAAAAAAATGAACGCATCAGGAAAGAAGAAATATCGCATGGTGGTCGACTATCGAAAATTGAATTCGGTTACAGTCGCAGATAAATATCCCATGCCTGAGATTGGAGAAGTTCTAGCCAACCTTGGAGATAACAAGTGGTTTACAGTGATCGATCTGAAGAGCGGATTCCACCAGATCAAATTAAAAGAATCTGACGTGGAAAAAACCGCATTCTCCATTAATAAGGGGAAATTCGAATTTACTCGTCTCCCGTTTGGTCTCAAGAATGCACCAGCTATTTTTCAAAGAGCTCTCGACGACATCTTGAGAGAACATCTTGGAAAACGCAGTTACGTCTATATAGACGACATTATTATCTTCGGCAAAGACGCAGAAGAACATTTTGCAAGCCTAACAGCTGGGCTTGAGACATTGGAAATGGCCAACATGAAAGTTCAGTTGGACAAATGTGAATTTTTCCAAGAGGAAGTCGAGTTCTTGGGTTTTGTTATTGGTAAAGACGGCATCAAAACAAATCCGAACAAAGTTAAAGCCATTTCCCAGCTACCCATTCCCTAGACTCTCAAAGACCTACGATCGTTTTTAGGTATGTCAGGCTATTATCGGCGTTGCATTAAGGATTACGCGAAAATAGCTAGGCCTCTGACAAACCTTTTAAGAGGGGAAGATGGACGAGTGTCCAAACATTCTTCCAAGAACAAAATCATCGAACTCGACGTAGACGCTATTCAAGCTTTCGAAAAAATTGAAGAGTCACTTACATCCAAAGAAATCACCCTTACCCATCCAGATTTTAATAAACCCTTTGAACTTACTACAGATGCCTCCAACTTCGCCATAGGTGCCGTATCAGCTCAAGATGGTAAACCTATAACATTCCTATCGAGGACATTAAACAAAACCGAGGAGAGTTACGCCACTAACGAGAAAGAGATGCTCGCCATTATATGGGCTCTCAACTCGCTTAGGAGTTTCCTATACGGATCCAAAAAAGTAAGCATCTTTACAGACCACCAACCTTTAACCTACGCTCTGAGTAATAGAAATACTAATCATAAAATGAAGCGTTGGAAATCAATCCTGGAAGAGTATAATTATGAACTCAAATATAAAACAGGAAAGGCAAACGTGGTAGGAGATGCCCTTTCAAGACTCCCTCAAGTAACCGAAATTAACTCAATGACAATGACTGAACACAGTGACGACAGTTCCTCACACAACCTAATCCCAACAGTTGAAACCCCTATCAATGTCTTCCGAAACCAACTTATCCTCAAAAATGCAAATGAACAGAATTACACCTTTTCCATTCCATTCCCTACTTATCATAGACATACAATCACACAACCACACTATACTGACCAGGATATAATAAGCATTTTTAAAAAATACCTTAATCCAAGCACAATAAATGGATTATTAACGAACGAGGAAACAATGGGACGGATCCAGAACATTTACCCATTATACTTCTCTAATTTTAAAATTCGTTTCACCCAAACGATAGTCGAAGACCTGCAAAACGAAGCTGAACAAGAGGAAAAGATCCTTAAAACCCACAAAAGGGCACATCGTAACGCGGAAGAAAGTCGACAACAATTAATAGAAAACTTCTATTTCCCTAAAATGTCCCATAAAATAAAGAAAATAATAGCAAATTGCAAAACCTGCAAGAAAAACAAATACGAACGTCACCCAAACAAACCCATAATCCAGCCAACTCCCATTCCAAATTATCCCGGACATACTGTACACATTGACATTTTTTCAACAGAAAAACACTTAGTCCTTACGGCCATTTGTAAATTAACAAAATTCGCAAAAACAAAAATTATAGGTTCTAAAGCCATAGCCGATATTAGACAGCCTCTGCGTGATCTTCTATTTGCCTACTGTGTTCCCGAAAACCTAGTCATAGATAATGAGAAAGCTTTAAACTCAGCTACTATCACATCTATGATGGAGGACGAATTAGGAATTTGCATATTTAAGACACCACCGTACAAAAGTGAGGTCAATGGGCAAATTGAACGTTTCCATTTTACCCTCACGGAAATCATGCGGTGCATCAAGGCAGAACAGAACACGCGATCATTTGACGAACTTCTAGACAAAGCGACAAACGAGTACAATTTTACAGTACACTCAACAACTGGTAAGAAACCTGTGGAACTATTTTTTGGCCGATCTCCTAGATTCACACCTGAAAATTTCGAAAAAAAACCGTAAACAAAATATCGAGAAAATTAAGAAAAAACAAAAGCAAGACATAGAATATCATAACAAAAAAATAGAACCGATAAAAAATTACAACCCAGGGGATATCATTCACGTAAAACGCAATAAAAGACTAGGATCCAAATTAACGCCCAGATATCAGGAAGAGGTAGTTCGCGAAAATAAAGATACAATAGTAATAACCGAGTCAGGGAAAAAGGTTCACAAAAGTCACATAAGAAATTAATAGCTTTCATTCCTTCCTCTTTACAGACACTTACTTACACTCTGCGCCATAAAAGCCGACATTCAAATCCTCGACTTCTCTAACACACAAGCTCATTCACGAAATCGATCTAGATCGTTATGAAAGACTTTTTGCCGACATTACACCAATTCTCGACATGGACGAAATAAAAAAACATTTCCTATTTTTTATATATTTCACGAATATCAACAGATCCAGACCTTTACTTCTAACCTAAAGCCAATTATAGTAAAGAGATCTTTGGATTTTATAGGTTCTACGTGAATGGATAGCAGGAAATCCAGACCACGAAGATTTTGTAATAATAAAGAAAAAAATGAATAATTTACTAACCAATACAAATAACCAAGTCATAATAAATAAATTGCATAATGAACGAATCATCAATCTAACGAAGATTACGAATGAAATTGAATTGATGTTAAAAGAAAATAAATATGTCAACACAGAAATTGCATCCGATTTACAATATAAATTCAAAACTATCAAAGAAGAATTGCAAAATGTTAATCTAGCCATACATTGGGCAAAAGTAGGAATTGTAAACTCCTTAATTTTGTCAAAAGAAGAAATAAAATTAGCTATAGAAACATTAAAAAAGGACAATGTACCATTTACAACAATGGAAGAAGCTCTCAATTTTTCAGAAATCAAAATTATAACTAATTTAAATTCTATCCTTTATATTGTAAACATACCACTCGTTGACCTTAACACATACGAAAAAATATTAAACCAGTTAAGAGAAATGGAGTAGTTATAGACATAGATTATAAGGAAATTGTTAGAAGTAAGGAAGATGTTTTTGGAATAATAAATAAATGTAAATTAGTTGATAATATTTCAATCTGTAATAAAAATAATCTCGTTAACATTGTAAACTCCACATGCATTTCAAAATTATTAAAAAGCGAAACAGCAAATAGCAAACGTATAAACAGCCAGCACATTCCAACAATCGAAGAGGTGTCACCTGGAATCATTCTGCTCAACGATTTCAATGAAACCATCCTAGTTGATTCTATGCCACGAAATCTCAGTGGGACCTTCCTCATTAAATATGCTAAAACGAACATATCCATCGATGACAGACTATTCTCAGCACAAGAAGCAGCCCTACACAGTACTTCCAGCCATTGTTCAACTAACCCCCAAAGAAAAGGAATTCCGCAAACTGTTATCTCTCGAAATGATTGGAAAACTTCATATTAACAACACGAAGCAAATCCAAGAACTTCAGCTAGAACGGGACACACAATCTTATATCAATTACGGAACAATAGGCATTGCCGCAGTTATGATTATGGTCCTAGTAACCTGTAAGATCTCAGCCAAGCAAGGAGGAACAGAAGTCATCATCCAACAACCAGAACAAAAAAATACAGAAACTATCTCATACATGGACAAGTTACCTGAAACAGCAAATTCACTTCCATATCGCCCAAAATTCAACGACCTACCATACTTCTAAGCGACAGAGGACCATCGCATTTAAAGAGGGAAGAGTTAACGCAAAATAAATTCGTTGACCCATTTTAATTGCATTGACACTAGAACCAACTCAGCACTAATCGATGCAATAAGCGAATATCGAACAACACCTGCGATTGCGACAGCGGCTGAATCATCAACATTCATACTATAAATGCATGGGGAGTAAATCGTTTAAATCAGTCTTTATTTAGTTTTATTCTTGGTATCAATTTTCCGTCATTAATAAAGGTTAGGCAAACTGCATAATAAAATATTTTTTTAGTAATCGCGTGTTTTCTTTATTAACTTATATGATGTGTCTCCTCACCAAAATTGACCTGCTCTAATTTCACTCGGGACAGGGCGTCAGCTACATAATTTTCTTTTCCTTTTATGTATTTGATGTCAAAACAGTATTCTGATAATCTGACTCACCATCGGGTAAACTTTGAATTTGGTTCTTTCATTCGATATAACCAACATAATGGTTGGTAATCACTTGCTACTTCAAAATGCCTTCCCAATGGTAATGACTTAAAACTTTTGTTGCCCATACTATATCCAGAAGTTCTCTTTTTAACGTACTGTAATTCATTTCGTTCATCCTAAGAAAGTACGGCTCCAAGTGCAACCTCACTTGCGTCTGTGGTCAGGACGAATTTACGGTTGAAATCTGGTATTTTTAATATACCGTCATTGGAAATTAGATGTTTTAGTTTTTTTTAAGAGCGGAGACGTTTATATTCTGGATCTTGTGAATTTATTTTTGAGCCTTTTGAAGTGAAAACTTCTTTAGCTGCGTTGGACACTTTTTGGTATGGAGCAATCTTATGGGTTCGCGTCACCGACATGCTCACATACATATACTATACATGTGAGCGTTATACGATTTTGGATGGGTGAAATCTCGTGTGTTCGCGATATCGGCATGTTTATAGCAGTATGTATATCTGTAGCTATACAGCTGACGTATTGTGCAAAAATCGGTGGACGAAAAACGTATGGGTTCGCGTCACCTTCATGCTAATACTAATAGTATGTCTATAGCTATGAGTACGACTATACACATATAATATATAACATTTACTGCTCAAACACCAGCTACCGCATGCACAGCGGTTCTATGTACTACAAAAACAGCATGCCGAACGAAAGAAATCTAAAGTAATACATACATACATATGTATGTATGTTCTCGTAATTGTGAATGACTGTTTCATTGTTTCATTGTAAATAAGAGAGAAATTGTAACTACATACATACATATGTATTCAATTTCGTCATGAGAAGGCTTATTCTTGAAGAAATGAAATTTATTATATTGTAGATCTGATATTATAGAAAAGGAAAGAGTTTGAGTCCAACAAGACGTTGAAAGAACATTACAATTTTGTCGAGAATTATGACGTGAAGAAGTTCCAGATGATAACGAAAAAATCATAATGATATTATGATCCGAATGCAAAGATAAATTATGATTTACAACTTGCATTGTTAACCCGGAATGGTTATTCTTCGTCGAATCGACGAACAGCTATTTTAATTTTGATGACTTCCTTTAAACTATTCATGCGTTTTAATTCTATCTCCGGACATCATTTGGTGGTGATCTCTATCAGTGAACGAACATATGATATTCTACGATCAATGGAAATTCGTTTTTTTTAACAGGTACATATATACATACATATGTACATATGTAGTTCACCAGCCCAGGGACTAACCAGTCAATGTAAAAACATTATTGAACCACTGCAATGTTTTCAATTACATACATGTTGCTAACGAGCGATATAATGCGGAATAAAAAAAGGGCGCAAATGTAATACATATGTACATACATACATACATACATCAATGTTTTGTTATGACAAGGAACTAACGCTGCTGTCGTACAAGCCGAATTTTATAATCAGACAAAGGGAGTTGTCTCGAGTTGATCTCGAAAAACGAATGGCATGTTGAACATAGCATTTATTAACAGTTACATAATCTACACATACAATATGTTTGACAGCAAACAGAAACCCTTAAACTGTCGAGAGTTTATGAAAAAAACTACATTGTGACCTTGTTGAGCAGTATGTGTCACTAAGACTGGAGACACCTATTCTAATCGCTGCAACTAGAAGGAAAATTGAAAATGTTTCGGCTGATGTTCGAGGAAAACATATGGACAATATCCTAGAATGGGTGTCAGTGTAGCTTATTGCTGCGTATTGGGTCTTGTCGTCATACTATCGTTATAAATAACAGCGATATCACTTCCAAACTAACGGAAGGAATAATATGAAATAAAACTATACACGTAATACAAAACAAAATAAATATTTATATGTATTCATTTCAACTAACTGGTTAAGTAAGTTTAATTCATTTGAGTTAAGAAAAACTACATATTACTATGTAACACACAGTTATAAGAATTACTTAAGGGGCTAGGTGGGTTTGAAAGTTTCAAAAAATAGATTTTTTTGTTTTTGTCTTATTAAATAGTACAATATGTTTAAAATATTCTCCTAAGATTTCAAATCGATCCGAGTAAAATTCTAAGACATAGACTCTTCGGAAGTTCCGCCCATCAGGCCATGTCATTGCAGCGCCAGCGCTTCGCAAGTATACGGAAACAGCTGCATGGCTATTGTTGGTCGGCCTTTCCCACTTTCCTTTACAATTCAAGGGCAACTCTATTTAGTTGCCCTGGATATTGCCGCAGTATCAGGTACTTTGCTTTATAGTGCCGGAATCGATGATTCTATGTAAGTTAAAAAAAATAATTTTTTTACATGTTATTTCAATTTAAAACTATAAGCTTTAGAGAACGTTGCGCCCTTGCGAACTGAATGCATTCAAAAAGGTATTCAGGTTCTTTGGTCGCTATAATTTTATGCAACAGTAGCAAGGTACGATGTTTCATCAGTGTTGTAAGTGAAGAGCCTGCAGTTTTTACGCGACGTTAAGTTTTCTTAGAGATTCATAGTCCAAGTTCGAAAACAGCTCACAACCGTACAGAATAATAGGTAGAATGAAGGACGTTACAAGTTTATGCTTAACTTTGGTGGGCAAGTATTTGGTAGTAGAGCTTTAGCCTCTAAGAGCACCGTATACCTTGGACACCACATAATTTATATGGGAATTCCAGCTGAGGTTAGGTTCGAGAAGTATTCCCAGATTTTTAATATTTTAACATAATCAATAGGAGTTGTTCATCAAAAGAGGCGGTAAATTTAACACGGCCCTACTTCTATTGAGAATTAGTGCTTTTGTTTTTGACGTGCTCAAACTCAGTTTATTGTTTATCGACCAATGGTGGACGAGATTAAGTTCATGCGAAAGTGAATTCATGGCCGAGGCAAAACACATTTTTGGGAACATATTGTAGACCTGAACATCGTCGGCGTAAATATGGTACTTACACGTTGAGAAACATTTATATATATCATTTATAAAACACGAAAATAAAAGTGGGCCTAACACAGAACCTTGAGGCACACCAGAATCAACAAAAAGACACGAAAAACGTTTATTATTATGGTACACAAATTGCGAACGGTTTGTTAGATATGAAGACATAAGGTGACATATAGATTGCCCACAGGAAAATTGGTTCTTAAGTTTTTTTATGAGAATTTCATGGTTCACGCTGTCAAAGGCTTTAGAGAAGTCCAAACAAACCAATAGTCCGACCATATCACTATCTATACCCAAGCGGATATCTTCACAAACTTTTAGCAAGGTCGTTGTGCAATTATGCTTAGCACGAAAGCCAGATTGGAACTTTCAATTGCCCACTCACCAGACTTTCAACAACCTTGCTTAGATATGGAAGAATGGCAATTGGACGAAACTCGGTACCATCAGGAGATGATGTTTTAGGTATTCGCAACTTTCCAGCTACCTGGGAAGGTCGAGGTTGTATTAATGGTGTCCATTATTGCGTGATTTGGTGCAGGCTGCAGGGAAGAAGTGTTTTGATGAAAATAGGGTGTATTTCATCCGACCCCATAGCTTTCGATTTTATTTTCATTAAAGTAAGTCCAACAGACAGTTCGTCAACGCCTGAGAGTGAGAAGGTGCTTAGATTATTACCTGAGATAGGATGCATTATATGACTATCGCCGTTCGACCATTGAGCAAATTTGATATTGAGAGCTTCGAGGTCTAAATTATTAGGGGCTGTACATTTTTTGGAGCAGATGCCCATTCTACGCAAGTTTTTCCAAAAAGCAGAACTCGAATTGCTATTATTAAAAGTCTCTGAATAGAAATGTCGCTTATTCCTACGAATAAGGGAATTTACCTTATTACGTGCTACCTTGTAACTATTCAGTAGATCTGAGCATTTGTACTTTCTCCATCTGGAATAAAGCAGATCACGTCGTTTAATAGGGGTAAGGACTTCGTTGGTGAGCCAAGGTGTCGTTGTTTTTTTCCTAATGACTTTGATTGGTACATGTTTTTTGAAGAGGTTATGAATGTTATTATTAAAATAATTTAGTTGCGTGTCAACATTGCTGCAGTTATAGATTGGTGACCAATTTAGGTTCAGACAGTCGGAGAATATGGATGTAATATTCATACGAGAAAAATTGTAGTATGACATGGTAGTATCTGCAATAACAGGTGATGTGATATTGAACGAGGCAAAAAGCAGATCGTGATAAGAAAAGGCTGGGGCGAAGATTGGATTGTAGTGCGAAAGAAGGTTTTGATGAGAAACAAGACATGCATGTAGGAGAGAAGGCCTCCGATTGGGCATAAAGTGTGTCGGCTGATTTAGATTAGTAAAACTAAGGTGTAGAAACCTTACCATTTCAATGAAGGAGTTATTTTTATCATCAAGAAAATTAAGATTTAAGTCACCTACTACAACAATATCCACATAAATCGGTGCCAACTTCTCTAAGATGTTCCTAGGTAAAGAGAGATTGGCCACATTCGGGGGCATATAAATGCAACCTACTAAAAGTTTCTCTCCCCTGAGTAGAATTTCAATAAACGTATATTCAATCGGGTCAGAACATAAGAATTTACTGACGACATTGAAATTGTATGTACTTTTTATACATATACAAGCCCCGCCCCCCATTCTATCCACCCTATCTGCACGCACCAATTTGTAGCCATGAACATAAAACAGATCTGAGTACATTTCCGGGTTCAGCCATGTTTCTGATAAGCACAAGATATCGACCTTGCCACCATCTAAAAGGAGACGCAGATCCTCTATTTTGTTTTTTATGCTCTGTGCATTTAAGTGTCAGATTTTAAAGCCTTCATTTTGATTGCACAAAATATTTAGCAGCGTCTTTGTTTTAAAAGTGGAACTACCCAGGCTACAAGAGCTCATATTGAGTGTTTGCAATAACAACAAAACAAAGTCAAGCAACGATTAGCACAAAAACCAACAACAAATGTGTACAAAGTAAGTTTGGTCGAAACTAATGGAAAATACATAATTGAGAGAAGAAGAAGTTCGAAAGAAGAGTAACAGTGAGATCATATCAGAGAGGAGAATACATTTAATAGTGGTATGGAAGAAATAATAGTAATACAGGTAGAGTGAAGATAAAAAAAGCAAACGAAAAAAATAAACAAAAAGTGTTACATTGTTGCAGAGCTGTCATTATCTTCTGTTACTGATTCATATCCCGCGGCAATGCTGTGCAGTTGTTCTTTGTTCTTTATGATGATGCTACTGCCATTTTTATGTTTCTTGACCATGACTTATCCATGTTTGGTAAACACCAAGAATAGCTGACCTCGGCGTTTCATGTGGGTGGCTAGCTCTAGAAGAATGCGATGTCTGCTGGTGAGGCTCTCGTTCATATAAATCCGATTGTTGGAATCCAGACCGATATCGTTGAGACAGAAGTGCTTCCCTTGGAGTCTGCGATAGCCGGCAAGAGATTTCACCACAATGTTTCTGTCTTGTGGGCAGTTGAATTTTAAGATGATGGGTGGGTCGTTTATCCGGATTATCCGTCCGAGGGGGTCGAAAGACGGTGTTTAGGGTTGGGGGCTTGCAGTTGACTGTATGACAGAGCTGGTTAAAAAGAGTCTTCAGATTTTCATCGGGTAGTTGTGGAACTCCGAAAAGAATTGCATCAGCTGCAAGTTCCTTCCTTTCCATTGCATCACATCTTTCACGTAGATCATCAATTTTCACGTTCATATTTTGTTGGGATTTAGCGTGAGCCCCTTCAATTTGTTTTACGCAAAGTTGAAGATCGCCCAGTGATTTGTTGACACCTTCGATGTAGGTTGCGCAGCTTTGTTGGAGCATTAAAATTTGTTGTAGCAGATGATCTCGGAGCGTCGCCATGTCAGCAGAGAGCCGATTCAATATTGCCTCAGTGTGTTTGCAGAGATGTTTATCTAGGTCAGCAGCGGTGAGAGATTTTGGGAGAGGAGTAGTTGCACTTTTGGTGTTAGGAGTGCAGCTCTGTTTTGGTGTGAGCGTATTTGCTACTGCCATAGTGGTAACCGCGAGCTTTTTCGAACGGGTACTAACCGCGACTGAGTTACTTTCGAGTGACGTGGGGGCAGAGAGACAAAAAAAACAGAACCAAATTTCGTTTAAAATCACGTTGGGGTGAAGTAACCAGGTGTATATATTACATTCACTATAAACTTCGCGTTAGTCTGTATGATCGCGCACTCTTGCAAGGTCTTACTATGGAAAGATAAATGGGAATGTTAATGTTTTAATGTTTAATGTTTTAAGTCGGTGGACACGATTTCCCCAAAAAGTATGAAGCGATTTTGTTCAAATTATGCACACATAATTGAAATAACATTATCAAGTTATCGAACAAAGGATTTTTTATTTCTTACAGCTAATTTTTTCGAGCCAATACATGGCGAACATTTGACCAAAAAATGTGTTTTTCTGTTCAAAGTCTGCCAAAAACTCAAATATTAATTCTGTTTTTTTTCCTTCGTCCAATAACGAGATTTATCCATGTACCAACGAAATATTTTTGCCTTTTGGTTTTAGATGAACCAACTATTATTATTAGTTATGCTGTCCACGGCAAGAGCATTTTTTTTTTTGAGACATCAGGGAAGATGAGGTACCCATGGCTGAGTTTTCGGAATTTTTAAATAAAAATTTCACAAAACACTGTTCAAATATGTATCTTTGATATGCTGGATTGTTTAAGTAAAATATGTGATTGTACACATTAAAAAAAAACATAGTAAAAACACCCTTTTTTGAACCTCTGAAACCCACCTAACCCCTTAACTCAATCGTACAAACATTCGTGCACGCAACGATTTCGATTTCCTTGTGCTGCGATTGTTAAACAAAAACATCCCTTACATGCACAATTTCCATACGAACACAACGCTGAACTAGGTCAACCACACAGAGCCGATGTGCAAAGATTTTAACCGATCCGTAAAATGTGTATCAGAGAGCGCTCTGAGCTAAAAAAATATGACATTGTAAGCTAGCTCTCTTCGCTCACTTGTAAGAGCTATTTTTTGAACTCGTTCGTCCGTGAGCTACACAAGTCTAATTTGCATCAACTGTAAAGGCTGCTGCTACTATAGATTGATCATTGGGCTATTGTCACTTACACGTAATGTTGAAAAAGCTAATCAATATAGAAATCTTTTCAAATATGTATATTAAAGTCTTTATTATTGACAAAGTAAGCAAGGTTTCTGCTGAATTATTGAAACAGATTGATACTCGCCTGAAACAAATTACTGGCTTGTTTACGAAAGATTTTGGTAGATTAGATATTATTCTCATCAGGAATTCCGCCTTTTTAGACTTCAACGAATTAATAATAAATACTGATACTTGAATTCATTAAAATGTATGTAAATATAAACACTATGTATAAATATATGTGTATTAAATATTATTTCAAATAAGTTGTTTTTACATATTTGAATCTTCCCAATAAATAAAATATATAATAATGTATATAATTGGTGCTGGGAGTGCCAATATATGCGAAAACCAGACTAATGTTAATTATTTTAATTCACAATTTAAAAAGCTTTAATTCTTGATACTACAATTAATTAAAAAGAGAAAAGAGTTATTTCTAGTTTGAAGTTTTCACTTTTGTCAGCAGTCCCATGACTGCTTCTCTGTTTTTTTAATCTATTCGTCATAGGTTGGCTATATTAGCAAAGTTCGGAATAAATTTCCGGTAGTAATCAGCCAATCCCAAAAAAGCTTTTATTTCCTTGGGTTTAGTTGGTATAGGATAATTTTAAATAGCTTTAACTTACTCTGGGTTGGGCCTAATTCCGTCCTGCGTTATAGCGTGTCCTTAGAAGGTGGTTTCGCGTTGTAGAAACTCACACTTGTCAAGTTGCAATTTTAGGTTTGCTTCGGATAGCTTTTCGAAAATCAGTCGGAGAGAATTGAAGTGTTCGTCAAAGGAAGTCGAAAGGGTAGGCGAGGCAATGCTTATTCAAAAATGGACGATATACATTTGTTGCATTTCCATGCAACATGCAGGTCATTTACCTCAACAAACCAAGAAAAAAACGCAGTAAGTAACAACGAGGAATAGCCGACGGCAAAACCGTATCATCAGGCATTTTATGAAACTGCGAAATGCCGTCGGCTAAACAGTAGCAGGGAGTTAACAAAGTACTACCGTACCATCAAAGACCACAGAACGTGTCACCGACACTCATCACAACACGATCACTTAACAGGGCGTATATGGCGGAATCTGCAAGGCTACACTGTCTGCACAGTGTACGACTGCGAAGGTCAACGACCACCGAAAGTAGTGTTACTTTCATTTATATACTTGGGCTTTTACCAAAATAAACACAATCATCAACAGTGTCATCCCCAGTCAACACTCAATAAACAGCTGATAGAATTCATTTTAATCTTGTTTCTTTTTTCACAAATCAGCTGGTAATTATCGCTCAGTCTGTTCGTTTTTTTCTTTCTGGTGAACCCGGCGGCAGTTTTATTTTGTCTTCGCGATACAACGTTGTTCATACATCGTTGGAAAGTTGGGGGGCATTTTTGAGACCAAATGGCCTACGTAAATACTCGTAATGGCCATGTTTTGTAGAAAAAGCTGTTTTAGCAACGGACTCGGGGTCCATTTCAATTTGTGGGTGGCCGTGGTGCAGTGGTTAACATCATCGACCGCCGAGCGGAAGGTCTATAATTCAAATTCGCTTCATAGCCAGGAAAAAGTAATTCCTATACGGACAAAAAGTATGCAACGCAGTTGTGAATGGAAAGTGAATAGACGTACTGCTGCAGGCATAACACTCACAGTATATGGTCAACTGGAATTCATCCTCTGCGTATGCAATATATTAAAGTGCTCGAACGAATTACTACGGACTATAACCAACGCAGAATTTGGTCGGCTCTCATCATATCTAGGACAACCACCCCTGAGAAGTAACGAACATCAACGACCCAAACCACTGCACTCCGTTCAGGTTGTGTGTCTATAGCACACCATAAGAGAATATATGAACATATACATAAAAACCCTTGAACCTGCGTGTCCATTGAATTCATATCAATTATCTTACTTGACAGCAAGTAGGTGAAAAAGTGAATAACAATAATTACGGGAAAAAGGTTTGCAGCTAGGATTAATATATCAAGGAGACAATAGGGATTAAAGCTTGGAAGTGTGTTATGGGGAAATTCTGGCAAAAATGTTTGCAGCTAGGATTAATATATCAAGGACACAATAGGGATCAATGCTTGGAAGTATTTTATTGGTTGTGTGATATGATCGAAAGTTAATTTCACAGCAATTGAATTTGTTACAAAATTTGATATCTTAACCTATCAGGTTGGAAAAGGAGGGGAATAGCAATTGTACGAAAGGGTTTGCAGCAAGGAATAACTTAGCAGTGACACAATAGGGATCATCAAAACTTAAAGGGTATTTATTATTAGTTGCTCGTAATTATAGAACGAATTACTACGGACTATAACCAACGCGGAATTTGGTCAGCTCTCGTCATATCTAGGACAACCACCCCTGAGAGTTAACGAACATAAACGACCCAAACCACTGAACTCCGTTCAGGTTGTGTGCCTATAACACATCATAAGAGAATGTACATATGAATATATACATAAAAACACTTGAACCATAGGACTGCTCACAGAAGTGAAAACTTGAAACTAGAAATAACAGTTTTCTCTTTTTAATTAATTGTAGTATCAAGAATTTAAATTTTTCAAATTGTAAATTAAAATTATTAACATTAGTCTGGTTTTCGCATATGTATATCGGCACTCCGAGCACCAATTATACGATTATATATTTTATTTATCGGTAAAATTCATAAATGTATGATGGGCTGCGCAAGTTCTGCACAAAATATAAGTACAACTTATTTGAAACAATAATTAATATACACTTACATATATATTCATACATAGTGTTATATTTACATACATTTTAATGAATTCAAGTATCAGTATAATTTTCATTATTTGCACTATTATTTTCATTTATTTCAACGAAACTTAAATTATTAATTCATTGTAGTCTAAAAAGGATGAATCCCTGATGAGTATAATATCTAATCTTCCAAAATCTTTCGTAAACAAGCCAGTAATTTATTTCAGGCGAGTACTAATCTGATCCAATAATCCAGCAGAAACCATGCTTACTTTGTCAATAATAAAGACTTTAATATAGTTGAATGGATTTCTTTATTGATTAGCTTTTTCAACATTACGAGTAGCATGCACATTCTATGTGTATGTATGTTGGCGTTACAATCCACGAAGGACCAACGTCGAGCTTCTCTCAATCACCCATGTTGTGTATGATTTTAGTTTTTCATAGTTAGTTTTGTATTGCCGATCACGGGCGGCTAATTTCAAGAAGCTTCTCATGACAGTTATACTACAGGAGAAACACGTGTGATAACATGACTGTTGTACGGATTCGATCCCGTGTCCTTGGCGTCAAAGGTCACACACTACTCACTGAGCCATGGCGTTTCTCAATACTTGAAAATTCCAGCATCTGAAAATCTATTGTATATTTTCATTATTCTTTTTACTACAAATGGCCTGCCACTACTAGCTGGTCAAGTTAAATATATCAGCAATATTAGGTAATGTATTGTATGAAACAGAATTTCTCGCTGCTTTTTTTTTAAACGAGTTTATTTATTCCACTAAGGCAAAATATTTACATGTTTAACCAAACCGAATTAAACTACTATGTACAAGTAATTTAAAAGTATATGACCTTAACGGTGCTCCATACTTAACTAGTTATATACATATATGTATACATATTTTTCATTCATAATTATTTTATTTGAGAATATATTTCTAAGCCTTTTTTTTGTTTTCTTATCTTTTCTATAAGGAAAAATTGTGGGAAAAACCTTGTTGAATCTTTCTGATTACATTACACTACTTAGTCTAACCTAACGCTACTTAGTCTAACTTAAACTAATCCTAGCTTAACTTGGAGCCCACTAGGGGCCCATGAGCTTCGACAACTTGGGGGTGGCCGTGGTGCAGTGGTTAACATCATCGGCCGCCGAGCGAAAGGTCTATGGTTCAAATTCGCTTCGTAGCCAAGAAAAAGTAATTCCTATACAAACAAAAAGTATGCAACGCAGTTGTGAATGGAAAGTGACCAGACGTACTGCTGCAGGCATAACACTCACAGTATATGGTCAACCCAAATTCATCCTCTGCGTATGCAATACTAAAGTGCTAGAACGAATTACTACGGACTATAACCAACGCGGAATTTGGTCGGCTCTCGTCCTATCTAGGTCTAGGACAACCACCCCTGAGAGTAGTGAACGAACATCAACGACCCCAACCACTGTTCAGGTTGTGTGTGTAAACACATCATAAGAGAATATAAAAACTCTTGAAACTGCGCGAGTCCCTAAAAATAAAAAAAATAAAAAAACTCAAAAGTCAGGTGTCGGAGCCTCTTCATGGACTTAATCTAAGCCATGACCCAGTCGAGCCACCAGTATTTGCCTGTGTTATATCTACTGATATTTATTTCAGGCCTTTCAGGTACGCTAGTGCAGTACTTTAATTGAAAATTTAAGTTGTTAGGGCTGTAAAGGATATTTTTATCTGTTGCCCTTCTAGCAATGTGGTATATGATAGGAACGTTATTTTCATTTGATAAGTACCGATGTGCGTCTAAGTATAGGAAGGTTTCAGGCGGAATGAATCCATTCTCCAACGAAATATTTTGGGTTGAGATAAAACAAGCCCGAAACAAAACTGTTTTCTGTTACGGTCGCTGAACGTGCAAAATGATTCCTCGCAGTATCCAGTATAACGTTATCTATTCTGGACAAATTGGAAGCATCCAATAGAAACTTATTAGAAACGTAATGCCGGAAGTCGGAATGTTCGCTTCTATACATGTGCAAGCAGGCTCGCAGACATTTTCTTTCGAATAATCGAAGTTTTTCCATATATGATGGGCTAGTGTTCCACTATTGGTACCGATTCTATGATATTTTCCTTATGACATGCCATAAAACTAACACATACAGGGTTCGTTTTTCAGATTATAAAATTTGGCTTGTACGACAGCAGCGTCAGTTCCTTGTCGTAACAAAACGTTGATGTACATATTACATTTGTGTTTGCGCCCTTTTTTATTTCGCATTATATCGTTCGTTAGAAATATGTTATTAAAAATATTGCAGTGGTTCAATAATGTTTTTACATTGACTGGCTAGTCCCCGGGCTGGTGACCTACATACATATGTACTTGTACATATTTGCATGTGTATGTATATTCAAACCATATCGATGACTTACATACATACCTTTTTTGTTGACCACTTGTAGTTGTTTTCGCCTCGAATAGTTTTGGTAAATTCTACTAAACCTGATTTTTCGCTGAGTAGATTGAGAAGGATATTGTCTTCATTCAAATCAGAAATATCATCTGAAGATGGGACTTCGCTTTCAAGTTCATCGGCATCCTCCATAACAAAGTTGTCATCACTACTACTTCTTAAATCTCATTGAATGTCATCGCCTTCTGAAATAAAATCGTCTTCGCACATTCCAAACATTATCTCGACTTCATCATCACCTAATTGCTGCCCGGAACTCATTTTACTCCATCGCAAAATAAACAACGAAATCAGTGACATTTTATTCTCACTTTTCGGATAGTTAAAATCTAGAATGTTGTAATTTTTAGAAAATACTCATTTTTTGAGTGATTGCCAATTTGGGTTTAGACGTGGCAAAACGACTGAAACTGCTTTATTGAAATTAACTGGTGAAATATATAATAGTCTAAGCACATCTCAAATACCATCAACATTATTTGTTGATATCTGTAAGGTCTTTGATATGGTTAATCAAACTTTGCTACTCGATAAACTTTACAAAGCGGGTTTCAGAGGCTCCATTTATAAATGGTTTTCTTCTTATTTATTCAACCGTTATCAAGTTGTGAAAATTAGGAATGTTTACAGTTCTATAGACTTCTTAAATATGGGTGTTCCCCAAGGAGCAGTATTGGGCCCAATCCTTTTTCTAATTTATGTTAATTCGTTTTTCTTACAACCTTTTAAGGGCAAAATAACTGCCTTTGCTGATGAAACATCTCTTTTCCACTCAAACACTAACTTAATTGATAGTTTTGCAGATGTTAACTATGACCTAGATATGTTAAGGAGATGGTTTAATTATCATAAACTAATAATTAGCAACAAAACGAAGTACATGATATTTAATATCAATGGTAGAGTTTTCAGAGACCTTCCCTTATATTATCATGCACCTTTGTATAATCGATTTGTTCTTGAAGATATAGTATTCAACAATCAAGAATGTTTGAAAATTGCTTCTTGATTGAACACGTGGACAGTTTTAAATATTTAGGTGTTACATTGGACCAACAACTTTGTTGGAAAGACCATTCAATATATTTGAAACATTATCTAAATGGGGTTATAAGATAATTATTCCATCTCAGTATGCACTTTAATCTCTACCCGTTTTAAAATACTAAATGTATACTCGCAACGATATGGAACTAGCAAAAACATGTCCATGTCCGGAACTAAATGTATTATCGCACCGATATGGAACTAGCAAACCATGTCCATGTCTGGACCTGAATGCATACATACACATGTATGACATTCGTTCACGAAATGCGGTGCGGGCATTATATTCTTTCATTTCTTTTCTTCATTTCAGTTCAAGTGTGCTGTACAGTGTACACCAACTGTTCGAGCTTTATCGCCACATCTCCATACTTTTGGATTTCTTGAAAACTACGGGGTATAAGTCAAACCGTATGAGAAGCATGTTCGTTGCATTTATGTTTTTTTTTTTTTTTTCGTTTTGTACATATGTGATTGATGAATAAGGGTTGAATGGAACTATGGAACTCTTTTCGTTCAATTTGCGGAGCGAGAGGACATGTGTCCGAGAGAGGACATAGTTCCGTGAACTATACATGTCCGGAACTACCCAACTCTACTTCGTAATGTACATATGTATGTATGTATGTATACTTATACATAGCGTAGAGATGTGTGAGTGTATGCACGTATGTGATGCGTATGCACGTATGTACGTGTCGGTTCGTATGTGTGCAAGATCGCTTGCTCCTCTTGCTCACTTGCTCCTCTCCACCTGCCGCGATGTCGTGCGAAAGGGATGCTAGGCCAGCTGCGAGGACTGGTCGTGAGCAATGGCGCCACGCGATTGCCCTCACGCCGACTTACCCGCAGCAAGAATCGCGAATTTGCTACGAGACTCGCGGAATATCCCACGCAAAAGAAAAAAAAACACCGTAATCGTTTCCAATTCAATATGTCACAAATTTAATTTCCTTAACCTAACTTAATCTAGGTTTACAATTAATCCTTAAAACTACCCTACACCGTATGTCAATAAAAAAAGTCGAAATAAATAAAAAAAATATATGTAAAATAAAAAAAAAAGGAATTCACTGTTCAAAAAAGTAAACAAACCGCAGCTTGAGTATTTGAACAGTCGTACCGAAACTCCTCCGACCAACGACTTAGCCCGCATCACCAATCGCGACACGCAAATTTGTGATTTCAATACCTTATACAATGAACGTGATATCCGCGACCAACGTAGGCAATAGGACACACGGTACGGCCGCGTACCGGGAACTGCTTAAAACCGTACCGGAGTTCTTCCCCGAAGATCACTTCGCCGAAGATTTCTCCCGGAGTTCTTCGCCCACTCTCCCTCATGTGCTACTAGGAACAAAAAAAAAAAACAAAAATGCTGACCTTCTGCGGGTTGAACTCCACTCGTTCGCGTGTCAAGCGCTGATCGCACCCTCGGGCTATCCGCTTTCTCTGAGTTTGATTTCCCAAAGTGGATGACTACGAGCCGCTCACAAATGGGAACTGACCGAAAGATGACAACGAAACCTTTCGAAACAATTTATTATTGGTTGTTTGTAATTATGTATATGAATAATTAATTTTGTTCTGTTTTTAGTATTTGTCGTGGTAGCGGCAACAGAAATACATCATCTGTGAAAATTTCAACTGTCTAACTATCACGGTTCATGAGATACAGCCTGGTGACAGACGGACGGACGGACGGACGGACAGCGAAGGCTTAGTAATAGGGTTCCGTTTTACCTTTGGGTACGGAACCCTAAAAACAGCCCAAATAAAACACATGCAAAGAAAAAAAAATCACACAAAAATTATCCTTCGTCGTTTCGACGAACCTATGTACATACACACATATGCATGTATGTACCTGTTAAAAAAACGAATTTCCATTGACGCAGAATATAGTACGTTCGTTCACTGATAGAGATCACCAAATGACGTAGGTACGGAGATAGAATTAAAACGCATGAATAGTCTAAACCAGTGGTTCCCAAACTCTTTTGGCCCATGGACCCCCTTTCATCGTCAAAACTTTCCCACGGACCCTGGGTGATATATACTTGCATAATAGAAATTAAATTTTTAAACTTTAACATCTTGAATGATAAATGGTGAAGTAAAAATAAAATATAAAAAGAAAACATTTTGTTAAAGAAGTATTTATTAAAATTATAACTTTGGTTTTGAAATACATAAGAAATTAATGACTTGGAAGAACCTGATGGGATGTTATGAGTGTATTTATGTCTGGCTCAATGTTTGTGAGTAGCAACCGCAAATCCCCACGAGTACTAATTTCTAGTCCGTTCCTTTTTTGGTGACGAGGCTCATAACGGCACTGAATCCACGTTCTACAAAATAGGAAGACGGAAAAGCAATCAACAGCTTCCGTACAAAAACCCATAATGCTGCATATCAAATAGGGATCTGTTTTTGTAACCATAATTTATCTGAAAAGTAGGTTATATATTCATTTGGGAAGAAATTGAAATTCCCTTCTTAACCTTATTAGGAAAATACCTTTTTTCCCAAGAAAAGAATGCATAACTTGCAAATTTGTACAAACTATAAAAAGCCACAATAAAACATATAAATACAATTTTTGCCCCAAAAGTCATTGAATTCATCTGCAAAGTTAAATCTTGATAAATAATAACTAATTTGACTATTAAGAAAATAAACATTGCAAGAAAATATAAAGAAAAAGGTCGATATCACAAACCCACATTACTAGTCGCGGGCGATACGGAGTGCCGAAAAAACAATATCTTTGGAAAACATTAACTGACTGATGGAAGGAAAGTGATGAATAATGATAAATCCAAATATCCGGCACGTGCCAGCTAATATAGTTTTCTTGGAATACTGAGCAGCCGGCCGTCGACGCGAATTCCTGAAAATTCAAGAAATCCTAGAAAGCGGCCTGTGTACCGCCATAAGACCGGTACCGGGTTAAGTTGAATGTTACTGTACTGATAACTGTGATATATCATATATTTTTTTTAATCAACTTAAACAAGAGTATAACTTTGCTTAAATAAATTTAAATTAAAGAGACATCAATTTTATTCAAATATACTAATGTAAGTAACGGAAGTACGCTATCTGCATATCTGTTTTCTCAAAGACTAGGAACATTTTTTGCATGCACTTGTAGAAATCTGCCTGAATTACCGCCATGCCTTTTATTGTATGTATGTACATATGTAAGTATGTTGGCGTTACAGTCCATGAAGAACCTGAGACGAGCTTCTCTCAATCACCCATGTTGTGTGTGATTTCATTTTCACATAGGTGAAAGGGACCTACAGTTTTATTGCCGGTTCCGAACGGCGAATTTCGAGAAGCTTTTCATGACAATTTTACTACAGGGGGTTTTGTCAGAGCCCCGCTGAGGAGAAACACCGTAAAAAACACGTTCGATGACATGGCTGTGTCGGGATTCGATCCCGAGTCATCGGCGTCAGAGGCCAACACACTACCCACTGCGCCACGGTGCTCTCCCATGCCTTTTATTACTTGTATTTAATGCACTTGTCTATATTTATGTTTTACTTAGGATTTAAAATTCGCTAATCATTTATTCATTGTTATTTATTTTAACTTCTATATTAATAAAAATGTGTCACGATTTTTTTATTTTATATTAAACCATGCACGGACCCCCTGACGTTGTTCAGGGACCCCCAAATCGATTTAAATTTTCCAAGGACCCCCTGAATGATCCCATGGACCCCTAGGGGGCCACTTTGGGAACCCCTGGTCTAAACGAAGTCATCAAAAACAAAATTGTTGTTCGTCGATTCGACGAAATATAACCATCCAGGGTTAACATTGCAAGTTGTAAATCATAATTTATATTTGCATTCGGATCATGGTATCATTCTTGGAATGGATTTTGATCAGGAAGTCTACCAACAACATCTCTTATTTTTTCATTATCATCTGGAACTTCTTCACGTCATAATTCTCGACAAAATTGTAATTTTGTTGGACTCAAACTCTTTCCTTATCTGTAATAGGTATCAGATTTTCAATATAACGAATAGCATTTCTTCAAAAATACGCCTTCTCATGACGAAATTGAAGTATGCATGAGTATGTATGTAGTTACAATTTCTCTCTTATACATGTTCATTGAAACAACAGTCATTCATAATTACGAGACCATAATCGTTCGACTGCTGTTTTTGTAGTACGAACGAATTGCGTGAGTATATGTATGTGTGCACAGGCCACTGTGCATGCGGTAGCTGGTGTTTGAGCAGTAGATGTTATATATATGTGTATAGTCGCACTCGTCGTGATTGAGAGAAGCTCGGCTCAGGTTCTTCATGGACTGTAACGCCAACATACATACATACATACAGTCGCACTCATAGCTAAAGACATACTTTTAACATTAGCATGCCAGTGACGCGAACCCATGCGTTTTTCGTCAAGCGATTTTTGCACAATACGTCAGCTGTATAGCTACAGATATACATACTGCTATAAGCATGCCGGTGGCGCGAGCACACGAGACTTCACACATCCAAAAAGCGTATAACGCTCACATGTATAGTATATGTATGCGAGCATGTCGGTGACGCGAACCCCTACCAAAAAGTGCCCAATGCGGCTAAAGAAGTTTTCACTTCAAAAAAAATTTTCAATTTGGTGAAAACCTTTTGCAAGGTCCAGCATAGTGAAATAATTGCATCTACCCAATTTTCCCAGGATCTCGTCCATGTTTGGGATTGGTGTCGGTCGCTAATTGTAATCACATTAAGCTTATGTAGTCTGTTACTATTCTAAATTTTTGTATATCTGAAGCGTAATTTTTCTTGGGTACTATCCAAATGGGGCTATTGTAGTAATAATAGTAATAGTAATTCACCATACTAGTGCGCATAATACCCTAATCTAGCATCTCTCGTATTTGGTCTTAAACCTCTATAATATGCCTCTCTTGGTTAGTGAATGTTAGCTTATCGCCTTTTCTCTACTGTATATAGAAAACTATAGACCACTTGGTCTTATAAAAATAAACTTTATTTTGTTTTCGTATATAAAAAAAAAACACTTGTATTTTATATTGCGAAACAGTTCTTTATTAATTCAATTAGGTATTCTTTTCCTTGCCTTTTGTTCTCGTTGATGGTCGGCAGCAAAAAGAGGTCGAGTTTACGATCCCGTCTTGCAGCTTTGTCTTCTTGGGAAGAGGAAGTGATGCAGGAAAGCTTGACGAATTCGTTAAAGCCCCGCTTTGATATTTGTCGATCGAGTATCGAACACAGCTTTAACGCAAGGCTTTAATGGGCTTGCACATTGGATTTATTACTATATTACAATATGTTGAAATTGCTGTAGCAGCATTTTTAACTTATTTTTTTATTCGTAATTCAGATGTTCGATGGGTTTGAAACCAATTTTACTGTATTTTTATAGTTAGTCATGTGTTCAAGAATGGGGTAATTGCAATGATTTTCTCCCATATTTTGTGTATTGATATTCTATGCTTGCTGCAAATTTATTTCGGGATCGGGTTGAACTTTTATTCTTTGAAGATTTTGGCCTGGCATAGTACTGGTATCTATGAGTTTATATCTCTCGTTATGGAGTGTTACTGTTTGGTTTCTATAATCTATCACAGCTTGCGCTTGTGACAGCATTTTCCTACTTATCAAGAGTTCATAGTCTGCTGAGAATTGATGCAATAAAAAATTATTTTGAACTGGAAATAGGTTGTCAGGTGGGACAGTTATACTTTTACTAATTGATTGGGCCATTGCTGGTGTGTATGAGAGATTCGGTATCGAGAACTGGTAAACTAAACATGTTGCGAGTCATCATATTGACTGTGGAGCCTGTGTCGATTAAACATTTTAAGTCTTTTCCTTTATGGGAAATGATTATACAGGGTGCGCCGCGAGCAGTGTGCCAAAAAGCTAGAGCGTGTAGGTCTGGTCAAGACAAGAATAAAATCGTTTGGGAGGGGGGGGGGGGGGGGGTATATTCCCCCCATTTAGCCGGGAAGGGCAATTTTCTAAAAAGTTGGCTTAAATTGAAAAAAAATATATTCAAAATCAACGGTTACATTCACAATGCCGTGATATACTTTTTTGTAAAGCTAGAAACCTCTTCTTTCATCATGTTTGTTGAGAAATAGCACGCTGGGATCCACAAGAAGAAAAAAATGCCGCCAATTCGATACAATTTATTTTCTGATGTCAGCTTGGTGAAGTCCACTAGTAGAGTGCTCGAAGTGTTCACTCAGCAGCAACAATCAGCTTCCGACCTCTATGTTTAAAATACTCAACTCAAGCTCTATAAAATACTTAAAGGTTGCTCTCTGAGCGCGAGGTTTATAATAAGGCATATTCCATTGCATGCAAGAACAACAAGTTATACGAAGGTTAAGGAGGAGAGCGCAATAATAGTTGTACAAGGGGAGCTGATAGTTGCTGTTGAGTGACTCTCGGTACAGGGTTTTACAATTAAATTTTATGTACATAGTAAGCAACATAATTTACTATAATCTCAAACAACAAGATAATCTCAATGCAATCATGATAATTCAATATAATCTCAAACATCCCGCACCCCCTGAACGAGTTCAGGAAACTGGTAGAACTGCTAACTTTGTGATGGGTCCTAAATTCAAGCTGGCAAAGGCCTACATCGCCTTATTTATTTGTATGGCCACGAAGGCAATGCACTTGGAACTCGTAAGTGACCTTACAACGGACGCATTTATTGCTGCTCTACGCCGTTTCGTGGCCCGTCGAGGGAAGTGCAGTCACATCTACACAGACAATGGGACGAATTTTCAGGGGGCACGACGGGTACTAACTGAACTACATCATTTGGTATTGTCTCAATCACACAACGAACTTGTTGCCACTGCTCTCGCTAGGGATGGCATTTCTTGGCATTTTTCTCCACCTTCTGCTCCTCACTTTGGCGGGTTGTGGGAGGCGGGGGTAAAGTCGGTAAAACATCACCGAGTCTTGGGCTTATCCATCCTCACCTTTGAGGAATTAAATACTGTACTTTGTCAAATTGAAGCGGTCGTTAATTCTCGTCCTTTATGTTCTATGTCCACCTCAGACCTAAATCCACTAACTCCAGCTCATTTCTTAATAGGAGAGCCGGTGACTGCAGTACCAGATCCGAACTGCGTTCAGATTCCGGCCACACGTTTGGAACATTTTCGCAGCCTCCAAGCAATGGTTCAAGGTTTCTGGAAGAGGTGGCATTTGGAATATCTGACGACCCTTCAAGAGCGACCAAAATGGCAAAAATCTAGCATCAACATCAAGCCTGGGGACCTAGTAGTCGTAAAGGAACCAAATCTTCCCCCCACTAAATGGATCATGGGGCGTATCATCAATGTGAAACCGGGGCTGGACGGCAAGGTACGAGTAGCGGATGTCAAAACAGCAGCAGGAATCTTCACTCGACCCATCACAAAGTTAGCAGTTCTACCAGTTTCCTGAACTCGTTCAGGGGATGCGGGATGTTTGAGATTATATTGAATTATGATGATTGCATTGAGATTATCTTATTGTTTGAGATTATAGTAAATTATATTGCTTACTATGTACATAAAATTTAATTGTAACACCCTGTACCGAGAGTCACTCAACAGCAACTATCAGCTCCCCTAGTACAACTATTATTGCGCTCTCCTCCTTAACCTTCGTATAACTTGTTGTTCTTGCATGCAATGGAATATGCCTTATTATAAACCTCGCGCTCAGAGAGCAACCTTTAAGTATTTTATAGAGCTTGAGTTGAGTATTTTAAACATAGAGGTCGGAAGCTGATTGTTGCTGCTGAGTGAACACTTCGAGCACTCTACTAGTGGACTTCACCTAGCTGACATCAGAAAATAAATTGTATCGAATTGGCGGCATTTTTTTCTTCTTGTGGATCCCAGCGTGCTATTTCTCAACATTCAAAGTGGTTTATAATAAGGCATTCTTTCAACTAAGATTGCTGATCCATCTGTAATTGATCTTTCGCTTCTTCGATGCTCTAGCACTCCGTGCTCTCGCAGACGTCGGTGGATTCTTGAGAACATGCTACGACTGGGACACCTCCGATTGGAATATCTTTCAGCGTAGAGTCTTTTGGCTCCACGATCTCGACCATGAGCTAAACCGTAGCAGAAGTGCATGTCCGTTAATTCTTCTCGAGAGTATAAGTTTGACATCGTAATGTGTTGATGAGTTAACATCCAATTTGGAAATGTTTTCTTATTAAAAATGCGATGCCTTTTATTTACATTTGGGTTGCAAATATTTTGTTTTTCAATAAAGAAAAATTGCGGTTTTATTGTCTTAAGGTCCTAGCGGGTAAAACCCGTCGGCGGCGGGCGGAACCAGACGAAATTGGCAGGTCAGTTTTCAGGCGTTATCAATGAAAAAAAAGGATTAATCCAGGGCTAATCCAATACTGTGTCACTTTATTGTATCCTCATACAACTCCGAATTATTTAAAAATAATAAAAAAGAGGTCAACGTTTCATACATTAATTTGCCTACAAGTCCAGCCGCGTTAAAACCAAAAAAAAAAAGGTTTTTCTTAGAAAAGAGTGGTTTGGGTTTTTCTTTAGTTTCTCAAAAACTAGAACACATTTTTGCATCCGGTTTTCTGTTTTTAACTAAAAACTAATAAGAGAATTGAATTATTGAAAAAAAAATGAGTACTTAATTACATAAAATTTTGAAAAAAAATAGTTCGAAATTTTTTTTCCAGTTTTTTTTTTCAAAATTTTGAGTTTGAAAATTTATTTCTCAAAAACTATTCCTTAAAACAGCTTGGTTTAAAAACATGATGAAAGAAGAGGTTTCTAGCTTACAAAAAAATATATATCACGGCATGGTGGATGTAACCGTTGATTTTGAATATTCATTTTTTCAATTTAAGCCAACTTTTTAGAAAATTGCCCCTCCCGGCTAAATTGGGGGAATAGACCCCCCCTCCACTACGATTTTTTTCTTGTCTTGACCAGACCTACTCGCTCTAGCTTTTTGGCACACTGCTCGCGGCGCACCCCGTATATTGTTGGTTTCCGAGGCCTGTGACTGAAAATGTTTGGCCTACTCGATATTTATTTGCTTTTTTTCTTCCTCATCAATTTGTATTGATGACGGCAGGAAATATAAATAATCCCCACATTGTTGGTCATATTGTTCTGGTGAGTATTCGGGATAGTAGATAGTAGTAGTAGTTAGTGTGTTGGACTCTGACGCACGATGAGCGAGTTCGGATACCGATAACACCAACGTCATCGATTGTTTTTTTCGCGGCGTCCCTACTCGGCGGGGTACTGGCGAAACCCCCCTTAGTATAACTTGCCCAGAAAAAGCTTCTCGACTCACGCAGTTCGGAATCGGCATTAAACTGTAGGTCCCTTTCACCTGTGTGAAAAATAGAATCACACACAACATGGGTGATTGAAGGGAAGCTTGGCTCTGGTCCTTCATGGGCTGTAACGCCACCAAAAAAGAGGAAGAAATATTGGGTGACGGTATTGTCGGAGATGATGTGGTTGATTCTGGTAAGGACGTGAATACGCCATCTGTGAATTATAAGATGTTTGGAAAGGTGTAGGGTTCTTCTAGGTTGTTATAATTGAGTTGGTTGGGAATATGGTTATAAATTTTGTGTTGCTTGTCAGAAAGATAATGTCTTTGAACGGGTCGTTGTATAAAATGAGTTTGTTCATACATGCCCTTTTCTTGTAACAAATTAATGAGTGATCGTAAATCGGATATCTTATGGTTTACAATGTGCAAATAAAAGTCTGTAGGTAATTTTTGAATGAAATTCTCTATGCTTGTATTTATTAAACGGGAAAATAATACTTTCTCTGTAACATCTAGTTCTAATTTTAACTTACTTGTCAGTATCCGTTTTCGTCGCTCGGCTTCCTCCAGAAAGGCTCGTACATTACCCTTTGGTGTATTACGAAAATCCTCCAGCAAGACGTGGTTAAGAGTCTGTCTGAGAGTCTGTTTGTAGTTGAGAATCAGTTGACGTATGAGTTCAGTCCAGATGTTTATGTCATGCATTTCCAGGGCTTGCACAACTCCGCCACTCACACTTCGCTCGATATGTCCGAACAGAATGTGCTGTTGCCTTACGTCGTTGGTTGCATACAGAGCAAGGATGTAGTCAATACAGTGGATGAAGGTGTATAATGCGTGGAGGTTGCCATTAAACTTCTCGACGTTTCCAATTTGGTATGCCACTTGTGCCATGTTAAAGCCGGAAAGCGATGTCTCAGCTGCTGGTGCTGCCCCTGCTGCTGGTGCTGCTTGATTCATTTTTATGTTATTTTCTTCTTCACTTCACTTAAAGTTATTTTATTTGATTTATTTATTTTGTTCCTGTTGTGAACTTTACTTAACTTTACTCAAGGTTATTTTATTTATTTACTTTGCTCTTGTTGTGAACTTCACTTAAAGTTTCCTTACTTAAGCTAAATTAATATATTTTTATGTCAGCTTTAATTAAACTAATAACTAATTTTCATTTCATGCCGTTTCGCCTTTCTCGGAGCAACCGATTGGATTTATTATTCCCACGAATTCTAATATGTCACTATTTTGCCCACTACGAAAGGACACGACAATTGGTAAGTCTAGCTATCGCATCAAGTTCTTGTCATCGCTAGGTCACAACGTAATTAATTTTACGGATAACGACAGAGCACGAGAATTGATAAGTCTAGCTATCGCATCAAGCTCCTGTAATCATCGTTATCTTACCGACTGCGCCAGTGTTGTAAGGTGAAATTATTAGTTCCAAAAATAGAAAAAAAACAAGTTTAAAATAATCTTAGACTTTGTTAAGGTTAAGCGAACATCGATGTTCGCCTTTGGAATCTGGATTGAGGCTGCCTTCAAAAATCAATATTAGGCGAGAAGCGCTGCTGCATGATAGTCTAAATTTGCATTAGTGCGACCTGTGATATAAATGCGTCGCACTTGTCTTCATTGCTTAATTGAGTCTACATTTTTTCAATGCAACGTGCGATACAAATACGTCACTTAATCCAAAGTGTGACATAAATGCGTCACTTAGTGCGGCATGTGATGTAAATACGTCACTTTATAAACCTGAGCAAAACGATATGTTATCTTTCAAATAAACGAATTATTCCACATTGTTTGCTGTATCAATGTTACAGTAGTACCGGATTTAAGACATTGTAATTCATTCATTTAAAATTTGGAAGACTTTATTTTAATTAGCTTATTATTAATTATTATTTATTCTTTGATTGTAAACTTAAAATCTAATATTTTATTAAGCGCACCTATATATTACAGAATTAAGCATAATATTGTTTCATTTCATATCATAACAAAGTAAGCAATAAAGTATTACACACAAAGTTACTTAAGCTTTTAAAAAGTGAAAAAAGCACCATTTTGTTATAAAGCATATTTATAATATTGCCTGACAATCTACCAAGAGTTGGTTCGAATTTTGTAAATACTCTTGTAATGGAATGTTTCCAGTTGCGGACAATTTTTTCCAGCTGGAGTTCCTGGAATAAGAAAATGGCGTTGGTCAGAAAATGTGTACGTAGAGGAAACAGATTTAAAAATAATTATAAAATAAATGACCTGGCCATCGCATGAAAACACAATATATCTCACAAGTAATACATATTATATTAAATTAGAATATTTAGTGCGATTTCCAAGTCAATCTATTTACTTAAAACATAAAAGATTTTGATATTGGTATGGTCACTATAAGATGTTGTTAGGTTAGCTAATTACGTAATCAATCAAGGCAGAAGGTCCCTTAAGTAGGGACTGAATAAATTAACTGACTTGGTAATACATTGATCTTACAACTTTTTACGGTAGAAGATCTGAGTTGCGAGACTTGGTTTTTTTACAAGTTATGTTTTTCATGGCATCTCATTCCTTTTTGTAGATGTATGTATGTTTGTATGTATGTTGGCGTTACAGTCCATGAAGGACCTAAGCCGAGCTTCTTTCAATCACCCATGTTGTGTGTGATTTCATTTTCCCATAGGTGAAAGGGACCTACAGTTTATTGCCGGTTCCGAACGGCGAATTTCGAGAAGCTTTTCATGACAATTTTACTACAGAGGATTTTGTTAGAACCCCGCTGAGGAGAAACACCGTGAAAACACGTTCGATGACATGGCTTTTTCGGGATTCCATCCCGTGTCATATCGGTGTCAGAGGCCAACACACTACCCACTGCGCCACGGTGCTCTCACTTCTTTCTTTACTTACATACATATGTATGTATGTATAATATATCGAGGATGGTTATTTTTATCTTTTCTTTAAAACTGAGTTACTTTCTTTTTACTAGAAGGTAGAAACTACATACACATAAAGAAACCAAAGAAACTTTTTATTACTTCTTTTACTTTTTATTATATTTATATTTATTTATTTTAGGTGATAAAGTTAACCTTCTGCTTTAAATTTGTCTAATCTCCCATTTCTCACCCGTCCTATGTATCCCTCATACAGTTATGTATGTACATAGATATGTATTTCTTCAGCGTAGGCACAATTTCGCTGATACCAATGCCTATGCCAGATATACACTGTTCAAATTCATGCAATGCACGTGCAAGTGTATTAGTGAACAAATCACACCACGTATAGATGGGTTATATGCTTGAAGTAAAACCAAATCTTTCTGATGCGTAAATACATACATATGTATGTATATACTCGTCGATACCGAATACAGTAAGCCTACCTACCCTTATTATTCCATTGTTTATGTATATGTATCCAGGCAAACAGATTCATTCACTGATGTATGTATATACGTTTATGGGATTATTTATGCAGTTGGTGTATCTAGAAAACTTAAAATTGGTGTATCTAGAAAACTGAACCGAAATTGCAAAATATTTAAGTTTTTCCTTGGTTTATACACTTAACACTAGTTGTGTTCCGAATTTGTAGCTTCTACGTCTGCTAGAAGTGCCTTAGACTTTTGATGATCGGTCAGTCAGTCAGTGAGTCAGTCAGTGAGTGACAAAATTAAGAAACTTTGACTAGTTATAATTCTTAAACTACTGGTTCAAATTGAATGAAATTTGAAATATACCGTGTCTATGCAATGCTTGCTTGGTTACTGAAAATTCAGACTTCTAGTTCTATCCACAACGAAGTTATAGGGGGTCGAAAATGGCCTATTATGTTACGAGAAAAGGATGGTACGGCCGTGCCGCTTTTTTGCTCGACTTGGCAGGGGCACTACCGTGCCCCCAGAAATTGGTGTATCTAGAAAACTGAACCGAAATTGCAAAATATTTTAGTTTTCCCTTGATATATACACTTAGCACTAGTTATGTTCCAAATTTGAAGCTTCTACGTCTCCTAGAAGTGCCTTAGACTTTTGATGATCGGTCAGTCAGTCAGTGAGTCAGTCAGTGAGTGACAAAATTAAGAAACTTTGACTAGTTATAATTCTTAAACTACAGGTTCAAATTGAATGAAATTTGAAATATACCGCGTCTATGCAATGCTTGCTTGGTTACTGAAAAGTACTTCTAGTTTTATCCACAACGAAGTTATAGGGGGTCGAATATGGCCTATTATGTTACGAGAAAAGGATGGTACGGCCGTGCCGCTTTTTTGCTCGACTTGGCAGGGGCACTGCCGTGCCCCCAGACGCCATGAAAAACATAACTTGTAAAAAAAACTAAGTCTCGCAACTCAGATGTTCTACCTTAAAAAGTTGTGAGATCCATGTATTACCAAGTCGGTGAATTTATTCAGTCCCTAGTTAAGGGACCTTCTGCCTTGATTTATTACGTAATTAGCTAACCTAACAACATCTTATAGTGACCATACCAATATCAAAATCATTTATGTTTTAAGTAAATAGATTGACCTGGCCATCGCCATATTAAATTAGATTATTTAGTGCGATTTCCAAGTCAGTCAGTCAGTCAGACAAAATGAAGAAACTTTGACTAGTTATAATTCTTAAACTACTAGTTCGAATTGAATGAAATTTGAAATATACTGTGTTTATGCAATATTTGCTTGGTTACTGATAATTCAGACTTCCAGTTTTATCCACAAAGATTCTATAGGGGGTCGAATATTGCCTATTATGTTTCGAGAAAAGGATGGTACGGCCGTCCCGCTTTTTTGCTCGACTTGGCAGGGGCACTGCCGTGCCCCCAGAAACTAATAAATTTGGTTTGTCGTAAAATTTTATTATCAGCCCTCGTAGTATTCCCCCAACTTTGATTCCAACGAAGTTAACTCGTTCAGAACTATGGTCATAGTCTCTTTGACCTTCTCTTCACCGACAAGATGAGTATAAATGTCGCAGGGTAATATCAGGGTTATGGGGTTAATGCGGCAATGTTGGAATAATTTTTTTCTTGCTCAAGACTCTTGGACAATCAACGAAGAATGGACTGGACAATATCAAGCCCTTCTTGGCGATCGCACGCGTGCTCGAAACATAAACGTCTAGCATGATGCCGCGATACGAGAGAAGAAGGGGCATCCTTCACGTGGATCGTCTTCTGCTGATTCACGGCCTTCTTGAACTGCTTTGCCCAATCAAACACAAGGGTTTTCGGGATTTTCACTAAAAGTTGAATCACAGCACTTTGCTTGTAATATTAGTCACTCATTTTTACAACGCCACTAAAAAAAATTCCGGAAACCAAGCACAACACACAGACAAAACGTGCTGTCGAATTCAGCCTTGAATGAAAGCTTAAAGAACTATAGATGTTGACGAACGACGCAGTATTGCCAGTTCTCGAGCTATGACTAAATTCCCGAAGCGTAATGGCCACATCTCTAAAAACTCTGGTTGATCAAAGAATCGTCTGTATTTATATACATATTTACATAGAAATAGATGACCCACCTGACTTCTCTCGCGTATCTACATATGTATGTACACCGCTGAAGAGCAGTTTAATTTGAAAAAATCCATCCCAAGCCGCTATGTCTATTGGCGATCGGGCCAATTACAATAACTTCGAAATGTATTAATAGTAAAAAAAAAACCGGCCAAGTGCGAGTCGGACTCGCGCACGAAGGGTTCCGTACTATTATGTATAAAAAGCATGTCTGTTGTATGGGAGCCCCATTTATACATATATTTATTATATTCTGTCTAAGTATTTGTTGTTAAAGCAGCAACAGAATTACATAATCAGTGACATTTTATTCTCACTTTTCGGATAGTTAAAATCTAGAATGTTGTAATTTTTAGAAAATACTCATTTTTTGAGTGATTGCCAATTTGGGTTTAGACGTGGCAAATCGACTGAAACTGCATTATTGAAATTAACTGGTGAAATATATAATAGTCTAAACACTTCTCAAATACCATCAACATTATTTGTTGATATCAGTAAGGTCTTTGATATGGTTAATCATACTTTGCTACTCGATAAACTTTACAAAGAGGGTTTCAGGGGCTCCATTTATAAATGGTTTTCTTCTAATTTATCCAACCGTTATCAAGTTGTGAAAATTAGGAATGTTTACAGTTCTATAAACTTCTTAAATATGGGTGTTCCCCAAGGAGGAGTATTGGGCCCAATCCCTTTTCTAATTTATGTTAATTCGTTTTTCTTACAACCTTTTCCACTCAAACACTAACCTAATTGATAGTTTTGCAGATGTTAATAATGACCTAGATATGTTAAGGAGATGGCTTAATTATCATAAACTAATAATTAGCAACAAAACGAAGTACATGATATTTAATATCAATGGTACAGTTTTCAGAGATCTTCCCTCATATTATCATGCACCATTGTGTAATCGATTTGTTCTTGTTCAATTGCTTCTTGATTGAACACGTGGACAGTTTTAAATATTTAGGTGTTATATTGGACCAACAACTTTGTTGGAAAGACCATTCAATATATTTGAAACCGTATCTAAATGGGGTTATAAGAAAATTATTCCATCTCGGTATGCACTGCAATCTCTACCCGTTTTAAAATACTAAATGTATACTCGCACCGATATGGAACTAGCAAAAACATGTCCATGTCCGGAACTAAATGTATTATCGCACCGATATGGAACTAGCAAACCATGTCCATGTCCGGACCTGAATTCATACATACACATGTACATACTCATGTATGACATTCGTTCACGAAATGCGGTGCGGGCATTATATTCTTTCATTTCTTTTCTTCATTTCAGTTCAAGTGTGCTGTACAGTGTACACCAACTGTTCGAGCTTTATCGCCACATCTCCATACTTTTGGGTTTCTTGAAAACTACGGGGTATAACTCATACCGTATGAGAAGCATGTTCGTTGCATTTATGTTTTTTTTTTTTTTCGTTTTGTACATATGTGATTGATGAATAAGGGTTGAATGGAACTCTTTTCGTTCAATTTGCGGAACGAGAGGACATGTGTCCGAGAGAGGACATAGTTCCGTGAACTATACATGTCCGGAACTACCCCACTCTACTTCGTAATGTACATATGTATGTATGTATGTATACTTATACATAGCGTACAGATGTGTGAGTGTATGCACGTATGTGATGCGTATGCACGTATGTACGTATCGGTTCGTATGTGTGCAAGATCGCTTGCTCCTCTTGCTCACTTGCTCCTCTCCACCTGCCGCGACGTCGTGCGAAAGGGATGCTAGGCTAGCTGCGAGGACTGGTCGTGAGTAATGGCGCCACGCGATTGCCCTCACGCCGACCTACCCGCAGCAAGAATCCCGAATTTGCTACGAGACTCGCGAAATATCCCACGCAAAAGAAAAAAAACACCGTAATCGTTTCCAATTCAATATGTCACAAATTTAATTTCCTTAACCTAACTTAATCTAGGTTTACAATTATTTCTTAAAACTACCCTACACCGTATAAAAACAGTCGAAATAAATAAAAAAAATATATGTAAAAAAAAAAAAAAAAAAGGAATTCACTGTCCAAAAAAGTAAATAAACCGCAGTTGAGTATTCGAACAGTCGTACCGAAACTCCTCTAACCAACGACTCAGCCCGCATCACCAATCGCAACACGCAAGTTTGTGATTTCAATACCTTATACAACGAACGTGATATCCGCGACCAACGTAGGCAATAGGACACACGGTACGGTTCAGTGACGATTTCACGGCAAACAATGCCGTCACCAATGAAGGGGCTAACCCACTATTCGTTTCGGCGGAGGATCTCCAGTTGATCTTCATGTCACTCAGAAAGAAAAAATCCGCGGGTTATGATGGTATATCCAATGTTGTGCTCAGGCATCTCCCACCAGTGGCTGTAGAGAGGTACACCATCCTGTTTAACAATGCACTGAATAATGCACATTATTCGGGGCATTGGAAAACGGCGGTGGTCCAACCAATCCCTAAGAGGGGCAAAGACTCCTCTAACCCGGCAAATCTCCGGTCGATAAGTCTCCTTCCGAGTATCAGCAAAGTCTTCGAGAAGGTAGTCCATAGAGCCCTGTCCAAATGGGCTGAGGACAAAAATATCATTCCGGATAACCAATTCGGTTTCAGGGCGGGGCATGATACCATACATGCCGCGTCGAAGCTCGTCTCGGATGTCCAATGGAATAAATGCAAGAACCAATGTACGGGTGCCTGCCTGGTTGACTTGGAAAAAGCCTTCGACACCGTATGGTTAGAAGGACTCTACTACAAGCTCAAACAGCTGGGCATAAGTAAACCATTGCTATATATGATCTATGACATGATGAAGGGTAGAAAGTTCGTTGTGAAAATTGCCAACGTGACTTCTACTCAAACATTCGAAATTAAAAATGGACTGCAACAGGGCACAGTGAACTCACCGATCCTTTTCAGCATTTACATCAGCGATCTGATAGTTTCTCTTCGCCATTGGCATTTTATTGCAGCGTGACTTCGACAAAATTCAGCAGTTCTGTGATGACTGGAAGTTGAAAATCAACTTCCAGAAATCAGAGACTATCTTATTCAGAACGCCTTTGTCTAGGGCCTCTAGGGACACTAGAAAGCACTGGCGAAGGTTCTCAATCCTTGGACCGGACGGGCGTCCACTGGCAAATAGAAGTGTAGTCAGATACCTTGGGATCTGGCTGGATCAGTATCTATATTTTGATAAAAATGTGGATGCTGCTGTGGCAAGGGCTCGGGGCGCTTTCGCTCTGACAAGATGGCTGTTCCATAGCAGCCAACTTGACTGCAGAGTGAAGGTAATCTGCTACATGACCCTAATCAGGCCCATGATTGCCTATGGATGTCCCGTTTGGTTCAATGTGAATGCCAGCCTGATGGAAAGGATTCGAATGCTTGAGAGACAATGTCTAAGGACTTGTCTCTCATTGCACAGAACACCAGAATCCGAGTACACGAAATTCTATCCCAACGAGGTCCTATACAATAGGGCAAGGATTTTACGGATAGACAATTTTCTGATAAAGCTGATTCGAGGTCACATTGCGAGGGCAATGACTTCGGTCAATAACTTGATCTCTGGGGCTTACTACCCCAACAGTATGTACCATGAGCGTGTGCTACTTAGCGGCTTTGTCCCTCCGGAAGCATTCCTCTATCTAGATCACTGTGGACTAATCCAGGATAGATTGGCGGTACCGCTAATCTTCCATGTGGCACGAAAGTACGTGGAACGGCGATTCCTCTACGGAGCTGAGGTCGAGCTCTGTGAGCCGGAGCGCCTCAGGTTCAGCAGGGCGGTTTCAGACCGCGATCGGAGAGACGTTGTGAGGCAGCAGCAGCGCTTTTGGTGGCTGGAGATGACTCCGCAGTAAGCCTCTTCTAGGCAACAATCGCCAACACCAATGGCATACATAGGGTAGGGTAGGTTAGGGTAGACTAAGGTAGAATAAGTATATACACAAAAAAAAAAAAAAGAATAGGCTAAGTTTAGTTATATTAGAATAAGATAGAATAAGATAAAAATAAACAAAAAAATTAGATAGTATGCTAAGTTTTTTTTAAAATTTCTTAGGTTTTAATAAATATTTAAAATTAAATGTAAAAAAAGAAAAAAAAATATGATATTAAGTCGAAAGACATTTTTGGAAAAAAAGAAATATATGTAGGTTATCTTAGAGCGTCCGCATGGGGCCAGTAAGGTATTTTCAATATAATGTATTAAGTTAATTAAGCTAGTTTAAGTCATTTTGTCTAGCGTAAGATAGCTATAAGTTTAATATTAATAAAAAATGATTTTTTAATCTGAAACTGAACACACGGTACGGCCGCGTACCGGGAACTGCTTAAAACCGTACCGGAGTTCTTCCCAAAAAGAACAAAAAAAAAAAACAAAACTGAAACTGAACACACGGTACGGCCGCGTACCGGGAACTGCTTAAAACCGTACCGGAGTTCTTCCCCGAAGATCACTCTCCGAGTACTTCGCCGAAGATTTCTCCCCGAGTTCTTCGACCACTCTCCCTCATGTGCTACTATGAACAAAAAAAAAAAACAAAAATGCCGACCTTCTGCGGGTTGAACTCCACTCGTTCGCGTGTCAAGTGCTGATCGCACCCTCAGGCTATCCGCTTTCTCTGAGTTTGGTTTCCCAAAATGGATGACTACGAGCCGCTCACAAATGGGAACTGACCGAGAGATGACAACGAAAACCTTTCGAAACAATTTATTATTGGTTGTTTGTAATTATGTATATGTATAATTAATTTTGTTCTGTTTTTAGTATTTGTCGTGGTAGCGGCAACAGAAATACATCATCTGTGAAAATTTCAACTGTCTAACTATCACGGTTCATGAGATACAGCTTGGTGACAGACGGACGGACGGACAGCGAAGTCTTAGTAATAGGGTTCCGTTTTACCTTTGGGTACGGAACCCTAAAAACGAGTCATTCCATATGTCTAATGAAACGAAGAAAAAATGTGTTTTTCACATTAAATAAACTTTTTACTGTAAAGCTAGTGGATCTACATTTTTGTGCATACATAAACAAAAAGAACAGACAATGTCGAAGGACGGAATTAGTTCTACATCGCAACTACCGCTATTTGCGAACGGTTGTCACTGGTAGGTGACGTAACGTTTTTGCGTTACGAGAGAAATGGTTCAAACATGCGTCGAAGTGACATTTCAAATTTATTAGCTGTTTTCATAACCGAATTCGCACCTGGGCCTCAACCAGCGTGCCCCTCCATCTACCACGCACTTTTGCTAGCCTTTTCCATTGCCGCATACCCAGTTGGCTGAAGCCCCCTTCCACTTGGGTGCGCCATCTTAAGTGCTCCCGTCCTCTGTTTCTTCGTCCCACGTCGTCCACGTCTCACGTCGCTGTACAGCCCGTAAGATTCGTGGTTGAACTTTTTGGCAAGAGTGATTCTGCGTTTGATTTCGGAACTGATGTCGTTGTTCCAGGTCACTGCGAAGCCAAGGTAGATGAAGTCCTTAACTACCTCGAACTTATATCTGCCAATACAAACGTTCTGGCCAAGACGTCGGTGGTGAGCGTCCTTTTTTGATGACAGCATATATTTAGTTTTGCCCTCGCTTACCGCCAAACCCATTTTCGCCGCCTCCAACTCAATACTCGCAAACGCCTCATTGACATCTCGCTGTGATCTACCTATTATGTCAATATAGTCGGCGTATGCAAGGAGTTGCGAGGATTTGAAATAGATTGTGCCTCTTGTATTGGCCAGTGATTTTTGCATAATCATTTTCAATATGATGTTAAAGAAATCACACGACAGCGCATCGCCCTGCCTAAATCCTTTTTTGACATCAAAACTCGGATGGAGTCGGATGCTTTGTCTGACGAGTTCAGCAGGAAAATATGTCAAAGGTAGACATAGCGTTGTATAGATGGTCTCTAATTACGCTGTCGTATGCGGCTTTGAAGTCGACAAATAGGTGGTGAGTGTCGACTTGAAATTCATTAGTTTTTTTCCAGGATCTGCCGTAGTGTGAAGATTTGGTCGATGGTGGACTTCCCTGGCCTGAATCCGCACTGATTAGTGCGGATACATGTTGTCCAAAATAAACTAAAAAGGTGGGGTATTGGAAAAAAAATATTCGGTTACGTTAAATCGGTCTCAAGTAGAGCAACGTGAACGTCTCACAAGCATGACTCACAATGCCGCAGTAAGGGCCTACGCCTTACTAAGGATTTTTTTTTTTATTTTATATACCGCGGGCGGAATTAAATTGAAAAATGTGGTCTAGGTGCGACCCGCACCTTTTTTTTTTCATTTTTAGCACCCGACGCAAAACGCGGGAAGTTATAAGTTTGTGGTGTCTGTGTGTCTGTCTGTGGCATTGTAACTCCTGAATGAATGGGCCGATTATAATACCTTTTCTTAAACGAATAACGGGTAATGTATCGGTTCTCGTCCGATCCCCGCAATTGCTTGGAAACGCCGCGTGTTGTGGGCCGCCTATTTGCTTTCCCTCCATGTAGCCCAGAACATGAAACGCACACTCATATGCGCACATTAACAATCTATTGCTCATAAATTGCTCACGTGCGTGTGCAATTTCGATTGCTGAAAGTTTCTAATTTAGGCTTTATAGAAAACTAGCTGGACCCGTGGTCGCCCCCTCAAAATTCTTCGTCATTCATAATAATCCATACATATGGCAAAATCGCGAAGAATTGCTGATAGATTCATTAAAATTAACAACCCAGCTAATGTCGGTCCTGTAGAAGTAAGACTCCATGACCGCCTCAGTTCATCTAAAGGAATCGCATACGCTCCATGCCTGTGCAATGCACAAGTTACCGAGTATATCCCACATCCCAAGCGCTGTAAAAATTGTCAACTACTTGGACACACAACGGTGTAACAGTAATCCAAAATGTGACTCATTTAGCATTCCCCCACACACCCCCGAAAAATGCTTTCGAATTATGTGCGCTAACTGTTCCCTTTCTCACCCATCATCATCAAAAATCTGCCCAAGCTACAAGCAGACCGAAGAAATACTAACCATTAAGCCGACAAACAAATGTACCATGGGAGAAGCCAAACGCATTTACAGGGATCGTAACCCATCTCAAATTCCAACGTCATTCGAAATATTCGCTGAAAATCTCAAACAAAATAAACCCACTCATAAAGACATACCAGAAATATCCCAAACCACGACAATCTCTCCCGAGCCGACACCTGATAACCCTATAAAACAAAAACACATAGAAAATAACGAAAAATTACCTCTAACCTATCCCAGTTCAAAACAAACAAAATCTGTCAACTCCAACGAATCCCACTCTCTCGCTAACTCATTGTCCTATCCTGAAAATCTAAATTAATCACCAAAAATAAACAACAATGTCGTCATGTAATAACACACCTTATAACCAAAATACCGACTCTGCGGCTCAGAGGTTGAATCATTCAAGCTCCACCGGGAACTTGGATGATTCAACTTCTGGATGTATGTATGTATGTATGTTGGCGTTACAGTCCATGAAGAACCTGAGCCGAGCTTCTCTCAATCACCCATGTTGTGTGTGATTTCATTTTCCCATAGGTGAAAGGGACCTACAGTTTATTGCCGGTTCCGAACGGCGAATTTCGAGAAGCTTTTCATGACAATTTTACTACAGGGGGTTTTGTCAGAACCCCGCTGAGGAGAAACACCGTGAAAAACACGCTCGATGACATGGCTGTGTCGGAATTCGATCCCGTGTCATCGGCGTCAGAGGCCAACACACTACCCACTGCGCCACGGTGCTCTCAACTCAACTTCTGGATAGCGGAGTCAAAACCTAATCAACAGAAATTTAGCAAGCCCTATGTTTTTACAAGAAACATAATCCTCCCAAATAATAAACATAACCACGCCTAAACACAGTCTTCCTGTTCCACACAGAAGAAGCTTGTGTGCCCAGAGTACGATAAAAAATACAGCTCTCAATATTCTTCAATGAATTAGGAAAAGGTTATTGAATAATTTTGAAGAGCTAAATATTTTAATTAAAAAGCAAATGCCAAGCATTATATAACTTCAGGAGACACATTGTCCATATAGTTCTACACCAATTATTCCGAAAGGCTACGTCGGTTATTTCACAAATCTCCCCAATAACACGACATCTAAGCAAGGAATAGGTTTATTGATCAAGAAAAATATCCCACATAATATTCGACCACTTAATACTAGTATTCTAGCACTGGCCCTAGAAATGCAATTTAAGCAAAAAATAACCTATATCGACCTATACATCCACACGGACCAAACTTTTTGTAAAAACGATCTTGACAATGTCTTCAGTCAAACTTAATCTCACCTGATTCTTGGAGGTGACGTCAATGCGTGGAGTAAGCTTTGGGGATACCCTATTTCAAACAAGACAGGAAAAATTTTGGAAGACTTCCTATTTAACGCTAATTTCTTGCTTTTAAACGATGGTTCTCCAACCCTCCTTTCAACACATAGCACTCTGACCCTTGTTGTCATTATCTGTTGTTCCTCTGATCTATTTTCAAAAATCACCTGAAAAACTTTGGATGATCTTCACAACAGCGATCATTTCCCCATTATTACCTCTGTAAAACTAGATCAGACCCATAAAGATATTCCTCCGAGCACAAAATTCAAAACAGATATGGCTAATTGGTTAGTTTTTAGGAGAGTAGCCTCTGAGTACTTATCGTATAAACAATTTACACCAAACATCTACAAAGAAGCTGCATCAATTCATAAGCTATCAGAACTGCTGCTAATTCGTCAATCCCTCAAACAGTTCAAACAAAACCATTGAAACGTATTGTCCCACGGTGGAACCAAGAACTCTCGGAGCTCCGTAAAATAAAACTGAAGGCACTGAAAGAATTCCAAAAAAACTCCCACTCAAACAAACTTGATTATTTATAAAAAGTCCAATGCAAAATTCAGACGACTCCTAAGAGTTTTACAGAGCTTACTGCAAACATAAACCCCAATTTTTCTTCGACCAAAATTTGGCAAAACATTCGTAAGTTTACAGGTAACTATAACCCTCTTACCTTACTAAGCATTAAATCCCCGACTGAAGTTATTATAGATCCACTACGAATCTGCGAATTTTTTGCCCAAAATTGGTCTGAGTTTTCAAACGACCGACATTTTCACACAACCTTCAGAGCAAAAAAAAATGCGGCTCTCAACTATTCCACCTACCAACCCAAAATCAACCCTATCGCTCGGGGAATTGAAGAACACATTTCGATTATTGAATTTGAAACATGCTTAAGCACAGCCAAAGGTAAAACTCCTGGAAGGGATAGAATCTGTTACCCAATGCTCAAAAATTTGCCGTTAGATGTATAAGACAATACAATATTATAGTGGATATCGGGGTCATTCCACAAAGTTGGAAAACCGCAACATTACTTCCCATCCCTAAGCCAACTAAGGACAAAAGTTCCATTGAAGGCTTAAGCACAGCCAAAGGTAAAACTCCTGGAAGGGATAGAATCTGTTACCCATTGCTCAAAAATTTGCCGTTAGATGTATAAGACAATACAATATTATACTGGATATCGGGGTCATTCCACAAAGTTGGAAAACCGCAACATTACTTCCCATCCCTAAGACAACTAAGGACAAAAGTTCCATTGAAGGTTTTCGTCCAATATCTCTCATCTCCTGCTCAGCTAAGATTCTGGAGAAAATGGTTGCGAAGCGTCTTCTCTGGTTTCTCGAAAAAAGAAAACTGATCTCCTCGAATCAAGTAGCTTTTAAAGCCAACAAAGGATGTGTTGATGCTCACCTTCATATAGACTACTATATCTCAACAGAATTATCCTCAAAAAATCATGTCTCTGTACTAACGTTGGAATTCGAAAAAGCATTCGACAGAATCGGTATACATGTTGTCCTTCTTCTTCTTAATGGGCCCTACAGTTCGAGGTGAGCCTGGGCCTCAACCAACATGCCCCTCCAACTAGCACGATCTTTTGCTAGCCTCTTCCATTGCCGCACACCCAGTTGGCTGAGGTCCCCATCCACCTGTGTGCGCCATCTTAAGTGCGGCCATCCTCTGCTTCTTCGTCCTTCGGGGTTGGATTCAAAGACTCTCCAGGCTGGAGCTGTGGTGTCCATTCCCTCTACATGGCCCTGCCATCTTAGGCGTTGAATCCGTAGACGCCTGACTAGGCTCATGTCGCTGTACAGCCCGTAAAGTTTATGGTTGAATCTTCTCCTCCATCCCCCGTCTGCTTTTATAGGCCCGAAAATCACGCGCAAAATCTTTCTCTCGAACCGATCAAGGGCCTCCTCATCCGCTTTTGATAGTGTCCATGCCTCTGCGCCGTTCAACAGGACCGGGATAATAAGGGTCTTATATAGAGTCAACTTTATCGTTCGGGAGAGGGCTCTATTACTCAGTTGTCTCCTGAGCCCAAAGAAACAGCGATGGGCAAGAGTGATCCTGCGTTTGATTTCGGAACTGATGTCGTTGTTCCAGGTCACTGCGGAGCCCAGGTAGATGAAGTCCTTAACTACCTCGAACTTATATCTGCCAATACAAACGTTCTGGCCAAGACGTCGGTGGCGGGCGTCCTTTTTTGATGACAGCATACGTTTAGTTTTGCCCTCGCTTACCGCCAAGCCCATTTTTGCCGCCTCGAACTCCATACTCGCAAACGCCTCACTGACATCTCGCTGTCATCTACCTATTATGTCAATATAGCCGGCGTATGCAAGGAGTTGCGAGGATTTGAAATAGATTGTGCCTCTTGTATTGGCCAGTGATTTCTGCACAATCATTTCCAATATGATGTTGAAGAAATCACACGACAGCGCATCGCCCTGCCTAAATCCTTTTTTGACATCAAAACTCGGATGGAGCAGCGAGCATTCTCCAAAGTCATCCTGCATAGTCTGACGAGTTTCGCAGGAAAATATGTCAAAGGTAGACATAGCGTTGTATAGCTCGTCTCTAATTACGCTGTCCTATGCGGCTTTGAAGTCGACAAATAGGTGGTGAGTGTCGACTTGAAATTCACTAGTTTTTTTCCAGGATCTGCCGTAGTGTGATGATTTGGTCGATGTTGGACTTCGCTGGCCTGAATCCGTACTGATCAGTGCGGATACATGTTGTCCTAAATAAACTAAAAAGGTGGGGTGTTGGAAAAAAAATATTCGGTTATGTTAAATCATTTCTAACGAGCCTTTATTGAAACAAGACACTAGCGCACAAATCGGTCTCAAGTAGAGCAACGTGAACGTCTCACAAGCATGACTCACAATGCCGTAGTAAGGGCCTACGCCTTACTAAGAATTTTTATTTTTATTTTATATACCGCGGGCGGAATTAAATTTAAAAATGTGGTCTAGGTGCTACCCGCAAGGTCAACACGACTAACTTCCCAATGGGAAAAACGGAAACACCTATTTAATTTAATTTTTTTTTTTTCATTTTTAACACCCGACGCAAAAAGAGGGATGTTATAAGTTTGTGGTGTCTGTGTGTCTGTCTGTGGTATCGTAACTCCTGAATGAATTGGCCGATTATAATACCTTTTCTTAGACGAATAACGGGTAATGTATCGGTTCTCGTCCGATCCCCGCAATCAACCAGCATCGGGTGCGGTCAGTACTTAGATGGGGAATTGCTTGGAAACACCGCGTGTTGTTGGCATCAAGCCGCCTATTTGCTTTCCCTCCATGTAGCCCAGGGTAAGGAAACGCACACTCATATGCGCACATGAACAATCTATTGCTCATAAACTGCTCACGTGCGTGTGCAATTTCGATTGCTGAATGTTTCTAATTTAGACTTTATAGAAAACTAGCTGGACCCGTGCTCGCCCCGTCAAAATTCTTCGTCATTCATAAAAATCCATACATACATATACATATATGTAGTATCAACGCGGCTAAAGAAACATTAAAGTATTTGTCTAAGTCCATGAAATTGTCTACAATAAATTTTATTGATTAATTGCATTTTATCGTTTTCATTACAATGAGTAATCTGGAGAAACACTTACGTATACATACATATTTACATCACAACTCGTGATATCAACCTCAAATTGGTATACGCATGGGTATAGTTTGCTTTCGCTCCGATCCGAAACCAACAATGAGCAACGTCATTTCAACCCCTCCGTCCAAAACCGATTTTTGAATTGATAAGACAGACATACGATTTCAATGTATTGTTCGGTCAGGCAGCGTGCTCAAGAATTTACAACAATGTGCTTAATATTCTAAGAAGCAGCTTGTAAGCAAATATGTACATAAATGTCGGTGTCATTTTGAGTGTGAGATCTCGAGCGTTGGTGTCTGGTTCCGATTTAACGGAGAAAACTACACACAATGTGCGTTGAGTGAATTTGCTTTCATTGTGCGCCCACCACCCAAAAGTAGAAGAACGACCAAGAACAATCGTTTTCGATTATATGAAAAATAAAAATGCTCACAGCCAATTACTCATGAGCGCGTGGGTTTAATAATTACTCATTGGGTAGTGCACACTCACGAGCAGCTCATGAGTTTCCTCACCCAATCACAACACTGTCCGAGCAAATCATATGTATCGGTTGTCGTCCGATCACCGCAATCAACCAGCACCGGGTGCGGTCAGTACTTGGCTATTTTTCAGGTATTTAATTTCTAACAAAAAAACAGCTTCACCGATTTTGCTGAAAACTTATTCAGTACTAAGTTACGTAATTACGCGTGGAATGAACACAATCTTATGTCAATACAATTTTTGGTTCTCGAGGTAATCGAGCGGGACTTTCCGAAACGCACATGCGCATATAGGTACATACCCACACACATACATCTCTATAAAAACCTTGGATTTGGATTCTGGTGACCAGGAAACGTGGAGATATGTCAAAATTTGGAATTCGCAGCATCGGCCCAATTGCAATAACTTAAGTTAGAATTCATTTGCTAATTTTTAGGGTTCCGTACCCAAAGGTAAAACGGAACCCCATTACTAAGACTTCGCTGTCCGTCCGTCTGTCACCAGGCTGTATCTCATAAGCCGTGATAGTTAGACAGTTGAAATTTTCACAGATGACATATTTCGCCGCTACCACGACAAATACTAAAAACAGAAAAAAAATGAATATTTAAGGGGGGCTCCCATACAACAGACATGATTTTCATCCAAAAAATCCCCTTGGTCACATACTGAACTAAGGTCAGTCGACAATATCCCATAACCAGTAGCAAACTTCCCGGTTTTGATCCCTTTTGTGTCTTTGGTGAATTAATCCTAGCTGCAAACCTTTTAAGATAAGATAATTGATTTGAATTCAATGGACACTTTGATGATCAACTATATCTCATCATGAAGATTTCTGATTATCAAAGTAATATGCCGATAACCTGCCTGCAACCAAGATCTGCCATCATACGAAAAATGTGGTTTAATGTGATGACTGATGAGGTAACATACATAGTCTCTTTCAAATTTATATGTATATACAGATGGTACGGAACCCTTCGTGCGCGAGTCCGACTCGCACTTGGCCGGTTTTTAAATTTATTATCAATTCACTTTAGCGGCATTCATTGTTAGTAAAGCTCATTAATAGTGATAATTACACATTTGATAAAAAAGTAAGGCAAATATTTCCTTCTTACCAATTTCCAAACTAGACAAAACTTCACGTCGGAAGTTGTAAGAGTGCATAATTGCACTGTGTTTATGATTTCATTTATGACTCGCATTTGCACATACGTATGTATTTATGTTATAAAACTGTAAATATCATATCAAAAAGAAAAACAAACCATAAACACTCACAGGCAATAGAATTATAAGACCTTCATGTATATACATATATGTATACATACATATGTATAAATAATTAGAAAAAGAAAAGTCGTATAAAAGGAGCTGTCGAAGGACAAAATTAAACAGATGCGAAATAAGATACAAGTTATACAAAATATTTTAAGTGTAGAGAAAAGTAGGTATTATTTATAAATAAAAACGAGTGCAATTTGTGTGCAGTTTTGTGTTCATTTCACGATCCTTAAGATATGTAAGTAGATATGAACATATTTTTAACTAATAATAAATATTTTCGTGTCACTAAGTTATTATTATTCTCGTTATCGTTCATCAAATCATAACGTATTATCAAAACAGTTTGTAGCGAGTTATCATTTATGTTGTCGTGTAGTATTAAACTGTAGTTCGTTTTATTTTCAGCTTATTACGCTAAATATTCTAATTTACGTTAAAAACATAACTGATTCAGGTTTGCTTTAAGCAATCGGAACTAACCTATGGAAATTTATTGACAGCAATTTTAAAGCTTAAGGTACCCTTACACGATCAATCGAATGACATCAATTCTTTACACGTGTTTGTGAAAATGCGCCTGTGTGTGTCACACACATTTGTTGGTGACCGAATGACAAAAATCAAAACATGTTTGATATTGTATGACCATTATCATGCTGATTGACGTGTGTGATAGAGTAAATCCACACGGACACGATGCATGATGTCAACTGATTGATCGTGTAAGAGCCACTTTACGAATTATTCTGTTATAATGAGGTCAAACAGAACCAAAAATAACAAGAACAAACAGAATTATCGTGAAAAGAAAGAAAAAAACATAGAATCGCGTTTCACCACAGGAAAAAAATGAAAAGAAATTGCAAAGAATGCGTGCATTAAGACAAAACTCTAAATTTCGAAGAATCGAAAAAGAAAAAGCCAAACAACGAATGGCGTCTTTACGAAGTGATGAAACTTACCGAGTATCTGAAAATGTAAAAAACCGGCCAAGTGCGAGTCGGACTCGCGCACGAAAGGTTCCGTACTATTATGTATGAAAACGGCAAAAAAAGCATGTATGTTGTATGGGAGCCCCATTTATACATGTATTTGTTATATTCTATCTAAGTATTTGTTGTTAAAGCAGCAACAGGAATACATAATCAGTGACATTTTATTCTCACTTTTCGGATAGTTAAAATCTAGAATGTTGTAATTTTTAGAAAATACTTATTTTTTGAGTGATTGCCAATTTGGGCTTAGACGTGGCAAATCGACTGAAACTGCTTTATTGAAATTAACTGGTGAAATATATAATAGTTTAAACACTTCCCAAATACCATCAACATTATTTGTTGATATCAGTTAGGTCTTTGATATGGTTAATCATACTTTGCTACTCGTAAGCTTTACAAAGCGGGTTTCAGAGGCTCCATTTATAAATGGTTTTCTTCTTATTTATCTAACCGTTATCAAGTTGTGAAAATTAGGAATGTTTACAGTTCTATAGACTTCTTAAATATGGGTGTTCCCCAAGGAGCAGTATTGGGCCCAATCCTTTTTCCAATTTATGTTAATTCGTTTTTCTTACAACCTTTTAAAGGCAAAATAACTGCCTTTGCTGATGAAACATCTCTTTTCCACTCAAACACTAACTTAATTGATAGTTTTGCAGATGCTAATAATGACCTAGATATGTTAAGGAGATGGTTTAATTATCATAAACTAATAATTAGCAACAAAACGAAGTACATGATATTTAATATCAATGGCACAGTTTTCAGAGACCTTCCCTTATATTATCATGCACCATTGTGTAATCGATTTGTTCTTGAAGATATAGTATTCAACAATCAAGAATGTTTGAAAATTGCTTCTTGATTGAACACGTGGACAGTTTTAAATATTTAGGTGTTATATTGGACCAACAACTTTGTTGGAAAGACCATTCAATATATTTGAAACAGTATCTAAATGGGGTTATAAGATAATTATTCCATCTCAGTATGCACTGCAATCTCTACCCGTTTAAAAATACTAAATGTATACTCGCACCGATATGGAACTAGCAAAAACATGTCCATGTCCGGAACTAAATGTATTATCGCACCGATATGGAACTAGCAAACCATGTCCATGTCCGGACCTGAATGCATACATACACATGTATGACATTCGTTCACGAAATGCGGTGCGGGCATTATATTCTTTCATTTCTTTAGTTCATTTCAGTTCAAGTGTGCTGTACAGTGTACACCAACTGTTCGAGCTTTATCGCCACATCTCCATACTTTTGGGTTTCTTGAAAACTACGGGGTATAACTCATACCGTATGAGAAGCATGTTCGTTGCATTTATGTTTTTTTTTTTTTTTCGTTTTGTACATATGTGATTGATGAATAAGGGATGAATGGAACTATGGAACTATTTTCTTTCAATTTGCGGAACGAGAGGACATGTGTCCGAGAGAGGACATATGTAGTTCCGTGAACTATACATGCCCGGAACTACCCAACTCTACTTCGTAATGTACATATGTATGTATGTATGTATACTTATACATAGCGTACAGATGTGTGAGTGTATGCACGTATGTGATGTGTATGCACGTATGTACGTATCAGTTCGTATGTGTGCAAGATCGCTTGCTCTTCTTGCTCACTTGCTCCTCTCCACCTGCCGCGACGTCGTGGGAAAGGGATGCTAGGCCAGCTGCGAGGACTGGTCGTGAGTTAGGATGGTAAAATGGGCGCCACGCGATTGCCCTCACGCCGACTTACCCGCAGCAAGAATCGCGAATAATTTGCTACGAGACTCGCGAAATATCCCACGCAAAAGAAAAAAAAAAAAAACACCGTAATCGTTTCCAATTCAAAATGTCACAAATTTAATTTCCTTAACCTAACTTAATCTAGGTTTACAATTATTCCTTAAAACTACCCTACACCGTATGTCAATAAAAAAAAGTCGAAATAAATAAAAAAAAAAATACATAAAATAAAAAAAAAATAAACGAATTCACTGTCCAAAAAAGTAAATAAACCGCAGCTTGAATATTCGAACAGTCGTACCGAAACTCCTCTGACCAACGACTTAGCCCGCATCACCAATCGCGACAAGCAAATTTCTGATTTCAATACCTTATACAACGAACGTGATATCCGCGACCAACGTAGGCAATAGGACACACGGTACGGCCGCGTACCGGGAACTGCTTAAAACCGTACCGGAGTTCTTCCCCGAAGATCACTCTCCGAGTACTTCGCCGAAGATTTCTCCCAGAGTTCTTCGCCCACTCTCCCTCATGTGCTACTAGAAACAAAAAAAAAAAACAAAAATGCTGACCTTCTGCGGGTTGAACTCCACTCGTTCGCGTGTCAAGTGCTGATCGCACCCTCAGGCTATCCGCTTTCTGTGAGTTTGATTTCCCAAAATGGATGACTACAAGCCGCCCACAAATGGGAACAGAACGAAAGATGACAACGAAAACCTTTCGAAACAATTTATTATTGGTTGTTTGCAATTATGTATATGTATAATTAATTTTGTTCTGTTTTTAGAATTTGTCGTGGTAGCGGCAACAGAAATACATCATCTGTGAAAATTTCAACTGTCTAATTATCACGGTTCATGAGATACAGCCTGGTGACAGACGGACGGACGGACGGACAGCGAAGTCTTAGTAATAGGGTTCCGTTTTACCTTTGGGTACGGAACCCTAAAAATCAACAACTACAGAGAACTCGAAAATAAAAGAAACCAAGACCGAATGGCGTCATTACGGAGTGATGATGAATTGCTGAAAATCAAAAAAATCTTCAAAGATTGAAAAAAATGCAAATTGATGAAACTTTCAAACAAAATGAAAGTACCAGAACAAAACGAAGAATTCGTGATTTGCGAAGAAATCATATTTATCGTTCTAAAGAACTCAAAATCTTTGTCGTATCCAAATGTTAAGACAAAGTGAACAATGCATCATTAATAATCAAACATTTTTGATTCTAAAATTCGTTCTTTGCGTCATAAAATGCAACTTGTTAGAGATGACATTCTAAAAATGAAAACAAAACTAAAATTGATCCAAAGTTCTACAGCATCTCAGAGCTATGAAAAAGCAAGAATATTTATGAGTGCTAAAAATATAAAACGACGTTACGAAAATATTTCCAAAATAATAAAAACGTTAATCCATAAAAGAAAAATGTTACAGAGAATGCGTTTGCGTCGGCTTTCTCGTTTCTATAAACGAAGTGAAAATATTAAGATTAAAAAAAAAAAACCGGCCAAGTGCGAGTCGGACTCGCGCACGAAGGGTTCCGTACTATTATGTATAAAAACGGCAAAAAAAGCATGTCTGTTGTATGGGAGCCCCATTTATATATATATTTACTATATTCTGTCTAAGTATATACAGAAATACATAATCAGTGACATTTTATTCTCACTTTTCGGATAGTTAAAATCTAGAATGTTGTAATTTTTAGAAAATACTCATTTTTTGAGTGATTGCCAATTTGGGTTTAGACGTGGCAAATCGACTGAAACTGCTTTATTGAAATTAACTGGTGAAATATATAATAGTCTAAATACTTCTCAAGTACCATCAACATTATTTGTTGATATCAGTAAGGTCTTTGATATGGTTAATCATATTTTGCTACTCGATAAACTTTACAAAGCGGGTTTCAGAGGCTCCATTTATAAATGGTTTTCTTCTTATTTATCCAACCGTTATCAAGTTGTGAAAATTAGGAATGTTTACAGTTTTATAGACTTCTTAAATATGGGTGTTCCCCAAGGAGCAGTATTGGGCCCAATCCTTTTTCTAATTTATGTTAATTCGTTTTTCTTACAACCTTTTAAAGGCAAAATAACTGCCTTTGCTGATGAAACATCTCTTTTCCACTCAAACACTAACTTAATTGATAGTTTTGCAGATGTTAATAATGACCTAGATATGTTAAGGAGATGGTTTAATTATCATAAACTAATAATTAGCAACAAAACGAAGTACATGATATTTAATATCAATGGTACAGTTTTCAGAAACCTTCCCTTATATTATCATGCACCATTGTGTAATCGATTTGTTCTTGAAGATATAGTATTCAACAATCAAGAATGTTTGAAAATTGCTTCTTGATTGAACACGTGGACAGTTTTAAATATTTAGGTGTTATATTGGACCAACAACTTTGTTGGAAAGACCATTCAATATATTTGAAACAGTATCTAAATGGGGTTATAAGATAATTATTCCATCTCAGTATGCACTGCAATCTCTACCCGTTTTAAAATACTAAATGTATACTCGCACCGATATGGAACTAGCAAAAACATGTCCATGTCCGGACCTGAATGCATACATACCTACACATGTATGACATTCGTTCACGAAATGCGTTCAGTTCAAGTGTGCTGTACAGTGTACACCAACTGTTCGAGCTTTATCGCCACATCTCCATACTTTTGGGTTTCTTGAAAACTACGGCGTATAACTCATACCGCATGAGAAGCATGTTCGTTGCATTTATGTTGTTTTTTTTCGTTTTGTACATATGTGATTGATGAATAAGGGTTGAATGGAACTATGGAACTCTTTTCGTTCAATTTGCGGAGCGAGAGGACATGTGTCCGAGAGAGGACATAGTTCCGTGAACTATACATGTCCGGAACTACCCAACTCTACTTCGTAATATGTATTACATACATACATATGTATGTATGTATGTATGTATACTTATACATAGCGTGGTGATGTGTGAGTGTATGCACGTATGTGATGCGTATGCACGTATGTACGTATCGGTTCGTATGTGTGCAAGATCGCTTGCTCCTCTTGCTCACTTGCTCCTCTCCACCTGCCGCGACGTCGAGCGAAAGGGATGCTAGGCCAGCTGCGAGGACTGGTCGTGAGCAATGGCGCCGCGCGATTGCCCTCACGCCGACTTACCCGCAGCAAGAATCGCGAATTTGCTACGAGACTCGCGAAATATCCCACGCAAAAGAAAAAAAAAACACCGTAATCGTTTCCAATTCAATATGTCACAAATTCAATTTCCTTAACCTAACTTAATCTAGGTTTACAATTAATCCTTAAAACTACCCTACACCGTATGTCAATAAATAAAGTCGAAATAAATAATAAAAAAATATATGTAAAATAAAAAAAAAAAGGAATTCACTGCCCAAATGAGTAAACAAACCGCAGCTTGAGTATTCGAACAGTCGTACCGAAACTCCTCTGACCAACGACTTAGCCCGCATCACCAATCGCGACACACAAATTTCTGATTTCAATACCTTATACAATGAACGTGATATCCGCGACCAACGTAGGCAATAGGACACACGGTACGGCCGCGTACCGGGAACTGCTTAAAACCGTACCGGAGTTCTTCCCCGAAGATCACTCTCCGAGTACTTCGCCGAAGATTTCTCCCCGAGTTCTTCGCCCACTCTCCCTCATGTGCTACTAGGAACAAAAAAAAAAAAACAAAAATGCTGACCTTCTGCGGGTTGAACTCCACTCTTTCGCGTGCCAAGCGCTGATCGCACCCTCGGGCTATCCGCTTTCTCTGAGTTTGATTTCCCAAAATGGATGACTACGAGCCGCTCACAAATGGGAACTGACCGAAAGATGACAACGAAAACCTTTCGAAACAATTTATTATTGGTTGTTTGTAATTATGTATATGTATAATTAATTTTGTTCTGTTTTTAGTATTTGTCGTGGTAGCGGCAACAGAAATACATCATCTGTGAAAATTTCAACTGTCGAACTATCACGGTTCATGAGATACAGCCTGGTGACAGACGGACGGACGGACGGACGGACAGCGAAGTCTTAGTAATAGGGTTCCGTTTTACCTTTGGGTGCGGAACCCTAAAAATGAGAAAATATCGATCAAATGATGACAAGTATTGGACCCGCGAAAAGGCTACTAATGGTACAAATAACTGGGATATTAAAAAAGACAGCCGAGCTGACGATTATATCGGCTTTCGTGAGAACATGTCTAATAATTTATTAAAAAATCAACACAACGATCCATTGGTTGAATTAAAACTACAGTGCATGAGAAAAGAAACGCCATCGTTGATATGTTGTTGCTGTGAAGGAATATTTTTCAAACATTTCATTGTTAAATTGAATAAACAAAAAATTGCAGACAAAAGTGGAACTACATTTTTAATGCAAATAATAAATTTTCCTTATATATGCAACACATGCAAAAGCTCAGCATATGCTGGTCAAATTCATATATTGTCTACTATTAATGGATTGAAATTCATGGATGTACCAGAAACTATTCGATAACTTTCTGATCATGAAAAAAGAATGGTATCACCAGTATTGATCTTCATGCAAATCCGTGCTTTGAAGCCGTATGCATTAAATCCACAATTAGGATTTAAAGGTAGTGTGGTCAACATACTCATCAATGTAAATGATATGTTGCAAGCATTACCACGAAATTTCAACGATATGCAGACAATACAAGTAAAATTAAAACGTCATGTTCTTCATAAAAGCCATTATATGTTCGAAACAATAAGACCCAGAATGGTGTGCAGACGCAAAGCACTACAACACTTTATTAATACACCGTTGTATAAGGTAGACAGTAAGTAATTTGAGCGCTATGAAAAAATGAATCTTCACGACGAATTTGATTTTATCGTCGATAAGAAAAGATTTCAGCGATATTGAATCGGAATTAGTAACCAAAAATAACAGTAAAGCCAATGGTAACGAAAAAAGTAATACTGATGCCATTGATAGGCATCAAACTTACAATGATGAAGTTCTTTTAGTCAACAACAATACAAATATTACAGAAGGTCGGGGACCAGTTGTAAACGTAATTGCTCCGGGTCAGAAGAACGACCGATACCGTGGCATAATGTTGAAGGTTTAGATGAATTATGCTTTCCAAAAATATTCGCTGGATATCAAGTGAATTTACCAAAAAATGTATCCTATACGGATCGAATCAAGTCGAGTCCTATTTATGGCTAAAAAAAATATAGAGATGAATTGTTAATCAAGAATAAACATAGGTTTAAGAAAAACGACAAAAAATATGAATAACAATTTGAGTGCCGAAGATGTATTAAATCTAGATAAAATTGATGAAATCGTGAAGTTTGACGATGGCTTCAGAATTTTCACATTCGCTCCTCTCCTGCTTTTTGGGAAGCTAAGAAAAAAGGGTTATTAGCTATGATTCGTCAACTAGATAAGCCAGCGTTCTTCTTAACATTATCAGCTGGTGAATCGCATTGGCCTGAATTACATCAGACTTTAATGATATATAGTCCAGAGGGCCGAGTATTGAATATAAAAGAAGCTTACGAGTTAGATAACAATGCTAAAACGACATTGATAAGGAACGACCCTGTATCTTGCGCCAGATATTTTGATTATAGAGCTACAAAGTTCATGTGGCTGTTAAGACAACAAAACAGTATATTCGGTACTTATGTATTTGAGGATAGCTATGAACGTGTAGAATTTCAGCAACGTGGTAGTCCACATGAACACATACTATCATCGTTGAAAGATGCACCAATATTTCAGGAAACCGTTAGTAATGATGAACTTATCGATTTTATCGACAAATTTCTAACATGTAAAAACGATAAAAGTAATCCTTATATTAAGTTCCAAATTCATAAGCATTCGCACACTTGTTATAAAGGTAAGCGAAATAAAAAAAGCCGTTTCCACATTCCATTTCCTGTAATGAAGCGAACCATGATATTAGAGCCTCTTGGTGAGGGTGAATTTACATCTAAATCTTACACAGCCGTTGATGATTTAATGCGTAAATTGTATGTCAAGACACAGGCAGTTGAATACAGTGGAACTTCCATAATTCGAACTTCCACAAGTCGAATTTCTCTATAACTCAAAGTTTTCTCCGGAACTTTGCATTTCCAAACCTACTTTCATGAATTTTTTTCTCTATAATTCGAACTTCTTTAACTCGAATTTCTCCGTATCTTTTATTGCCTTTGGTGGCAAAAATTCGCTTTAACTCGAACTTTTGCTCGAAATTTCCTATTAATTTTTTTTTAATATTTTGCAGTCTACTGTGATTGTATTGGAAGTTATATGCACACACAAAGTTTTGCTCGGAATCGCGGAATCTCCCTTTTTTCGCATTGTATTTCAAAGGCTAGTTTGAGTAGGACGTGCTTTTTTGTCATAATATATATATTTGGATATTTATTGTGGCAGAAACTTGTACAGTTCACAGTAAGATGTTACATACATATATGTATATTACAGAGATATGGTTTGAATAACCTTACTACTACAAAATTCATACAGATATTAAAAAACCGGCCAAGTGCGAGTCGGACTCGCGCACGAAGGGTTCCGTACTATTATGTATAAAAACGGCAAAAAAAGCATGTCTGTTGTATGGGAGCCCCATATATTATATATTATATTCTGTCTAAGTATTTGTTGTTAAAGCAGCAACAGAATTACATAATCAGTGACATCTTATTCTCACTTTTCGGATAGTTAAAATCTAGAATGTTGTAATTTTTAGAAAATACTCATTTTTTGAGCGATTGCCAATTCGGGTTTAGACGTGGCAAATCGACTGAAACTGCTTTATTGAAATTAACTGGTGAAATATATAATAGTCTAAACACTTCTCAAATACCATCAACATTATTTGTTGATATCAGTAAGGTCTTTGATATGGTTAATCATACTTTGCTACTCGATAAACTTTATAAAGCGGGTTTCAGAGGCTCCATTTATAAATGGTTTTCTTCTTATTTATCCAACCGTTATCAAGTTGTGAAAATTAGGAATGTTTACAGTTTTATAGACTTCTTGAATATGGGTGTTCCCCAAGGAGCAGTATTGGGCCCAATCCTTTTTCTAATTTATGTTAATTCGTTTTTCTTACAACCTTTTAAAGGCAAAATAACTTCCTTTCCTGATGAAACATCTCTTTTCCACTCAAACACTAACTTAATTGATAGTTTTGCAGATGTTAACTATGACCTAGATATGTTAAGGAGATGGTTTAATTATCATAAACTAATAATTAGCAACAAAACGAAGTACATGATATTTAATATCAATGGTAGAGTTTTCAGAGACCTTCCCTTATATTATCATGCACCATTGTGTAATCGATTTGTTCTTGAAGATATAGTATTCAACAATCAAGGATGTTTGAAAATTGCTTCTTGATTGAACACGTGGAGAGTTTTAAATATTTAGGTGTTATATTGGACCAACAACTTTGTTGGAAAGACAATTCAATATATTTGAAACAGTATCTAAATGGGGTTATAAGATAATTATTCCATCTCAGTATGCGATGCAATCTCTACCCGTTTTAAAATACTAAATGTATACTCGCACCGATATGGAACTAGCAAAATGTCCATGTCCGGAACTAAATGTATTATCACACCGATATGGAACTAGCAAACCATGTCCATGTCCGGACCTGAATGCATACATACACATGTATGACATTCGTTCACGAAATGCGGTGCGGGCATTATATTCTTTCATTTCTTTTCTTCATTTCAGTTCAAGTGTGCTGTACAGTGTACACCAACTGTTCGAGCTTTATCGCCACATCTCCATACTTTTGGGTTTCTTGAAAACTACGGGGTATAACTCATACCGTGTGAGAAGCATGTTCGTTGCATTTATGTTTTTTTTTTTTCGTTTTGTACGTATGTGATTGATGAATAAGGGTTGAATGGAACTATGGAACTCTTTTCGTTCAATTTGCGGAGCGAGAGGACATGTGTCCGAGAGAGGACATAGTTCCGTGAACTATACATGTCCGGAACTACCCAACTCTACTTCGTAATGTACATATGTATGTATGTATGTATGTATGTATGTATGTATGTATACTTATATGTATGTATGTATGTACGTATCGGTTCGTATGTGTGCAAGATCGCTTGCTCCTCTTGCTCACTTGCTCCTCTCCACCTGCCGCGACGTCGTGCGAAAGGGATGCTAGGCCAGCTGCGAGGACTGGTCGTGAGCAATGGCGCCACGCGATTGCCCTCACGCCGACTTACCCGCAGCAAGAATCGCGAATTTAAATAAAAAAAATATATGTAAAATAAAAAAAAAAAAGAATTCACTGTCCAAAAAAGTAAACAAACCGCAGCTTGAGTATTCGAACAATCGTACCGAAACTCCTCTGACCAACGACTTAGCCCGCATCACCAATCACGACACACAAATTTCTGATTTCAATACCTTATACAATGAACGTGATATCCGCGACCAACGTAGGCAATAGGACACACGGTACGGCCGCGTACCGGGAACTGCTTAAAACCGTACCGGAGTTCTTCCCCGAAGATCACTCTCCGAGTACTTCGCCATAGATTTCTCCACGAGTTCTTCGCCCACTCTCCCTCATGTGCTACTAGGAACAAAAAAAAAACAAAAATGCTGACCTTCTGCGGGTTGAACTCCACTCGTTCGCGTGTCAAGCGCTGATCGCACCCTCGGGCTATCCGCTTTCTCTGAGTTCGATTTCCCAAAATGGATGACTACGAGCCGCTCACAAATGGGAACTGACCGAAAGATGACAACGAAAACCTTTCGAAACAATTTATTATTGGTTGTTTGTAATTATGTATATGTATAATTAATTTTGTTCTGTTTTTAGTATTTGTCGTGGTAGCGGCAACAGAAATACATCATCTGTGAAAATTTCAACTGTCTAACTATCACGGTTCATGAGATACAGCCTGGTGACAGACGGACGGACGGACGGACGGACGGACGGACGGACAGCGAAGTCTTAGTAATAGGGTTCCGTTTTACCTTTGGGTACGGAACCCTAAAAAAAGAACATAAGAATAAATACAATTGTAAGACATATAATGATTTGAAGGAAAAGCCACAGAATGTTGAAAATTTACCAAACGAAATAACATCAATCAGAAAAAAGTCTTTTTAATATAAAACTGTTGACTTAGCTGTGTCAAAATGGTTTTCGAAAGCTAGGGATTTGAATTTGCCGATTTCTGGAACGATAATTAGGGAGAAGGCAAAGAGTTTTGCCATTGAATTGGGAGAAAATGATTTTACCGCAAGCACTGGTTGGCTCGATAAATTCAAAAAAAGGTAAGTTCAGAAATTGTTTTAAAAAACGTAGGTTTATAAGATTTTTTTTCAATAAGAGAGGGAATCGTTCAAAAAGCACTTTCTGGAGAAAGTGCCGCAATTAGCCAGGAAGACTGCGAGCATTGGAAAAAACACATTCTTCAAAAACTAATCGAAGACTACAGTGAAGATGACATTTTCAATGCAGATGAAGCTGGCCTTTTTTACAAATGTCTTCCAGAGAAAACCTTGGCGTTCAAAGGCGAAAAATGTCATGGTGGTAAACATAGCAAAGAGCGAGTTACATGCATGATTGCTGCAAATATGAGTGGAAAAGAAAAGCTGAAAATTCTTTTGATCGGCAAAAGCAATAAGCCACGATGCTTACAAGGAATAAAATCTTTGCCTGTGAATTATCGAGCAAACAAAAAATCATGGATGGTGACTGAGTTTTTTGAAGACTGGTTAAGAGAATGGGATAAAGTTTTTTTTAATCAAAATCGAAAAGTTCTGATGTTTGTTGACAATTGCAGCGCCCACAAATCTCCCAAAAATTTAAAATCCATTAAGCTTGTTTTTTTTTCCACCAAACATGACAGCAGCCCTACAACCAATGGACCAGGGTGTGATACAGAATTTTAAGTGCTTTTACAGAAAAAGAATCATCACTAAAATTCTAGTTTCGCTTGAAGAAGGTGATGTCAATCCAAAAATTAACTTACTGGACTGCATACAAAATGTTTCAATATCGTGGAACTGCGATGTTAAAAGCTCGACGATACGAAATTCTCTTATTAAAGCTGGATTTGGCAAACATTCTCTTTGGGTTGAAGAGGATAACTTATGTTTGGCAGAGGTTAGGGACAACAGAATTCACGTAGACTTTGGTGTTTCCATACCTGAGTTTGCAGAAATTCAAATGATTCTTTCGCGATTACAAAATGAACGAGAAATAAAATGTGGTCTTCAAGAATACATTCAATTAGACGATGAAATCATCATCTGTCCAACATACTCCGATTCTGAAATTTTACATTCGGTATCGTCTGTAATGGAAACCGTAAGTGGCGATGAAGTCGATGCAGATCCAGGTGAAGACTTAATTGTACAGCCAAGGCAAGCCAAAGTGCATGAAGCATTGGAAACAATACGTGATGCTCTTCTTACTGAGAACAACACGCCGGATCATTTTTTTAATGTAATTCACGAAATCGAAGTTTTTTTACAAAGCAAAATGTAATGAAAAAAAAAATTCAAAGTATAATTACTGATTTTTTTAAATATTTTGGTGATGAAATATATACAAATATTTTTCTCTACTTAGTAATAATCTCAAAAATAAAATACATTAAATGTATAATTTTTGTTTTAATTTCTTTAAGTCGAAGTTTCTGTAAGTCGAATTTTTTTTCTTTCATTTTGAGAGTTCGAGTTATGGAGGTTCCACTGTATAATGATATTTTAACCCTCTAATGCATGGTGATTCATATATGAATCGTTACATTTTTTTAACGATTTCTTTTGAACTATTAGCCAGAATGAAAAACGGTATTCTGTCTGGAGCAAAAAAAAGTAATAATTTATTTAAAAAAGTGAGTTAAAAAAATATTTTCATATTCTTTGGGTTCTTGGCTGTTGATTTACTTTTATTGTTTATAGATTGAGAATGATGTATCTGTGCAATACTGATTTTTAGTAGTGATTCATATATGAATCACCATGCATTAGGGGGTGTTGGTTTTCTGTACTATTTTGTTGTTGTGCATTTGTGTTCTTATACTTGTAGTGTATTACATGCATTTTTACACGCCTTATTTATGCGTATATATGTATGTTCAACCTGGTTATAGTCATTTTCTCTTAAAGATATTAATTTAAATTTTTAATTTGAAATACTTTGAGATCCAAGCTTTTAGTGTAACATTTATTTTATTTATTTCAACTTGTACTTATCTTTTTTTCCTATTTAATTTGCATGGAGTTTGTTCTTTCTTTGATAATGAATTACTTCCTTATTTTCTGAATCTACTTAATTTATATGCCCCATCCACAAAAAAGGCGATCCTACCTCTTGCAAGAACTATAGAGGTATATCCCTGCTCAATGTCGCATACAAGATCCTGTCCAGCGTATTGTGTGAACGTCTAAAACCATTTTGCACCGCACTAATCGGCAGCTACCAGTGCGACTTCCGGCCCGGCAAATCAACTATAGACCATATTTTCACACTTCGACAAATCCCGGAAAAGACCAACGAGTTTCGAATCGATACACATCATCTTTTCATCGATTTCAAAGCCGCATACGACAGCATTCTTCGTGAAGCACTTTTTGGGGCGATGGCCGAATTTGGGATCCCGGTAAAACTGATCCAGTTGAGTCGCGCCACGCTAAAAAACACGCGATGCACCGTGCAACTCGGTTCTAGGACCTCGAAACCATTCGCAACATGCACCGGATTTCGGCAAGGAGATGCGCTGTCGTGTGACTTCTTCAACCTGGTGCTGGAGCAGATAGTGCGACGGGCAGGCGTCAACAGGGAAGGCACTATCTTTCACAAGTCCATCCAGCTGCTAGGATACGCGGATGATATCGACATCATCGCGTGTTCTCGCCGTAGCATTGTGGAAGCATTCACAGCCCGCATCACCAATCGCGACACACAAATTTCTGATTTCAATACCTTATACAATGAACGTGATATCCGCGACCAACGTAGGCAATAGGACACACGGTACGGCCGCGTACCGGGAACTGCTTAAAACCGTACCGGAGTTCTTCCCCGAAGGTCACTCTCCGAGTACTTCGCCGAAGATTTCTCCCCGAGTTCTTCGCCCACTCTCCCTCATGTGCTACTAGGAACAAAAAAAAAAAAACAAAAATGCTGACCTTCTGCGGGTTGAACTCCACTCTTTCGCGTGCCAAGCGCTGATCGCACCCTCGGGCTATCCGCTTTCTCTGAGTTTGATTTCCCAAAATGGATGACTACGAGCCGCTCACAAATGGGAACTGACCGAAAGATGACAACGAAAACCTTTCGAAACAATTTATTATTGGTTGTTTGTAATTATGTATATGTATAATTAATTTTGTTCTGTTTTTAGTATTTGTCGTGGTAGCGGCAACAGAAATACATCATCTGTGAAAATTTCAACTGTCGAACTATCACGGTTCATGAGATACAGCCTGGTGACAGACGGACGGACGGACGGACGGACAGCGAAGTCTTAGTAATAGGGTTCCGTTTTACCTTTGGGTGCGGAACCCTAAAAATGAGAAAATATCGATCAAATGATGACAAGTATTGGACCCGCGAAAAGGCTACTAATGGTACAAATAACTGGGATATTAAAAAAGACAGCCGAGCTGACGATTATATCGGCTTTCGTGAGAACATGTCTAATCATTTATTAAAAAATCAACACAACGATCCATTGGTTGAATTAAAACTACAGTGCATGAGAAAAGAAACGCCATCGTTGATATGTTGTTGCTGTGAAGGAATATTTTTCAAACATTTCATTGTTAAATTGAATAAACAAAAAATTGCAGACAAAAGTGGAACTACATTTTTAATGCAAATAATAAATTTTCCTTATATATGCAACACATGCAAAAGCTCAGCATATGCTGGTCAAATTCATATATTGTCTACTATTAATGGATTGAAATTCATGGATGTACCAGAAACTATTCGATAACTTTCTGATCATGAAAAAAGAATGGTATCACCAGTATTGATCTTCATGCAAATCCGTGCTTTGAAGCCGTATGCATTAAATCCACAATTAGGATTTAAAGGTAGTGTGGTCAACATACTCATCAATGTAAATGATATGTTGCAAGCATTACCACGAAATTTCAACGATATGCAGACAATACAAGTAAAATTAAAACGTCATGTTCTTCATAAAAGCCATTATATGTTCGAAACAATAAGACCCAGAATGGTGTGCAGACGCAAAGCACTACAACACTTTATTAATACACCGTTGTATAAGGTAGACAGTAAGTACTTTGAGCGCTATGAAAAAATCAATCTTCACGACGAATTTGATTTTATCGTCGATAAGAAAAGATTTAAGCGATATTGAATCGGAATTAGTAACCAAAAATAACAGTAAAGCCAATGGTAACGACAAAAGTAATACTGATGCCATTGATAGGCATCAAACTTACAATGATGAAGTTCTTTTAGTCAACAACAATACAAATATTACAGAAGGTCGGGGACCAGTTGTAAACGTAATTGCTCCGGGTCAGAAGAACGACCGATACCGTGGCATAATGTTGAAGGTTTAGATGAATTATGCTTTCCAAAAATATTCGCTGGATATCAAGTGAATTTACCAAAAAATGTATCCTATACGGATCGAATCAAGTCGAGTCCTATTTATGGCTAAAAAAAATATAGAGATGAATTGTTAATCAAGAATAAACATAGGTTTAAGAAAAACGACAAAAAATATGAATAACAATTTGAATGCCGAAGATGTATTAAATCTAGATAAAATTGATGAAATCGTGAAGTTTGACGATGGCTTCAGAATTTTCACATTCGCTCCTCTCCTGCTTTTTGGGAAGCTAAGAAAAAAGGGTTATTAGCTATGATTCGTCAACTAGATAAGCCAGCGTTCTTCTTAACATTATCAGCTGGTGAATCGCATTGGCCTGAATTACATCAGACTTTAATGATATATAGTCCAGAGGGCCGAGTATTGAATATAAAAGAAGCTTACGAGTTAGATAACAATGCTAAAACGACATTGATAAGGAACGACCCTGTATCTTGCGCCAGATATTTTGATTATAGAGCTACAAAGTTCATGTGGCTGTTAAGACAACAAAACAGTATATTCGGTACTTATGTATTTAAGGATAGCTATGAACGTGTAGAATTTCAGCAACGTGGTAGTCCACATGAACACATACTATCATCGTTGAAAGATGCACCAATATTTCAGGAAACCGTTAGTAATGATGAACTTATCGATTTTATCGACAAATTTCTAACATGTAAAAACGATAAAAGTAATCCTTATATTAAGTTCCAAATTCATAAGCATTCGCACACTTGTTATAAAGGTAAGCGAAATAAAAAAAGCCGTTTCCACATTCCATTTCCTGTAATGAAGCGAACCATGATATTAGAGCCTCTTGGTGAGGGTGAATTTACATCTAAATCTTACACAGCCGTTGATGATTTAATGCGTAAATTGTATGTCAAGACACAGGCAGTTGAATACAGTGGAACTTCCATAATTCGAACTTCCACAAGTCGAATTTCTCTATAACTCAAAGTTTTCTCCGGAACTTTGCATTTCCAAACCTACTTTCATGAATTTTTTTCTCTATAATTCGAACTTCTTTAACTCGAATTTCTCCGTATCTTTTATTGCCTTTGGTGGCAAAAATTCGCTTTAACTCGAACTTTTGCTCGAAATTTCCTATTAATTTTTTTTTAATATGTTGCAGTCTACTGTGATTGTATTGGAAGTTATATGCACACACAAAGTTTTGCTCGGAATCGCGGAATCTCCCTTTTTTCGCATTGTATTTCAAAGGCTAGTTTGAGTAGGACGTGCTTTTTTGTCATAATATATATATTTGGATATTTATTGTGGCAGAAACTTGTACAGTTCACAGTAAGATGTTACATACATATATGTATATTACAGAGATATGGTTTGAATAACCTTACTACTACAAAATTCATACAGATATTAAAAAAAAGAACATAAGAATAAATACAATTGTAAGACATATAATGATTTGAAGGAAAAGCCACAGAATGTTGAAAATTTACCAAACGAAATAACATCAATCAGAAAAAAGTCTTTTTAATATAAAACTGTTGACTTAGCTGTGTCAAAATGGTTTTCGAAAGCTAGGGATTTGAATTTGCCGATTTCTGGAACGATAATTAGGGAGAAGGCAAAGAGTTTTGCCATTGAATTGGGAGAAAATGATTTTACCGCAAGCACTGGTTGGCTCGATAAATTCAAAAAAAGGTAAGTTCAGAAATTGTTTTAAAAAACGTAGGTTTATAAGATTTTTTTTCAATAAGAGAGGGAATCGTTCAAAAAGCACTTTCTGGAGAAAGTGCCGCAATTAGCCAGGAAGACTGCGAGCATTGGAAAAAACACATTCTTCAAAAACTAATCGAAGACTACAGTGAAGATGACATTTTCAATGCAGATGAAGCTGGCCTTTTTTACAAATGTCTTCCAGAGAAAACCTTGGCGTTCAAAGGCGAAAAATGTCATGGTGGTAAACATAGCAAAGAGCGAGTTACATGCATGATTGCTGCAAATATGAGTGGAAAAGAAAAGCTGAAAATTCTTTTGATCGGCAAAAGCAATAAGCCACGATGCTTACAAGGAATAAAATCTTTGCCTGTGAATTATCGAGCAAACAAAAAATCATGGATGGTGACTGAGTTTTTTGAAGACTGGTTAAGAGAATGGGATAAAGTTTTTTTTAATCAAAATCGAAAAGTTCTGATGTTTGTTGACAATTGCAGCGCCCACAAATCTCCCAAAAATTTAAAATCCATTAAGCTTGTTTTTTTTTCCACCAAACATGACAGCAGCCCTACAACCAATGGACCAGGGTGTGATACAGAATTTTAAGTGCTTTTACAGAAAAAGAATCATCACTAAAATTCTAGCTTCGCTTGAAGAAGGTGATGTCAATCCAAAAATTAACTTACTGGACTGCATACAAAATGTTTCAATATCGTGGAACTGCGATGTTAAAAGCTCGACGATACGAAATTCTCTTATTAAAGCTGGATTTGGCAAACATTCTCTTTGGGTTGAAGAGGATAACTTATGTTTGGCAGAGGTTAGGGACAACAGAATTCACGTAGACTTTGGTGTTTCCATACCTGAGTTTGCAGAAATTCAAATGATTCTTTCGCGATTACAAAATGAACAAGAAATAAAATGTGGTCTTCAAGAATACATTCAATTAGACGATGAAATCATCATCTGTCCAACATACTCCGATTCTGAAATTTTACATTCGGTATCGTCTGTAATGGAAACCGTAAGTGGCGATGAAGTCAATGCAGATCCAGGTGAAGACTTAATTGTACAGCCAAGGCAAGCCAAAGTGCATGAAGCATTGGAAACAATACGTGATGCTCTTCTTACTGAGAACAACACGCCGGATCATTTTTTTAATGTAATTCACGAAATCGAAGTTTTTTTACAAAGCAAAATGTAATGAAAAAAAAAATTCAAAGTATAATTACTGATTTTTTTAAATATTTTGGTGATGAAATATATACAAATATTTTTCTCTACTTAGTAATAATCTCAAAAATAAAATACATTAAATGTATAATTTTTGTTTTAATTTCTTTAAGTCGAAGTTTCTGTAAGTCGAATTTTTTTTCTTTCATTTTGAGAGTTCGAGTTATGGAGGTTCCACTGTATAATGATATTTTAACCCTCTAATGCATGGTGATTCATATATGAATCGTTACATTTTTTTAACGATTTCTTTTGAACTATTAGCCAGAATGAAAAACGGTATTCTGTCTGGAGCAAAAAAAAAGTAATAATTTATTTAAAAAAGTGAGTTAAAAAAATATTTTCATATTCTTTGGGTTCTTGGCTGTTGATTTACTTTTATTGTTTATAGATTGAGAATGATGTATCTGTGCAATACTGATTTTTAGTAGTGATTCATATATGAATCACCATGCATTAGGGGGTGTTGGTTTTCTGTACTATTTTGTTGTTGTGCATTTGTGTTCTTATACTTGTAGTGTATTACATGCATTTTTACACGCCTTATTTATGCGTATATATGTATGTTCAACCTGGTTATAGTCATTTTCTCTTAAAGATATTAATTTAAATTTTTAATTTGAAATACTTTGAGATCCAAGCTTTTAGTGTAACATTTATTTTATTTATTTCAACTTGTACTTATCTTTTTTTCCTATTTAATTTGCATGGAGTTTGTTCTTTCTTTGATAATGAATTACTTCCTTATTTTCTGAATCTACTTAATTTATATGCCCCATCCACAAAAAAGGCGATCCTACCTCTTGCAAGAACTATAGAGGTATATCCCTGCTCAATGTCGCATACAAGATCCTGTCCAGCGTATTGTGTGAACGTCTAAAACCATTTTGCACCGCACTAATCGGCAGCTACCAGTGCGACTTCCGGCCCGGCAAATCAACTATAGACCATATTTTCACACTTCGACAAATCCCGGAAAAGACCAACGAGTTTCGAATCGATACACATCATCTTTTCATCGATTTCAAAGCCGCATACGACAGCATTCTTCGTGAAGCACTTTTTGGGGCGATGGCCGAATTTGGGATCCCGGTAAAACTGATCCAGTTGAGTCGCGCCACGCTAAAAAACACGCGATGCACCGTGCAACTCGGTTCTAGGACCTCGAAACCATTCGCAACATGCACCGGATTTCGGCAAGGAGATGCGCTGTCGTGTGACTTCTTCAACCTGGTGCTGGAGCAGATAGTGCGACGGGCAGGCGTCAACAGGGAAGGCACTATCTTTCACAAGTCCATCCAGCTGCTAGGATACGCGGATGATATCGACATCATCGCGTGTTCTCGCCGTAGCATTGTGGAAGCATTCACAGCCCGCATCACCAATCGCGACACACAAATTTCTGATTTCAATACCTTATACAATGAACGTGATATCCGCGACCAACGTAGGCAATAGGACACACGGTACGGCCGCGTACCGGGAACTGCTTAAAACCGTACCGGAGTTCTTCCCCGAAGATCACTCTCCGAGTACTTCGCCGAAGATTTCTCCCCGAGTTCTTCGCCCACTCTCCCTCATGTGCTACTAGGAACAAAAAAAAAAAAACAAAAATGCTGACCTTCTGCGGGTTGAACTCCACTCTTTCGCGTGCCAAGCGCTGATCGCACCCTCGGGCTATCCGCTTTCTCTGAGTTTGATTTCCCAAAATGGATGACTACGAGCCGCTCACAAATGGGAACTGACCGAAAGATGACAACGAAAACCTTTCGAAACAATTTATTATTGGTTGTTTGTAATTATGTATATGTATAATTAATTTTGTTCTGTTTTTAGTATTTGTCGTGGTAGCGGCAACAGAAATACATCATCTGTGAAAATTTCAACTGTCGAACTATCACGGTTCATGAGATACAGCCTGGTGACAGACGGACGGACGGACGGACGGACAGCGAAGTCTTAGTAATAGGGTTCCGTTTTACCTTTGGGTGCGGAACCCTAAAAATGAGAAAATATCGATCAAATGATGACAAGTATTGGACCCGCGAAAAGGCTACTAATGGTACAAATAACTGGGATATTAAAAAAGACAGCCGAGCTGACGATTATATCGGCTTTCGTGAGAACATGTCTAATAATTTATTAAAAAATCAACACAACGATCCATTGGTTGAATTAAAACTACAGTGCATGAGAAAAGAAACGCCATCGTTGATATGTTGTTGCTGTGAAGGAATATTTTTCAAACATTTCATTGTTAAATTGAATAAACAAAAAATTGCAGACAAAAGTGGAACTACATTTTTAATGCAAATAATAAATTTTCCTTATATATGCAACACATGCAAAAGCTCAGCATATGCTGGTCAAATTCATATATTGTCTACTATTAATGGATTGAAATTCATGGATGTACCAGAAACTATTCGATAACTTTCTGATCATGAAAAAAGAATGGTATCACCAGTATTGATCTTCATGCAAATCCGTGCTTTGAAGCCGTAGGCATTAAATCCACAATTAGGATTTAAAGGTAGTGTGGTCAACATACTCATCAATGTAAATGATATGTTGCAAGCATTACCACGAAATTTCAACGATATGCAGACAATACAAGTAAAATTAAAACGTCATGTTCTTCATAAAAGCCATTATATGTTCGAAACAATAAGACCCAGAATGGTGTGCAGACGCAAAGCACTACAACACTTTATTAATACACCGTTGTATAAGGTAGACAGTAAGTACTTTGAGCGCTATGAAAAAATCAATCTTCACGACGAATTTGATTTTATCGTCGATAAGAAAAGATTTAAGCGATATTGAATCGGAATTAGTAACCAAAAATAACAGTAAAGCCAATGGTAACGAAAAAAGTAATACTGATGCCATTGATAGGCATCAAACTTACAATGATGAAGTTCTTTTAGTCAACAACAATACAAATATTACAGAAGGTCGGGGACCAGTTGTAAACGTAATTGCTCCGGGTCAGAAGAACGACCGATACCGTGGCATAATGTTGAAGGTTTAGATGAATTATGCTTTCCAAAAATATTCGCTGGATATCAAGTGAATTTACCAAAAAATGTATCCTATACGGATCGAATCAAGTCGAGTCCTATTTATGGCTAAAAAAAATATAGAGATGAATTGTTAATCAAGAATAAACATAGGTTTAAGAAAAACGACAAAAAATATGAATAACAATTTGAATGCCGAAGATGTATTAAATCTAGATAAAATTGATGAAATCGTGAAGTTTGACGATGGCTTCAGAATTTTCACATTCGCTCCTCTCCTGCTTTTTGGGAAGCTAAGAAAAAAGGGTTATTAGCTATGATTCGTCAACTAGATAAGCCAGCGTTCTTCTTAACATTATCAGCTGGTGAATCGCATTGGCCTGAATTACATCAGACTTTAATGATATATAGTCCAGAGGGCCGAGTATTGAATATAAAAGAAGCTTACGAGTTAGATAACAATGCTAAAACGACATTGATAAGGAACGACCCTGTATCTTGCGCCAGATATTTTGATTATAGAGCTACAAAGTTCATGTGGCTGTTAAGACAACAAAACAGTATATTCGGTACTTATGTATTTAAGGATAGCTATGAACGTGTAGAATTTCAGCAACGTGGTAGTCCACATGAACACATACTATCATCGTTGAAAGATGCACCAATATTTCAGGAAACCGTTAGTAATGATGAACTTATCGATTTTATCGACAAATTTCTAACATGTAAAAACGATAAAAGTAATCCTTATATTAAGTTCCAAATTCATAAGCATTCGCACACTTGTTATAAAGGTAAGCGAAATAAAAAAAGCCGTTTCCACATTCCATTTCCTGTAATGAAGCGAACCATGATATTAGAGCCTCTTGGTGAGGGTGAATTTACATCTAAATCTTACACAGCCGTTGATGATTTAATGCGTAAATTGTATGTCAAGACACAGGCAGTTGAATACAGTGGAACTTCCATAATTCGAACTTCCACAAGTCGAATTTCTCTATAACTCAAAGTTTTCTCCGGAACTTTGCATTTCCAAACCTACTTTCATGAATTTTTTTCTCTATAATTCGAACTTCTTTAACTCGAATTTCTCCGTATCTTTTATTGCCTTTGGTGGCAAAAATTCGCTTTAACTCGAACTTTTGCTCGAAATTTCCTATTAATTTTTTTTTAATATGTTGCAGTCTACTGTGATTGTATTGGAAGTTATATGCACACACAAAGTTTTGCTCGGAATCGCGGAATCTCCCTTTTTTCGCATTGTATTTCAAAGGCTAGTTTGAGTAGGACGTGCTTTTTTGTCATAATATATATATTTGGATATTTATTGTGGCAGAAACTTGTACAGTTCACAGTAAGATGTTACATACATATATGTATATTACAGAGATATGGTTTGAATAACCTTACTACTACAAAATTCATACAGATATTAAAAAAAAGAACATAAGAATAAATACAATTGTAAGACATATAATGATTTGAAGGAAAAGCCACAGAATGTTGAAAATTTACCAAACGAAATAACATCAATCAGAAAAAAGTCTTTTTAATATAAAACTGTTGACTTAGCTGTGTCAAAATGGTTTTCGAAAGCTAGGGATTTGAATTTGCCGATTTCTGGAACGATAATTAGGGAGAAGGCAAAGAGTTTTGCCATTGAATTGGGAGAAAATGATTTTACCGCAAGCACTGGTTGGCTCGATAAATTCAAAAAAAGGTAAGTTCAGAAATTGTTTTAAAAAACGTAGGTTTATAAGATTTTTTTTCAATAAGAGAGGGAATCGTTCAAAAAGCACTTTCTGGAGAAAGTGCCGCAATTAGCCAGGAAGACTGCGAGCATTGGAAAAAACACATTCTTCAAAAACTAATCGAAGACTACAGTGAAGATGACATTTTCAATGCAGATGAAGCTGGCCTTTTTTACAAATGTCTTCCAGAGAAAACCTTGGCGTTCAAAGGCGAAAAATGTCATGGTGGTAAACATAGCAAAGAGCGAGTTACATGCATGATTGCTGCAAATATGAGTGGAAAAGAAAAGCTGAAAATTCTTTTGATCGGCAAAAGCAATAAGCCACGATGCTTACAAGGAATAAAATCTTTGCCTGTGAATTATCGAGCAAACAAAAAATCATGGATGGTGACTGAGTTTTTTGAAGACTGGTTAAGAGAATGGGATAAAGTTTTTTTTAATCAAAATCGAAAAGTTCTGATGTTTGTTGACAATTGCAGCGCCCACAAATCTCCCAAAAATTTAAAATCCATTAAGCTTGTTTTTTTTTCCACCAAACATGACAGCAGCCCTACAACCAATGGACCAGGGTGTGATACAGAATTTTAAGTGCTTTTCCAGAAAAAGAATCATCACTAAAATTCTAGCTTCGCTTGAAGAAGGTGATGTCAATCCAAAAATTAACTTACTGGACTGCATACAAAATGTTTCAATATCGTGGAACTGCGATGTTAAAAGCTCGACGATACGAAATTCTCTTATTAAAGCTGGATTTGGCAAACATTCTCTTTGGGTTGAAGAGGATAACTTATGTTTGGCAGAGGTTAGGGACAACAGAATTCACGTAGACTTTGGTGTTTCCATACCTGAGTTTGCAGAAATTCAAATGATTCTTTCGCGATTACAAAATGAACAAGAAATAAAATGTGGTCTTCAAGAATACATTCAATTAGACGATGAAATCATCATCTGTCCAACATACTCCGATTCTGAAATTTTACATTCGGTATCGTCTGTAATGGAAACCGTAAGTGGCGATGAAGTCGATGCAGATCCAGGTGAAGACTTAATTGTACAGCCAAGGCAAGCCAAAGTGCATGAAGCATTGGAAACAATACGTGATGCTCTTCTTACTGAGAACAACACGCCGGATCATTTTTTTAATGTAATTCACGAAATCGAAGTTTTTTTACAAAGCAAAATGTAATGAAAAAAAAAATTCAAAGTATAATTACTGATTTTTTTAAATATTTTGGTGATGAAATATATACAAATATTTTTCTCTACTTAGTAATAATCTCAAAAATAAAATACATTAAATGTATAATTTTTGTTTTAATTTCTTTAAGTCGAAGTTTCTGTAAGTCGAATTTTTTTTCTTTCATTTTGAGAGTTCGAGTTATGGAGGTTCCACTGTATAATGATATTTTAACCCTCTAATGCATGGTGATTCATATATGAATCGTTACATTTTTTTAACGATTTCTTTTGAACTATTAGCCAGAATGAAAAACGGTATTCTGTCTGGAGCAAAAAAAAAGTAATAATTTATTTAAAAAAGTGAGTTAAAAAAATATTTTCATATTCTTTGGGTTCTTGGCTGTTGATTTACTTTTATTGTTTATAGATTGAGAATGATGTATCTGTGCAATACTGATTTTTAGTAGTGATTCATATATGAATCACCATGCATTAGGGGGTGTTGGTTTTCTGTACTATTTTGTTGTTGTGCATTTGTGTTCTTATACTTGTAGTGTATTGCATGCATTTTTACACGCCTTATTTATGCGTATATATGTATGTTCAACCTGGTTATAGTCATTTTCTCTTAAAGATATTAATTTAAATTTTTAATTTGAAATACTTTGAGATCCAAGCTTTTAGTGTAACATTTATTTTATTTATTTCAACTTGTACTTATCTTTTTTTCCTATTTAATTTGCATGGAGTTTGTTCTTTCTTTGATAATGAATTACTTCCTTATTTTCTGAATCTACTTAATTTATATGCCCCATCCACAAAAAAGGCGATCCTACCTCTTGCAAGAACTATAGAGGTATATCCCTGCTCAATGTCGCATACAAGATCCTGTCCAGCGTATTGTGTGAACGTCTAAAACCATTTTGCACCGCACTAATCGGCAGCTACCAGTGCGACTTCCGGCCCGGCAAATCAACTATAGACCATATTTTCACACTTCGACAAATCCCGGAAAAGACCAACGAGTTTCGAATCGATACACATCATCTTTTCATCGATTTCAAAGCCGCATACGACAGCATTCTTCGTGAAGCACTTTTTGGGGCGATGGCCGAATTTGGGATCCCGGTAAAACTGATCCAGTTGAGTCGCGCCACGCTAAAAAACACGCGATGCACCGTGCAACTCGGTTCTAGGACCTCGAAACCATTCGCAACATGCACCGGATTTCGGCAAGGAGATGCGCTGTCGTGTGACTTCTTCAACCTGGTGCTGGAGCAGATAGTGCGACGGGCAGGCGTCAACAGGGAAGGCACTATCTTTCACAAGTCCATCCAGCTGCTAGGATACGCGGATGATATCGACATCATCGCGTGTTCTCGCCGTAGCATTGTGGAAGCATTCACAGCGATTGAAGAACAGGTGAAACGAGTTGGTCTTAAGATCAATGAGGACAGAACGAAATACATGCTGTCAAGCAAAAACCAATCCGTCGCTCACCACCTGGGACAAAACATAACAATTGACAGCTACAATTTCGAGGAAGGATTTTGTCTACCTCGGGGCAAACGTAAATTCCACAAATGACACCACAGTGGAGATCCGGCATAGAATCGCCCTTAATTAGTTTAATTTATTTAATTTTTAATTTACTTAATACTCAATTTTGTCTTACTACTACTTATTTATGAAAACGAAAAGAATTCCTGATCCAAAGTGTTTATTTGAGAAAAGATGGTCTTAATGCATGGTGATGCATATATGAATCACTACGTTTTTTCGGTTTTTTTAATACTAAATCTCAATTGTGTGAATTTTTCCAAAACAAACTTTGTTTTTTGAGCGATTTCCTTTCCAGAAATATTTTTTATTTTGAAAAAAAAAAAATCATGCATCAGAGGGTTAAAAGAATTGAAAATGACTGACGAAGAGTACATTCTTGCTGTACGCACTACTCTGAAGCAAATGCGCATTTTTTTGATGAGAAAGAGTGACGAAGTACACATTAATGCTTACAATAAAGATATCCTACAATTATTTGAATCAAATATTGATTTACAATATATAGTAGATGAATATGCTGTAATAAGCTATGTTACGAATTACCTTAGCAAAATTGATGGAGGCCTATCTAAAGTATTAAGAGAAGCTACTGAAGACTGTGATATTCATAATAAAAGTATAAAAGAATTACTTCGTACACTTGCAAATGTATTTCAAAATAGTAATTTAATGTCAGCACAGGAAGCTGCTTATCATGTGTTATCATTACCATTATCAAAAAAGAGTCGTAAGCCAATGTTTATAAATACAAGCCCCATAAAAGAGCGAGTTTTGACGTTAAAATCAGAACATGCCTTAAAATCTTTACACAAAGAATCAAACGGTATTTTTATGGCTGATATTTTTGAAAAATATAGCAAAAGAAACTGTAATCTCGATGATATTTGTTTAGCAGATTTTGCAGCTAATTATAATAATGCCAATGAAAAAGAATCAAATAGTGATACAGAAATGAATAATGTCGATAAAAAACGACAGGTACCGGCTATTATTAGATACCGAAGATATCAATTGAAGCATGATCCAGGAAATTATCGTGAACAGATATTACTGTTAGAAATTAGAAATCGAATGTGGAGTATATGAATCATATGTTACATATCATAAACCAATATATGCTATTTACAATGACTTACTTACTTACTTAGGTGGCGCTACAGTCCGTGGTGAACCTGGGCCTCAACCAACAAGCGTCTCCAGCCGGCACGGTCTCTGGCCAGCTGTTTCTAGTGCCGCACGCCCAGTTGGTTGAGGTCCCTTTCCACCTGCGTGCACCACCGCTGAGGCGGCCGTCCTCTGCCGCGCCTTTCTTCCGGAGTGGATTCGAAGACTTTTCGGGTCGTATCTTCTGTATCTTCCATGCGCTCTACATGGCCTAGCCACCTTAGACGCTGTATCCGTAGATGTCGTACCAGGCCGATGTCGCTGTACAACCCGTACAGTTCTTCGTTATATCTTCTCCTCCATACACCGTTTGAACAAACGGGACCGTAGATAGTGCGCAGAATTTTCCTCTCGAAACGACAAAGGGCATCTTCATCCACTTTTGTTAAGGTCCAAGCCTCTGCGCCGTAAAAGAGGACTGGGATGATCAAGGTCTTATATAGTGTCACCTTGGTTTTCCGAGAGAGGGCTCTACTTCTCAATTGCCTCTTGAGCCCAAAGAAACAGCGGTTGGCAAGAGTGATTCTGCGTTTTATCTCAGCGCTGGTGTTGTTGTCGCTGGTAATCAGTGAGCCAAGGTAGACGAATTTCTTAACCACTTCAAAGTTATATCCGCCCATGGTGACGTTCTGGCCAATACGTCGGTGTTGTTCGTCTCTTTTAGATGAGAGCAGATATTTGGTTTTACCCTCATTAACCTTGAGACCCATCTTAGCCGCTTCTACCTCAATGCTCACAAAAGCCTCATTGACGTCTTGCTGTTTTCGTCCAATTACGTCAATATCGTCGGCGTACGCAAGCAATTGCGTAGACTTGAAATAGATCGTACCTCTTGTGTTGGCCAGTGACTCTTGCACAATCTTTTCAAGCACGATGTTGAAAAAGTTGCACGACAGCGCGTCGCCCTGCCTAAATCCTTTTTTAACATCAAAGGTCTCGGTATGCTCATTACCGACCTTAATGGAGCAACGAGAATTCTCCATTGTCATCCTGCACAGTCGGACGAGTTTGACAGGGATGTTAAAGCTAGACATGGCTTTGTACAGCTCGTCTCTATATACGCTGTCATATGCGGCCTTGAAATCGACGAAGAGGTGGTGGGTGTCGATTTGGTATTCCTGGGTCTTCTCCAAGATCTGCCGTAGCGTAAATATTTGGTCTATTGTGGATTTACCTGGCCTGAAACCACACTGATAAGAGCCGATCAGGTTATCCACAAACGGTTTCAGGCGTTCACACAATACGGCAGAGAAGATCTTATATGCGATGTTAAGAAGACTTATTCCCCTATAGTTGGCGCAGATATAGGGGTCTCCTTTCTTATGGACAATGACAGTTCCAGTATTAATGAGAATCATAATAACAATACTGTAAGTGGCATTGAAGAAAATAATAGTCCCGATGAAGTTATCAGTAGTAGCGATACTCGCATGAACACTAATAATAACAATATGCAAGACAAAATTCTCATGGATACTGATAATAAAGATATCAATCATAACAAACATAACGAAATTAATATTGTTTCCGATATTGGAAACGACATTGGCAATATTTCTGATAATAGCAATGATGATGATGGACCATATGATTTTGATATTCCGATTGCAGAATGTCAAGAAGTGTCTCATTGTGAAGTTATTTGTCCGACAAACTTACTTACTTACTTATCAGGCCAGCGATCCATGGAGGATCTGAGCCTGAACTATAGCTGCCTTCCATCCTTGATGGTCTCGGGCACGCTGCTTCCAGTTGTCAAGACCAAGATGTCTTACATCCGCGATTACTTGGTCTTTATACCGGAGTTTCGGTCTTCCTCTTCTTCTCGAACCAGGAGGCTCGGAGTCAAAGACCCCCTTAGCTGGAGCGCTGATGTCCATGCGCTCGATGTAGCCGAACCAGTGTAGTCGACGGATCCTTGCCTTCCGGACTACATCGACATCTTGGTACAGCTCGTAGAGTTCGCGGTTGTGTCTTCTTCTCTATTCACATTCCTCACAGACAGGACCAAATATCCGGCGCAGAATTTTTCTTTCGAAAGAACCCAAAATCAGCTCCGCTGTCCTGCTTATCGTCCAGCTTTCGGCTCCGTACAGCAAGACTGGCAGAATGAGCGTTTTGTAAAGCATGAAGTAGCAGCGGTTGCCAAGGGCGATTCTATGCCGGATCACCACTGTGGTGTCATTTGTGGAATTTACGTTTGCCCCGAGGTAGACAAACTCCTTAACTACCTCGAAATAGTAGCTGCCTTTCCTGTTGACGCCTGCCCGACGCACTATCTGCTTCAGCACCAGGTTGAAGAAGTCACATGACAGCGCATCTCCTTGCCGATATCCGGTGCATGTTTCGAATGGTTCCGAGGTCCTAGAACCGAGTTGCACGGTGCATCGTGTGTTTTTTAGCGTGGCGCGACACAACTGGATCAGTTTTACCGGGATCCCGAATTCGGCCATCGCACCAAACAGTTCTTCACGATGAATGCTGTCGTATGCGGCTTTGAAATCGATGAAAAGATGGTGTGTATCGATTCGAAACTCGTTGGTCTTTTCTAGGATTTGCCGAAGTGTGAACATTTGGTCTATAGTCGATTTGCCGGGCCGGAAGCCGCACTGGTCGCTACCGATTAGGGCGGTGCAAAATGGCTTTAGACGTTCACACAATACACTGGACAGGATCTTGTATGCGACATTGAGCAGGGATATACCTCAATAGTTCTCGCAAGAGGTAGGATCGCCTTTTTTGTGGATGGGGCAAATAGAGCTGGTATTCCAGTCGTCGGGCATGCTTTCATCTTCCCAAATTCTGCAGATGATCTGGTGCATGCTCCCTACCAGAACATCGCCGCCTGCCTTGAAGAGCTCTGATGGCAAGCCACCTGAGCCTGCGGCCTTGTTGTTCTTCAGCTTCTGAATAGCTGTGCCGACTTCTTCGATGCTGGGTGGGAGAACTTCTTCAGCGGCTGGAGTTGGGATTTCCTCGGTCCCTACCACTCTCTCTTGGTCATGCTCGTTAAGCAGCTGATGGAAACGCTGCTTAAATACATCCACTATTCCCTGCGGGTCGGTGACAAGATTACCCTCGCAGTTTCGAAGAGCCAGGGTGCCGTTTTTGAAGCCTCCTGCAAGGCATTTGGCTTTCTTGTCCGACAAACATATAAATCTGTTCCATGAAATCATGAAGAGAAAACTGGCTGCTCGACGAGTATATAATTTTGCACAGGATGTAGGTTATGTTGGAGCATTCTTAAATAATTTACAAGCAATACCTAGACCTGAGAATAATATTCAAATAATTGACAGCGGTAAAATTGGTGTTAACATCATAGGTCATTGGATCTGCACAAAATATGATGGTAACGGCAATGTCCACATTTACTATAGTAAATTATCTAGAAAATGATCAAATCGATTTTTTGAATGCTCTATATAGATTTGAAAAAAGGTATATATTTCATAAAGTTCAGCAACATAGTAATGGTACAGATTGCGGAGCATTTGCAATCTATTTTGCAACATTGTTATGATACAAGAAAGTGCCAGAACATCAAATTCCGTATGATGTATCGATTATGAGGAATCATAATTATAGTTACGATATTATTAAATAAAAAATTATGACCTTTCCCGAATGATGGATATCAAAGATAATTTTATTACACTAGTCATATATAATAGTCGCATAATATCAATGTAATAATGATTTGCTCAATGACAAATGTCAATAACTGCTTCCATTATTATCGTCGCTAAGTAATTGTTCATACACCAATGTTGTTATTTAATTTTTGTAAGTCTTATGATTATGTCGATGAACTTCGAAATATATACTGTTTTCAAATAATAAAGATCTTGCACATAACTACTTACTTAGATGACGCTACAGTTCGGGGTGAAGAAAGGCCTCAACCAATAAGCCTCTCCCACCGACACGATCTTTGACCAGCTGCTTCCAGTGCCGCATGCCCAGTTGGTTGAGGTCCCTTTCCACCTATGCGCGCCACCTTAGATGCGGTCGTCCTCTGCTGCATCGTCTCTCGTGGTTGGAGTCGTAGACCCTTCGGGCCGAAACGGTGATGTCCATTCGCTTTACATGGTCCAGCCATTTTAGACGTTGGATTCGTAGACGTCTTACTAGGCCGATGTCGCTGTAGAGTTCTTGGTTGAATCTTCCCATCCACTCTCCGTTTACACAAACGGTACCAAAGATTGCACGCAGAATTTTCCTCTCGAAACGTACAAGAGCCTTTTCATCCGCTTTTGATAAAGTCCAAGCCTTAGCGCCATAGAGGAGGACCGGGACGATTAAGGTTTTGTATAAGGATAACTTAGTTTTTAGAGAGAGGGCTCTACTACTCAATGGCCTCTTGAGCCCAAAGAAGCAGCGGTTGGTAAGAGTTATTCTGCGTTTTATCTCAACGCTTCTGTCGTTGCTGCTTGTCACTATCGAGCCAAGGTAGACGAAGTCCTTGACTACTTCAAAAATATAGCTGCCGAAGGTGACGTTCTGACCAAGACGTCGGTGTTGTGCGTCTTTCTTTGATGACAGCATATATTTAGTCTTGTCCCCATTTACCCTTAGACCCACTTTAGCCGCTTCTGCTTCAATGCTTGCGAGCGCCTCATTGACGTCTCGCTTTGTCCGTCCAATAACGTCAATATCATCTGCGTATGCACGCAACTGTGTAGACTTTTTTTTTTTTTTTTTAGTTACATTTACAGGCATTATTTTCTATTTAGGGACGCCGATAGGCAGAACGTGTATAAAGGAGAACGTAGTAGGTTACGCTAAAATAAAATTGTTTAATAAAATTGGCGTTTTTAGTGGTGTTAGAGTCCCACACTACTCCGCAACATTAGCCGCGGAGTATCTTTCGAGATTTTCACCTTCCATTATAAAACAAAAAAAAAAAAAAAGTTCAGGAGACTTATCCCTCTGTAATCTTTCTTTTGGACCAGCTCATCGCCAGCTGCCTTAAATAGTTCCGCGGGAAGTCCGTCTGCCCCAGCAGCTTTATAAGACTTAAGTTTCGATATCGCTATCTTAACACCGTCTAGGTCGGGTGGACGTCTTCGTCCATTGTGAATTGTTCGTTATGCCTGACGGCGGCATTCTGACTATCATGGCCATTATACAGTCTGCAGAAGTGGTCCTTCGACAATCTCAGTATCGACTGTGACTCCACTACTAATTGTCCGTGCTCATCCCTGCAGGCTTCTGCCCTGGCTTTATAGGCTTGACATGTTCGTTTTACTTTTTGGTAAAACTTTCGATCGTCGTTCCTGCACTAGCATCTCTCCATCTCCTCGATCTCGCGCTTCTCGTGCTTCTTCTTTTTTCTTCTCAGAAGCGCATGCTCCTCTCTCCTTTTCTGTGAATAGAACTCCCGGGTAGCTCTTGTCCATCGATGCAGTGCAGCCGTGTATTCATTCTGTTTCTCTACATGGGCCTGTCTGCACCTGTCATCAAACCAGTGTTTCTCGAAGGTGGTGGCTTGAAACCGAGTACATCTGAGGCGGCCCCTCTGATGGCGTTCTGACAACGACTCCATTGCTGTTCTATGGTTTGTGCAAATTGCATTGGAACTTGAGAGAGCCTGACGGAGAATTGGTCGGCGAAGGTCCTTACGGCCTCTTGCGATTGCGGCTTTCCGACGTTAAATTTTAGTGTTCTTACTCGACTCCTATGATTCCGATAAATTCGTATCCGTACCTTGGCTGCAAAAGGGTAATGATCTGGGTCGATTTTGGCTCCTCGAAAGGTTCGGAAATCTAGGATGCTGGAGGAGTGTCGGCCGTCATACGCAATTTGATTAATTTGATTGGTTGTCGATTGATCGGGGAACCGCCAGGTCCCCTTTTCGATGTTGAGGTGTATGAATCGTGTACTTGCTACTAGGAGATTATGTTCCGCCATAAAATCCACTAGACTTAGTCCGTTTTCTGACGTGGTGTTGATCTTGCACATACGGAAAGATTTAATGCAGCTCAATCCCGAACAAGAATGGCCTACATATAAACACTTGCTTCTACAATTACTACAATATTTAATGAATGGTGAAATTGTCTTTTTCGCTATTCGGACATACAGGGTAAAGTTGTTGATTGCTCTCAACCTGGCGAGATGCCAGCAACGATCCCTGTTTAAATGCCCGGGTCAAGTTGACATACGGCCTCCTCGCGGCGCCCTCTGGATAGCCTCTTCAACAGCCGTTGGGAGGTGAACAAACGTATGCAGCGAAAAAAACCCCGACCAGAATGGCGGTCGTGCGGCGGGCTAACAATCCGCCCACGTTAAAAAAACCTATAGTTATGAATGAGCAAGATGCCTCGGATACAGGGACGGATACTCGACGACGACAACGCACGAAAAAGGAACACGATTTGCGAGTATGCTCCTGGAATGTCAGAACCCTGTACACTCCCGGAGCTGCTCATAAACTAGAAGGAATCCTTACGCAGTACAAAGCGGATATAACTGCGGTCCAGGAAATACGCTGGATAGGAAACGGTATGATTAGGAAGAAAAATTGCGACATTTATTACAGCTGTCACAAAAGGTTGCACTTACTGGGATGCGGATTTGTCGTGGGAAAGCGGTTAAGGTCGAAGGTCATCGACTTTAAACCTATAAGTGATCGCCTGGTTGTGATCCGCATCAGAGGCAGATTTTATAACATCAGCCTTATATGTGCACACGCCCATACCGACGAGGCTGAAGACCCTATCAAGGAGGACTTCTATGACCTCCTGGACAACGCCTACGGAGCTTGTCCGGAGTACGATGTAAAAATCGTGCTCGGGGACTTCAACGCCAAAATCGGTAAGGAAAACACCCTTGGCGGACTGATCGGAAAGCACAGCCTCCACGACACAATAACAGATAACGGCTTCCCACTCGCTGACTTTGCGACAGCTCGTAATGCGGTGATAAGTAGCACAAAATTCCCTCGCAAGCGAATCCACACAGCAACCTGGCGATCTCCGGACGGTGGAACCGCCAACCAAATCGTCCATGTGCTCATTGACGCAAGGCACTCGTCAAACATCCTGAATGTGCGAACATTCTGAGGGGCAAATGTCGACTCTGACCACTTCCTCGTAGCAGCAAGATTCAGAGCTCGACTGTCCAATGTCAGAAAGCTGCACCAGCCCTTCAGGAGGAGGTTCGACATTGGGCGCCTGAGCACACCGGAGGTTGCCAGAGTCTACAGGGAGCAGCTGAGCGAAAGACTCTACGGTATGCCTACGTCGAACACAAATGCCAATAATATGTGGCTGCATTGCCGCTCAGCCATTCAGTAAGTAGCCGAAACCACCTTAGGATACCTACCACCCCCGACAAGAAACACGTGGTATGATGGCGAGTGTGAGCAGAAAAAGGCAGCAACCGACGAGGCGTACCAAAAGGAGCTGCAGGGGAAAACCAGGGCAGCGCAAGAAGAGTACCGAGCCAGAAGAAGGGAGGAGAAAAAACTACTGCGACAAAAGAAAAGAATCTTCGCAGCCTCCCAGCTCAAGGATATCGAGGAGTCTAGGGATAAACATAAAATACGAGCCTTTTACAAGAAAGCCAAAGGCCTTGCAGGAGGCTTCAAAAAGGGCACCCTAGATCTTCGAAACTGCGAGGGTAATCTTGTCACCGACCCGCAGGGTATAGTGGATGTATTTAAGCAGCACTTCCAGCAGCTGCTTAACGAACATGACCAAGAGAGTGTGGTAGGGACCGAGGAAATCCCAACTCCAGCCGCTGAAGTAGTCCTCCCACCCAGCATAGAAGAAGTCGGCACAGCTATTCAGAAGCTGAAGAACAACAAGGCCGCAGGCTCAGATGGCTTGCTATCAGAGCTCTTCAAGGCAGGCGGCGATCCTACCTCTTGCAAGAACTATAGAAGTATATCCTTGCTCAATGTCGCATACAAGAACCAGTCCAGCGTATTGTGTCAACGTCTAAAGCCATTTAGCACCGCTCTAATCGGCAGCCACCAGTGCGGCTTCCGGCCCGGCAAATCGACTATAGACCAAATTTTCACACTTCGACAAATCCTGGAAAATGCCAATGAGTTTTGAATCGATACACACCATCTTTTCATCGATTTCAAAGCCGCATACGACAGCATTCATCGTGAAGAACTGTTTGGGGCGATGGCCGAATTCGGGATCCCGGTAAATCTGATACAGTTGTGTCGCGCCACGCTAAAAAACACGCGATGCACCGTGCAACTCGGTTCTAGGACCTCGGAACCATTCGAAACATGCACCGGATATCGGCAAGGAGATGCGCTGTCATGTGACTTCTTCAACCTGGTGCTGGAGCAGATAGTGCGACGGGCAGGCGTCAACAGGGAAGGCACTATCTTTTACAAGTCCATCCAGCTGCTAGGATACGCGGATGATATCGACATCCTCGCGTGTTCTCGCCGTGGCATTGTGGAAGCATTCACGGCGATTGAAGAACAGGCGAAACGAGTTGGTCTTAAGATCAATGAGGATAAAACGAAATACATGCTGTCAAGCAAAAACCAATCCGTCGCTCACCACCTGGGACAAAATATAACAATTGACAGCTACAATTTCGAGGTAGTAAAGGAGTTTGTCTACCTCGGGGCAAACGTAAATTCCACAAATGACACAACAGTGGAGATCCAGCATAGAATCGCCCTTGGCAACCGCTGCTACTTCGGCTTGTCCAAACAACTGGGGTCAAAACTCCTCACTCGAAAGACCAAAGTCATGCTTTACAAAACGCTCATTCTGCCAGTCTTGCTGTACGGAGCCGAAAGCTGGACGATAAGCAGGACAGCGGAGCTGATTTTGGGTTCCTTCGAAGGAAAAATTCTGCGCCGGATATTTGGTCCTGTCTGTGAGGAAGGTGAATGGAGAAGAAGACACATCCGCGAACTCTACGAGCTGTACCAAGATGTGGATGTAGTCCGGAAGGCAAGGATCCGTCGACTACACTGGCTCGGCCACATCGAGCGCATGGACATCAACGCTTCAGCTAAGAGGGTCTTTGACTCCGAGCCACCTGGTTCGAGAAGAAGAGGAAGACCGAACCTCCGGTATAAAGACCAAGTAATCGCGGATCTAAGACATCTTGGTCTTGACAACTGGAAGCAGCGTGCCCGAGACCGTCAAGGATGGAAGGCAGCTATAGCTCAGGCTCAGATCCTCCATGGATCGCAGACCTGATAAGTAAGTAAGTAAGGAATTGTCTTTTTCAAGGTATCAAGAAATCATCAAATTTGGAGATATCTCATCAATACCATTCATCAACTAAGAATGCCGAATTAACATTTCGGTAATTATTTGGAAAAAGGCCCTAATCACAGATTGGATGGATTTCGATTATGTTAAAATAGGCTTTGTCCTGACAATTTTGATATATATATACCTTAGATCGGACTTTCCTAGTTCCAAAGATATAAGCTTTTGAATTTTCCATACAAAATAAGGATCTGGCTCGTTTTAGTTCAATCATAGTTTTTTCTGGAACTATGCAACACGTTTTAAATAATCAAATTCACGTAAAGATTTTGTACTTCCTAATAGTATGCGGTTTTCAATTGCTTAGAAGATGCATATACATGTGTACATATATCTTTTTTTTTGTTCTTTTTCTTATAATTGGCGCAGTTTGAGTAGTCAGACTATTATGATGTTTGTCACGCAGCCTGGACGGATCGTAGATGTCAGTTCAGAGGAACCGACCGAATTTTCACGTTGGTTCTAGTTTCCAGCAACTTTTTCACGCACTTATGGTTTTATATTAGTATTGCACACAAATATTGTAAATGTAAGGTCGCCATATATCGTGAGTGTTATGTCTTCATCAGTATGATTGATCATTTCTCACTCACAACAGCTGTGTTGCGCAATTTTTTTTGCCTTTTTGTTAGTTATTTAATTTCTAACAAAAATGGCTGACCGATTCTGCTGGAAACTTCATCAGTTCTGTTCTGTAATTACGCGTGGACTGAACCCGGTCCCATGTCCCAATGGAAAATAAAAAAAAATTGTTCAAGTGAAATGTTTTCAAATTTGATCATTCTGCAAACAACCCTCGAGCGGTAAATCAATTCATTTTGGCTCACGAACGCGAGTGTGTGCATTTTTAGAAACTCACCCCATGTACGCACTCCACATGTGTGTTAAACAGAAAGGACCCTACAGAGTGCACATAAGTGTGAGTTTCCATAAATCCACACACACTCGTGTTCGTGAGCGAAAATAAAAATGCTCACAGCCAATTACTCATGAGCGCGTTCGTTTAATAATTGTTCGTTGGGTAGTGCACACTCACGAGCAGCTTTTGAGTCTGTCATCCGATCACCGCAATCAACCAGCATCCAGTTATTTCGTAAATAACTTGGAAGCTATTTATTTTCAAATTACAACAAAAAAAACACATTTAAGATCTTGACAATAAGACCTTCCATTTGATATATCACACGATGCAGTTTTGAACTTTTTTTTTAATTTTCCACCACCTTCCCCCCAAAAATAACCTCCCACATACAGATTTCATCTATTCACGTCACACCTTTGCCTTTGGGTTACAGAAATTGATATGTGTACCAAATTCCAACTTAATCGGTGCAGTAGATTCGGAGAAAATTGACTGTGACCGACGGACAGACACACGAGTGATCCTATAAGGGTTCCGTTTTTTTTTTTCGGACGCACGGAACCCTAAAAATGTTTAACCACGAATTTTACGGGCTGTAAAGCGACATGAGTCTAGTCAGGCGCTTACGGATTCAACGCCTAAGATGGCTAGGCCATGTAGAGCGAATGTACACCACAACTCCAAAGTCCAACAAAAGGGACGCTGTCGGAGAACAGCACAAAGCATATAAGACACTTCATGTTAATTTTTGAGTTAGTTCCCAGTTCCGAGTTCCAGTTTTCAGTTCTAAGTTCTAAGTCAGTTCGGTGAGCTTAGTGAGTTCAGTTCAAATGTGATCAGTTGGGTTAAGTTAGACCCGCTCAGTTCAGTTCGGTTCAGTATGTTTAAGCTTTGTTCGGTTATGAACAGTTGACCCATATACGCCCGCCGTGCCCAAACGAGGACACCTAAAGAAGTACCACAAACGCCTTAACATTTCTATTTTATCTTTTTTCTTTTGTTGACACTTGATGGTTAAGAAGCTATTGACGTGTTATTAGACAAAACAGTAATCAGACATAGTTAAAAGTGATTCTGCTGCGCATTCTGTAGAGTTGTTTTAGTGATCAGTGTATACATAAAATAACCAGTTTTTATTTTTAAGTTTTTCCACTAAAACTGTTAGTTCTCTTACAAAAACTGCATAAATATATTGTGCACCATAAAAAGAAATTTATTATTATTATTATTATCATTTATTAACAAGTAATTAAAATTACAAGGTAATATGAGAGGCGCCGTGCCGCAGTGGTTAGTGTGTAGACTCTGACGCACGATGAGCGATTTCGGATCCCGATAACACAAACGCCATCGAATGTTTATTTCGGCGTGCCTCCTCGGCGGGGTACTGGCAAAACCCCCCGTAGTATACTTGCCATGAAAAAGCTTCTCAACTCACGCCGTTCGGAATCGGCATTAAATGTAGGTCCCTTTCACCTGTGTGAAAAATAAATCACACACAACATGGGTGATTGAGAGAAGCTTGGCTCTGGTCCTTCATGGGCTGTAACGCCACCAAAGAAGAAGAGAAGGAGAATATGAGATTAAATAGCCTAGCTGCGGGGACTATTGGCTCTGATTTGCTACAATTAAAGGTTGAAACTTAGATAAGAGACAAATTTATTGATATTTTCGATATTTAAAGGACTTGGGTTGTTAAGTATATCATATATTGATACATTTTAAAAAATAGATTTTACGATGCGTTTAGATAATTTGCAATGTTCTGATAAATGTGTGATATCAAGAGCTACGTTGCAAGTAGTGCAGATTGGAGGATTGTTTTGCAGTATGGCCAAGTCTTAGTCGGACGAAATTAGAAATGTTCATTTTTGATACATTTGTAGGGTACTGCGGGTGGGATTTATCGACGTTTACTTTTTTATAATGATGGTGATATAGGCTCCAGTCAATTTGTTGTTTGATTTTTAACCTTTTATGTATGTTTTTCTTAAGGTCCTGTTTGGTGAATATATTAAATTTTTATACTGGTGCTTCCCTTCATCATAATTTTATTTCTTATTTCAAATATAAAGTGGGAATTGTTGTTAGGATTGCTAATTGCTTTCATGACTGATATACTGTCGGAGCATATAACAAATTCACCTCTGCAATTCGTTGTTGTTTTGGTCGCTTGTAGGAAGGCAAAGGCTTCTGTCGTAAATATTGAGGAGGATTCGGGGAGGGTACCAATGCTCAATATATATCCATCTTCAAGTGTGACAGCAAATGTGGTATTATGTTGCGATTTTGATCCATCAGTGAAAATTAATGTTCATCCTTTATTTTTGAGTTCAGATGAGATGCTTGAGAATAATGAGCAGTATAATACGTTGCTGGTGTTTGTTTTCGCATATTGTGCTGGGTCATTATGAAAAAATCAGATTTTATGTGCCATGGGGGAAAGATGCGGTAGTGCTGCATGTCCTTTTGATTGGAAGATCAATTTTTTTTTTTTTTTTTAGAGACTCGCGCAGGTTCAAGAGTTTTTATATACTCTTATGATGTGTTGAAACACACAACCTGAACGGAGTGCGGTGGTTGGGGTCGTTGATGTTCGTTCACTACTCCCAGGGGTGATTGTCCTAGACCTAGATAGGACGAGAGTCGACCAAATTTATTTCCTCGCAATTATAAAACTGAATGTGAATCAGCATTTGTTGATGTTGATGTTGTCCTTCGAATTTATTCAAAAAAAAAAAACAATTGTAAAAACTCTTTAAACAGGATATTGGATTTAATTTTTGTAAACAATAGTTTGAATTGCACTGTCGATGAGGTGTTGTTACCCTTAATGAAAAACTCAGTTCATCATATAGCCTTGAAGTTATTTATTGAATTTTATTCTTCCTCATGCACTAAGCAAAATGATTGTGATATTGTTACGTACAAGCGAACTATAAAGCTTTGAATAAATATTTCAATTCATTTGATTGGTCGAATGATCTATTAGGTGGCAATCTTAAAGATACTTACGGCATATTTGTAAATGTTATTTATCGTGGTCTTGACCAATTTGTTCCTTTAGTGAAGCATAAGCGCTCCTTTAAGAATGCTTGGTATAATAAAAGGCTTGTTAATTTAAGAAATGCAAAGAACAAGACATTTAAGAGATTCAAGAAGTATAATATCGAACATTATAGGAAACAATTCATTCAATTACGAAAAGAATTTGAATTTCTTAACAAATTCCTTTACAAACAAAATATTTTTAAAATTGAATCGAATATTTTCAAAAATTCGAAAGGCTTTTGGACATTTTTTAATAACAAAAAACATACTCCTGGTATTCCCGAAAACATGATCTTCAAAGGTGAAACTTCTTGTACAACCGATTTTACTTGTGAATTATTCGCAAGGTTTTTTTGAATCTGTATATGTCACACATTCAAATAAAGATGACATATTTGTTGATCATTCATCTAATCTGAATACAAACTTAGCACATCTTCATATAAATGTCGGTGACGTATCAAAGAACGTACTATCCATGAACTCCAATCTGAATGCTGGCTCGGATGGTATACCATTTTCTGAAGCAGTGCAACTCGACACTAGCTTTTCCTATTCATATCATTTTCAACTTATCTCTATCATCAGTATTTGGAAATATTGATTGGAAATATTCTTATATAACTCCTATCCATAAATCAGGATCCAGAAACAATGTGGAAAATTACAGAGGTATTTCAAAACTACTGTCGATTCCAAAACTTTTTGAGCACATAGTAACATCTAAAATATATTTTGAAATCAAAGAACAAATATCTTCTCACCAACATGGGTTTGTATTTATGTTTTCAAAGTACTTATTTGATTCTCTTGAATTGGGATATCAAGTAGATATAATGCTCGCAGATTTTTCGAAAGCATTCGATACTGTCTGCCACAAGTTTCTTATAAACAAATTGAGAGGCTTTGGATTTCACTCTATTTTACTCTGGTGGATAAAAGACTATATCTCGGACAGAAAACAGATAGTAAAAATTAAAGACTAGAGTCCAGAGTTATAAATGTGTCATCTGGAGTACCACAAGGTAGTTATTTGGGCCCTTTGTTTTTTAACATTTTTGTGAATGACATTCCAAATCATATTAAAAATGCCAATTGCTTGATGTACGCTGATGATCTTAAAATTTTCATGCGCATTCAGAATCAAAATATGAAATTGTGAATACTTACAATCTGATATAAACAATATTTTAAATTGGTGTAGTAAAAACGATATTTTACTTAATATCAATAAATATCATACCTTTTCGGTTTTTAGATCCAAACTCCAATTCATGTTTAATTATACAGTAGCTGGAATAAATCTACATAGGATGTCAGAAGTTAAAGATCTTGGAGTAATCTTTGATATGAAGCTTACTTTTTCTCCTCATATTGACTATATTGTTGCAAAAGCAAATTCTTTGCTAGGATTCTTAAAAAGAAATTGCTCTGCGTTTTATAATCCTTACACCCTTAAATCGGTTTACATGTCAATTGTCCGACCTATTTTAGAATATTGCTCTACAGTATGGTGTCCTGAGAATACCATCTAAAAGTTGCGTTTGGAAAGAGTCCAAAAGGCTTTCACTAGATTCGTTATAAGGCAACTAAATTGGAATTTAGATGTTATGCCCTCCTATTCTGCTAGATGCGCTTTAATAGGTCTAGATACACTAGAAAAAAGAAGATATATCAACTATATAATGTTTGTTCATGATATCTTTTCCTATAGAATCACATGCCCTGAAATTCTTGAATGCTTTCTTCTTCATGCACCTGAAAGATTTATTCGTCAAAGAAATATCTTTCGTTGCCCTAGTCGCATATATAATTATGCTTCTAACGAACCAATTACTAAATGAATAAGGTATTGTAATTCTTTTTGTACAGAAATTGATTTGTTTGATGACAGATCAAATGTTAAAAACATTTATTGTCAGTTGCACTTTAATTGGATGTTATATATATGTATTATACTTGTATTCTTTTATCCATTATCTGTGAAGGTTTATACTTGGTAGATAATAAATGAAACGAAATGAAAAAAAAAAAAAAAAGTCTGCGTTGGTTATAGTCCGTAGTAATTCGTTCAAGCACTTTAGTATTGCATACGCAGAGGGTGAATTTCGATTGACCATATACTATGAGTGTTGTGCCTGCAGCAGTACGTCTGGTCACTTTGCATTCACAACTGCGTTGCATACTTTTTGTCCGTATAGGAATTACTTTTTCTTGGCTATGAAGCGAATTTGAACCAGAAACCTTCCGCTCGGCGGTCGATGATGTTAACAACTGAACCACGGCCACCCCCTACTGAGTGTTTCTGAGGACGATGCTTATTGCCGACGGGATCCGTTTTTTATGTTTGTGTCCTACGGATTGGTGTTGAAGACTAGCTTGGCAGCTAGTTTTGATGTTATATCCTCGATTCGTTGCTCCAAAGTCGGAAGTCCTGCTTCGGCGAGGATATTTTTGATTGGTGTTGTAGGAAAAGCATTAACGCTTCTTCTTGCCGCTTGGTGGTAGGTTGGCTTTAATATTTTAAGAGTTGATTTCGGGCAATTGCCATAAATATAAAGTCCATAATCGATTTTACTTAAAACTAACAGCTTGGTTATAGAAGAAATGGTGTTAATATGTACATGACTTTTCTTACTACTTAAGTACTTAATAATATCGACCCTGGCAGCTAGGGATTTCTTCAGATATAAACAATGTTGTCTCCTTTTATAACGATTATTAAAATTTAGCCCTAGGATGCTTAAGTTTTTGACATAAATATCCGTGAAAATGAGGAAGCCGACATTGCTGCGAACCGCGCAAGGGAAGCACCAGTATACAAATTTAATATATTCACCAAACAGGACCTTAAGAAAATCATACATAAAAGGTTAATAATCAAACAACAAATTGACTGGAGCCTATATCACCATCATTATAAAAAAGTTAACGTCGATAAATCCAACCCGCAGTATCCTACAAATCTATCAAAAATTAACATTTCTAACTTCGTCCGACTAAGACTTGGCCATACTGCAAAACAATCCTCCAATCTGCACTACTTGCAACGTAGCTCTTAATATCACACATTTATTAGAACACTGCAAATTATCTAAACACATCGAAAAATCTATTTTTCAAAATGTATCAATAATGATATACTTAAAAACCCAAGTCCTTTAAATATCGAAAATATCAATAAATTTGTCTCTTATCTAAGTTTAAACTTTTAATTGTAGCAGAATAGAGCCAATAGTCTCCGCAGCTAGGCTCTTTAATCTCATATTACCTTGTAATTTGAATTACTTGTTAATAAATGATAATAATAATAATAATAACATTTTATTTTATAGTGCACAATATATGTATGCAATTTTTGTAAGAAAACTAACAGTTTTTTACGGAAAAACTTAAAAATAAAAACTGGTTATATTATGTATACACTGATCACTAAAACAACTCTATAAGATGCGCGGCAGAATCACTTTTAACTATGTCTGATTACTGTTTTGCCTAATAACACGTCAATAGCTTCTTAACCATCAAGTGTTAACAAAAGAAAAGAGATAAAACAGAAATATTAAGGCGTTTGTGGTACTTCTTTAGATGTCCTCGTTTGGACACGGCCCCTTTTATTTTCCCGAAAATACTTAAAATTTAAAAAAGAAAAAAAAACTACGGAAACTAGTTGTCTACTTATGGATTACAGGAAAACCTATAAGGAGTCCATGATATTAAATTAACGTGGAAAATCACTCAATATTGTGCGTACCAACTTACATTTGTGGCGAGCGTTAGTTTTGCCCTCGTTTACTGCCAAACCAATTTTTGCGACGAGTTGCGAGGATTTGAAATAAATTGTTCCTCTTGTATGGAGCAGTGATTTTTGCACAATCATTTCTCATATGATGTTGAAGAAATCACTCAACAGCGCATTGCCCTGCCTGAAGCCTTTTTTGTCATCAAAACTGTCGGTAAGGTGTCCATCGATTCGGATGGAGCACCGAACATTCTCCAAAGTCAAAGGTAGACATAGCGATGTATAGCTCGTCTCTACGCCTCTGTCATCGGCTTTAAAGTCGACAAATACTTGGTGAGAGATCAGGGGGACGGAATTCTCTGCGATCTTCGTCGTTAAGAAATGGACCATTCTGCCTGACAGCGGCATATTGACTAACATCGCCGTTATGCAGTCTGCAGAAGTGTTTTTTCCATATTCAAAGCATCGACTGCAATTCTACTCCGGTGTCCGTTCGCATCCCTGCAGGCTTTCGTGCTGGCTGTATAACCTTGGGATGATCGTTTTATCTGTTGATAAAACCTTCGAACGTCACGCCTGCAGTAACACCTCCCCAAATCCTCAATCGCGCGCATCTGGTGCTCTTTCTTCTTTCTTCTGAGAAGCTTCTGATCCTCCCTTGTTCGTATCTTCAATATTTGTAAATGGATAACAATGCTTCTTATGTCATCTAAAAGTACTTAATTGTTGCTTTAATTTACGGTATCACTTACCGTACCTGTTATATTTTTAAAGGTATTTGAGTTTATTTTCTGCAGAATATTCAAACTTAGCAAATCCTTTTAGCCCTTTGCGCCGAAAATCGTTTTGATTTTTTTTTTGTGACATCTTAGACTATGCATACGTAAGTACAAAAAAATTTAAAAAAAAAATTGGAGATGAGTACTATTCGGAACTGCGACCAAATGTTATTAACCGGACTTAAATATTATTTATTTTAGATTCAACATTAAAATAAACTTAAAAATTTAATTAATATCTACAGTATATCAGACTTTCCGTAAAGATGCCAGCCGTTTTCTTCAAATAAAAAACAATGATGATAAAAGAGAAATACAAACATATAATTTTAGAAAGTATATATGTACGTATGACAAAAAAAACACGAGAGCAAAGTATGCAGGGATAAAAAGCCAGACCAGTATTCATAAGCAACGAGCTGATTTTGAACAACGTAAATATGGCAGCGCATAAGAGGTGATACATACATACATATTTCGAAGAACTGCTTAATGTACATGGAGAACAACCAGCATTGGATACAATAAGATCGAAATAAATGAAACTAAGGTTGAACTGTTAACCATCGAGGAAGCAATCCGCATATATTTTATTGAACAAAGTAATCCTTTAGTAACCGAATGGAATATCATTCAAATAACTTCTTTAATTGGCTTTATGCTTCTCTACTATCCTATGTACTAAGTATGTTAAACATTTGATAGTTTGAGACCCTATTTAATATAATTTTCTACTCTTTAGTAGTTTAATAGTATACATTAAGCGTTTAACAGAATGTAATAAGGGCACACAATAAAAATCGCAGCTCAGCGTTTACTATTTACTTACTTAGGTGGCGCTACAGTCCGTGGTGAACCAACCTCAACCAACAAGCGTCTCCAGCTTGCACGCTCTTTGGCCAGCTGTTTCCAGCGCCGCACGCCCAGTTGGTTAAGGTCCCCTTCCACCTGCGTGCGCCACCGTTGAAGCGGCCGTCCTCTGCCGCGCCTTCCTTCCGGGGTGGATTCGAAGACTCTTCGGGTCGGAGCTGTATTTTCCATGCGCTCTACATGGTCTAGCCACCTAAGACGCTGAATCCATAGACGTCGTACCAGGCCAGTGTCGCTGTACAACCCGCACAGTTCTTCGTTATATCTTCTCCTCCATGCACCGCTTGAACAAACGGGACCATAGATAGTGGGCAGAACTTTCCTCTCGAAACGACCAAGGGCATCTTCATCCGCTTTTACTAAGGTCCAAGCTTCTGCACCGTAGAGGAGGACTGAGATGATTAAGGTCTTAAATAGTGTCACCTTGGTTTTCCGAGAGAGGGCTCTACTTCTCAATTGCCTCTTGAGCCCAAAGAAACAGCGGTTGGCAGGAGTGATTCTGCGTTTTATCTCAGCGCTGGTGTTGTTGTCGCTGGTCATCAGTGAGCCAAGGTAGACGAATTCCTTGACCACTTCAAAGTTATATCCGCCCATGACGACGTTCTGGCCAATTCGTCGGTGTTGTCCGTCTCTTTTAGATGAAAGCATATATTTGGTTTTACCCTCATTAACCTTGAGACCCACCTTAGCCGCTTCTACCTCAATGCTTACAAAGGACTCATTGACTTCTCGCTGTGTCCGTCCAATCACGTTAATATCGTCGGCGTACGCAAGCAATTGCGTAGACTTGAAATAATTCGTACCTCTTGTATTGGCCAGTGACTCTTGCACGATGTTAAAAAAGTTGCATGACAGCGTGTCACCATACCTAAATCCTTTTTTAACATCAAAGGTCTCGGTTTGCTCATTACCGACCTTAAAAGAGCAACGAGAATTCTCCATTTTCATCCTGCACAGTCGGACGAGTTTGGCTGGGATGTTAAAACTAGACATAGCTTTGTACAGCTCATCTCTATACACGCTGTCATATGCAGCCTTGAAATCGACGAAGAGGTGGTGAGTGGTGAGTGTTCTCCAAGATCTGCCGTAGCGTAAATATTTGATTTATTGTTGATTTACCTGGCCTCAAACCACACTGATAAGAGCCGCAGTTATAGGGGTCTCCTTTCTCAGCTCCGCGTTTACTGGACAGTATTACGCACATGCCTAATTACACGATTATTGAACTTTACCGCGACATTTTTCCACTGAGGAGCTTCATCGGTTAGCTAATCTCGATAAAGTCTCTGACAGAATAATTAAACTCAATTATCGCTACAACATTTCCTGTCAAACATCAGACAATGATTTGATTTCTAATCTTGCTGTGTAACACTGACACACTAAATCCATTATTCCTACCTATCTATTTTTTTTTTTCTTATAAATTGCTCAGACATAATAATTTTGTCCTTCGTTTATATAAAAAGTTTATTTATTTATTTTTTTATATTTATTTATTTATTTATTTATTTATCACATTTATTTATTTATTTACTTATTTATTTATTTATATTTATTTATTTATTTATTTATTTACTTATTTATTTATTTATATTTATTTATTTATTTATTTATTTATTTATTTATTTATTTACTTATTTATTTATTTATTTTTTTTTTTTTATTTATTACATTTATTTATTTATTAATTTACTTATTTATTATATCTATTTATTTATTATTATTCTATTTATTACATAGTTATATACTTATCCGTGATCAATGTTTGTAAAGAAATCAAATCCTTGACAACTTCCACACTTCTCTCTTCCCTTTCATAAAGGTTTAGCTGTTCAATGAAGGTTTTTTTTTCTTAAATTTTTTTCCTTCAATGGTAATATTATGTTATATTTTTTTTAAATGTTTGTAGTAAATATTTCAGTAGTAAGGTTTAATCAACCGTATCTCTGTAACAACATAAAATATCGAATGTAGAAATTGTATCACTTTTTGACGAATAAATAAATCTACGAATCTACGATTATTGAACTTTGTAATGCCATTCTGCAGGAACAATATCTTATAAAACTTTTTCTTTCTTTTTACTTATTCATACTTTTTTTATTTCTTATTAAAATATTGTGTTATCCCAATTACCATTCCAAAGTAAAAAAAATTTAAATAAAATAGCTATGTATGCAAATGGGTAGGTACATATACATAAATCTGACTTCTTGTAGTTTCAAAATATGTATACGTATGTATGCATACGTACGTACATACTCGTACCCGTATATGGGATGGATTATGTAACACTTTCTACTTGTTATGACCGAATGTACTCGTTCATTCGTTCAAGTAAATAAACTAATATATTTTCCATATATGAAATTGTCTTTAGAATATGTATTGCGTAAGTATATACATATGTACATATGTAAAGTGTTGTTATTATCAGTATTGAGTTGAATACTGATATGAGCATGCTTTTCAAAACATAATTAGGGGAAAATATGCCTAGCTCGTTTATCGATTTATCTTATAAATATATTCGTATCTTCGTACAAATGCATGTATCTACATACATACAAATATGTATATATATTGGATTTGAAACGAAAATAATGGTTAATAGTAGCACCATACTTGACCCTCTAAGATACGATGTAAACATCAGTCTGTTATGATATTTCTGAAGGATTATAATTATTTCCTTGTTATTCGATAAACAATAATAACAATAATAACAATAGGTACGAAGCGCAATGAAAAAGAAAACGATATTTTTATACAAAATATGTAAACTTCAAACTAACTAAAATGAAAAATGTAATTCAAGACTGATCGTACCTATCATAAAAATGGACAAAAAAGTCAGATTGTTGCCAAATATTTACACTGACATCAAAAGAAATTCCTCACTTTGTATAAAGTTGTTAAAAAATATTGTCGGTTCTTTCTTTCTTTCTTTTGGTGGCGTTACAGCCCATGAAGGACCAGAGCCAAGCTTCTCTCAATCATCCATGTTTTGTGTGATTTGTTTTCCACATAGATGAAAGGGACCTACAGTTTAATGCCAATTCCGAACGGCGTGAGTTAAGAAGCTTTTTCATGGCAACTGTACTACGGGGGGTTTTGCCAGGAGGGACGCCGCGAAATAAACATTCTATGGCGTCGGTGTTATCGGTATCCGAACTCGCTCATCGTGCATCAGAGTCCAACACACTAACCCCTGCGTCACGGCGCCCTCGGTTTTTACGATACTCATTTATTTGTGGTTGTTTTGAAATAAAATTGTATACTTACATATGTAAATATATCCTTTTAAAGTGCATTTTTCTCTGTATTCCTTTACTTTATTATTTAACTTCACATAACGTTGCTATTGTTCATAAGTACATATAAATATAGAGCAGAAATAATTGCGCGCTATTTATTTATATAAGTTCAAACTGGACCACAGAGCATCTTCAGCGCTGGAACGACTAACGAACGTAAGCTGAAACGCTGGTTCGAAAAACTTCAAAAAAATGGAGATGACGAGGAAGGGCGTGGTCGTAAGATACTTATCGACAACTATCAATTAATGGTTCTGGTGGAGACGGTTCCACACACAACAGTAAGAGAACTGTAAGCAGAATTGGACGTTGCAACTGGAATCGGAGAAGCTCCACAAGTGGGATCTGCACGAATTCAACGAGCCCCAAATAATCGTCCTTTGAACTTGCGTTTTCGATCCTTTTGTGCAAAGAAAACTATCGATCCTGTTCGAGGACCGTCGTCGCTCAGCTCAATGGTTGGAACAAAATGAAGCACAACCATACTTCGCGAATCCGGCATTGCACCAAAAGAAGTGACTGTTTTGTGGTCTCTGGCTGGTATAATCGAACGCATGTGAATGCATGTGCCCCACTTTGGTCAACAGAAAATGACCAATTCTTCTCCAGGACAACGCTCGACCACATGTCGCAGAGTCGACCATAAAGAAGTTGAAAGAGCTGAGCTACGAAACTTTGCCCCATCCACCATACTCGCTGGACCTTTCTCCGACCGTCTCCGCTTGTTTGAGCATCTCGACAACTTCTCGCGTGAGAACAGTGCAGATGCTAGTGTGTTAAACAACACGCAGCAGGTGTGTCACTCGACACTCTGTAAGAATAAGTGTTTCACTTAATACGTTTGATATTTGAAATTGAGATACTTATTCGCTTTAAAACTATAACACGTTCTATTGTGTGTCACGAATAAAAACTCTAGACACCTTAAGTGTGTTACAGTGTCAAACTTATTTTTATTGATTATTAACACACTTTGGACCAATCAATCAAACAAAAGAGAAATTCTCCAACTATGTGCAACCTTGTCAGAAAGTAATTTGCCAGTTAGATCCACGGCGTACTACATTGGACTCTCAACCCTTTACATAGACATGTACATTTTATTTTGGTTTTCGGAAAAATTGCGTTGTCCAAAGAGAATAAGGAGTTGTATATACACACATATTTTCCGACAGCCATCTATGTATATCCAGAATAAAAGCCAGGAGAAAATGCACCGGTTAACTACATACCTATTTGTAAATAAACATTTATAAACAGTGGGCGATCGGTTGATTTCCTTTTGCATTGAATAGACAAGAAGTGCTAACAAAAAAAAGTCAAGGGATTATGACAATAAAACGAGCAAGACGAAGCAAGAGGAAGAAAAATATACAAGAAATAATTTTATTTTAATGAAAAAACATTATTTCTGTTTTTTTTTTTTTTAACAAAAATGATCGATAAGCATTTTCGGTTTTTAAAAACCTTTCAATTATCCTGCAGTTATTAGATATTATTATTATTGTTTTTACTCGAAAAAAAAAATACGTCGTATTCACTTTTTTCTACGTTCCATTTTCGACATAATTATACTGAACGCGCATAAATGTCTCGAGACTGCACTCCTTCAGACGGAAAATATATTAAATAAAGTGGCCGAATAGTTCTATAAATACTCCTAGCATACAAGACTAAACGAAGATAAGACTGTCCAACCAATTTTTACAACAAGAATATACTTTACAACACCGCTATTGAAAATTAAAAACAAGCCGTTGCGCATTGAAAAATGTTCCAATTATCTAATCATGTACGAGGAACGGCAGTTAAGTTAGTTATAACTCGGAAACTAACCTAAGCCTACTCACAATAGAATTTTGCCTTGACTTGCCGTCTGATCATTCACCCATTACTATTGGATACCGACGTAGACTACAACTGAGGAAAAACGTGCCGTACTTGATCAATCACATCGAGATCGACACCTATACTGCACCAATCAAACAAGTTTTACGCACCTAACTCGAACATTATTAGACAAAAACTTGACTTAAAGCTAAACTTAGTAAATCGACGAAAGAGGGGAAATTGATACTGAAGGAACAAAAAAAAACCGATTTAAACAAATATCTGGAGAAGGTATCAGCAGCACAAAGACCGAAGTACTCATTATCTAAACAACTAAAAAACGTAACCAAACACCAGTCACCTATGCTCAATATTGACGGAACCTTGTCCAGAACACCTGCGGACAGAGCCAAAACGCTGGCTATCTACTTCGAAAATTGTTTCACAAACACAGCTAGCAACCAAAACACTTTTACCTCTCCAATAAGTACTACCTTACTTACTTACTTAGATGGCGCTACAGTTCGGGGTGAACCAAGGCCTCAACCAACATGCCTCTCCTGCTGGCACGATCTTTGGCCAGCTGCTTACAGTGCCGCACGCCCAGATGGTTGAGGTCCCTTTCCACCTTTCGGGGTTGGAGTCGAAGACTCTTCGGGCCATAGCGGTGATGTCCATTCGCTCTACATAGCCCAGCCATCTTAGACATTGGATCCGAAAACGTCTAACTAGGCTGATGTCGCTGTACAGCCGTACAGTTCTTGGTTGGACCTTCTTTTCCACTCTCCGTTTTTTTTTCTCTTAAAAGGCCCAAGAGCCTCTTTTCGCTTTTGATAACGTCCAAGCCTCAGCGCCATAGGGGAGGACCGGGATGATTGAGGTTTTGTAGACGAATACCTTGGTTTTTCGAGAGAGGGCTCTACTCCTCAGTTGCCTCTTGAGCCCAAAGAAGCAGCGGTTGGCAAGAGTTACTCTGCGTTCTATCTCAGCGCTGGTGTCGTTGCTGCTTGTCACTATCCAGACAAGGTAGACGAAGTCCTTGAGTACTTTAGAAATATAGCCGTTCTGACAAATACGTCGATGTTGCGCGTATTTTTTGGATGACAGCATATATTTGGTCTTGACCCCACTTACCCTTAGACCCACTTTAGCCGCTTCTGCTTCAATGCTTGCGAACGCCTCATTGACGTCTCGCTTTGTCCGTCCAATAACGTTAATGTCATCGGCGTAGGCAAGTGGGGACTTGAAGTAGATCGTGCCTCTTGTATTGGCCGCAGAGTCGCGCAAATTACGGAAACGTCTTAAGCGGTGTATAAAAAAACCAACTTTTTAATTCCAACCGCATTTTATTGAGCTTACTTAGGAACCAACTTATAACATTTTCGATATCTTACTCGTAACTTTTTACAACCCATATTCTTAATTACAAAATGCTTAATATTAGTGCCCTAGAAATCGGCTGCACATTCGATGAGAAATCTCATGCTTCGTTGCAAATGTTTTTCGAACTTATTTAATTGCAAAATTGCATTGAATTAATTGCAGGTTAGTCACTAAAAGCGTGGATATGAATTCGGGGTATCATACATTACATACATATGATGACCAATTGCTTGTTCTTGAGGTTGAATGACTTCTAGGTCATTCAACGAAAGAATAGAAGTAAAAATGAATGAATCATACTGACCAATTGATAGGAATATTGGGTGGATGCTCTTCGGCCAAGTGTTGGTGCTTTGAAGTTGATGTAACCCCTCCGCCCCTTGATTGAAAACTCTCCTGGGTTTTTGCTATTACACTAATATCAACAGTTTTGTACTATCTTTGGTAGTGGATGTACAACATTACAATGATTATTAGGATTGCAATCGACGTTATCAAAATAAGGGTCAAATTAGTTTTCTTATGAAATTTAAGTTCCTTTATACTGTCCATATTTTTTATTTGCTTAATAATGATTTCTTCGAATGTCAGCTGTGTCTTAGTTTCGTTTAATCTAAAATTAACAGGTATTACAAAATGTTCTTTGAATGATTCTTCAGAGTTATAAAATGTTTTGTCATTAAGTTCTATTTCACAATTGTGGAATGATATTAAATAATTTCTATCATCACACTTACCTGTGATTAATGTATTTATACTATTCTTCAAAAATATAAGACCTGACATTAATTCCATTATTTTCGTTTCGTTATTTTTTCTTTTATTACAATTATTTTGATAGATACAAAGTTTCGTTTCTTTTAGGCTGTTCATGTTGGGATTATTTCCGTAATCGTATATGGTTTTATTAATTTCAATAATTTCTTGGCTTTCAAAGACAAGTTTCTCTGAATGTATGTTTGCGACGGGGAAAAGTAAAGCCCTTTTTGCTGACATTATGTTTTTGGGTACTTGTATTACAAAAATTATCTTATCGTCTTTATATTCAGCTGTGCTTAACTTAATATTTTGCAGTTTATATAAATCAATATTGTACCTAACAATTTTTTCGTTTGTTAAAATAACGCTACTCATAATATTTAGCCTAGCTGAAGCTATGTTGTTTTGTATAGTGTGTTCTACATTATCTCCTAAGATCTTTAGTTTTAGAAGTATTTCTAAATATACAGGTGTTTGTTAAGTTCTGCATTGCTACCTTTCACATTGTTAATGATACTTAAAATGTCCTTTCTGTCTATTTCAATTGAGTTTTTTTATTGGGGTAAAGGTTATGTTATATATAAGCTTCTTAGAAGAAAGAAGAAAGAGCACGAGAAGCACGCGATTGAGGATTTGGAGAGGTGTTACTGCAGGCGTGACGTTCGAAAGTTTTATCAACAGATAAAGCGAACATGCCAAGGTTATAAAGCCAGAACGGAGGCCTGCAGGGATGAGAACGGACACCTAGTAGTAGAACCGCAGTCGATGCTGAGAATATGGAAAAACCACTTCTGCAGACTGTATAACCGCGATGTTAGTCAAAATACCGCTGTCAGGCAGAATCATCCATTTCTAATCGACGGAGACCGCAGAGAATTCTGTCCCCCTGACCTCGACGAAATTAAGATTGCCATTTCGAAGCTCAAGTCGAATAAAGCTGCTGGCGCAGACGGACTGTCTGCTGAGCTCTTCAAGGCAGCTGGGGATGACCTGGTTGGGAGCATGCACCAGCTCATCCGTAAGATATGGTTAGAGGAAAGCATGCCCGAGGAATGGAGTCTCAGCATCGTATGCCCGATCCACAAGAATGGAGACCCCTCTGATTGCGCCAACTATAGATGAATAAGTCTCCTTAACATCGCCTACAAAATCTTCTCTGCCGTTTTGTGTGAACGCCTGAAGCCTTTTGGAAATAAGCTGATAGGTCATTATCAGGCCAGGGAAGTCCACCATCGACCAAATCTTCACACTACGGCAGATACTGGAGAAAACCAATGAATTTTAAGTCGACACTCACCACCTATTTGTCGACTTCAAAGCCGCATACGACAGCGTAATTAGAGACGAGCTATACAACGCTATGTCTACCTTTGACATACCTGCTAAGCTCGTCAGACTATGCAGGATGACTTTGGAGAATGCTCGCTGCTCCATCCGAATCGGTGAACACCTTACCGATAGTTTTGATGTCAAAAAAGGATTTAGGCAGGGCGATGCGCTGTCGTGTGATTTCTTCAACATCATATTGGAAATGATTGTGCAAAAATCACTGGCCAATACAAGAGGCACAACTTGACTTGAAGCGGTGCAGTCGCTCGCATAAACGTTATTATTGTAACCTCAATTCTTGTGTTTCTTTGTTCAGAGCCCGTGGTCGGCTCTTAGTTAAATTTTTTTGAAACTTATAAATAAAGAGGTTTTGGCCGGCGCCCGAGCAGGGACCGCCCGCGTCGTGAGCTGTAAAAGAAAAATAATATAACGAAAACCCGAAAACTCCGATACCGAAGGATGCGTTATATCCTCTGAGTGGGAAAAATAAGTAATAAATTAAGTTGCCAGTGAGAAGATAACTATTGTGAATAAAACACCAGTGAACAGTGGTCTCAAAAAGTGAGAATAAAAATGCATTGTGAGGACAACCCCTGTGAATGTGCACTAGCAAAAAGAAACAATTAAAAAACCGGCCAAGTGCGAGTCGGACTCGCGCACGAAGGGTTCCGTACCATCTGTATATATAAATATGAAAGAGACTATGTATGTAACCTCATAGCCATCACATTAAATCACATTTTTTGTACGGCAGATCTTGGTTGCAGGTGGGTTATAGGCATATTACTTTTATAATCAGAAATCTCAACGCTGAGATAGTTGATCATCAAAGTGTCAATTGAATTCAAATCAATTATCTTACTTGACAGCAACGATGTGAAAAGGTGAATAACATTAATGGGAAATATGGGAAAAAGGCTTGCAGCTAGGATTAATTCATCAAAGACACAAAAGAGATCAAAACTGGGAAGTTTGCTACTGGTTGTGGGATATTGTCGACTAACCTTAGTTCAGTATGGAGACCAAGGGGTTTTTTTGAATGAAAATCATGTGTGTTGTATGGGAGCCCCCCTTAACCATTTAACAGTCGGATTTTTGAGAAAGAAGAGCCCCCCTTAACCACTTAACAGTCGGATTTTTGAGAAAGAAGGGGTAGAAAAATTGTCGCTTTTTTTTTTTTTTTTTTGTTCAATGATTGGCCAGAACTTATTTAGCTTGGGATTTGGGTCCCTTTCGGGACTATACGTTGAATTGTCATTGAAATGTATACAACGCTTCAATAAGGCAAAACGTCTGTATGACATAATTTTTAATTTTTGCGAAAAATGCGGTTTCAATCATATCTTTTTTAGACCAGTACCATTCGATTATATGCGATCTGTAAAGGACTAAATACCCCTTATCTACTTATTGGTGGCATTGCCCATATGTCTCAAATCCGCAGCATTATATTACACACATATAATATATATATATATATATATATATATATATATATATATATATATATATATATATATATATATATATATATATATATATATACATATATATATATATATAAATATATCATATAACTGTTTTTCCCGCTATTGGGAACACGCGACGAAATACTCGGGCAAATCACCACCAACAAGTTAAAACTAAACTTGCCTGAACGAAACTCGGGTTCGTCAGTGTACGGGAAAATGTCATACCCGAGTGCTGTTGTTTTTAGTATTTGTCGTAGTAGCGGCAACAGAAATACATCATCTGTGAAAACTGTATGTACGGTTCATGAGATATAGCCTGGTGACAGACGGACGGACGGACGGACAGCGAAGTCTTAGTAATAGGGTTCCGTTTTACCTTTGGGTACGGAACCCTAAAAAGAAGAAAAACCTATAATAATTAAAGTAAGGTTAACTGTGAGTGAACATAAGAAAAAGGTGGCCCTAACTATATATATATATATTAATTGAGATAAAGATAAGTGAAAGTAAAAGAAGAGCAAAACGGCGAAGCTGACCGCTACAGAGCAACACCATCATCAGACGGAACATCATCATGAGACACAAACGATGCGAGGCTGGTCCATCTTTTCAGGATTGTTGTAAGATTAACTAAGATAGTTAAGCTATAATACTTTTTTATTTTTCACATATCGTCCGAATAGGATAGAATACATTTATGCTCAGGGGTAGTCTCCCGCGAAAAAAGGAGTCGGTCCGCTTTTAAAAGAATAAAATAAAATGACCGGTGGTGTTGATCTTCGTACCTTAGTAGATCGCTTGCAATTATAAACGCTTGCGATTAAAACGGAAAAATACGAACCTTCCAATCCGAAGCGACTACTCCAAAAATTAAAGACCGACAGGGTCCCCGCTTTAGGAAGACAATTCAACAATGGGTGTAGCTCTGAACAGCGTCAGAATACATCTTGGAGATCAGACCGACAGTATCCGCCTCCAAGGCCAACTGCTCCCAAACCTCCCATCAAAATGGAAATAGACAGGTCCGAACAATCCAAGTATGTCAATTATATGAAGCGGCCTGCTAATCCATTTAAGAGAGAAATCTCTTCAGACAATTACCCTATTACCCTCGAAAACAACAACGATGCTTTAACATGGTGACAGCCCCCACTCCAGCTTCAGAAGAAACCGAGCCCAATGTTACATCAGCAGCGGAAAATTTTATGACAGCTGCCTCGTTTCCAGCGTACCACACACAATTCCTGGCAAGTAGCGTTTTTTTTTTTTTTTTTTTAGAGACTCGCGCAGGTTCAAGAGTTTTTATATTCTCTTATGATGTGTTGACACACACAACCTGAACGGATGCAGTGGTTGGGGTCGTTGATGTTCGTTCACTACTCTCAGGGGTGGTTGTCCTAGACCTAGATGGGACGTGAGCCGACCAAATTCCGCGTTGGTTATAGTCCGTAGTAATTCATTCAAGCACTTTGGTATTGCATACGCAGAGGATGAATTTCGGTTGACCATATACTGTGAGTGTTATGCCTGCAGCAGTACGTCTGGTCACTTTACATTCACAACTGCGTTGCATACTTTTTGTCCGTATAGGAATTACTTTTTCTTGGGTATTTTGTTACTTCAGAAGGCATCCTTCCCGATCCCAAAAAAAGTTAAAGCTATCGAGGCAATCCTTCCTCCGTCGACTCTCAAAGAACTGAAAAGTTGCTTAGGGTTCACGTCCTGTTGTCGGAGGTTTATCAAGGACTACGCTAAGATAGCAAAACCATTGACGAACATGACCCGTGGGGACCTTGCGCAAGTAAGTGCCCACCAATCAAAAAATGTGCAAGTAACACTGGATAGCGAGGCACCTTAGGCATTTACTGACTTGAAGGAATTGCTCACTTCAGCCGAAGTACTTGCATTTTCAGACTTCGAGAAACCCTTCAACCTAACTACAGACGCCTCCGATTACGCCATAGGTGCTGTTCTTTCTCAGGGTGAGCCTGGCAAGGGACCGACCGATCGCATACATTTCTCGCTCACTAAATCAAACAGAGGATAACTATGTGACGAACGAAAAGGAGCTCCGTGCCATCGTGTGGGTACTTGAGAACCTGCGGAATATTTACCGATCACCAGGCTCTCGTCATTCTGCTGATTCACGGACGGAAACCGTTACCGCAAGCCAAGGCCAAGCGTCTGCTTCGATTTCAGATACGTGTACCGCCGAAGAAGGATTGCGCGAAGTTTCCATCGATGATGAAGAATTCCGGCTCATAGTGCTGAACAAGATTTCACAGACCTAATACCACACGTCGAAGCACCAATCAATGTGTTTCGAAACCAGATGATTATCAGGATTGGATGGATCTTTGTGCACATGAGGAACCGCATCCCGGTTGCCATCTTCATTACATCTCGTCCCCAGCTCTAATCGCTGACAAACTTAGTGAGCTCTTAAAGGAATATTTATACTCGAACGTGGTAAATGGAATTAAAATTCCGGAAAATCACCTGAGCTTGCTTCAAGCCGTGTACCTCGAAGACTTCAGGAAATACAAGGTAAGAGTGTCACAAAAAGTAGCTGAGAACGAAGCTAATGAAGAGCGCAAGGCAGTAATCATTGAGAAGGAACATCGCAGAGCTCATAGAGGACCAAGAGAGAACAAGGAGCAAATCCTCGAAAAGTTCTATTTTCCGCAAATGATGTCTAGGGTAAGAGCCTTCGTGGCCTCATGCGATATTTGCAATGCTAATAAGTACGACAGACATCCGGCGACACCAGAACTACAGTCGACGCCTATTCCTAAGTATCCATGCCAAATCGTCCACATGGATATAATGGAACTTCAGAATGAAAAATTCTTGACTGTTATGGATATGCTCTCCAAGTTCTGCAAATTCTTCCACTTAAAGGACAAGTCCGCCATCTACCTAAGGTCCCAACTTATAAGGGTTCTGCATTACTTCACGGTTCCACAAATCCTTGTCACGGACAACGAAAGGAGTTTCCTTAGTCCTATCGTGATAAATTTGATTAAAAACCTAGGAGTAAGGCTATGCCTTACACCATCGCAGAAAAGTGAGGTGAATGGCCAAATAGAGAGAATCCATTCCACAATATTAGAAATCTACAGGTGTCTCCGGGCAGTGAGTTCTGAATTGAGCGTTAAAGAACTAGTATATGTTGCTGTAGATAGGTATAACAACACCATCCGTTCTGTTATTAAGCGGAAACCGGTTGACATATTCTTTAATAGGTCGCAAAGAATAAATTATCAAAATCTTTTGAACATTCGTTCCAAAATCAACCGGGATTTGAGGAGCGTAACTAAAAGCAACATTGAAGCTAGAAATGCTAGGCAGAATTTGAAGAGGAAGGTGCCAAGAAAATACTGTGTGGGCGATGTTATATATGCAGCCGTGAGGGGAATAAAAGGAAAGAATAACCCTTTGTATAGGAAAGAAATTGTAGCAAAAGATAATCGCGTCACTATTCTGACAGCAAGTGGTAAGAGGATCCACAAGGCAAATATTAAAAGTTTAAGAATGAAATTAAAAAAAAAAAAAATGTGTATCCTATGCCATACTGTATGATAATTTAGTTTTAAGCGAACAAAAAAAAAACACTTATTTGTTTTAAGAGAAAAGAAATAAAAGCAAACAATTTGTAATGTAAAGCAGGATTCAAATGAGAAATAATAAAATTTCTAATGAAATTACAGATTATTTCTGTTGAATCCTGCGCAGACCCTTCACATTTTCGCATACCAGCCCCCAATCGTAACCATTCGAGAAGCGAATGCGTGGGTTACAAATGGGTACTTTAAATTAGTCCACGTTATCAGTCTCGGCAAATACAGCACCCTTCTCCATAATGCTAAACAATTGACGCAAAAGTTTGTAAAAGATGAAGGGACACGACTTGTACTAGTCAGATGTATGTATGTATGTATGTTGGCGTTACAGTCCATGAAGGACGTTAGCCGAGCTTCTCTCTCAATCACCCATGTTGTGTGTGGTTTCATTTTCCCATAGGTGAAAGGGACCTACAGTTTATTGCCGGTTCCGAACAGCGAATTTCGAGAAGGTTTTCATGATAATTTCACTACAGGGGGTTTTGTCAGAGCCCCGCTGAGGAAAAACACCGTGAAAAACACGTTCGATGACATGGCTGTATCGGGATTCGATCCCGTGTCATCGGCGTCAGAGACCAACACACTACCCACTGCGCCACGGTGCTCTCAGATAGTCAGATAGAAGACCTTATTAGCGAACTTAGAGACTCGAGAATCAGACGGACTAGGTCGATAAATTCGATTGGGACCGCTTGGAAGTGGTTGGCCGGTTCTCCTGACGCAACTAACTGGAATAACTTATTGGACGTACAAACGGGCATTATACAGAGCAATAACGAACAGTACAGGATGAACAAGAAACTGTTTGACAAAACACAGGAAATAACGAACGGACGCAATAGGATACTAGACTATTACAACAACGCTGTACGAAAAGCAGAAACAGACAAACTGAGACAAGACCTGCTAAGCAAAATGTATATACTGAAGAAAGAGATAAATGATAATCCCCAAGGTGGATCCAAAGGTCTATCACTTAATAACCGCCTACGCTACGATTCAGAAAGAAAGACAAATCGACCTAAACTACCGAAGGCTTCTCATAAGTCATGACATTATATATGGACTGACCAAAGACTGCCTAACCATATGCAATGCCTCAGTATGTAAAGAGGACACTCTGGATAAGATATCCGAAGACTCATGCATATCTAAAATCCTTGGAGGTGGTAATGCACATTGCGACTACCGCATGAATACCCGAGAGGTAATCGAGCTTGTTGGGGATAATACAGTTTTTATTACTAACTTTAATGGAACTATCTTAAACCAAAATTCTTCCATCCATTTAGAAGGCAGTTATTTAATCCAACTGGACAATGAAGAGGTGAGCATAAGGAATAGAACTTACCGGAGCCGGGTAACGACCATTGGATGAAGGATTGTGTAATAGTCTTGAATCAATGGGGGTGGCCGTGGTGAAGTAGTTAACATCATCGACCGCCGATCGGAAGGTCTATATTTCAAATTCGCTTCATAGACAAGAAAAAGTAATTCCTATACGGACAAAAAGTATGCAACGCAGCTGTGAATCGAAAGCGACCAGACGTACTGCTGCAGGCATAACACTCACAGTATATACTTACTTACTTACTTAGGTGGCGCTACAGTCCGTGGTGAACCTGGGCCTCAACCAACAAGCGTCTCCAGCCGGCACGGTCTTTGGCCAGCTGTTTCCAGTGCCACACGCCCAGTTGGTTGAGGTCCCTTTCCACCTGCGTGCACCACCGCTTAGGCGGCCGTCCTCTGCCGCGCCTTCTTTCCGGAGTGGATTCGAAGACTTTTCGGGTCGGAGCTGTATCTTCCATGCGCTCTAGATGGCTTAGCCACCTTAGACGCTGTATCCGTAGACGTCGTACCAGGCCGATGTCGCTGTACAACCCGTAGAGTTCTTCGTTATATCTTCTCCTCCATACACCGTTTGAACAAACGGGACCGTAGATAGTGCGCAGAATTTTCCTCTCGAAACGACCAAGGGCATCTTCATCCGCTTTTGTTAAGGTCCAAGCCTCTGCCCCGTAAAGGAGGACTGGGATGATCAAGGTCTTATATAGTGTCACCTTGGTTTTCCGAGAGAGGGCTCTACTTCTCAATTGCCTCTTGAGCCCAAAGAAACAGCGGTTGGCAAGAGTGATTCTGCGTTTTATCTCAGCGCTGGTGTTGTTGTCGCTGGTAATCAGTGAGCCAAGGTAGACGAATTCCTTGACCACTCAAAGTTATATCCGCCCATGGTGACGTTCTGGCCAATACGTCGGTGTTGTCCGTCTCTTTTAGATGAGAGCAGATATTTGGTTTTGGTTGCACAATCTTTTCAAGCACGATGTTGAAAAAGTTGCACGACAGCGCGTCGCCCTGCCTAAATCCTTTTTTAACATCAAAGGTCTCGGTTTGCTCATTCCCGACCTTAATGGAGCAGCGAGAATTCTCCATTGTCATCCTGCAAGGTCGGACGAGTTTGGCAGGGATGTTCAAACTAGACATGGCTTTGTACAGCTCGTCTCTATATACGCTGTCATACGCGGCCTTGAAATCAACGAAGAGGTGGTGGGTGTCGATTTGGTATTCCTGGGTCTTCTCCAAGATCTGCCGTAGCGTAAATATTTGGTCTATTGTGGATTTACCTGGCCTGAAACCACACTGATAAGAGCCGATCAGGTTATCCACAAACGGTTTCAGGCGTTCACACAATACGGCAGAGAAGATCTTATATGCGATGTTAAGGAGACTTATTCCCCTATAGTTGGCACAGTTATAGGGGTCTCCTTTCTTATGGACCGGGCAAACGATGCTGAGATTCCATTCGTCGGGCATGCTTTCCTCCGACCATACCTTGCAGATGAGATGGTGCATGCACCTCACCAGCTCATCTCCAGCCGCCTTAAAAAGCTCAGCAGACAGGCCGTCTGCGTCAGCGGCTTTATTAGACTTAAGTCTTGATATCGCTATTTTGACTTCGTCTTGGTCGGGTGGACCGAATTCTGTTACTTCGTAGTCCATTGCGAATGGCTCGTTCTGCCTGACAGCGGTGTCTTCTCTATCATCGCCGTTATACAGTCTGCAGAAGTGGTCTTTCCAAATCCTCAGCATCGACTGCGACTCTACTACCAGTTCTCCATTTTCATCCCTGCAGGCCGCCACTCTGGCTTTGTAGCCATGGCATGTTCGTTTTACCTTGTTGTGAAATTTACGGGCGTCATTCCTGCGGAAGCATCTCTCCATCTCCTCGATCTCACGCTTTCCGTGCTCCCTCTTCTTTCTTCTGAAAAGCGTGTGTTCCTCTCTTCTCTTCTGCTCATAGATTTCGCGAGCAGCTCTCGTCCGTCGTTGCAGCACGGCCTTAAATGTCTCTTGTTTTGCAGCATGGGCTTGTTCGCATTGTTCATCGAACCAGGGGTTTCTAGGTGGTGGCTGCTTGAAACCCAGCACCTCTGAGGCAGCATCCTGACGGCGCTCTGGCAATGAGCCCATTCCTGCTCTATTGTTTGTGCTGCTCTGGGCGGATTTTGAGAGAGCTTTGAGGAGACACGATCGGCAAAGATTCTGGCAGTCTCTTGCGATTGTAGCTTTCCAACGTCAAACTTACGTTGTCCTACTCGACTCCTAAGCATTCTTGATATCCTCATTCGTACCTTGGCTACAACAAGGTAGTGGTCCGAGTCGATGTTGGCCCCTCGGAAGGTTCGTACGTCGAGAATACAGGAGGAGTGTCTGGCGTCGATCGCAATATGATCAATCTGGTTGGTGGTCGATTGATCACAAGACCGCCAGGTACCCTTGTGGATGTTGAGATGGGGGAATCGCGTGCTTGCTACAAGGAGGTTGCGCCCCGCTAGGAAATCGATTAGCCTTAATCCGTTGTCGGATGTGGTGTTATGGAGGTTATGCTTTCCTATGATCGACTCAAATATGTCCTCCTTGCCCAGTTTTGCATTAAAATCTCCTAGGACTATTTTTGTGTCGTAGCTGGGACATTGGGCATATGTTCTGTCTAGGAGATCGTAGAATTCTTCTTTGAGTCGATCGACCTTTTCTTCCGTTGGGGCGTGAGCGCATATTAAGCTAATGTTTCCAAATTTAGCTTTGATGCGGATTGTTATGAGGCGTTCGCTTACACCTCGGAGGCTTAAGACTTTTTGTCGGAGTCTTCCTCTAATAACGAATCCGCACCCGAATAGGCGCTGTTTGTTCTCCTTGTAGCAGTTCCCGTAGTAGATGTCGCAGTTTTTCATCCGTTTTTTGCCTGGTCCATCCCATCGCACTTCTTGGAGTGCGGTTATATCTGCTTTATAGCAGTTGAGGGTTTGCTCCAATTGATCGCCTGCACCCGGTCTGTTAAGGGACCTCACATTCCAGGTGCAGACTCTCAAGTCCGTTAGTCGTTTGCAGGGGTCGTCAGCTTTGTATCCGTCCATATCCGAGGCTTGTTGTCGTTTCGGAACAAGTGGGTTTTTACGTGATAGGGATGTTACCCCTTAGCACAACCCCCAACCTGGAGGGCCAGGTTCCTCTTTCCCCAGGAACAAGGGTTGGGTCGCTGCACACATTGGTTCACTACCTGGCGGGTGCCAGGGTAGCTATCCAGGGGGGCCACGCGGAGGCTGTGTGTCAACTTGGATTGAACAGGGACAGAGATCGAAGCTGGCGTTTGCCATGTTAAACGCGATCAACTTCTTTGCTCTGTTTGCTCGCTCCCTCCCTCCCACTCACAGTATATGGTCAACTGAAATTCATCCTCTGCGTATGCAATATTAAAAAAAGTGCTCAAATTAATTATTACGGACTATAACCAAATCGGAATTTGGTAGGCTCTCGTACTATCTAGGACAACCACCCCTGAGAGTAGTGAACGAACATCAACGACCCAAACCACTGCACTCCGTTCAGGTTGTGTGTGTAACAACACATCATAAGAGAATATAAAAACCCTTGAACTTGCGCGAGTCTCTCAAAACAAAAAAAAAAAAATTGTACGTCTTCTAGTCTCACTGCCGTAAAACCGTCATTGTTGTCTATCTTCTCGATTGACATAATTCCTGTTACTGGAGACGTCAGTACCAACATCGTTTGGGTAATATTAAGCTTCGGTTTCAATGGTTTCCTGTCATACTTTGCTATTGGATAAGTTCTTTTAAATTTTTGAAATAGATTATCTTCTTTAAGCCTTCGTAGTTTTCATTTATATCTCCGTGCCCTGTTTCAGTCTGGTGATATTTCGCTATAACCCTAAAAGCTTCTTCCTCCGTCCGTATATCTTTAGCGTAATAGGTACACTCATAAAAGGTTATGCTTTTGTTGAATAGTTCTATTAATTTCTGCTGAACCTTATTATAGTCGTGTTCTGATATTTCTGAATAAATACCTACTTTACCTGCTTTTAAGAATCAGCGGATAATATCGGTCATAGCAATGTTATTACAGCTAATACATACATATTTTACGTTTTCTATCGATAACCTCGATTTCTTTAGTTTTTTTATTACTTAGTATTATTTGGGTAAAAAAACGATTTACGACCGTATCTAATATGGGGAAGTGGTCATTCTGCTCTTCTTCCTGGGAATGTATAGTAACGTTTGTGCTTAAATTATAAGCACTGGCTACAGTCGATGTCTGTAGCCAAACAGTAGCGTCTCTCTGTAGCTCCGTAGAAATTAGCTAAGTTAATAGTAATTATACGCGGTAAATTGAAAAACAAGTTCAAATAACAAAACATGACGTAAACGCTTTAATAATTGTATTTATTTCCCTGAAGTAAAGTGTCCATAAACAATACAAAAAAGACAAAATAGAGTGTATCATTAAATAATTTTAACAATAAGTGTCAGTTACGGTTTAAAATTCTTGACAGTCAACAATCATGTCAAATTCAAGTGAGCAAATGAGAAAATTGAGGTCATCTGAGAAAACAGTGAGTACTCTCGGTTCTGTATCCCCTGCTACCTCAATCGCCGCTAAAACAACCTCCCCTGCTGCCACGAATACCTTCAAACTTTGGGAGAAAATTGATGCACGCTTGGAGGCGCTCCATGTAAAGTTCAATGAGTCCTTCTTTGAGTTGAGAGGCGAAATTAATAATATGTACCAAAACCTTCCAGAGCGAGTGTCTACATTAGAGAAGGACTTCGCGAACAAGGTAGCTGCACTGGAGAAAGAGATGAGTGACAGATATAGTTCTATCAATCACTCTGTTTTTAATTGCAAAAACAGACCTGGAATGATTGAAAATCAATTCCATCGTATTGATGCTATCGAAAGTGACGTGTCCTTAATAAAAACTAAAATCCTGGATAACGACACTACTCAACTGAAGCAACACATAGATGCTCTTGTCCGAAAAAACATTGCTGGCGACATAGTTCTTCATGGAGTGCCACATAAAAATAACGAAGACCTACACGACATCTTTACTAAGTACTGCAACACTATAAAAACAAATGTGGTAAAGCCAAACTTTACTTTTCGTACGAAGACAGCGCGCAATACAGCAGATGGTGCCATCACTGTTAAACTTCCCCATGAACAGTGCAAAATTAATATCCTCAAGTCAACAGCTGTTTATTATAAACAAAACTCCAGACTGGTGTCTCTTTCGGATCTTGGTTTTGACAGTTCTAAGTTTGTACGAATGTATGAGAGCTTAAGGAAGCACAATCATGCTCTTTTCCGACGAGCAAATGCTCTCCGACGAAGTAAACACCTACACTCAGTGCTTACAAGAAATGGGAGAGTTTTTGTCAGGCAATCTCTCTCACAAAAACCGATCCCCGTCGTGCATGCCAACTCGTTGGATCAACTGTGTAATAATGCAGCAGATGTCATGTCACCCGTAGCCGCTGATGCTAGAGATGCTGTTGCTGTTTGATGTTTTGCTGTTTTCTACTGCCGCAGTCACTTACTAGATCTCCATTTCACTTTGTATATTTCGTTATATTCTCAATAATACTAAATGTTAATATTTCTCTAATACCTTTTATATTTAATTTAAAAAAGTTCTAGGAGAATATTTTAGCTAAATTTCTGCACGCCTATTAATGAAATTAATTACTAATAATGATTTTCGTTTACTTGATTATATGTACTTTTCCTTGTTTTCAATTTTTATTTAATACTTTATATAATTTCTCTGTTACTTTTTATTTGAATATGGTACTGTTTCAGCTTTCGGTTTTCGGTAAGTACATGCAATATACTTCTTTTCTATATGTATTTAAACCATCCAGATAGTATTAGGACCGTTCTCAATGCAATGTGTAGTGTAAAACAAGGGCTAAATATCTGCCATGTTAAGCCCCGGAAGTCTCTCGTCCAAATATACAGTGTTGTTTCAAATGTTTAGTTGCTCTAAAGTAGATGTCTTGATGGTATTAGAATCGTGGCTTTCGTGCAGTAAATTATCTCAAAGCGTTCATTTACCTGGTTTCAATTTGTTCAGAAATGATCGAATTGAGAGAATTGGTGGAGGTGTATGTATGTATATTAGAAATGCTATTAAATCCAAATGTATATACTCGTCTCATAAGTCCATAATTCAGTTTCTCTGTGTTGAAATCAATAGTGTCAATTAAAAATACCTCTTAGTTGTAATATATTCCCCTCCCAGGTATTTCAAGGTTGAAAATTTAATCGAACTTGAAGACAAATTAATTGATTTAAGTTCAAAATACAACAATATTTTGATTGGCTGTGATCTAAATGTTAATTACTTTGAGTGCAATAGAACAACTAGTCAGTTTCAATACTTCTGTGATAAAATAGGACTCTCGCTAGTAAACGATTGTTACCCTACATGCTTCCAGTCCCTTACTAACCCTTCACTAATCGACATGTTCTTAACTAACAACATATCTAACATTTTATGTATCGATCAAGTGAAGCCTACTAGCGAATTCATTCATGATATATTGTTTTGTTCTGTGAAATTTAATGTTGACTATGCGAATTGTGTTAATACATATAGTTACAGATCTTTTAAAAATTTAAACCTTAATGAAGTCTTAGCAGCCTTCTATAGTCTCAGCTGGTCTCAAGTATATCTTTCGTCGGATGTTAACAATAAAGTAAAGATTTTTAATAGTTCTTTGCAGTTTCTGTACGATTCGTTTGTCCCTGTTAAAACAAAAAGATTGAAGTCTTCTCACTGTCCCTGGTACTCTGAACCGATTAAGAATCGTATACAGGAAAGGGAGTTACTGTTCAGACGTTATAAGAGAAACCCAACACAATTGAATAAAAGACAATATAGTGTGGCTCGAAACAAAGTTAACATGCTTATTCGAAAGTCAAAACTCTCATATTTTTCTACCAAACTCGATCCTAATTTGACATCTAAGGAACTATGGAAAAATTTAAAGGAACTAGGTGTGGTATCGAACAAAAAATCCCGCAGTTGCTCTCTATGTCCCAATGTTATTAAGAATTTCTTTAAGCCACCCGATGCAAGTGCTACGAATGCATCCAATATTTCTAATATAACATCCAATGTTTCTAATGCCTTTACCATTGAATGTGATACCGAAGTAGAAGTTATTAAAGCAATCCTCTCAGTAAAATCGAACGCAACTGGTCCAGACGGATGCAGCCCAAGATTCACAAAACTTCTTCTTCCTCATTTGCTCCCATATATAACCCATATCTTTAATTTTTGTATATATTCATGTCAATTTTCCGATCAATGGAAAATGGCGAACATAATGCCGATACCAAAGAACAGTCGTCCTGAAAACCCTTCTGATTTCAGACCAATCAGTATGCTCTGTTTTCTGGCGAAAGCATTGGAAAAAATTCTTGCTACACAAATACAAAAACATCTTAGCGTAAATAATTTGTTGTCGATCTGGCAGTCGGGATTTCGATCAAAACACAGTTGTGAATCTGCGGTTATGAAGGTAACAAGCGATCTCAGATTCTCATTGGATGGCGATAACATAGGAATATTAGTATTGCTTGATTTCTCGAAAGCTTTTGACTATATTGAACACTCGATACTTCTTATGAAGTTAAAACAATATTTCAGTTTTTCCTCCTCTTCGATAAGGTTACTCCAAACTTACCTACGCGATCGTACTCAAACTGTAGTTACTGAACTTGGTATGTCAACTCCTTATCCCACTAATATAGGGGTCCCCCAGAGCTCTGTTTTGGGACCACTTTTATTCTCAATTTATAATAACGATCTCCCACAAGTCTTAATATACATCTCACCCCCAATCGGATTGAGTGAAGACTGTATAAGGAGAATCAATGAGGATCTTTTCAGTATCGAATTGTGGTCAGAATAAACTCAATAAACTCAAGCTCAATCCATCTAAGTCCACATACCTTTCCACCAATAATGCTAGATGGTGAATTAATACCTGTTGCAATTAATGTGAAATATTTTGGGTACCAAATAAATTCGTCATTAACCTGTTGTAATGCTATAACTGACACCATTAAAAAAATTTATACTAGCTTGCGATACTTACGACAGTCCGCTCACGTGTTAAGTGTATCGATAAAACTACGTCTCTTTAAAAGTGTAATCATGCCGTTCTTTACCTATAATTGCTCTGTCTACCCTCATCTTGACTTTGAATGTAAAAGAAGATTAAATGTTGCTTTTAATGACTGTGTTCGTTTTATCTACAATGTTCCCAGGTACTGTAGTGTGTCCCATCTTAACACTGGAGTCTTACGTCTGAAACTGGACGTATTTCTAAACTTCTAATTTCTAAACTAAAATTATTCGTCGCATGTGCCCTGAGTACCTTTACGACATGCTTACCGACATGCTAATTTTACCGCGATTCACACATTGCATTGGAGAACGGTCTTTCCTGGTATCTGCAATTCGCCTTTGGAACCGCCTCCCGCACGAATTGCAGACAATACAAACATTCGCCGAATTCCGAAGAAAACTTTTTATCTTCCTCTCTGAAAACAGTACCATAAATTAGAAATTAGAGTTATAACTACAATATCAATACCTTTTTCTTTTCTATTCAATTGTATGCCATTTTAGATCTAAACTTTAAATTATTAGTCCTTTTGGTTCGTATTTTATTTTATTTTTTAATTTGAACTAAAATTCTGTAACACAACTTCTTTTTGTTTTCAAAAGACCGAGGCATCTTGTAGCAATTTGTAAAACCTAAATAGATGCAAATTGTTAAATCGTCAAAATTATCATCTTCTTGAGAAGAAGAATCTATTATGTTAATTTCTCCTGTTTCGGAGTTAATTCTGCTCAGGAAGTCTGCCACGTTGTTTTCTTTACCCTTAATGTATTCGATTTTAGATTCGTATTCTCCTAATTTGAGAAGCCAACGCCGTAATCTGGGGTTATTACCGTTGCTTTTGTTTTCGTCAAGAGGTCAAATTGTCTGCCGTATACGTATGGTCTAAAATAATTGACGGCCATATAATCGCTAGTAGTTCTTTTTCGGTTGTTGAGTATTTTTTTTTATGATCGTTTAAGGTCCTGCTAGCATAACTGACAGGTTGACCGTTCTGAGTGAGTACTGCTCCGATGGCTAGATCGCTTGCATCTGTAGCTAGTTGGAATCTCTTGCTAAAGTCGGGGTACTTTAGAATTGATGTGTCGATAAGCAACTTCTTCAATTTCTCAAACGCCTCAATATATTATTGATCTTTTTTGTTAATTCTTGTGTTCTTTTTAAAATATTTTGTCTTGCGCTACCTTTGCATAATCCTTACCAAACTTTCTGTAGTAGCCTGTTAGTCCTAGAAAGGATTTTATCTGCTTGGCGGTTTCGGGTAACTTAAGTTTTTGAATATTCTTAATTTTATCTGCGTTTGGTTTTACTCCCTCTTTTGTGAGTATATGGCCCAAATATTCCGTAGTTCTTGTCAAAAAATTGCATTTGTCTATCTGGATTTTAAGATTGTATTTTTTCAATCTATCGAAGACCTTTTGAACGCTATTTTTATGTTCGTCTATGTTTGTGCTGAATATCAGTATATCGTCCAAATATACAACGCATATTTGTTTGATAAGTTCCCTAAGAACTTATCGTGAACTCATAATGGCCTAATAGTGTTGAAAATGCCGTTTTCCTTGTGTCCCCTCCTTAATCATGATTTGGTGGAATCCCTTAGCAAGGTCTAGCGTTGTAAATTACTGAGCCCTGCCGAGTTTCTCTAGTATGTTTTCGATATTAGGTATGGGGAATTTGTTACTGTTGTTTCATTCAAAGCTCTATAATCTATGTATTTCTAAGTTGACAGTTGCCTGTCAACAGATTGTTTGTTTGTAAATACGGTGAGCTTCCAGCTCATGAGATCATCTTCATTAAATTCTGCTGGCAAAGGCGTTATAATTTCTTCACTGACTAGAGTTTGTCCTCTAAGCGTGTTAAAAGTTATAGGGTTCTGAAGTTTTTGTCGTTTGTATTTGGGTAGTTTGTGTAAGTTTAAAAGAGTTGTTGTTGAGCCTGTATCTATGAGACATTTTATTTTATCGCTACCGACGCCGACGATCAACTCGACTATCGGTAAATTTGTTTTCGGCCCTGTGAGTGAAAATGTACCTCTTCCTGGACTGTAGTGACAATGTGATCGACTTCCATAGGTTCAGAGTGGTTTTGTCTGGCTTGTCTAGAATTCTCGTGGTTGTTACATCACTGTTGCCTAGGCTGTCCTAAGTTTATACTGTATGTGTTTTGTCGAAATCGCCCTGAGTTTGAACTGAACCTTGGTTGCCCTTGGTTTATTCGTTCTGATTTGGAGTTATTGTGGTTTGAGTAGCGGTTCTGTCTATACTGTTCTGAACTCGTAATGTGTCCTAACTGATTTCCCTCATAGCTATGATATTGTTTAGAATGTTCGTCCCTATGGTGCGAGTTTTGTTTTATTGGCTGCTTACTATTATACCTGCTATAACTACTTGGTTGTTTATCGTAATGCCAAATAATGCCTGTTTCTTGTAGTACGTAGTATGCTTCCCTTAGGTTTTAATATTCCTACTATATATGATGCTTAATAGATTTGCATTAATACCATTTAGAAAAGTTTATAAAATAATAGACTCGTCGGATTCTGGCGAGAATTCCACCGATTTTGTTTTGTCAAATTCATATTTCGTAAATAAAATAAAATTATCTGTTCCCATGATGGTGCTCTGGTCCCAATGTACGGATGAATTGGAGGGCTGCTCCCTGGATCTTATTTCGGACGTATTGTTGGAATACAAAGTTTTTTTAAGGCCGGATCATGGTCGAATAGTGGTGGAATTAACTCCACCTCCCTTATAAAAGATGACAAGTCGTATTCGCTATTTCCATAGAATTCCTTGATTCTTGAAACTTCTTTCATTAATTCCGTCGCAGTTATAGTGTACTACGATTCCTGTTGTGTTGTGGCAGTACCGCTTGACGTTGGCTGATGCGCCGTAGATTCACCACCTATTGCTGGCATTTCTTCGATTTTTGTTATCGTGTATGGTACAATGAATCTGAGGTATCTGGCTTTGTCTTCTTTTGGCATTAGTTAGTTTGGGTGGGTTAGTCTAGCGAATCTTTAGATTCGCTGTGCCAACTATGGAGCACTTTTATTCATTTGCTTCACTTACCTTTTCTTGACTTGAGTCACTTTACGGTTTTTGGATCTTTAGAAATAGTTTAATTTGAACACTTAAAATCTTCAAGTTAATTTTTGAACACTTTTGTAGCTATCTTTAAATGTTTTACACACTTATCTTTTGACTAATTGTTAACGCTTTTAAAAACTATCTATCTTAGGATTCTATTAACACTTTTTGCAATAATACTAGGTTACTAACACTTTTTCGATTTATATATGTATGTATCTTCAGATACTACAAATGATTTTTCATGATTATCTTTAGATACAATTGCTGACACTTTTCCGAATTGTGTATCTTCAGATACTCCAAAAGATTTTTCACGATTATCTTTAGATACAATTGTTGACACTTTTCCGAAGTGTGTATCTTCAGATACTACAAACGATTTTTCACGATTATCTTTAGATAAAATTGTTGACACTTTTCCGAACTGTGTTTCTTCAGATACCACAAACACTTTTTGCAATTATCTATAGATGAAATTGCTAATACTTTTTATACTCGTAACTGTCTTTGGATTGTTATACCATAGGGTTTGCCGACTGCGCCAATTACGGAAACGTCCCGAGCGGTGTATAAAAAAAAAAACTTTTTAGTTTCAACCGCACTTTATTGAGCTTACTTAGAAACTAACTTATAACAATTTCGATATCCTACTCGTAACTTTATACAATCCATATTCTTAATTACAAAATGCTTAAGTTTCGATGTTGGTGCCCTAGAAATCGGCTGCACATTCGATGGGAAATCTGATGCTTCGTTGCAAATGTTTTTCGAACTTATTTAATTGCAAACTTGCATTGCATTAATTGCAGGTTAGTCACCAAAAGCGTGGATATGAATTCGATGTATCATACAATTACATACATATGATGATTAATTGCTTGGTCTTGAGGTTGAATGACTTCTGGGTCATTCAACGAAAGAATAGAAGTGAAAATGAATGAATCATGCTCTTCGGTCAAGTGTTGGTGCTTTGAGGTTGATGTAACCCGCACGACCTTTTCAAGTATGATGTTAAAGAAATCACATGATAGTGTCTAAAAACTTTTTTAATATCGAAAGTCTCGGTTAGTTCACCTTCTACCTTAATGGAGCAGCGAGAATTCTCCATAGTCATCCTGCACAGTCAGTCTCATTATGGCGGCGGCATTTTGACTATCATCGCCGTTATACAGTCTGCAGAAGTGATCCTTCCACAATCTTAACATCGACTGTGACACCACTATTAGTTGTCCGTGCTCATCGCTGCAGGCTTCTGCTCTGGGTTTACAGCCTTGGCATGCTCATTTTACTTTTTGGTTGAACTTTCGAACCTCGTGCCTGCAATAGCATCTCTCCATCTCCTTGATCTCGTGCTTCTCGTACTCCTTCTGTTTTCTTCTCAGAAGCGCATACTCCTCCCTCCTTTTCTGTTCATAGAGCTCGCGCGCAGTTCTCGTCGATGCAGTGTAGCCATGTGTGCATTCTGTTTCTCTACGTGGGTCTGCACTTGTCATCAAACCAGGGGTTTCTCGAAGGTGTTGGCTGGAAGCCGAATACATCTGATGCGGCCTCTGTGATGGCATTCTGACAACAACTCCATTGCTGTTCTGTGGTTTGTGCAGATTGCATCGGGACTTGAGAGAGCCCTTGGCTGCAACAAGGTAATGATCCGAGTTGATGTTGCCTTCTCGAATGATTCGAACATCTAGGATGCTGGAGGAGTGCCTGCCGTTGACCGCAATGTGATCAATTTGATTGGTTGTCAATTGATCGGGGGACCGCCAGGTCCCCTTATGGATGTTGCGGTGTGGGAATCGTGTACCTGCTACCATAGCCCGCCATAAAGTCCATTAGCCCTAGTCCGTCTTGTGACGTTGTGTTGTGTAGGCTGTGACTTGTTCAAAGATAGCTTCCTTACCCAGCTTTGCATTGAAATCTCCTAAAACGATTCTGGTGTCATAGCTGGGACATGGGGCATTGTTCTGTCTTGGAGATCCTTGAAGTCGTCTTTATCTCGGTCGTCTTGCTCCTCTATGGGGGCGTGGACACGAATTAAGCTTTAATTGTCAAGATTGGCCCCAATGCGGATAGTTATGAGCCGTTCGCTTATATACTGGAAGCTTAAGACTTTTCCTGAGTCTGCCTCGAATAATAAATCCGCATCCGAATAAGCGCTGGTTATTTTGTCTATAACAGTTTCCATCGCACTTTTTGGAGCGCGGTAATATCTGCCTTATAGCAGTCTAAAGAGTTGACCAGTTGTCTAGCCGCACCCAGTCTGTTGAGGGACGTAACGTTCCAAATGCAGATCCGGAATTCGTTTCCTTTTAGGTCGTCAACATGTAATCCGTCCGTATCCGAGGCTATTGGCTGTCTCTGAACAAATTTTTGTTTTACGCGATAGGGATGTTAACCCTAAGCGCTACCCCCACCCTGAAGGACCAGGTTCTTATTTCCTCAAAGAACAAAGGGCCGGCTGTGCAGTTTTTTATCGGCCTGACCTGCAAATAAGTTGTAGTAGCCCGAGATAAGGTGTTCACCAGGTAAATCTTCTCGCTCGAACCGTGGGCGCCGCCGTTGACTCCATCTTGAGAATTCTTCCGCCGCCAACCCGAAGAAGGGGCTGAACCCTGGTGGCCCCTTACAAAGGAGTCTACTCGATCTTCAGTTGAGGTACTAGGCAGTCAGGAGCCACCTCGTGGAGGTCCCATGACGCGACGTATTTTTTTTAGAATTATTAATACATACTTAGGTACTTTAAGATAGATTTTTTTTTATTATTTTTTACGTTTTAAAGGGAACTTAGATTTTTTGGTATCGGTGGTTTTTAAATGTTTAATTAAATTTTTTATTTTATAGCTTTTATAGGTACATACTTATTATAATATGGATTTTATTAGGTTGTAAATACATAGGTCAACCTGGTCAACCTCCAAGTTGATAAAGATTTCATCCGAAGTGAAAATACGTTTATTACATTTTTTACATTTGTAAAAATGGTGAAACTTAGTGGTCGTTTTGGACAACATGGTTTCCATGGTCAAGCCGTACTTTTCGGCCAGGATGTTGAAGAAATTGCTGACAAATTGCCGAGCAAATTCCACTTCGAATGAGTAGTGTTGGCTTACGTCGCTTATCTGTGAATATTCAGAACTTGCGAGCTGCACTAGATTAGCTTATTTCAAATAATCCTTTATACCAAAATGTCACGATAAACTCTAATAATGATAATTACAATATTAATGATATGTTCATGGGAGGGAGGGAGCGAGCAAACAGAGCAAAGAAGTTGATCGCGTTTAACATGGCATACGCCAGCTTCGATCTCTGTCCCTGATCAATCCAAGTTGAAAGTTGTGCTGGGTTTCAACCAGCCACCACCTAGAAACCCCTGGTTCGATGAACAATGCGAACAAGCCCATGCAGCAAAACAAGAGGCATATAAGGCCATGCTGCAACGACGGACGAGAGCTGCTCGCGAAATCTATGAGCAGAAGAAAAGAGAGGAACACACGCCTCTCAGAAGAAAGAAGAGAGAGCACCGAAAGCGTGAGATCGAGGAGATGGAGAGATGCTTCCGCAGGAATGACGCCCGTAAGTTTTACAACAAGGTAAAACGAACATGCCATGGCTACAAAGCCAGAGCGGCGGCCTGCAGGGATGAAAATGGAGAACTGGTAGTAGAGTCGCAGTCGATGCTGAGGATTTGGAAAGACCACTTCTGCAGACTGTATAACGGTGATGATAGACAAGATACCGCTGTCAGGCAGAACGAGCCATTCGCAATGGACCACGAAGTAACAGAATTCAGTCCACCCGACCTAGACGAAGTCAAAATAGCGATATCAAGACTTAAGTCTAGTAAAGCCGCTGGCGCAGACGGCCTGTCTGCTGAGCTTTTTAAGGCAGCTGGAGATGAGCTGGTAAGGTGCATGCACCATCTCATCTGCAAGGTATGGTCGGAGGAAAGCATGCCCGACGAATGGAATCTCAGCATCGTTTGCCCGGTCCATAAGAAAGGAGACCCCTGTAACTGCGCCAACTATAGGGGAATAAGTCTCCTTAACATCGCATATAAGATCTTCTCTGCCGTATTGTGTGAACGCCTGAAACCGTTTGTGGATAACCTGATCGGCTCTTATCAGTGTGGTTTCAGGCCAGGTAAATCCACAATAGACCAAATATTTACGCTACGGCAGATCTTGGAGAAGACCCAGGAATACCAAATCGACACTCACCACCTCTTCGTCGATTTCAGGGCCGCGTATGACAGCGTATATAGAGACGAGCTGTACAAAGTCATGTCTAGTTTTAACATCCCTGTCAAACTCGTCCGACTGTGCAGGATGACAATGCAGGATTCTCGCTGCTCCATTAAGGTCGGTAATGAGCAAACCGAGACCTTTGATGTTAAAAAAGGATTTAGGCAGGGCGACGCGCTGTCGTGCAACTTTTTCAACATCGTGCTTGAAAAGATCGTGCAAGAGTCACTGGCCAACACAAGAGGTACGATTTATTTCAAGTCTACGCAATTGCTTGCGTACGCCGACGATATTGACGTAATTGGACGAAAACAGCAAGACGTCAATGAGGCTTTCGTGAGCATTGAGGTAGAAGCGGCTAAGATGGGTCTCAAGGTTAATGAGGGTAAAACCAAATATCTGCTTTCATCTAAAAGAGACGGACAACACCGACGTATTGGCCAGAACATCACCATGGGCGGATATAACTTTGAAGTGGTCAAGGAATTTGTCTACCTTGGCTGACTGATTACCAGCGACAATAACACCAGCGCTGTGATAATACGCTGAATCACTCTTGCCAACCGCTGTTTCTTTGGGCTCAAGAGGCAATTGGGAAGTAGAGCCCTCTCTCGGAAAACCAAGGTGACACTATATAAGACCTTGATCATCCCAGTCCTCCTTTACGGCGCAGAGGCTTGGACCTTAACAAAAGCGGATGAAGATGCCCTCGGTCGTTCCGAGAGGAAAATTCTGCGCATTATCTACGATCCCGTTTGTTCAAACGGTATATGGAGGAGAAGATGCAACCAAGAACTGTACGGGTTGTACAATGAAATCGGCCTGGTACGGCGTCTACGGATACAGCATCTAAGGTGGCTAGGCCATGTAGAGCGCATGGAAGATACAGCTCCGACCCGAAAAGTCTTCGAATCCACTCCGGAAGGAAGGCGCGGCAGAGGACGGCCGCCTCAGCGGTGGCGCACGCAGGTGGAAAGGGATCTCAACCAACTGGGCGTGCGGCGCTGGAAACAGCTGGCCAAAGACCGTGCCGGCTGGAGACGCTTGTTGGTTGAGGCCCAGGTTCACCACGGACTGTAGCGCCACCTAAGTAAGTAAGTAAGTCATGTTCACCATAAAGACATAGCACTAAAAGAAAACGCAAACGAAATTAACAATGATTGTTTCCAAGATTAGGCAATGAACGGCATATATTGCGATGTTCATTTCATCAAAGCCATAGTAAATTTAACGATTATTCTAGAGGAAAGCAGTGATCCAGTGTACCGCAAACGCAACTGTAGCTATTGTCGTTTCAAAAATTAAACGAACTGACCCCTGGTCATCAAATATGATTGATTCGATTCTGATTTCCGGTGATCATTTATACACAAATAGTATACAATCTCGGAGGGCACCAAATTTGGCCGAAGCTTATATAGAATATTTCCGTGTAAATGAGTTACAGGTCAGTTTATGTTTATTACAAATTCACGGTGAAACTTTTTCAATTTGCGATCATTTGAGTATAAATATTAACGGTTTTCCAAATCTAAAGATTCTTCACGGAATTTTGTGATGTTAAGGGAGCTATTATTACTTGTAATGGCATATCAGTCGCAATTTGGAAAAACGGTAATTTATATTACTTGTTTGATTCCCATTCAAGGGGCCGAATGGTCGTGTAGCTCAGAATGGAGCAGCTTGCTTGATATCTTTCACCGATATTACGGCCTTGTGGATGGTTTTAAAATCATATATACATAAATCACAAGAAAATAGACTGGACAATGACCAATAACCCACATGACAAATCATCTTTAGCAGAATTGCAAAGACTGAGATGTAGTAATTGACACTCTCACTTGATAATCTGGGAATCCGATATCCCAATTTCCCCACCACGTATTATTCACTTGTTATTCTTCCCCACTTTCACCCCCCACAACTTTTAAACGGCTCAATTGATTTTCATCAAACATGTCTAAGAACACTCGCACATAGGTCACCTTTAACAGAAAAAAAAACTAAATTGTAATCGCTTCATCCGTTCGGGAGCTAGGATGCCACAGACATACTGGCAGACACACACACAGACAGACCCGTCAAACTTATAACACCCCTGTTCAGAAGTATCATTGTTATTGTCATTTACTTATTTTTTGTTTTGTAAAATAAAATATGTGAGTCACTGTATCGCTGGCATCGTACCATCGTACCATGTTATCTGCAGTTGCATCCCACCAACAACTTAATACAATCACTCTCGTACGATCGGTGCATAAACCAACTACCCAATCGCCATGGGCCAGCATCGATCGTACGATTCGCAGGCAAAGGACTTCGAGCTGGTGTTTGTTTACGTATGTGTGCTGTTCCGTGGGTGCAGCTTTGCTGTGGATGTTATGGGTCGAGCATTCGATGTTGGAACGCGTAGCGCAGCAGTTGTAATTGGTGAATCAAACAAACGTTGTAATTTGTTTTGGGATATTCGGGGTTTTCTTTCTTCTTGTTTTTCCTTTTTTCGGTCGAGATTTGTACGTCGAGTCCCTAACAAAATTGGTCCTTCGAGCTGGTTTATCGTATTCTAAATACTGACATAAAAGTGCGTGTTAAAAAAAAAAACGAAAATTAAAGCAATCGTGTATTCAGCGTTTTAATTGTTGCAAACATTCGTCGGAAATTCACGTGAAAATGAGCTCCCTTAACCTTCGACGTGGTAACGTGAAAGGCCGCTTAACTCGTGCGGTAGCCTTTGCCAATGCAATCAGTTCTGAGTGCCCTCCCGAAATGTTAGAGATTCGACTGGCCAAGTTAAGCGAAACGTGGTCAGAATTCTCGGCATTACACGAAGAAGCACTAAAGCATACAACTGATAAGCAGGCTAGTGAATTTGAAGTGGAGTTCGAGGACTACGAGAGTCGAATTTTCATGGCGCGTTCGTTGATTTCGAAAAACATTCGCGAAAGACAATCTGTGGCGGTGCCAGAAAATTCGGTGGTGGAAAAACTCGCGCACCAACAGTCCAAATTCCTCGAAAATTTTAACTTCTTCAGAAAACACGGCTTTCTCCATTCAATTGCCCAAATTGACAGTACCATCGTTTTCGGGTAGTTATAAGGATTGGCCGTCGTTTTGCGACTGGTTCATGGGTACAGTGGACAACAAGCCCAATTTGACTGCCACCCAAAAATTTCACTACTTGAAGTCGTTTCTTCAAGATGAAGCGCCAAATTAAGTGAAACATATACCAATTTGTGAGGCCAATAATCTCGACACGTGGGATCGGTTAGAGAAACGATATGATCGGGTGCACCTCATAATTCGATCTTTTATTCAGACCTTCCTATCTCTCCCATTCATATCCAGTGAAAATGTGCACACCTTGCGTGAAATTACGGACGACGCGGACGAAGTTGTACGCGGTCTAAATGCACTCGGTTCGTCTAATCGCGACCCGTGGTTGATTTATCGATCGATCGATTAATTGAGCTAGTAAGTGGACGTGTTTTTAATTCGTTCTTAGAAAAAGTGCTTTTTTTGATCAAACTCCAAATGTCCTGAGTTACACAAGTGTAGCGTAAATAAAATATAAGATATTGACTTTGTTATGCAACCAAAAAATAGGCCATAGTGACATTATTGCACCAAAAACATTCATTTTATTGATAGATAGATATTTATTTTACGTAAAAATTTTACAATTGGTGAGTTATCGCGCAATTTAGAGAGATTTGATACTTAAGCTATACCTTTCTACTGTATAATTATAATATATTAAAATGATTAAGAATGCAAAATGAGGATGTTATTCTTTGAAGGAAAAAACGTTAAAACCGTCAATGTAAAAAAAAATAATAATAATAATAAATATTAATATTATAATCAATAAATAATAAGTAAATGAAAATAATGAATAAATAAATACGTAAAAATAATTGAATAAATAAATAAATACACAAGTAAATAAATAAATAACCAAACAAATAAATAAATCAATAAATAAACAATTAAATAAATAATAAATGAATAAATTAGTAAATAAATACAAAATTAAGTATATAACTTAAAAAATAATAAAAGAAATAATACATCTGAATTATAATTAACATAGTTATTACATTAGAAAACGTTGACTTCATATCATGTTAATCTTATTAATAAGAGGGTTATTGGGAATGACGCATCTTAGTTTAAAATTTTCAGTAAGATGATCAATTCTGTGAGAGATCAATTCAACATTAGACTTAGTATGTAGATTTCTTGTGGAATAATTCCAGGGAAGATTTGGCATAATTTTTGGTATTTTGTTTTGCTTAATTTGCAATCTTTTTAAATGAAACTTGGCGCATTTCCCCCAAATTGGACAGCCATATAATAAAATTGACTGAAATATTGTTTTGTAAATTAATATTTTGTTTTCATTTGAAAGATGGGATCTTCTGTTTATCAATGAATATAGCATCCGAATAGCAATATTGACTTTGTTTAGTGTCTCTGTAATGTGATTGGAAAATGTTAATCTGGAATCAAGATGAATCCCTAGATACTGCGCTGACGGTTTCCAAGGTATCGATTGGCCGTCAAACATAAATTGATTAGACGGCAAAAAACAAGTCTTTCTTTTCCGGGTGAAAAAGATAGCTTGAATTTTATCGGCGTTAAGCTTGATTTTCCAGTTGCAATAATATTTTTGTATTATATCGATCGCATTTCTTAAGTTCGCCTCAAGTTACTCATGCGATGATAGTAAAGCTATGTCATCTGCATAAATTGCGACATCGCAATATGTCAGTTTGGGGACATCAGATGTATATATGTTGTACAAGACTGGACCAAGAACTGAACCTTAGGGTACACCAGCATTAAACATAACTGGATCAGACGCACTACTATTTACAAATACTTGAAAATCACGGTTCGACAAAAAACTTTGGATAATTTTAAAAATGAATGGAGGGAAATTATTGTTTAACATTTTGTAAACAAGGCCATCATGCCACACAGAGTCGAAAGTTTTTTCTATGACTAACAATAGCATGCCCGTTGATCTTCCTATTGCACGATTTTTTTTTTCAATTAAATGGCATATCCTGAAAAATTGATGTGAAGTTCCGTGACCAGGTCGAAAATCAAACTGCTCATCAGGATAAATGTTCTTTTCCTCGATAGTTCTGATAATTTTGTTTTTAAGTATTTTTTTCATAAATCTTACTTACACTACCCAATAAGCTGATGGGTCTATAGCTTTGAGGATCATTAGGAGGTTTTCCCGTTTTTTGGATTGGGACTATTTTTGCTATTTTCCAAGCATCGGGGAAGTATTGCACCTTAAGGCGAATATTAATAATATAAGTTAGAAATAGAATACCTTCTTTAGGCAGGTTCTTAAGGTATACATTTTTAACATTATCAACTCCTCCTATCCTTCTGGTTTTTAAATTTTTAACCAATTTCTTAATCTCTTCTTCAGAGACATATTCACTTATGGGTGTTTCACAGAGGGCGACATTAAGATTTTCCAACGCGTTTTCAACGAGCCTACTGGTATAAGCGTTGCCTAAATGCTGTGATACTTTATGATTAGCTAAGAAATTCGAAGCAAACACTCTCGATTTTTCTGTGTCTGTGAAAAAAACATCAGAACCATTTAGAAGGCAAGGTATTTGTTTGCTTTTATTTCTAATGATTTTTGCAATATTCCAGAGAGGTTTTGAAGCTTTATCTAGATGAGACAATCTTCTGTTCCACATTTCATTGCGAAATACTTGAATATTCTTGGCTATTAATTTATTGAAATATGCCATCAAAGTTCTTGAAATGGGCTGATGAAATCTTTGCCAATTTCTTCTGTGCAAATTTCGAATTTTAATAAGCTCTAAAATATGTGCTGGTAACTTTATAAGGTGAGTCTTTTTCACAATACAAGGAATGTTATTGCTGGCAGAGATATTGATATGTTCAGTGAACTGATGGATGATGGAGTCAATTTCTTGTTTGCTTTCTATTGTTTGTATATCTGTGGAAATTGTTCGTAGTCTGTTTTTAACCTCTTTTCGAAAGTTGTTCCAATTTGCTTTTTGCAGGTCAAAGAAATATTGCACTCTTTCCACTCCTGACCAGCGAAGCTTACAAAGAACCGGGATATGATCGGAGCTAGGCTCGTTTATAACAACTGGTTGGGTTATCAGACCAGGAGTATTTGTTAAAAACAGGTCAATCACAGAGGGATTTGCACAAGAACGGGTAGGAATATAAGTAGGACTAGGTGGAGACATCACAGATATTGGTAAACTAGTGGACAAGTTTGATAAAACGTTACCCCAGGAGTTTGCCCTTACACAACCCCAATCCCTGTGCCTACAATTCAAATCGCCTCCTTTACACCACCACCTCTTCTATTTTCTCTATCTACGCGATAGCATTTAAAACCAGACATTGAAAAACGATCATTTGATTTTAACCAAGTTTCGGTTACTAATGCAATATCTACTTTGCAGTAATTTAAAAAATTTAAGAATTCTACATGTTTGTTGAAAATACCTCTTGCATTCCAAGTAATAATATTTAAATTAAGATTTGTATTACTTATCATTAGCATACAGAAACTTACACGCTAATTGCGCGATAACCTTAAATTGATCTGCCTTGGTTTTACAAGAAGTCAGCTGACTGATCATTTCCATTGTGAGTGCGTTAAATTCTTCCATGGAGAACAAGTCATCGTTGTTACCAGTTGCACCCGCATTATTGTATGCGGGTGATGCAAAAGCTGTGGTGTTTTTCCAAGCTCTCGGGTGAGAGAGGTTGGTTTTTGATGTTTCTCTTTCCGCTTGCTTCGTAACTTTGCTTGTAGGAAGAGCTGGAAAATCCTGCATTAATGCCAGTGGGATGTCTGTATGGTTGTTTGGATTTCGGCTTGAGTGATTAGGAATAATCATAGGTTTTCGTCGCGTTTCCAGGTATCTGGAGATGGCCCGAGTGCTGATAATGTAATAGTGTCGCACACACCAACATCTGATTTACCGTCCGCGAAACGCATACGACCGGCCAGCAGCCCCATGAACACAAGCACGAATACCGACAAAAACGCGGTAATTCTAGCGGAAATCAAGCTTATGAGAGAAGAGATGAAGGAAATCGTTAAAAGTTACGAATTCTTGGGATTGATGTATGATGAGCTGAGGAAAAATATATCTAAAAATATTCAGCTAATCGAAGGTTTCTCTAAGGAAATAGCTTAACTTTGAGAAAATAATAACAAAAAAGACGTTATTATACAAAATATGCAAGCACAAATCAATAATATTGAACGACAAATGATAAAAAACAACATCGAAATCAAAAATATCCCACCCACACCACAGAAAAATCTGGTCGAAATAGTCGAAACGATAGGCAGATCTATTAATGTCGATATAAGCAATAGCGACATCACCGACGCCTACAGAACAAAAACGAAAATCCCCGAAAAATCGACTATAGTAGCAACATTTGCCACGAATAATTTTAAAACAGAATTTATTAAGCGAGCGCGCGCAACTCGGCCGATCAAACTCAAAGCCGTTATGCCAAACAATAGCAGCGTGAACAACAACAGTATAAATACAAACATGCCCGATGCAAGCATCTATATTAACAATCAGCTGACGAGGCAAAACAAACACCTACTATGGCTGGCAAAAGAAAAAGCCAAACAGGAAAACTGGAAATATGTTTGGGAGAGCAGCGGGAAAATGATGGCAAGAAGAAATGAGAGCTCTCAAGCAGTTATCATCAACATGGTCTGCGATGTTGAGAAAATCACACGCTCAGTATAGGTGTTGCATTGTAAGCCAATAACATTAAACACAAATACTTAAAAAAAAAACAAAATGGAGAACACAAATCGAAACGATACTTTATTCGGCGACATAGACTGTAGGGTAAAAGAAAGTTTTAGCAGCATTGATGTAAATAAAATAAGAGGAAATTGTTATTTATGTTTTAATATAAGATCACTGCGATTGAATTGAGACAGTTTTTGTCTTAGTATAAGACATATAATAAGTGCTTTGGATATTATCGTACTGGTTGAAACGAGCATAGAAGACAAAGAGTCATTATTTTACAAACTGGATTTGTTTCATAGTCCAGAATTTTTTAATAGGAATATGCGTAGAGGTGGGGGAATCCTAATGTTTGTACGTGAAAATATAAAATACAAACGCTTGCCTAGTAAAAGCGTGTCTTATGAAAACATAGAAATCTACCTCACTGAAGAAAAAAAAATATGTATTAGGCATATACAGAGCACCTGGATTAAGCCAAAAAGATTTTATAGAAGAAATAGAGATCTTGATCTTGATTAAAAACAACGAATTTATTGATATAATAGTTTTGAGTGAAATTAACATTAAGGAGGAAGAAAATTCATTTTACACAATCGCAGGTTATAATACCGAATTTAACAACAGAGCAACAAAAAAAGGAGGAGGAATAGCAATGTTTCTGAAAGAAGGAATAGCATACGAAAGAATAGATTTGGTGACTACATCTTATGAAAGTATTGCATTAAATATCAAATACAAAGATATGCAAGGAGCAATCATTTCAATATATAGGCCACCTTGCCTCAATATTAATAACTTCATTGAAGAATTTGGTATAAATATTGACCATTTCGAACGGAGCAAAGAGCTTATTATACTGGGAGACATGAACCTAAACATACAAGATACTAACAGGGCAGCGGTGAACAGGTACCTCGACACAATCTCCTCGAAAGGCCTTATAAACACAATAAAAGCAAATACTCGTGTGGAAATAGCAAGAGGCACACAGACACTTATCGACCATTGCCTAATTCGATCAAATGACACCTCCATAATGTCTGCTGTAATAGAATTATGTATATCTGACCATTATGCCATATTTTGCGGACTAGGAAAGGTTAAAAGAATATGTGAAAGGAAACAATACCTAGATGTAATTTCAAGTCACAAGGTTACGCAGAAAATAACAGAATTCAACTGGGAAGAATTAAACAAAATAACAGATGCAAATGAATATTACGAGTACGTTAAAAAAGCTTTTGATAAAATATACGAGTTCTCTTCAGGAGCAAAAAAGACTATTAGGAGAAAACCAGAAAACCAATGGATCACGAATGAAATTTCAAACGCTTGCAAGCAAAGAGATCTATTATACAGACGGTACAAAAACAACAGGAGAAACCGAGAATATGAAGAACAATACAAAGAATACCGAAACAGTCTCAACAAAAAAATACATAAAGCAAAAGCTAACTTCTATAAGCAACAATTTGAAAAGACCAAGAACAGTCCAAGAGACACCTGGAAGATAGTAAGTTCTATACTTGGAAGAAAAAAGAGTGATTTGGATGAAGTTATAGTGAAAAATTTCCCTATGGAAACGAATCACAACACCCTAGCCAACAAATTTGTAAAAAAGATCACCTCGGAAATTCTGCAACTTACACACAACTGCGACAGGCAAGTGTTCTCAGGGAACACAAATACCATGGAACGGTCAATGTTTGTAGGAGAAGCAACTAATGTAGAAATCTACAATATATTAAGAAATCTTAAAGAGAATAAATCAGCTGGATTAGATGGCATAAGACCTAAAGATTTAAAGAAAAAATGCGTCAGCACTAACGCCAATTATCACCACACTGATAAATATGTCCATTGATCAATCTACGGTGCCTGAGCAACTTAAAATAGCGATTGTACGGCCAATCTATAAAAGTGGCAAAAAGAATGATGTAGCAAATGATAGGCCCATCTCCATACTCTCAGTGGTGGACAAAGTCTTAGAAGAAATTGTATATAACCGGGTATACGAGTATGTGGAAAAAAACAACATTTTAGTCAATAACCAGTTCGGATTCAGGAAAAATAAATCCGTAAATCGTTTGTTGGGAGGTTTTACAGACAGAATAAATAAAAGCCTAAATAAAAATCACCACGTACTAGTTCTGTTCCTAGACTTTAAAAAGCTTTTGACACGCTGTCCCACAATGAAATTCTTTTAATGCTCGAAAAAATTGGAGTACGAGGACACTTGCTTCGATGGTTTAAAAGCTACTTGGAACATCGCAGAATGACAGTCAAAATACAGGGAAAGTACAACGAAAAGGAGAATGCTGAATTCGGAGTTCCGCAGAGATCGAAATTGGACCCACTGATTTTCATTCTATACACAAACAATCTGCTGAGCATTCTCAAAAGGAGTACATGTTTCGCATACGCTGATGATACAGCAATGATAGTTAGCCACAGGGACCTGCCAGAAGCAGAATCGATCATGCAACTAGAATTCGATATAGTGAATGCATGGTGTCACGATAACGGGCTCATTCTTAATGCCAAAAAAACAAAAATTATGCATATAAGACCGCCGCATATCTTAAAGACAAAAATCGTAGTAAAGATGCACGACACCGACTGTCTACATAACGCAGGGCACCATTTAAGCCTACAAAAAAACGATAAATGCAGGAGAGTAATCGATATCGTATCTTCATATAAATATCTTGGAGTAATTTTGGACTACAATTTTAAATGGAATCATCATATCAATTATCTAATAAAGAAGATGCGGACAGCGAGTTATGCATTATTCCATCTAAGCTAATATTGTCCACCCCAAGTGTTGATGCAGTGCTACTTCGGTTTAGTGGAATCGCATTTAAGATATGGTATACTAGCATGGGGCGACGCTCCAAGAATATCAACGCTACAAGCAGTTCAAACAAGGATACTCAAGTTACTTATGAAAAAAAAATGCGGGAGGAACTCAACGGCACCAAATCCACCATATAAACTCAACATCTTAAATGTAGAACAACTGTACAAAATAGCTATAATATCAGAATTCGCAAATGATAACACATACAAGACACCGACACAAAAATCGATCAATACCAGGTTCAGCACTCAAGGCAGATTTAAAGTACCACGATACTGGAATGAATATGGACGAAGACAGTATGCCGTAACAGTACCACGAATTTTTAATCAACTACCAACAAGTTTTCAAAACAAACGTCCTAAAGCTCTTGTCAAAGAAGTTGCAGAACACTACTTAAATTATAATTAAATATCTATGTACTCTATTTCCTGTTCCCTTTTTTTTTCTTTTTTTTTATTTGAGATTGTATACTATTGAATCTATTGAATTCCTATGTGTAATCTGAACTTCCAAAAGTCTAAAACTATGTAAAATCTTGTAATCAATCATCTGCAGACAAGCCTTAAGGTTTCGCAGATAAAAACGTAAAGTACTATAATTGTAGTTTTGAATAATAGAAATAAATTGAAATTGAATTGAATTGAATTGAGAAGTTGTGTGAAATCAAAGGCAATGATGAAATAATTGTTATGGGTGACATAAACATTAATGTTCGAGACACAAACTCAATTTATGTGCAAAATTATCTAGAAATGATAGCATCGCTTGGGTTAGAGAACATCATCACTGAATAGAGGGACGAAATTTTTAATAGACCACATATTAGTACGAAAAATAGACAATGCTACAAAATCATTCGCAATCGAAAGTGGTTTAACTGATCACTATCCAACGTTGTACCGCAAAGGGGCACAGGAACCACTTCCCAGAAATACAACACTTATCTCCTATGTTTGTACAAAAAAAGTTAACGCATATATCTCTGCCGCAAATTGGGATGAGGTATTGAACGAATGTGAAGCAGTTGCTCTCTATGAAATGCTCGTCTCTAAGTTGAAGGAGATATACCAAAAAGCAACCTGTGTAAAAATAGTGAAGAGAAGATACAAAAACAACTCATGGATGACTGCCTTACTTATAGATAAATGGAAAACAAGAGTAAACTTTACAGAAAATGGAAGAACAACAGGCTAAATACAAGCAGAAGCAGAATACAAACACTATCGGAATAAATTAAACAAAGAAATACTGACGTATAAATCAAACTACTACAGAGATAAATTCAACACAATAAGAACAGATCCTCGTAAAAGGTGGACCTTGATTAACGAGATAATGGGTAGAAAGAAGCTCAACGTTGACGATGTAATTACTAAAAACTTTCCAGCCGAAATATCAGATTACGATATATCGAACGATTTTGTGCAACACTTTTCCCAACAAACTAAAAAATACTACATCAGTGCGAAATAGTCACATCTGCACATAAGAACTGTTGCCAACACAATTTTCCTATTCGAAGCTAATGTAGTCTATAATATAATTAAACAAATATCCGAAAATAAATCCCCGGGAATCGATGGAATTAGACCGACTGATATTAAGCGACATGCCTTAATTTTCGCTCCCGTCCTTTGTAAACTTATTAACCTCAGTATAATACAAGGTAAAATACCAAAAGCCCTCAAAACTGCACTAGTGAGACCAGTCTATAAAGGGGGTGCAAAAGCAGAAATAAGTAACTACCGTCCAATCTCTATATTGCCAATTATTGAGAAATGTATGGAAGATGTGATCACCAATAGACTAAGTAGTTTTATAAACAAACACTCTCTCATCCACAAAAGTCAGTACGCGTTCCAGAAGAACAGAAGCACTGGTAATTTGTTAGCTGAATTTGCAAATTGCATTAATGAAAGCCTCAATAAAAGCCACCACATTCTAGTGATGTATATGGACTTCAGTAAGGCCTTCGATACGCTGAACAACGTACAACTTTTAGAAGCACTTGGGCATCTTGGCATCCGTGGAGTAATGGCAAATTGGCTTACCAACTATTTAGAAGAACGGCTTTTTTTTGATTAAAAGTCAAGGACAGTTACAGTATAATGAAAGAGGTTGAATATTGAGTGCCACAGGGATCCAAATTAGGCCCGATTTTGTTTATACTGTACACAAATGAGCTTCTGGATGTATTTAAAAAAAAGTAAACGTTTTGCTTTTGCTGACGACACCGCAATAGTGGTTCGGCATAGGTCCTTAGTTTCTAAGGACTACTAAAATACTGCAAGAGGAGTTCAATAACGCTGTTAAGTAGTGTCACGACAGTGGACTGGTCATAAATGTGTCCAAAACCAAAATGATGCATATCCGAAACCCACAATATCGAGTTACTCAACAACAAATACAGTTTAGAAACGAAGCATACATATATATATATACATTTATTTTCTCATAGAATAAGAGTAACAGTATATATATTTTATTGGCACAACTTGCTCAGAGATACGATATGTTACTTAATTTTCTATCTCACTTCTGTGATTATGTTTAAATGATATTGAATAGACTTTTTAAAAAATGTGACATCGAGGGAAAAACTATGAAAAAAAAAACCTTCATTTAAGCATGTCCCACAACACACAGTCAGCAAATTGAAATTGTAGAATCCTACAAATATCTTGGAGTGACAACAGACAGTCATTTTATTTGGAGCCTACATACTGAAAAAAATCGATCCAACATAAAAAGCGCTCTTTTTGCACTTGCATACTTACGATACCACGCCATACCTCAAATTTTGAAACAAGTTTACTATGCCTTAATTGATTCCAAACTAAGGTATGGCATACTTGCATGGGGCAGTGCATCTAAAACACATATAATGACATTACAAAAGCTTCAAAACTCGGCGATAAAACTCATCAACAGCAGAGAAACTCAATTGGGAAGCTAATTTAGGGTCATGCCAGTACAATTTATATACAAAATGGCCCTCCTACTTGACTACTATGATGACAAGCGGTTCAAAAAGCCTATCTCACACGAGTTCGGCACAAGAAGACGTACACAGGGCCTGTATCATAATCCAAGAATATATAACATCTACGGTAAAAGGCAGTTAGCGTATAGTGTACCATCAGCTCTAAAAGAAATACCAGAACCCTTAAAAAAATTAGAAATTTTAAATATAGAATAAAATGCATTAAAAACTTCTTTCAATCGTTATAATGATATGTTAGTAATAATTGATTCCTATTAATATAATCATAATGTTAATTGTCAAGGTCTGTACATAAGAAATGAAATAATTGAAGTCAAATAAGCATTTGAATTTAAATTCTAGCTCAATAAACAATGATTGTTATCTGCAATGTAATCTTCTGCAGAAAAGCCTAAAAGGCTTCGCAGGAAAACTGTACATATTGATTGATCGAGATTGTAACAAATATCAAATTGAAGTACCCAAAATACTGTACGACAATTCAGTATTGTACAATTATGGCACTTTACAAATCCCACCAATCCAAGGGTTAACGAGAGCGAAGATGTTGATGCGTTGATGGTTACTATCAAAAAGGGAAGTCTCTGGCAGTGAGTCGACTCACTGCCAAAGATCATTCGAGCTAACGGCTAGTGTGCATGTACATGTAATATAATGTAATCAAGTACAAAAAAGAGTAGTAAAGAAAAACATCGTCGCTCTCATTAACTAACATAGTAATGCTACATAGGGTACGTTAAGCAATGTTGAGTTTGAAACAAATTAATCAAGGAAAATTAATAATTAACAATTTGATAATTGATAGATTGATAAATTGATTTTAACTTTGATACATTTCGCAACACACCTAGTGAGGAGGTTACGCCCGACGATGCGATGAAAATGTTGTTTAACACGCTTGATGCCAGCTTCCCATACCCCTCCAAATTGAGGAGCATGAGGGGGAATTCCCATCGAATATTCTCTTCCGCTAAATTCCTTGATACTAGCTCGTTGTGCTTCGAAGATCGAATCAATTCATACACCTCCGACAACTTCCGGGCTGCCCCTTGAAAGTTGGTGCCGTTATCAGAATGGATGACACTACACTTTCCGCGTCTAGCGATAAATCTCCGCAAGGCAGCGATGAACGCATCCGTAGAGAGATCGGTGACTACTTCCAAATGCAGCGCCTTAGTCGCCATACATACGAAGAGCGCAAAGTATCCTTTTAGTAGTTTTGCTTTCCGCAGTTTAGAGGCCCGTAGCATAATGGGACCCGCATAGTCACAGCCAGTTTGCTCAAATGCGAATGAAGGCGAAAGACGATACGAGGGCAAGTTTCCCATCAGCTGCGAGGAGGTCGAGGAACGCAGACGGAAGCAGTCCAAACAGTCGTGTACCACCTTGCGAATCATGTTTCTAGCTCCCAAGATCCAAAATTCTTGCCGTACCAAGGAGAACAGCTCCGAAACACCTGCATGAAGAAACTTCCGGTGGGCGTCTGAAAGGATAAGCTGTGAAATACGATGATTTTTTGGCAAAATTAATGGGTGTTTAAGGTTAAAGGAAAGGGAAGGAGCATTCGAGATTCGTCCTCCAACCCGCAGAAGTCCCTTTTCATCGAGAAAAGGCGATAACGAAGCTAATTTCGATCGTTGAGACACCTGGTTTTGTCGTTTCAACATTTGAACGTCTTCCCGGAATTTTGTTTGACCAAACCGAAAACAAGTTTCTTTAGAGGTACGAAGCTCAGCGAACGTCAAAAAATCCAAATATCGCTCTTCAAGGGGCAGCTTGCAATTCCGTACGAAACGCAGGACGTAGGCAACAATTCGTATTAATTTGGTCCAAGAGGATATTCTATTAATCAGTGCATCCAAAAAATGATTTCTCGACATGGTGGTAAGTGTCGCAGCGGAGCATTTCCTTTCTTCCGGGACGTTTTCAATCTCCGTGGAATTAGTGGTCGGCCAATGCGAGGGCTCCGTTGTGAGCCATTCGGGTCCTCTCCACCATAAGTCAAAATCCAGCAGCTTATTGGGTTCCACTCCTCTGGAGGCTATGTCGGCTGGATTGTCTTCCGAACGAACATGATTCCAAACAGAGCGAGGTAAGATATCTGAAATCTCAGCTGTACGGTTAGCCACGAAAGTAGACCATCTACGAGGAAGAGAAGACAGCCAGGCTAAGACGATGGTGGAATCCGTGAACGCGAAAAATCGACCTGGTGTAGCATACAAAGATGAGCAAACAAGTTTAACGAGGCGACTAAGAAGTAAAGCTCCACATAATTCGAGACGGGGAATGGAGATCTGCTTAACTGGTGCTACTCGAGTCTTAGCAGTCACCAGACGAACTTCCAAGACACCATCCTCCGAAATACTTCTAGCATAGATCACGGCAGAATAGGCCTTTTCTGAGGCATCCGAGAAACCTATCAAATCAAAGTCATTACTCCTTAATGTGTATCTGCGAGGAATTCGTAGTTGACTAAAGTGTTTCAGTTCCTTACGATATCCGAGCCATTTATTCGCGATAGCTGGGGGTAAAGGATCGTCCCAGTCAATCTTTTCTAGCCAAAGCTCCTGGAACATAATCTTAAAAAGAATAACAGAGGGTGCCAAAAACCCAATGGGATCAAATATCTTAGACACTTCTGAAAGTAAATTCCTCTTGGTGGGCGCTACTGTCTCATCCAATACTATTTTAAATGTAAATGTGTCACAGTATGAATTCCAGATTATCCCAAGAATCTTGCTCCACGCTGCGTCCTGCTCCAATGAAACAGCCGAGTGCTCCTCAGCAGTATGGAGAATCTCCCAGCAATTTGACACCCATTTGCTCAGCTCTAGTCCACCACAAGAAAGAAGACCTACCAATTGTTCCTTTAGTTCTAAAACCCCTTGCAAGGAATCCGAGCCGGTCGCAAAGTCATCAACGTAAGAGTTGTGGAGAATCGCGTAAGAAGCCTTTGGAAACTGCTGCTGGTAGTCCTTAGCCAATTATCTTAACACCCGTATGGCCAAAAAGGGTGCGGGTGCAGTACCATAAGTAACGGTGCGAAGACGAAAATGAATAATGGGAGCGTCCGGAGATTCGCGCCACACTATGCGTTGAAAGTCCCGATCTTTAGGGTTAACCCAAATCTGCCGAAACATCTTGACAATATCGGCACAAAAGACGTATCGATATAACCGAAACTGCATATAGACATTAAATAAATTCTTCTGCAAGGGTGGTCCAATGTGAAGGACTTCATTTAAACTAACTCCTGTCGAATCCTTGTGCGAACGATTAAAAACTACCCTCATCTTGGTTGTCACTACGGCATGGTGAGGCAAGTAAAACCTGTTACCAGAGGTTGGTTCAACTTCTTTGTCGGGAATGCTGATGAAAATTTAAAATCGGTCTACAATCATCTTTGCCACACTATCAACTGCAAACCTCCGATAATCTCATCAATTTTTCGAGCTTCACGCAGCGCAAATGATCCTCCCATTATAATAAAATTTACCACCTCCCAAGACCGGAACAATGTGCTGAGATCAATTGCCGAATATCGTCGCAAAGAGAAGCGCCAACTTCATCTAATGGACATTGGACTTGATTCGACTTCCAACATCTATGTCAATGAAGGTTTGACAAGCAAGAACCGAACTCTTCTACAACAAGCCACTCGTATGAAACATCGTGGACAGTTGTTCTCCGTTTCAACAAAATTTGGTTCTGTGATGGTAAAAGAGAGCCGGAACGGGAAGCCGATACTGATCGAGAACGAAGAAGTCCTAAATGCCTTTAGCACGAGACGGCAGGGGGGAGAACAGCCACACATCGATGATGGACACATACAGCATCCCTAACATTGTGATTTCATCTCTTTCTATATTTACTTTTATATTTATTCTTATGTTTATTTTCACCTTAATCCACATTTCCTTGTACGTCCCTCACTCTCTCTTTTCTCTTCTCTCTCATTTCTCTTCAGTCTTTCTGTCTTTTTAGGGTTCCGTACCCAAAGGTAAAACGGAACCCTATTACTAAGACTTCGCTGTCCGTCCGTCCGTCCGTCCGTCCGTCTGTCACCAGGCTGTATCTCATGAACCGTGATAGTTAGACAGTTGAAATTTTCACAGAATGATGTATTTCTGTTGCCGCTACCACGACAAATACTAAAAACAGAACAAAATTAATTATACATATACATAATTACAAACAACCAATAATAAATTGTTACGAAAGGTTTTCGTTGTCATCTTTCGGTCAGTTCCCATTTGTGAGCGGCTCGTAGTCATCCATTTTGGGAAACCGAACTCAGAGAAAGCGCATAGCTCGAGGGTACGATCAGCGCTTGACACGCGAACGAGTGGAGTTCAACCCGCAGAAGGTCAGCATTTTTGTTTTTTTTTTTTGTTTCTAGTAGCACATGAGGGAGAGTGGGCGAAGAACTCTGGGAGAAATCTTCGGCGAAGTACTCGGAGAGTGATCTTCGGGGAAGAACTCCGGTACGGTTTTAAGCAGTTCCCGGTACGCGGCCGTACCGTGTGTCCTATTGCCTACGTTGGTCGCGGATATCACGTTCGTTGTATAAGGTACATATTGAAATCAGAAATTTGCGTGTTGCGATTGGTGATGCGGGCTAAGTCGTTGGTCAGAGGAGTTTCGGTACGACTGTTCGAATACTCAAGCTGCGGTTTATTTACTCTTTTGGACAGGGAATTCCTTTAATTTTTTTTATTTTATATATATTTTTTTTATTTATTTCGACTTGTTTTATTGACATACGGTGTAGGGTAGTTTTAAGGAATACTTGTAAACCTAGATTAAGTTAGGTTAAGGAAATTAAATTTGGGACATATTGAATTGGAAACGATTACGGTGTTTTTTTTTTTCTTTTGCGTGGGATGTTTCGCGAGTCTCGTAGCAAATTCGGGATTCTTGCTGCGGGTAAGTCGGCGTGAGGGCAATCGCGTGGCGCCATTGCGCCAGTCCTCGCAGCTGGCCTAGCATCCCTTTCGCACGACGTCGCGGCAGGTGGAGAGGAGCAAGTGAGCAAGAGGTGCAAGCGATCTTGCACACATACGAACCGATACGTACATACGTGCATACGCATCACATACGTGCATACACTCACACATCTGTACGCTATGTATAAGTATACATACATACATACATACATATGTACATTACGAAGTAGAGTTGGGTAGTTCCGGACATGTATAGTTCACGGAACTATGTCCTCTCTCGGACACATGTCCTCTCGTTCCGCAAATTGAACGAAAATAGTTCCATAGTTCCATTCAACCCTTATTCATCAATCACATATGTACAAAACGAAAAAAAAAAAACATAAATGCATCGAACATGCTTCTCATACGGTATGAGTTGTACCCCGTAGTTTTCAAGAAACCCAAAAGTATGGAGATGTGGCGATAAAGCTCGAACAGTTGGTGTACACTGTATAGCACACTTGAACTGAAATGAAGAAAAGAAATGAAAGAATATAATGCCCGCACCGCATTTCGTGAACGAATGTCATACATGTGTATGTATGCATTCAGGTCCGGACATGGACATGGTTTGCTAGTTCCATATCGGTGCGATAATACATTTAGTTCCGGACATGGACATGTTTTTGCTAGTTCCATATCGGTGCTAGTATACATTTAGTATTTTAAAACGGGTAGAGATTAAAGTGCATACTGAGATGGAATAATTATCTTATAACCCCATTTAGATAATGTTTCAAATATATTGAATGGTCTTTCCAACAAAGTTGTTGGTCCAATGTAACACCTAAATATTTAAAACTGTCCACGTGTTCAATCAAGAAGCAATTTTCAAACATTCTTGATTGTTAAATACTATATCTTCAAGAACAAATCGATTACACAATGGTGCATGATAATATAAGGGAAGGTCTCTGAAAACTCTACCATTGATATTAAATATCATGTACTTCGTTTTGTTGCTAATTATTAGTTTATGATAATTAAACCATCTCCTTAACATATCTAGGTCATAGTTAACATCTGCAAAACTATCAATTAAGTTAGTGTTTGAGTGGAAAAGAGATGTTTCATCAGCAAAGGCAGTTATTTTGCCTTTAAAAGGTTGTATGAAAAACGTATTAACATAAATTAGAGAAAGGATTGGGCCCAATACTGCTCCTTGGGGAACACCCATATTTAAGAAGTCTATAGAACTGTAAACATTCCTAATTTTCACAACTTGATAACGGTTGAATAAATAAGAAGAAAACCATTTATAAATGGAGCCTCTGAAACCCGCTTTGTAAAGTTTATCGAGTAGCAAAGTATGATTAACCATATCAAAGACCTTACTGATATCAACAAATAATGTTGATTGTGTTTGAGAAGTGTTTAGACTATTATATATTTCACCAGTTAATTTCAATAAAGCAGTTTCAGTCGATTTGCCACGTCTAAACCCAAATTGGCAATCACTCAAAAAATGAGTATTTTCTAAAAATTACAACATTCTAGATTTTAACTATCCGAAAAGTGAGAATAAAATGTCACTGATTATGTATTTCTGTATATACTTAGACAGAATATAATAAATATATGTATAAATGGGGCTCCCATACAACAGACATGCTTTTTTTGGAGTTTTTATACATAATAGTACGGAACCCTTCGTGCGCGAGTCCGACTCGCACTTGGCCGGTTTTTTTATCTTCTTTTCATTGTTTTTCTTTAATCCCACTACCGTACCTATTTATTTTCTCCATTTCCAATGTTCTTTACTCTCTCCATTTCCAATGTTATTTCTCTCTTGTACTTGTCATCCCCAAGATTTTTCTTCGTTTAAGCTTTTTACATAAATTATTTATTTCGCCAATAACTATGCTACATAATTTATTTATTAACATTTACATGAAAAAGTATTCGTTCTACTTGTCGCTGTTGATGGTATTTTCCTCAAAATGAATACCATGAGAAGGGGTGATTTCATGGGCAAAACAAAAGTATTATTAAACATATTATGTAAATACAAAAAGGGACTCAATTTATGTCATCTGAACGCCCAAAGTATAGTTAAAAAAATTGATGAGCTTAATGAGCTTTCGATGATAGCATGGTTGATCTCCTCTGTCTTACTGAAACTTGGCTAAAACCGGAGATGTGTTCCAATATGTTTGAGGTGAAAAATATGAGGGTCGTCAGGGCTGATAGAGTTCGTAAAGGGGGTGGCGGCGCTGCTATATATATTAAAAATTGTTACAATTTTAAGATATTGTTGAGATCTGGACCAAATGATCTGGCCGAATTCGTCTTTGTAGAACTTTCTGGCACTTGTGAAAAGTTCGTTCTTGGTTGTGTGTACATGGCTCCCGATATAGCTAATGTAAATATATTAATGGAAATTTTTGTAGAACTTGCACCGTATTATCCTAGGATTGTTGTTTGTGGTGATTTAAATCTCAACATTTTACATAACCATAATACGTCATTAAAATCTATGGCAGAAACTTTTGGCTTTTCTTTTGTGAATAGCACACAACCCACACATTTCTCAGCAAATGGTACGAGCTCATTGCTCGATATTGCCTTGACCTCACACCTATCGCTAATTTCACACTACGATCAGATCCTTGCACCAGGTTTTTCCCATCATGATATGATTTTCCTCAAAATAAACTCAACCCTATCAACTGTTGTGGAGACGACTTTCAAATCATACCAGTTCAAAGATACCAACATGGAGTCAGTCTTTGAGGACTGTCGAAAAATTAACTGGCTGCCAATCTACAGCACAAATGATACGACATTTCAAGTTGAGTTTCTCACTGCGAAAGTTAGATATCTTTTTGATAAATATGTTCCTTATAAAACAGTTAAAAAAAAACAGAATAACACCCCGTGGATTACTCCGGAAGTCTGTAAACTTATTGAATTGCGCAATGCATTATATGCTAGGTGGAAGCGTTTTCGATGCTTAGCCTTACGTGAGCAATTTAAGAAAACCCGTAACGCCGTTACTTCTCGTATACGTAAAAATAAACAGCACTTTTATGAGAGGCAATTCAGCTCTAACTGTCCCAACACAGAATTCTGGAAAAAAGTTCGGCATATTCAAATTAAATCAAAAAATTTAACACCAATTAATGTAGATTTGAATACTCTCAACAAGAAATTTGTATCCGCTAGCCAAACCAGTGGCTCCGCTTCAATGACCTTCTTGACTGCACCCAATATTAATCAACGTAGGAGTCCATTCTCACTCCACTGTATTGATGAAACCCTCGTTGCTAGCACGATTTTGAAAATAAAATCCAATGCAGTAAGTTCGGACAATATAAATCCTAGGTTCATAAAAATGCTTCTTCCTGGTATAATACACCAAATAACACACATTGTAAACACTGTTTTAACTACATCAGTTTTCCCCAAATCGTGGAAAATAGCTAAGATACTACCTCTTCCAAAGGGTCCTGCACACAATTCTGAATATAGACCAATCGCAATTCTGCCTTTTCTGAGTAAGGTCTTCGAAATAATTATAAGCCAGCAAATTAAGTTGCATCTCCATAATAACAATTTAGTCGGTAAATACCAATCAGGCTTTCGCGCTAAACACAGCTGTGTCACGGCTTTATTGAAAGTTATAGAAGATCTTCGTCAAGGCTTAGATACACGTTCTGAGAATTTGGGTTTAATGGTATTTTTGGATTTTTCGAAGGCCTTTGATAGTGTAGATCACAGTATTTTAGTTAAAAAGCTTATGATGCAATTCCTGTTTGATATAAGTCTTTGTCGGCTAATATCGTCGTATCTTACCAGCCGTTCACAATATGTATGTAATAAAGATGAGTGTTCTTCTTGCCTGCCAGTTCCGGCAGGTGTTCCACAAGGTTCGGTGCTAGGTCCGCTCTTATTTATGTGTTTCATAAATGATATTTCTAAATGTTTTTCGAATTGTCATCATCACATATACGCAGATGACGTTCAAGTCTATCTCGCCTTCCCTAAGTCAAACATTCTCAGCGCTGCAAACATTATGAACCAACAACTTAAAAGGGTAAATGAATGGTTAGTTCAAAACAAACTGAATCTAAACCCCGCAAAGACCAAAGCTCTATTTATAAATTGTGGTAAAACTAAGGTTCCACCTCCCGCCATCCACCTAAATCAAATGCCTGTGGAATTTGTGTGCAATTTTAAAAACCTTGGTATTTACTTTAATGAAAACTTTAGTTGGAATACACATATTAATAAGACAGTGTCAAAAATATACGGCGTACTTCGTGCTTTAAGTCCCACAGCACATTATCTTCCAACTAGGGTGAAACTTAAATTGGTCAAGTCCTACATCCTACCCATTATTCTGTACGGTTGTGAAATATATTCTTATATGGACTCCGAATCTAAACACAAACTTACTGTCGCGTTTAATAGTTGTGCAAGGTATATTTTTAATATAAAGAGAAACGAACACATCTCTGATTATGCCAAACAAATAGCCGGCTGTTCATTACCAACCCTACTAAATTTCAGAACAATATTACTTTTGTATAAGATTATAACTCTGAAACAACCAGGATATCTATACGAAAGTATACGTTTCCCTGTAAACGACCGATCTCTGACACTCATTCCACCTAGGTGTAAATACAAAATAACGTCTCGTCAATTTTTCGCTAATGCAATTCAACTATGGAATCGTTTGCCCCTAAGCATAAGGCGAATAAGTACTACGAATACAAATGTATTTATTGAAAAACTTTTTGAATTTTTAGGGTTCCGTACCCAAAGGTAAAACGGAACCCTATTACTAAGACTTCGCTGTCCGTCCGTCCGTCCGTCCGTCCGTCCGTCCGTCTGTCACCAGGCTGTATCTCATGAACCGTGATAGTTAGACAGTTGAAGATGTATTTCTGTTGCCGCTACCACGACAAATACTAAAAACAGAACAAAATTAATTATACATATACATAATTACAAACAACCAATAATAAATTGTTTCGAAAGGTTTTCGTTGTCATCTTTCGGTCAGTTCCCATTTGTGAACGGCTTGTAGTCATCCATTTTGGGAAAGCAAACTCAGAGAAAGCGGATAGCCCGAGGGTACAATCAGCACTTGACACGCGAACGAGTGGAGTTCAACCCGCAGAAGGTCAGAATTTTTTTTTTTTCTGTTCCTAGTAGCACATGAGGAAGAGTGGGCAAAGAACTCGGAGAGAAATCTTCGGCCAAGTACTCGGAGAGTGATCTTCGGGGAAGAACTCCGGTACGGTTTTAAGCAGTTCCCGGTACGCGGCCGTACCGTGTGTCCTATTGCCTACGTTGGTCGCGGATATCACGTTCATTGTATAAGGTATTGAAATCAGAAATTTGTTGGTCACGATTGGTGATGCGGGCTAAGTCGTTGGTCAGAGGAGTTTCGGTACGACTGTTCGAATACTCAAACTGCGGTTTGTTTACTTTTTTGGACAGTGAATTCCTTTTTTTTTTTTTTTTTACATATGTTTTTTTTATTTATTTCGACTTTTTTTATTGACATACGGTGTAGGGTAGTTTTAAGGATTAATTGTAAACCTAGATTAAGTTAGGTTAAGGAAATTAAATTTGTGACATATTGAATTGGAAACGATTACGGTGATTTTTTTTTTCTTTTGCGTGGGATATTTCGCGAGTCTCGTAGCAAATTCGCGATTCATGCTGCGGGTAAGTCGGCGTGAGGGCAATCGCGTGGCGCCATTGCTCACGACCAGTCCTCGCAGCTGGCCTAGCATCCCTTTCGCACGACGTCGCGGCAGGTGGAGAGGAGCAAGTGAGCAAGAGGAGCAAGCGATCTTGCACACATACGAACCGATACGTACATACGTCCATACGCATCACATACGTGCATACACTCACACATCTGTACGCTATGTATAAGTATACATACATACATACATATGTACATTACGAAGTAGAGTTGGGTAGTTCCGGACATGTATAGTTCACGAAACTATGTCCTCTCTCGGACACATTTCCTCTCGTTCCGCAAATTGAACGAAATGAGTTCCATAGTTCCATTCAACCCTTATTCATCAATCACATATGTACAAAACGAAAAAAAAAAAAACATAAATGCAACGAACATGCTTCTCATACGGTATGAGTTATACCCCGTAGTTTTCAAGAAACCCAAAAGTATGGAGATGTGTCGATAAAGCTCGAACAGTTGGTGTACACTGTACAGCACACTTGAACTGAAATGAAGAAAAGAAATGAAAGAATATAATGCCCGCACCGCATTTCGTGAACGAATGTCATACATGTGTATGTATGCATTCAGGTCCGGACATGGACATGGTTTGCTAGTTCCATATCGGTGCGATAATACATTTAGTTCCGGACATGGACATGTTTTTGCTAGTTCCATATCGGTGCGAGTATACATTTAGTATTTTAAAACGGGTAGAGATTGCAGTGCATACTGAGATGGAATAATTATCTTATAACCCCATTTAGATACTTTTTTTTTTTTTTTTTTAGAGACTCGCGCAGGTTCAAGAGTTTTTATATTCTCTTATGATGTGTTGACACACACAACCTGAACGGAGTGCAGTGATTGGGGTCGGTGATGTTCGTTCACTACTCTCAGGGGTGGTTGTCCTAGGCCTAGATAGGACGAGAGCCGACCAAAGTCCGCGTTGGTTATAGTCCGTAGTAATTCCTTCAAGCACTTTAGTATTGCATACGCAGTGGATGAATTTCGGCTGACCATATACTGTGAGTGTTATGCTTGCAGGCAGTACGTCTGGTCACTTTCCATTCACAGCTGCGTTGCATACTTTTTATCATCCGTTTAGGAAATACTTTTACTTCGCTATGAAGCGAATTTGAACTATAGACCTTCCGATCGGCGGTCGATGATGTTAACCACTGCACCACGGCCACCCCCTGTTTCAAATATATTGAATGGTCTTTCCAACAATGTTGTTGGTCCAATATTACACCTAAATATTTAAAACTGTCCACGTGTTCAATCAAGAAGCAATTTTCAAACATTCTTGATTGTTGAATACTATATCTTCAAGAACAAATCGATTACACAATGGTGCATGATAATATAAGGGAAGGTCTCTGAAAACTGTACCATTGATATTAAATATCATGTACTTCGTTTTGTTGCTAATTATTAGTTTATGATAATTAAACCATCTCCTTAACATATCTAGGTCATTATTAACAAAACTATCAATTAAGTTAGTGTTTGAGTGGAAAAGAGATGTTTCATCAGCAAAGGCAGTTATTTTGCCTTTAAAAGGTTGTAGAAAAACGAATTAACATAAATTAGAAAAAGGATTGGGCCCAATACTGCTCCTTGGGGAACACCCGTATTTAAGGGTGTGAGAATAAAATGTCACTGATTATGTATTTCTGTTGCTCCTTTAACAACAAATACTTTGACAGAATATAATAAATATATGTATAAATGGGGCTCCCATACAACAGACATGCTTTTTTTGCCGTTTTTATACATAATAGTACGGAACCCTTCGTGCGCGAGTCCGTCTCGCACTTGGCCGGTTTTTTTAATCAATAATTAATGTAAAGCTTTGTCCATCCTTCCTCTCTTCCCCACTATCTATCCTTTATTTCTATCCCTTCCTTCTACTATCTAAAACTTTCTTAAATAGTTAAATTTAATTGTAATTGATTGTAAATTAAGTCAACTCTCTACACCTCTCTTTTGTTTTTTTTTTGTTTCTAATTATTAGTTTTTATTATTAGTAACTTTACATAACTTAATAACACGAGTTTGAAGCTTGTTCCAATTTAAAAGATGTATGTTTCTTATGTGAACAAGAATTGTAAATAAACAAATAAATAAATAAATAAATAAATAAATAAATGCGCTCCATATGGCCTAGCTCCTCGTATTCTTGCATAAATCTGCAATAGTTTGCCCGAAGATTCTCGTCCCGAGAAAAGCGACGCTCTAAGCTATACAATCTCGACAAGGCGCCAGAAAGGGTGTTTCCAAAACTAACATTATCCTGGCGAAAGGGAAGTTCCACGATAAACTTATTATCTGGAGCTCTAGAAAAGGTTTTCTCGAAATGGTGGTCAGCATCATCTTCACTGCTGGGAGAGCGGATAGTAGAGCCAATTTCTTCTATCTCCCAAAACGATTTCAAAAGCAGGTCGATATCTATCCCTACGTGCAATGACAGGACTCGATCCTTAGGCATATTACCCGTAATTACCCATCCAAAAACAGTATTGTGCGCAATGATATTTCCCTTCCCATCTGAGCGATGACCATCCCGTAAACTGCTCCACACCCAGTCAGCGCCAAGCAAAATATCAATAGAAGACGGAGTGTTGAACCCAGGTTCCGCTGGCAGATCCTTCAAAAGAAGGGAACTATCAAAGGAATATGAGGGTGTAATCGAAGTAATATTTTTTAATACAAAGGCTTCCACATTCAATATGGAAGTGTCAAGGCGAGGTTTCAACTGCAGATGTACAATTCCTTGCGTAACGCCAGCAGCAACTGCGGAGATCCCATATATAGGCAAACGAGAATGACGACGAGAAAGCCCAAGCATCTTAACTACCCGCTCAGTTACAAAGGATACCTGCGAACCCGTGTCTAAGAGAGCACGACATAGATGAGGACGGCCCGCAGCATCTAAAACTTCTACTACGACGGTGGGCAGTATGCCTGATATTGGACTGTCGGGTTTGGTGTAATGGTTTGCAATCGGAGACAACAGAGCAGAAACCGGAGAAGAATCGCTTGCACTGTTCACGTCAACAGTCTCGGATCGATCCAGATGCACTAACGAATGATGACGCGCGCGACAATGAGAACATCGCCTCTTCGAATGACATCGCGACGACGAATGTTGGGTTCCTAGACAGTTGTAGCAGAGCCTTTGATCTTTAGCAAACCGACGACGGTCTTCAATAGACAAAGCGATAAAGTCCGAACATTGAAATAAAGCATGGCTACCTTTGCATTTTGGACATGATGTATTGATCACAGCCAAACTCTTTACCCGCCCAGAAGGGTTTAACGAACGCGAACCGATTTTATTAACCTTTATCTTAGTTTCACTTGTCTCTAATGCACAACATCGATTTTCAAGAAAATCTAGCAATTCTTGAACGGTGGCAACCTCCGAATTCTGATTTTTCAGAGCCCAAGCTTTACGCGTATCACTGTCCGTTTTATTTATTAAGAGATATATTAGCCAGGGATCTCTAGCTTCAGCCGCCATGGCCTTTAACCCCCGAATGACCTCATCAGCATTTTCTACCAGTTTGCGTAGCTGACTACTATCTGCACTATTCACTGACGGCAAGTTCAAGAAAGTTTCGATAAATTGATTAATAATATATAACTGCCTACTGTAGCGTCGTTCTAGTTTTTCTCACGCCGGAGCATAATTAGCATCGGATATGAAAATACCGTTCAACAGACTAGCGGGTTCATCACGCAAAAACGACTTGAGGTACCAAAATTTCTGCGCACCGGATAAATGTTTTTTACTGTCAATGCTGCCTAGGAACATATCGCGAAAACCCGGCCACTCCCGATAATTCCCTGCAAACGGCGTAATGTGAAATGCAGGCAATTCAACCTCTGAAGGTCTTACGGTGCTCGGTGCAGATGGACCATCTGCTAACGGGGCACTCAGATCAAGTGCATTTCCCCGTGCGGGGGGGTTATCATTAGAGACAGAACCACGAGAGACACTCTGCGGGCATTTGATTCCAATGTTCGAAGACCGAGAGGGAACCTTTTCATTAATCGATTCGCGCGCGGGGTGTTTATCTCTAAGGGATTTTAAAAGCAACGATTTAGCCGTTATGAATTTGGTTTCGAAGTCGGCGAAATATCCTCCAGATTAACGTATCCTTCTTCAGCATGGTACTGATGTAGGTCGAATTGGTTTACGTTAAAGTCCTTCCAAGCCTCCTCTAAATGATCTAAACGAACCTCGAGATCCTCAACTAAAGCATGCTCCGAAATGGACTGCGCAAAACTATTTAGGCGATTAATAGAAGCCTTAATGTGATTTCGGGATTGTACTAGCGCTTCCATGGTCACGCACTAAGAGCAAAGTAAAATACGAACCACGTGCAATACAAATCCTAACTCGAACACGAACGCGCCTTCAGCTACCCCAAGTTCCAGCAGCCACAATTATACAGCAAAATCCGCACCAATCAGCAACATCAAGAACTTAAATTTAGAATATATTACCTGCCCCTTAGCAAAATGAGGATTCGGTGGGGGGACTGTATCCAAATATCCAGTGCAAGAAGCAGCCGATTCACAGCAACGCGAACAAGAGCCACAGGATCCGGTGGAGGGACTGCATCCGAATATCCACAGTGCAAGAAGCAGCCGATTCACAGCAACACGAACAAGAGCCACAGGATTCGGTGGGGGGACTGCATCCAAATATCCACAGTGCAAGAAGCAGCCGATTCACAGCAACACGAACAAGAGCCACAATATCCGGCTCGAAGGACCAGCTTTGATCGAGATTGTAACAAATATCAAATTAAAATACCCAAAATACTGTACGACAATTCAGTTAGTTTATTGCAATTTACAAATCCCACCAATCCAAGGGTTAACGAGAGCGAAGATCTTGATGCGTTGATGGTTGCTTTCAAAAAGGGAAGAGTCTCTGGCAGTGAGTCGACTCACTGCCAAAGATCATTCGAGCTAACGGCTAGTGTGCATGTACATGTAATATAATGTAATCAGAAACAAAAAAGAGTAGTAAAGAAAAACATCGTCGCTCTCATTAACTAACATAGTAATGCTACATAGGATACGTTAAGCAATGTTGAGTTTGAAACAAAATAATCAAGGAAAATCAATAATTAACAATTTGATAACTGATAGATTGATAAATTGATTTTAACTTTGATCCATTTAGCAACATTGATTGTGAATTATAAAGGCATAAATAAAGTTTAAATAAATAAATAAAAATTATCTGTTGGTTAATAAACTTGATGTGGATAGTAAGATGGCTTGGGCAGAGAAGGTCGGTTCTCGAGATGACTGCAAATTTGACGAACTGCTAGAGTTTTTACAATCAAGGTGTGACGCTCTTGAATCATGCCAGACGATAACGCGACCGAATGATTTACGGGCTAATCCTCAAGTGCAGATTCGTACACATTTGGTTGATTCGTCGCCCCTCGCGCATTCGCGTTCGTGCGCCAAATGTAAAGGAAACCACATTTTACCACAATGTGAACAATTCGTCGCCCTTGATGTGGAAACGCGTCGCGATCTCGTGAAGGTTAACAATTTATGCTTTAATTGTCCTCGAGCGGGTCATCAAGCAAATCTGTGTCGATCTTCGTTTCGCTGCCGCGTGTGCAAATCGCGTCATCATTCGTTGGTACACGCAGATACAAACAATGAGGTAACTATAAATCGGATTCAGACCCCTTCAGTAAGATCCTCGAGCTACACAAAATCATCTGCCACCTGTTCCTTCCCCAGTAAACAACCATTCTTCAATCGGCATTAACATCTGCAATCAAACCATTTTACCCACAATTTTGGCTACGGTGAAGGATAGTGTAGGCAACTCGATTAGCTGTCGTGTGTTAATCGATTCAGGATCACAGATTTCGTTTGTGGTTGAATCATTTGCTCAGCGTCTTGGTCTTTCTCGTAGGCACGCAAGGATTCCCGTTCGCGGTTTGTCATCCACAAATGCAGGCCAAACAAAGGGTTGTGTTTCGATCGACTTATGTTCCCGTTTCAGTGAAACCCACCTCTTCGTTGATGCGTTTGTCTTAAACAAATTGACATCTAATCTTCCTTCGCAACCCTTTGATACGTCTGATTGGTCCCATCTTGAAAATCTGGATCTTGCAGATCCCAACTTTAATATTCCTGGTCCTATTGACATGCTGCTTGGAGCTGACAGGTTATGGAGCATTCTCAAGGGGACCAGATTCTAGGTTCGCACGGTATGCCAATTGCGCAGAAGACATCGTTTGGGTGGGTAGTATCAGGAGTATTGTTGGATACTAGACAAACGCAACATTTCCCAGTTTCCTCGCTTATTTCTACCTTAGATATGACATTTCGCCACAACGGTTTTGGGAGTTGGATGAAGTGTCACCTTTCGTTGACAAGTGTGACGATGCTGCTGAAAAACACTTCCAAAAAATCTTTTCGCGCTCACCTGATGGGCGGTATATCGTCCAGTTGTCGTTTAAAACCCCTTCGCCCAATTTTGGTTCCTCGCTCAACCAGGCTATCAGTCGCCTTCATTCTATAGAACACCGGTTTCAAATGGACAACAACTTGCGCACTATGTATGTCAACTTCATGCAGGAATACATAGCGCTGCGTCATATGGTTCGTGTACCTCCTGCCGAAATACAATCTAACCGCGGCAAGATATTCTATCTTCCCCATCACGCTATTTCGAAACCGGACAATTCCTCAACAAAACTTAGGGTCGGATTCGATGGTTCGGCAAAAGACTCTTTGGGGAATTCGCTTAACAGTCAGCTGATGATAGGTCCTTCCATTCAACGTGACTTGGTTGGAGTTTGTTTACGCTTTCGACGACACAGATACGTGTTTACGGCGGATGTTGTAAAAATGTTTCGCCAAATCTGGATAGACGACATGCATAGGGATTTTCAGCGCATCGTTTGGCGGGAAAACCATCCGAAGATATCGACCACTTTCGTCTTTGCATTGTCACATATGGGACTGCTTCAGCGCCTTTTTTTGTCGGTTCGAGTTTTGAAGCAGATTGCGACGGACTACCAAACACAATACGGGAGGATGTATATGAAGATGACGTAATGACAGGAGCCGATTCAACCGAATACCTCATTAACCTACAGTCTGAAGTGGTGATCTTGTTGGCGTGTGCAAAACTCGAACTCCGCAAGTGGAATTCGAATTGCTGGACCCTACTTGGTCGTTTGCCGAGGGAGGACTGCGAGTACTCATGGTTTGATACGGAATTCTCAAGGTCATTTGGGTATGCATTGGAACCCTACATCTGACCAATACTCATTTCGTATGGCTGATTGTCAGTTATCTGCCGCTCCGACTAGACGTTCCCTTTTGTCTGAAATCTCTCGTATCTTCGATCCTTTAGGATTTCTGGCCCCTTCTGTCGTTTTATTCTAGATGCTTTTTCAGGAGATGTGGTCCTCGGAACTTAAACTAGGCTGGGATGATCCACTTCCATCGCCCTTGGCTGACAGATGGATACGCTACCAGCAGGAATTAAAGGATTTTGAAAGAACACAAGTACCGCGGATCATCTTTACTGTGCTAGATGACATCGAACTACATGGGTTTTCAGACGCATCATCTTTAGTCTATTCAGCTGTTGTGTATGCTCGGTGCAAGGTAGCATCAAACCAGTATCGGGTCGTTATTATAGCTGCAAAGACCAAGGTGGCACCACTCAAACCTGTTTCCATACCTCGGTTAGAGCTATGTGGATTTCGATAAAATCGTCTATCCCAAACAGATACAAGGTATTTGCTTGGTGTGATTCACAAGTCGTACTTCAGTGGTTGTCTTCTCCGCCACGTCGTTGGACTACATTCGTCGCCAACCGCACAGCTGCAATCCTTGAGAGGATTCCACGATATGCATGGCAGCATATCGCATCGGAGTCTAACCCTGCAGATTGTGCGTCCCGTAGGGTATTACCATCCGCTATGGTGGACAGATCCTCCATGGTTGGTGTTATCACAAGAATATTGGCCCGTTTCAACATTCTTAGTGCCCCAACCGGATGATGCAGTAGTTTTACGAGAAGAGAAACCAATACCGAAGCAGACCTTAATCATCACAGCTGAAATAGATGTTCTTAAAAACCTCATTTCAAAAATATCGTCGTGGACTCGGTTACTTCGAATCGTCGCGTATTGTGTTCGGTTTACCAGGAACTGTCGGCCTTCCCAATATAAGAAACTAATGTGTGACTTAACCGTCTCTGAACTTTATTTTGCAGAGCTCCATATCCTAAAAACAGTGCAATATGAGACCTTTGGAAGTGAAATTTGCCAACTCGTGGCCAATCGTGACCTAGCCCCTAAATCGAAACTTTTAAAATATACACCATTCGTTGACTCAGAGGGTATACTTCGTGTTGAAGGTCGAATAAGACATGCATATGTGTCGTTTAATATAAAACATTCAATTATTCTTCCTACTAATCATGTTTCGTCCCATCTAGTAACATATTTACACGTTCACCACCTACATCCAGGTGTTTCAGAGATATTTGCTATTGTTCGTCGGCGCTATTGGATATTGGGCAGCCGCAATTTAATCCGGAAGGTAGTTTATCGATGTAAGAAATGTTTTCTTCAGAGGAAGGTGACCAGTACGCAGCTCATGGGAGACTTGCCTCCTGAACGTATTCTTCCAAGCCGACCCTTTGTGAACACCGGATGCGACTATGCTGGTCCGTTCAATATTAAACTTTCTCAGGGGCGGAAGCCCAGGTTATCTAAGGCGTATCTTGCGTTGTTCATGTGCATGAGCAAGAAAGCACTCCACCTGGAGCTGGTAAGTGATTTGACGACCGACCTTTCTCGCTGCCCTAAGACGTTTCGTTGCTCGCCGAGGTAAGTGTTCGAACATATACACTGACAACGGAACCACTTTCCATGGGGCTCGGCGCATTCTCAATGAAATGCAAAGGCCTTATTGGTCGCAACAACACAATGACCTTGTTGCAAGTGCTCTTGCTATAGATGGAATTATCCCCCCATTCTGAATGTTCAGAATTATCATTGTTATTGTCATTTATTTTTCTCTGAGTCACAGTCTGAGTCACTGTATCGCTGGCATCGTACCATCGTACCATATTATCTGCAGTTGCATTCCACCAACAACTTAATACAATCACTCTAGTACGATCGGTGCATAAACCAACCCAATCGCCATGCGCCAGCGTCGATCGTACGATTCGCAGGCAAAGGACTTCGATGCACACGGAGCTGGTGTTGCTGGCGGAATGTTCAGAAATATCATTGTTATTGTCATATATTTTTCTCTGTTTTGTAAAATAAAATATGTGAGTCACTGTATCGCTGACATCGTACCATCTGCAGTTGCATTCCACCAACAACTTAATATAATCACTCTAGTACGATCGGTGCATAAACCAACCCAATCGCCATGCGCCAGCGTCGATCATACGATTCGCAGGCAAAGGACTTCGATGCACACGGAGCTGGTGTTTGTTTACGTATGTGTGCTATTGCGTGGGTGCAGCTTTGCTGTGGATGTTATGGGTCGAGCATTCGATGTTGGAACGCGTAGCGCAGCAGTTGTAATCGGTGAATCAAATAAACGTTGTAATTTGTTTTGGGATATTCGGAGTTTTGCGTCGGGGGTTGAAAAATGGTAACTTATATTACTTGTTTGACTCTCATTCAAGGGGGCCAAATGGTCGTGTAGCTCAGAATGGAGCAGCTTGCTTGATACCTTTCACCGATAATACGGCCTTGTGGACGGTTTTAAAATCAAATATGACCAATAACCCACAGAGAACACTCTCGATTAAGTCATCAATATTCTCTTTCAGTTTGCTTTCATTTGGGACCCCACTCGAGAATATTTGCAGACATTCGGTTATTCTTCCCCACTTTCACCCCCCACAACTTTTAAACGGCTCAATCGATTTTCATCAAACATGTCTAGGAATACTTGCACATAAGTCACCTTAAATACAAAATCAAACTCAATTGAAAATGCTTCATCCGTTCGGGAGCTAGGATGCCACAGATATACATGCTGGCAGACACACACACAGACAGACCCGTCAAACTTATAAGGCCCCTCTTTTTGCGTCGGGGTTTAAAAAAGTCAGCGATGGTCTATCTCCTAGGGATAACCCACATTAACCATTTTTTATCCTTTACTTTTTACGAGAAATAGTGGCTTATGCCGGGGAGCCGGCAAGCGGCGCAAGCCTATAAGTAAATAACGCGTTGAAGGCCGCGCTTCGGCCTATAGCACTTTATGATTAGCAGCGATCACACGCGTATTCAAAATTGTATGATAGTAAATTCAGTCGAACGTTCGCCAAAGGTAATACGGTGAAATCGCAATCCGCCGAAATTGTGACATTTGAATCGAATGCCATCTGCGCGACTCGCGAACGGTAATACGAATTTGTCGGGTTCGACTTATTTAATACGGGTAAAAATATTTTTTACTGCAGCACATACTAATAGTATGGCAATTTGTTCATAATCATACGTATAGTTTTAAGGTGTGAGTTCAAACAAGAACTGAGTAAATTTTGTACAGAAACTGTCAAGTGAAGTCTGGAAGACGTCGTCGTTCGAACATAGGTCGTAGTACAGTGAATGCTAGAAGAGCACGCTCAGCGAGAGATGAAGAATCGTCAACGGAACGTGAGGTTCGTCTCAGCCAGCTTCGGGATAGATATAGAGCTGAGGGTGAAAGAGGATGCTCAGTAGAGCGTGAGGCTCGTCGCAGCCAAGACGGGGATAGATATCGAATACAGAGAGCCAGGGAATCATCTGCAGAGCGTGAGGCTCACCTCAGCCAGGATATGGATAGACATCGAACACAGAGAGCCAGAGAATCATCTGCAGAGCGTTATGCTCGCCTCAGCCAGGATAGGGATAGACATCGAATACAAGGAGTCAGAGAATCGCCCGCACAGACACATAGTAACACTGAACAAAACGGACAACCGAACAGCCACAGATCCAAGAGAGTAACTAATTCATGGATAAATATTACATTTACATTTATTAGATCAAATATTGCTTACAGCGGTAAGATAATATACATCTTATAAGTTGTGCAAGCCTTAAAGTTTACATTGAGTATAATACGTGTATAATGTGAATAGTGCCTAGCTTCGAAACATGAGATGACACACCGGTAACAGAGGGAACGAAGGCCACCATAAACTTTACTAATAGTGCTATTTATGTGTGTAGATCACGTAAGTTTAAGATTGATGGTCAGACCAATCGTACTCTATCGGGGTTTGAGCTAATTTGATTGAGGGGAAATTAGGGAGATCCAAATTACTTTTGTGTATGACGAGTACTTTGGATTTTTGAGCATTTAGACGTAGATCATTCTTGGTAGACCAATCAAGTATTAGTTGGAGATCTTCATTCATCAGCGTAACGGATCCGTTTACACGATTTAGTGGAAGACTCAAGTAAATTTGCGTGTCATCAGCTTACATATGAATTGAGCAATGCTTAACTCTTCTGGGAAGCTCATTAACATACATGGAGAATAGAAGTGGGCCAAGGATCGATCCTTTCGGGACCCCGCACTTTACAGACAAAGAAAACAGTGCCGATCGCCTACTGCAGCCCTTTGCAGTCGCCCTTGCAAGTAGGAACTTAATAGCTTTGTGGAAAATAATAAGAAATTGTATTCTCTTCAAAGTTTCGAGCAAAGGATGGAATGGTTGACGGTATCAAAAGCCTTAGAGAAGTCGTGCAACGTTAAGAATGTAGCGTAATTTTTATCAACAGCTTTTCTGATATCATCCACGACCAGTAGCAAGGCAATTTTACAGCTCCGTTTTGGGCGGAAGCCAGACTGATTTTCACATAGAAGGTTTTTGCTTAAAGATATTTATGTATTTGAACTGAGATGGTTTTCTCGAATACTTTTGAGAGTAATGAAAGAATTGATAATGGTCTGTATTCTACTGTAGCTCCTATCGACTTCTTGGTATAAGTATGATTGTTGGCATTGAAATTTAAGGACGAATCGAAAGACATGTGTTGCTTACAAGGAGAAGTAAAATTAGAAGAAATTCTGCCCCTACCTGAACCACTTCACTCTCTCCTTACGGCCGATCATCCGAAATTGAAACAATTCATGCGCAATATACGCCGTTATAATAACGCATTTAAAAAGACCTCTTTCAAGAGTAAGCAGTCTTTTAGAACTGCGATTGAGAGTGTTCCAGTAGATACTCCTGACTTCAACGTCGTAATCCATGCAAATAAAGTTCCTGTTGGGGAACACAGAGGACTATATAATGCGCCTTCCACGAGTGAAGTAGCAGTGGTGACAGCTGGCCAGCAATTGGACAAAAGAGATATTGTGTTGCATAGCCGTGATGATAATTTGCAAAAAAGTTCAGAGTTACACAGATCTTATGACAGCTTACAATATCGTTTGATACTATGTCGACTTGAGGAATCTGAGAGATTGGCCTACATCCGTAATAATCAAACTAAATTGAGAGCAGAAAATTACGTTCACCTTCAGGATGCTTTACAGGCGAGTGAACGCAGAAATGGCATTGGACAGTTGGTTATACTACCTTCGTCATTCACAGGCGGACCTCGATAATTACATGAAAAATCGCAGGACGCAATGACTTACGTATGACATTACGGTAAACCTGATTTATTTATAACTGCAATATGTAACCCAAATTGGCCAGCAATCACAGAAAATAACATCAATTTAACTTCACAAGACAGATACGATATAATTAACAGAGTCTTCCATTAAAAGTAACGAAACTCCTGCACCTCTTAACAAGTCTCATATATCCGGTCGGCCGCGCTCTGATATGTACACTATAGAATGGCAGAAACGTGCCTTGCCACATGTATTTATGTATGTATGTATGCTGGCGTTACAGCCCATGAAGCACCTAAGCCGAGCTTCTCTCAATCAGCCATGTTGCGTGTGTTTTAATTCTCCCATAGTTGAAAGGGACCTACAGTTTATTGCCGGATCCGAACAAGGACAATTTTACTACAGGGGGTTTTGTCAACACCCCGCTGAGGAGAAACACCGTGAAAAACGTGTTCGATGACATGGCTGTGTCGGGATTCGATCCCGCGTCATCGGCGCCAGAGGCCAACACACTAACCACTGCGCCACGGTGCTTTGCCACATGTATGTACATAAATCTGCTGGTGGGTTAGTGAACAAAATTTAACCAAATCAAATTGACAGCGTTACTTCAGCTTCAGGAGAGCACCGTGGCGCAGTGGGTAGTGTGTTGGCCTCTGACGCGGATGGCACGAGATCGAATCCCGACACAGCCATGTCATCGAACGTGTTTTCACGGTGTTTCTCCTCAGCGGGGTTCTGACAAAACCCCCTGTAGTAAAATTGTCATGAAAAGCTTCTCGAAATTCGCCGTTCGGAACCGGCAATAAACTGTAGGTCCCTTTCACCTATGGGAAAATTAAATCACACACAACATGGGTGATTGAGAGAAGCTCGGCTCTGGTCCTTCATGGACTGTAACGCCAACATACATACATACATACTTCAGCTGAATTACCGGTTAAAGAAGAAGATCCTGTCCTGCTCGAAATCGTAAAGACTTTAAACCCTAATTCTCCACGTATGCGAGATTCCAAATGCAGCAAAAAATGCCCGAAGTCGTTCCAAACTCAAACATCTACTAGCGATTACGGATATGCCAAATATCGTCGACGATTGCCAGAACAAGGTGGGCAAAGTGCCACCGTACGTTCCCTATAATCCTCTCCTTTTGAAAATGTTGGATGCCCACATCAACAAGTTCAATAAAGTGAATACATTAATACATATAACAAAGGTAGCGATCAAACCACTACAATCACCAAATGAAGTGGAAAAATATCAGTCTGGACGTTACAACTGCAGCTCTGAAGCAGTATGGAGGATCTTATCATTCGAAGTGCACGACCGGGTTCCTACTTTTCTCCACCTTGCAGTTCATTTAGGAAATGGACAAAGAGTATATGTATTTCACTGAGAACAATATACAAGAAGTTGTTATTAACCCGCGGGACACAAGTTATGTGCTCAAGATGATTTCTCGAAATCACTGACATATGACAGAGTTCCAAGTTACTTTACATGAAACCAGAGTTCTAAAACCTTTCAATGGCGAAAACAAGATGGTTTCTTCGGAGTGAAAAAAAAGGATGCTCTTGGCAGAGCCTACGTGATTCATCCCAACAACAGTGAATGCTGTTACTGCATGTTGTGAAAGGCCCGACATCCTTTGCACACCTGAGATCTGTACAATGTGTTATTTACAATACTTGTCAAACAGTATGCAAGGCTCACTGGAAAAACACATTATCAGAAGTAGCTATTTGCAGTTCAGCCACATCATTAAGATATTCATTTACCATAATAGTAGAGTTGTGTCAAGTAACTGATTCTTGGAATAAATTTCAAGAAAATATGGCCAGTGATATTCTGATTCGGCGACGAGAGTTAGTTTCAGATGATGTACAATATGATCAAAACATATACGAAGAAGCATTATTTGAGAGCGCCGTGGCGCAGTGGGTAGTGTGTTGGCCCCTGACGACGATGACACGGGATGGAATCCCGACAACAGCCTCGTCATCGAACGTGTTTTTCACGGTGCTTCTCCTCAGCGGGGTACTGACAAAACCCCCTGTAGTATAATTGTCAAGAAAAGCATCTCGAAATTCTCCATTCGGACCCGGCAATAAACTGTAGGTCCCTTTCACCTAGGGGAAAATAAAATCATACACAACATGAGTGATTGAGAGAAGCTCGGCTTTGGTCCTTCATGGACTGTAACGCCAACATACATACCTACATTATTTGAATTAAACAAAGTAGTGCAATTATTTTCGGGTAAATCGGCCAAGGATTTTGGGCTGCCGATGTCAGCTGATACTACTAACTTAGATCTAACGAATAGTGCCGGATACACAAGAGAAACATCATGCGATCAATCGAGACTTTGACAAAATATAGCTCAAGATGAGCCACAATTGAACATCGATCAGAAAAAGTATTCACTACATACTATCATCAATTGATAACAGTGAAGGAAAACATTTTTCGTTGATGCCCCAGGAGGACCAGGAAAAACAATCAATTTGCTTTTAATAAAAGTGAGATCTACCAGAAAAATTGCATTAGCTGTCGCGTCATTAGGGAGAATTTCGTCAAATTCTACCAGTTGCGACTCGAGGAACAGATCTAACCTTTGGCCGCACGTTTGAAAATTAGAGCTTAGAACTAACATGAGGGTTTCATTGTCTGTCGTCGTGAGAACAGATTTTTTTCAGAGATGTTGCTAAAAGTTGGCAATGAAGAGTTAACACAAAGTGATGGAAGGATTAATCTAGAAAACCTTTGTGTTTTGATAACACAACATCCAAGAGTTGGTCAACAATGCCCATCCCGATATTGATAACGTAAGTTGTAGGACTACATCTTGGTTTAAAGAAAGAGCGATTCTGTCACCAGCTAACGAACAAGTAGATAAGGTAAATAACTTGATTCTTTCAGAGATTAATGCGCCGACGCAAATATATTACTCGGTCGATACTGTTCTCGATTTGAAAGTAGCTGTTCATTTTCCTACAGAATTTCTTAATTCTTTGAACCCGTCTGGACTCCCTTCCTCATAATATGGTGTTGAAACTAGGCTGTCCTGTTATTTTATTAAGAAACCTGAATGCACCTATACTTTGCAATGGCACGCGTTTGCTGGTAAAATTAATAAAAACTTTCCTAATGGAGTGCACAATACTCACCGGATGTGGTACCGGAGATTATGTATTGATTCCCCGAATTCTTCTGATACCATCGGATTTACCGTTCCAATCTAAACGCCTACAATTGTATGTATGTTGGCCTTACAGCGCATGAAGGACCAGAGCCAAGCTTCTCTCAATCACCCATGTTGTGTGTGATTTATTTTTTCACACAGGTGAAAGGGACCTACAATTTATTGCCGATTCCGATCGGCGGGAGTCGAGAAGCTTTTTCAAGGCAGGTTTATACTACGGGGGGTTTCGCCAGTACCCCGCCGAGGAGGGACACCGCGAAATAAACATTCGATGGCGTTGGTGTTATCTTGATCCGAACTCGCTCATCGTGCGCCAGAGTCCAACACACTAACCACTGCGCCACGGCGCCCTCAATTGCCAGTAAATATATTTTGCCTTGACCATTAATAAATAGCAGGGCCAATTATATGTCGGCGGGCCAATTATAAGACATTCCCCAGTATCAGCATTGCACCCGTGCGAAGACGGGGCGGGTCGCTAGTAATACATAAACGAAACCTTATCAAACAAATTCTGGCAGCTATACAGGCTTATTGGAAAAACTCGAAACTACTGACAGAAAATAAACTTCTGCAGTACTTCTGGGATACTGTAAGTTCGACAAATATAAACATTATTCAAAGGCTTCAAATAAAAACTAATCGGATAATAATCAATGCACCATGGTACATCACAAATGAAAACTTACCCCGCGTCCTCAACATAACCTTAATAGTAAAAGACCAAATAAAAACATCAAACAGAAAACACCAAATCGCACTATGTTACCACACAAATAACGAGCTACGGAATCTACGGGAACATGAAACCAACACAACAAGACGATTAAAAAGACGCAAACGTGTTGTACTCCAGTTCCTGTAGTACTTTTAAACTGCAATCTGTCATATTTCTCTCCAAAAAATGTCAATCGTAAGTCCCAAACTGTTACAAATCAATCTACTTGTATCATAAATGTTAGCTCATTTTGTTCAATCTGAATTTGTAAGGCAATGGCCTAAACATTTCACTTGTTTCCCAATAAATACTTAATGTCGACAAGACAGATAAAAAAAAACTCGGGAACTGGCAACACAACGTTGATCGTCTAGAAAGGGGGTCGATATCCGAGACATTGCTCATGGTGAATATGCTCCTAACGACCAGACAATGAGTAGATAGTTCAATGTCGGCATCTTGAAGAGGCTGCGAGAGTAACATGCACATCACTACATATGACCTAATGATCTAGTCAATATCTCCCATCCCCAACAGCAACTAAATCACCTACGTATTGTTCCTGCCATCATGGGATCATCTTGTTTACAGCAAGATCAACAGGATTGATAACGTGCTTATTTCTTTATAGATTCAGTCACGCAGCAGAAAACAACTGCAAGGCAAGACATAGTAAAGTTAAATATTGTACATATGTAAGTATGTATTATAAATATTATACATTGTATAATATAGTATTGTGAAATGCAATTAGAATGCACAGTGCATGTTTCCTTAATGAATATAATTGCCGCAGTCTAACGAAGCTTATGGAGTTTTAGGCAGCAAAAATAACTACATAACTTACATAACTACATAACTTCAATGCATCAGACACTAAACAATTATTTACACTACATTAAAATAATATTCGTTTATTAAAGGCCATAGAGAGCGGAAGGTAATACCTCGTCTTTATATTCCGAGTTAGAGAATTCGCAATTGTTTAAGGAACATCTGCTTCTTTCCAAAAAACCGTTTAACAATCTTATAATAATATTATTTTGAATAAAACCACCCTTAGTACCTACTACTAATCAAACTGCAAATCCAATTGAAACGAATTCTAATGAAATTGCGACGCAAACATAACATTTACTTATAATACCCGGTTAAATATATCCAAGAGTTTGATGGTAATCCACGTAGACTCTTTGATTTTGATTTTCCTAATAATGTAGAAGAGATTAATAACATTTTGCCACAGTCTAGTGTTCCAAGGAACCTATTTATCTTAATGTGCAACAGGAAACAGGATCACGACTTTAAATTGACAGGAAATTAAAATAATCTCATTAACCGGATAAGCGGAGTGAGGCTAGCGGTAAAACAGAACTGTGTTTATTATCAACGGTTGACATTTTATAGAGGACACTAAAGAGCACGTAACTTTTACCATGAATCTTCCAGAGTTTATTAGACTAATACACAAACAAAGTCGAAAATGTCTTTAAAATTAAAAAGGAAAGATTTAATTTTTTGTTGGAAAATGGATTCATTTCAAATGCATCTTATAGAATAAGCTAGCTTATTAAGCAGTAGTGGAACGCTTACAAAAACGAAAAATAGGAATAAATATGTAGACTGTGTTGAAGCACCCAGACAAGATTCTGTTAATGTATTATGACAGCAAGAAGAGCTTCTGTTTAAAAGATAACCAGATCTCGCGAAAAATATTTTTAAAACTTTGTAACGGTATAAATGCTTTAGTGGTAAAATATCAAGACTTTCAAAAGTAAAAAGCTAACGTTCTTTCCATTTTTATTACAAATTAATCGAATAATATGTTTTTCTGACACCAGCAGCAAACCCTTCCACATTCAAGTCTACAATGTACCAATCCATGATGGTTGCCTTCTGTTAAGAAGTACCTGGCAACACTGTTGGTTATCAAAAACACGTTCTTTGTCCTTTGTGTCATATACACAATTTATGTTTGTACTTTTACAAACGAGAAAAAAAAATGATTTTATGTTCTCCCAATGAGAACATCACCGAACGAAGGAAAGACTTTTAATTTTAAATGATATTTTTATTGTTTGAACTTAAACTATTCTTAACCGAACAAAAAACTGAAACGAACCGAACTGAACTTAGAACTTATAATTTAGAATTGAAAACTGGAATTGGGAACTAACTTTAACCCAACTGATCACATCTTGAACTGAACTGAACTCCTCTTAAACTTGAACTGAACTCAGAAATGAACATGAAGTATCTTATATACTTTGTGCTGTTCTTCGACAGCGTCCCTTTTGTTGGACTTTGATCTTCTTACATAAATCACGAGAACTATGCTGACGCAGCTGCATCCACTTGACTTCGGCTAAAAGCATTTTGCCATTAAGCCGCAGCTGTGTCAACAATGATCGTTCTCGTCTATTGGTTTGAAATTGTTTATGTTGCATATGATTTGACCGCAGCTTGTTTACATTGCGTACGGATCAAATCAATGCTGTTTACATTTTTAATTTGTATTGAATTTGAAGTCGAGCTCTTGTGGGTGTACACAAGTTGGCTCTGATATAACACCTCCCCCTTTAGAGTCTTCTACGGGTCGGGAAGTGACTCGTGGAAGATTGATGTTATTTACAATCTTTTTATCTTTTTTTATAAACATTTTACATAATAGAAATACTATAGGTATAGTCAATATAATTACTATTATCATTGTAATGGAATAAACATATGTTTTTGTTGTCTTTTGTTCATATGTCAACTCATTTATAAGTTCATTGTTTTTAATATTGTTATAATGCAATTTTCAAAGGTTAGATTTGGCTTTTCAGTATAATTAATTGTTTTGATTGTATTGAGTATGATTACCTCATGTCTAAATTCTGTATTTTGATATGTTATGTTATTTATTGTAAATTGGCAATTCTTTAGCTTTAACATGTACGTTTTTTCCAATACAATATTTTGTTTATTACAGTTTTGTTTCAGATTTTGTTTTCTTAGATTAACAGCAATAATGTGGGATATTCCTACTGTTTTCACAGATTCTTTTGTATTTTTTACATATACACAATTAGTCATGTTTTCAGTTAATATGTTTCTTATGCATTCATTATTCATTTCTGTTAAATCTTTTATCGTTTTTGTTGGAAAGTATATTTTTTCATCTTTATTTAATATAAAATGATTATCAATTTGTATTTCTAAATAATCGTTTTTGTTCGGAATAGGGATTATTTGTATCTTTTTATATAATTCTTCAGTTAGTCTGGGTACTTTAATGATGAATATAATGTTCGTTTTATATAAAGCTAGACTGAGATTTAGTTCTTCTAAATTGTTAATATTAATGTCGTAAGTGTTCATTTCTTCTATGGTTAGAATATCTCCACTTAGTACTCCTAGTCTGGAGGTCATAATTATTTCTTTAATTTTTTCTATGTCTTCATACAAATATTCAATGTTCTCTCTTAATTTAATTCCATACTGTATCTTTGCTATATCTTTTACGTAGTCGTAGCTACTTATAAATTTGTCGAGTCTATGCATAATGTCTTGAGTTTCATTATTCAAGGTATCAGTCAGTATTTGTATTTGTTTATGGAATTTGTCATTAATTATTATCTGGTTGTTTAAATTTTTTGATTTCATTATGGTCGTTTAGTTCAATTATTCTTAAATGTTCTTCAATTTCTGTCTTGTCATTATTGTCCATGGTTCAGTTACGTCAGATACTCCACTACCATTCTCCCACTTTTACCCACACCCCTACATATGATCTATACACAACCCAGATCATTCCTCACGCGCAAGGTGCATGATATCCAATGCACACAACTCTTTGCTAATACAAGCATTCCCACGCTGACATGTAGCGAAGTTCAGCTAGGACAGGTTTGTTTTTGATAATTGAGTCTTAAGCAGAGTTTTGTTGAGTGCGGACGCGGAGAAAAATAAAGTTGTTCATTGAAATTAAAATTAAAGTGTTTTATTTGCAAATATAATTTTTTTTTTAGTCTATTCAGTGGCAACGAACGTTAATGGCGCAGTCGGTACTCGTGTCTACGCAAGAAAAAAAAATGTAAGTTCTCGCGGTTAGCTTTAGTTATTAAGCACACGTAAAATAATCCCGTTCAAGGACTAGTGAAGATTCGCAATAGTGCTTAGTGCATACTACAAAGTGCCTAGATCCGATAAAGGACACACGAAAAAAAAATATATGAGAAGTGCAAAAAGAAAAATAAACAGTGCCGAAAGATTTCTTAACTAACAAAAGTGCTAATATCCAATAAAGGAACACACACACAAAGAAAAAGAAGAAAAAAAAAAAGCACAGTTTCGAAAGATAGTGATAAACCCTGATAATCATCATTAGTGCAAGTAATAGTGCAACCCACTCGGGAAAAAGAAGTAGAGCCTGCCTAGTCAAGCTGATGAGATCAAGACTGTTCGATCTACAAAGAAATTTAGAAGACGTGGCAACGACAGACCACAACGCAACTTCACCAGCAGTAAGTCCCCTAGTTTTAAGCATAAATCCGATAAGATATCTTAATAATTTACCAACGTATGATGGAAGTAGGGATAGCTTACATAGTTTTACCGATCTAGTAGATAGAATCTTCCCAACCTTAGGACAGTATGATGCCACTGGCCAAAGTATCTTTTTTGATATAATTAAAAGCAAATTAACAGGCAAGGCAAGAGAAGCAATAGAAATAAACAATAATGTAAAAAATTGGAACGAGGTAAAGACGGTATTTTCTCAATATTTTGGTGATAGGAAGTCGGCAGAACAGCTGTACGATGACCTTAGGGGTATCCAATTTAGACATAACTGTCAGGATTTTTATAATAATATAAAGGCAATATTAAGACGCCCTAATAATAAAACTTAAAAAGAACAGGGAAATATTGCTATAGAAATAGAACAAAACTGCAAGGCAGCTTTGCGTATATTTATTAACAAAATCCCCGAACCCATGAAAGGCTTGTTATATTGTAGAGACCCAAAGAACTCAGAACAAGAGATGCAAATCCTTCACGAAACAGGATATGCGTACACTGGACCAAATTACAGAGACAGACAGAACAAAACCAGACAACGAAGTGACAACACACAACCTCAAAATACTCGTACGAACGATCGAAATAGCGGGAGTTACAGACAATATTTTCGTGAAAACACTGCAAGTTCAAATAATCAGACCAGATTAAATCAAAGCAAGCAACTTAGACTAGGTCAAAGTAATCAATTTAGAACACACTTGAATAACCCCTTGAGAAGCATTCATAATAATAACACAGTAGAACCAATGGACACTTTGTCAGCTGTAACCAGACAAATTAATAAACTGGAAAATAACGAGGATTTTCGGGAAGGAAGCCCAACGGCCGACTTCCCTATATAATTGTCAAAGTAAAAAACAATCACATTCTAAGAATACTAATCGATACGGGATCAGAGACCAATATTCTTAATCCGGGGATATGTCACCCCAAATAGCAAACAAAGCTGCGAAAACCCCTCAAAGTCGTAACAACCAGTACACCTATATATATATATAGGAAAGTTAAAATCCCATTGTTTAAAGAATTCGGAAAACCAGATAAAACTGCAGAATTCTTAGAATTTAAGTTCCACGAAAACTTCGACGGGCTAATAGGAAACAATATCCTGTTGCCAATAGAAGCAATCCTCGATTACAAAAGAAAGCTATTAGTAATAGCAGAAAATGAAATCCCAATATTCTTCAATAAATACGAAGAAGAGTTAGGCTACGCGTACCAAGAACAAGCATCTAACTTAGAAATTTATTATACGGAACCGAGTAAGGATCCCATCTACAAACAAATCAGGATAAATCACTTAAACGAAGAAGAGAGTAAGAAAATATCTCACCTTATCTCTCAATATTCGTCAACATTCTACCAAGAAGGGAGTGATCTATCATTCACCAATGCGATTAAGCATAGGATAAAAACAGTGAATGATATCCCTATCTATACCAAAAACTATAGATACCCTGAAATACATAGAAATGAGGTCAAATCTCAAATCAAGGAAATGCTAGACCAAGGCATTATCCGACGAAGCGATTCGCCTTACTCTGCTCCTATTTGGATCGTCCCAAAAAAGAGGGACGCATCTGGAAAGGAAAAGTGGAGAATAGTAGTCGACTACAGGAAGCTCAACGAGGTTACTGTAGACGACAAATTTCCAATACCGAATATGGAAGATATATTCGACAAATTGGGAAAATAAATGTACTTTACAACGTTCGATCTAGCCAAAGGCTTCCATCAGATCGAGGTCGCTGAAGAGGATATAAAGAAGACGGCTTTTTCAACTGATACAGGGCACTACGAATTCGTTCGCATGCCATTCGGTCTGAAAAATGCGCCGGCAACTTTTCAGCGGTTAATGAATTCCGTTCTTAGCGAATTCATAGGGAAAATATGCTGGGTATATTTGGATGACATAATCATCTTTTCCACCAGCCTAGAGGAACATATTCTCTCCCTCTCGAAAGTACTCAACAGACTCAGAGAAGTAAATCTCAAAGTTCAACTGGACAAAAGTGAGTTTCTAAAAAAATAAACTGAACTTTTGGGCCATATCGTGACCACGGAGGGTATAAAACCTAACCCTAATAAGATCGCAGCCATTCAAAATTATAAGCTGCCTAGGTCGACGAAGCAAATAAAAGCTTTTTAGGTATCACAGGCTATTACCGTAAGTTCATAAAAGACTACGGCAAAGTGGCAAAACCCATGACAGCGTTTTTAAAGAAGAATGCTAAAATAAACTTAACAGATAAAAATTATATTGACAGCTTTGAGAATTTGAAAACCTTAATTACATCCGCACCAATTCTAAGTTACCCCAACTTCGAGGAAAAATTCACACTTACTACAGATGCATCCAATCATGCAATTGGTGCGGTTTTGAGCCGAGAAACCCGCCCAATATGCTACTACAGCCGTACGCTCAACGAACACGAAAGCCGATATTCTACCATCGAAAAAGAATTACTGGCGATCGTAGAAGCTACGAAATATTTCAGATGCTATCTGTATGGACGAAAATTCAATATTAGGACCGACCATCGACTCCTAGTTTGGCTGAGTTCGCTCAAAGAACCAAATGCCAAGCTGCAAAGATGGAAGATAAAGTTAGAAGAATATAATTTTGACATCGAATACGTCAAAGGTAAAGATAATCAAGTAGCAGACGGACTGTCAAGAATGGAGGCTTACCTCAACGAAAATGAGAAAAATCCCGACACTCGACAAAATAATAACAACATGGAGGACAACCAGTCCATCGTGGCCACTATCCACAGCGCAAATGAGGTCAGTAGCGATCACATCCCTATAGAAAATACACCAGTCAATTTGTATGTATGTTGGCGTTACAGTCCATGAAGAACCTGAGCCGAGCTTCTCTCAATCACCCATGTTGTGTGTGATTTCATTTTCACATAGGTGAAAGGGACCTACAGTTTTATTGCCGGTTCCGAACGGCGAATTTCGAGAAGCTTTTCATGACAATTTTACTACAGGGGGTTTTGTCAGAACCCCGCTGAGGAGAAACACCGTGAAAAACACGTTCGATGACATGGCTCTGTCGGGATTCGATCCCGAGTCATCGGCGTCAGAGGCCAACACACTACCCACTGCGCCACGGTGCTCTCAATTGTACAAAACTCAAATAATCCTAAATACAATTTGTACAAAACTCAAATAATCCTAAACACAACAGACAAAATCAATAACCACAAAGTATATAGCGAATTTGGCCAAAGATGGATAGTTATCGAATTAAGGGATCCTAAAGAAGAATTTTTCTTAGACATCATGAGAAAATTCTTTCCAGCGAATGGTATGGTAGGAATTTTTTGCAACAATGATAATTTATTTGCCAAATTTCAAAAGGTTTATCAAAAATATTTCTGCAAAAACAAACTTTTAAAAGTAATTAAATGTAGCAAATTCCTAGGAGATCTAGCGGATGAAGAGAAATTATTAAGGGCAATCGAGAAAACTCATAAATTATTAAACCACAGAGGAATTAATGAAACATATGCGGAAATTAAGGACGTCTATTATGCACCTAAACTAAAGGACAGGATACAAAGATTTATAAACAACTGCGATGTCTGCAACAGAAGCAAATACGAAAGACAACCGTACAAGATCCAACATAACGCAAACACCAAATAAGCCAAACCAAATCATCCACATTGACATATGGTATGCTAACATCAACTTAATGTACGTCACAATGTTGGACAAATTCACAAAACATGCTACGGTATATGAAATTAAACACAGAAACTGGACAGCGCTTTTAAAAACTCTCCAACAAAGATTTGCAACCCTCGGTATTCCAGAAAAAATAGTCACAGACGGAGAAACTGGATTCTCCTCAATCTCGATAAAAGAACATCTTAAAGAACAAAACGTTGACCTCCATATAACTACTCCCTACAACAAAAGAGGAAATTCCGATATAGAGAGGTTTCACTCCACCCTTAACGAACGCATTAGAACCTTCAGGGCTGACAACAGCAATACAGACACTTTACGTAATATGATTTTTAAAGCCGTGACCATCTATAACAAAACAATCCACTCAGCAACAAGGAGAAGACCAATCGACTTCCTTAACGGAACTATAAAAAACGAAGAATATAACGAAATAACAGAATCAGTTAGAAAAACAAAAAGGAAAAGTACATAAGTAAGCTCAACAAAGGTAGGACAAACATTGACTTTACAAAACAAAGGCATAGGTATCTAAAAACTAGAGGTAATAATAAACTTAAACCCACCCATAAGAAATCAGATGTTGTAGTGTTAGACAAAGATCACATTAAAAACGAAAAAGGAAATACTCTTTACAAAGACCAAGTGAAGCGAATATATAAATATGAAAACAATTAATTTCAGGTACTGATCTTATTAACTTGTATTCTGGCAAACCCAATCACAACGTATCGACATACAAGACTTTAACAGCGGACAGGGATATGTGACAATACAAGACGAACGACTCCAGGTAGTGACTAACTATACAAAAATACTCCACAGTGTAAATCTTGCTTTATGGACGGAAAGCCTGAGTATAATAGAACACAATATAAACAGACTAAACTACAAGAACAAATATCCAACAATGACACACGACTTCAAAAATTTAGCTAGGGAAATAGAAAATCTATTAGGAAATACCCACCACAAAACAAGAAGAGGACTAATTAACGTAATCGGCAAAGGTCTTAAGTATTTAGCAGGGACCATGGACTATGACGATGAACTAGAGATAAAGAAGAGCTTAGAAACAAACGAGAAGAAACATTAAATATATCAATTTACAAGCTGACAGACATAAGAAGCTTTGTTATTTTACACGAAGATCAACTAATTTTTGTTTTGATGATTCCAATTTACTCTAACACCAAATTCCACAGAATTAGCATTGAGCCTATTCCAAACAAAGATAATTTTGAACTAGTGACATCATACAAGTCATTCATAACTGATGGAATCTTAAATTATGAAGATGTAAATAAAACAGTAAGTGAGAATAGCTTAAGAATAATACAAGGTAATTGCATTTTAAATATATTCAAACCACACCCAAAATGTAGTTTTAAGAAGAATAAAGATTTAAATTTAATGAAGGTTTTTAGTGGCTTTTCCTTCAAATATGGCTAACTCTGTGATATATTATCTAAATTATTGTATTTATTTTAGTAGTAAGGTATCTATAACCGAATCTCTGTATAACCCAATTGTAATTACCTAAAATCTGTGCCACAATAAATACGAAATACGAAAAGATTTTGAAATAAAACAAATTACAAATAATATTGCAGTAACTAAAAACGTTCCATATACATCAATCCAACATGTATGTATGTATGTTGGCGTTACAGTCCATGAAGAACCTGAGCCGAGCTTCTCTCAATCACCCATGTTGTGTGCGATTTCATTTTCCCATAGGTGAAAGGGACCTACAGTTTATTGCCGGTTCCGAACGGCGAATTTCGAGAAGCTTTTCATGACAATTTTACTACAGGGGGTTTTGTCAGAACCCCGCTGAGGAGAAACACCGTGAAAAACACGTTCGATGACATGGCTGTGACGTTTCGAAAACTGTAAATCTACAATAAACAACGTTACATATGAAAATTTTATAATATACGATAACTTTGTTATACCTAGTTTTAGTAATTCGACCATACAAAAAATTGTAATGAACTTCACTACAGAACAAATGCATGTCAAACATATGGAAAACAGAAAATTAATCGAAGAGATAAAATCAAGAAACATTACACACGAACGCATACATTTAGGACTATTTTTTATAATTGCCCTCATCCTATTCGTGATCATTTTATCAAATTATAGAAAAAAGAATAAGGATATTAGTAAAGCAAACGTTAAAGTTGAAATAAATAACTTGGATTCTCCGGAGAAGAATCTTAAGGGGGGAGGAGTTACGTCAGATACTCCACTACCATTCTCCCACTTTCACCCACATCCCTACATATGATCAATACACAACCCAGATCATTCCTCACGCGCAAGGTGCATGATATCCAATGCACACAACTCTTTGCTAATACAAGCATTCCCACGCTAAACGCCAGACACAACCCGACACCAATTTCCTTTCTTGGATTCCATTCCCCCAGGTCCACAACAAGCTGCGTTGAAAAAACTTGACATGCAGCGAAGTTCAGCTAGGACAGGTTTGTTTTTGATAATTGAGTCTTAAGCAGAGTTTTGTTGAGTGCGGACGCGGAGAAAAATAAAGTTGTTCATTGAAATTAAAATTAAAGTCTTTTATTTGCAAATATCATTTTTTTTTTTAGTCTATTCAGTGGCAACGAACGTTAATGTTCCAAATAAAAATTTTAAACCTGTTCCTACTATATCTAATAAACTTCTTTTGTATCTATTTTGCTTAGGATGGGGTAGAAGGGTTTCAAATTCTTTACGTAGTTCTAACATTTTCCTAGATATACCACTGTTTTCTTCAGGCATTCTTTCTACATTTTCTTCCATTATTTCGATATTTTTCGCATATTCTGTCAAATTAATTATATGAAGTAATTTGTCGTAGTGTTTAAATAATTGGTACTCCTTTAACTGTATTAAGGCAAAACCATTGCCTCTATTCAGGTCTATTACTTCTAACTCCGCTTGTACTTGGTTGAGGGTCGTAGTAGTCATCAAGATTAGAGTTATTCTCCGCATTATCACCATATGTTGCGATATTTGATGCCGTATCTTCAGGAGGCCTAGAATTTGATGATATTTGTTGGAATTTTTTCTTTTTCCTAAATTGATCTTTGTAAAGAATACGATTGGGATTTTTCTTAAATCTGTTACCTTCTTCTAGCGTGTATTTTTTATCAGATTTGTTATTTACTTTTACCTTTTTATGTTTTGGGGTTACTTTGTTTTTAATTTTCTCGGCTTCCGTTATTTTTGCATAACGTTCATCTATTTCTTCATTTTTTCTGTTAATGTTTAATTTATTCAATATTTTAGTTTTATTTCCCTCAATATGCTTATAGATTAGCCCATTGTCGATTTTATTGAAATGTACGTCTATAGGTTTCTCTTTGATTGTTAAATGAATGACATTATTATAAGTTTCTATTGCTTTGGTAGAATGTTCTATTGGTTCAACTTCTTCATTTGCTTCTTGTATTTGACTCCAAATTCGAATGTGTTCGTTGAGTGTGCTATGAAGGCGTTCTATGTCAGAATTACCTGTATGACGATTAGCTGTACAATAATGAACATTGATTTCATTATTTTCTAAGAAATTTTTTAATGTTTCAGAGACAAAGGCGTTTTCGTTATCGAGGGTTATTTGTTTAGGTTTTTTCATATAAGTAAAGATCTTCATTAATGCATTTAAAACATCAGTGTATGTTTTATGTTTTATTGGTTCAATAGCCGCATATTTACTAAATTTATCTATACATGAAAGATATTTTTTATTGTTGTTTAGAAACCATATATCTATGTGATAATGTTCATTAGGACTTTTGGGAGTTTCCGTTTTTTCATAAGGTAACTTTATTTGATTTCCTTAAATGTTGGTCATACATAGATGGCAATTATTTATTTGTTTATTTATGAGGGTTTTTAAATGAGGAATATAATATTTTTGAATCAATTCTAAATAAACCTTTTTCTTATAGTTCTTATAGTGAACTTGCGTCCATATAAATTATGACGAGACTGTGCGGTTGCCCAAACTATTGCAAGAAGTTCTATCTCGATATTGCTATAATTGCATTCATGTTTATTTAAGGTACGTGAAGCAAATGAGAGGGGTCCATGTGTTTGACTTAACACGGCTCCAATGGCAAAGTTACTTGCGTCGGTAGTTAGAGTAAATTCTTTTTGAAAAATCTGGGTGCCTATTTATTAGGTCGTTTGTCATTAACGTTTTTAGTTTATTAAAAGATTCTCTATAGCTTTCGTTCTCAGTATTTATTTTGCTACCCTTTTTAAGGCATACCGTCATTGGTTTTATATATAAACTTTCATAGATAAACTTGCGGTAATATCCGGTTAATCCTAAGAAGGATTGAATTTCTTTGACTGTTTTTGGAATAGGGAAATTCTTTATTGTCTCAATTTATTGGGGTGTTGGCTTAACACCATTTGGAGTAACCACATGCCCTAAGAATTCTGTTTCTTTACGTAGAAATTCAGTGTCAGTGTTCGAGCTTCGAGTGCAGTCGTCTTTTGGTGTAATTCTTATTGTATAAATCGTCAGTAATTGATTTAACAAAATTTCGAAACGTGTTAGATCCCCCGATCCAATTTTTTGTCCTCTGGAAAGAAAATTCGCGCTAACATGGCATCAAAGGCTAAAAATAACTCCCGGGTTAATTATTTTAGTCCTTTACAAACACTTCCTGATAGTGACAATGACGAAGTGGATGAAGTTATTGCGCATAATCATCAGACTAAAGTTTTTGTGCCACCAATAAAGCTACTGCAAAAAAGCGGTGATTACGTTCACGCCCTAATGAAAAATCTTAACTTGATTGATTATTCTATTAAGAAACTTTCAATTGGGATTAAAATAAATTGTGATTCTTTGAATTCATATTATGTGGTTGTCAATAGACTAAAAGAGGAGAATTGTCAGTTCTTCTCTCATGACTTAAAAAGTGATAAAGCTTTCAAAGCTATAATGTATGGTATGTGTGACATCGATGTTGATGTATTAAAGCAAGAACTTATTAAATTAAATCTTAAATGCACCCTAATTAAAAAAATCATTAAAAAATACGATCATTATACTGATTCTCTGTATTTGGTATCCTTCGAAAGTGGTTCAATTAAATTAAATGATTTAAAAAAACGTATTCGTGCCGTTCTACACACCCAAATCAATTGGGGTATTCACCGTCGACAGAAAAACAAATTGACACAATGCCGAAACTGCCAAATGTTCGGTCCTGGTGAGAAGAACTGTCATATTAAGACCTACTGTGCCATTTGCGCCGGTTCTCACAACTCAGCTGAATGTACTAATTCAGCTAATCTCAAATGTGCTAATTGCAATGGCAATCATAAAGCCACAGATTGGTCTTGTGTCGGCAGATCTAAGTTTTTGGAAATGAGAGAAAAGGCATCTAAACGATCAACAGGATCGCACCACCTCTCACCACTCGACTCAACAATTCCTTCCTCCTCACGGACACAACAAACTTATCAACACAAACCGGTTTCGATCAACTCGATGGCTGACTTTCCGTCGTTACCTCAACGTCGCACCAATGTTGGACACATCTCCGATGTCGGCAATAAGAGTGAAAACTGCTGGGTGAACACTAGTGACATCCATGGAAATAACACATGTAACAGCGATATGTTCAACAACAACAACAACAATCTGTTCACAATGGATGAAATAAATACTTTAGTAATGGAAATGATAACTAAATTAGGTGCTTGCAAGTCTAAAAGTGATCAATTTAATGTCATCGCACATTTAGCGACTAAGTTCCTATATTCTAATGCTAAGTAATATGAGAGATAGAAATATTAATATTGTTACTTGGAATGCAAGAGGTATACGCAACAAGCATGCAGAATTCATGAATTTCCTAAATAGTAATGATATTGATGTTGCCTTAATAACAGAAACGTGGCTTTCGGCTAATTCTCGTCTTTCAACTGCTGAGTTTAAGTGTTATCGTGTCGATAGAACTATTAGACGCGGGGGTGGAGTTGCAATCCTCGTAAGAAGGTCAATACAACATTCCCTCTTGCCTCCCTTAAGAACAAAAATTATAGAGAATGTGGCTATTAAAGTCCAACTTAAAGATCAGCAGTCAATCTCCATTATCTGTGCATATTTCCCAAGTGGTGCAACTTCTAACACGAAAAAAGAAGGTTTTTCATCCGATTTAAGAAAACTCCTTAATACCAATGGTAAGTTTATTATTGGAGGTGATTTTAGTTGTAGGCACAGAGATTGGGGTTGCGTTAGAGCAAATGCCTGGGGTAACATTCTGTCTAATTCTTGTAATTCCTTTCCAGTTTCCATATTATTTCCATCTTCTCCAACTTATGTACCTGATAGTACTCGAATGCATCCATCTGTCCTAGATTTGTTTGTGTCTAATATTCCTAATCTAATTTCGGGTCCAACTTCCATTAGCTCTCTTAGCTCGGCGCATAACCCTGCTACCTGTAAAATTCTCTGTTCTAAAGAATGCAAGAACGAATACCAGTTTGATTTCAAAAATGCTAACTGGGCCATTTTTCGCAAGCATATACGCAGTAACCTGCGCGGTTGTTCGACAAATATCGAAATTATTCATTCAGAGGACGATATTGATAACGCCGTTAGCAATTTTTCCCAAATTGTCCTTGATTCAGTCGATGTTTCAGTACCGAAAATACCAAAAAAATTCTATAACAATAAACTGCCGCATCATATCTTAGATCTTATTAAGTTTCGAAACGTAGTAAGAAGAAACTGGCAGAGATATCATCTATCGAATTATAAATATAAAATGAACCACCTCAACAGGCAAATAAAATTGTTTATTAACCCTTACACGTTTATAACCATTCCAAGCCAGTTACAATATTTTTTTTTATTTGTGTCTATTTATGTTGGTCTAATTTAACATAAAAGTAATACACAATAAAGAAGTTGTGCATATTTTATTGTTTTAGAGAAGGGGACATATATGTCCCTATATGCATAAAAGTAAACATTTTTTTCTAATGTGTTGCAAAAAAAATACTTGAACCCTTTCGTTGTAAAATAAACACTAATTATGGGAGGAAATATAAATTATTTATTTTGAAAAATTGTTTGTAATATAAAATATGAAATTTAATGATATGCAACAAAACAATTACGTTCTGAAGTGTAACATAAATGAACATTACATGTAGAGCATGTGTTATTTGTCCGGTTCTCAACACGACTTTTTGCACACTGTACGCATCTTTTTCTGTTATTTACTTTTACCATAACATGTGAAGGTGTTCCGCGTTTTTGTGCAATAGAGATTCGTTTTTTCGTCATAATAATAGATGACAAAGCTCTTTGTCGAGACGAAAAACTGCCAATAAGTGACCGAGCTACTACCTGGCGAAATTCTAGACTTGAAAGCAGAGTTCCTTCAACACGTTTTGCTTCGCGCAGCTTGCAATAAATGATGTAAGAGTTATTCATCGCAATATCAAGCAAGTCAAAAAATAATCTTAAGTAGTATTTTATTTTTGCCTTTCTATCCACTTCGTAACACACTTTTCTTTGGTCCATGAGGTCGACCCCTCCCATATTTTTGTTGTACCTTACAACAACTTCAGGGCATGTTACATTCATCTTGTCACCACTACCTTGTACACGCCTCTTGACTGTCGTTGTTGGAATGGGTGACAAGAAATTTGTCAATAAAAACACAGCTTTATTATCCATCCATTTTATAAAAGATATTCCGTTGCTGCTAGTCGCGAAAATATCTCCACGATTCATATTTTTATCAGTTGGTACATTTTTTGGCAATTTTTTTCTGTTTGAGCGAACTGTTCCACAAGCCTTTATATTCATATTCGTTAAGGTGTACTGCAGATTAGGGGAATTGAAAAAATTATCAAAGTATATTTCACACCCTATATCCTGCAAACCTTCACACAATTGCAACACAACCGATTCACCCAATCCAGTTTCGGTACCACATTTTTTTTTCCTGTGTATAAATCACACTGAAATAGATAGCCAGTAGAAGAGTCTGCTCTGCACCATAATTTGAATCCCCACTTTATGGGTTTGTTTTTGACATATTGCCTCATTATATTGTGGCCTTTGAACTTGATCATATGTTCGTCTATTGCCTGGGTTTTTGTATTGGTCAAAGCGCTTTGAAAAGTTTGATTGAAATGATTTAGAACAGGTCGTATTTTAAACGCTCTATCATAAGAGGGATCGGTCCTATTCAATTCTTTAGAATTGTTGCTAAAATGTAAGTTCCTACGGATTTCTTCAAAGCGATTTATAGGCATAACATTAGCAACGTAAGGAACTCCCATGTCAGGGTCTGTAGACCAATAGTTCCTGAATGTAGGTAAACAATGATATCCCATTACGAAGTGTATGCCGAGGAAAGCCTTGGCTTCTTCATTAGTCATAGTAAAAGACCGACCATTTTGTTCAGCATAACGTATTGATTCACGAACAACGATCTTATCAATTAACTTTTCGAAGCCTGCAACGGCATTGAAAATGTTTACAGGAGTCAGTTCCATATCAGAAGTGTGGGTACTATCGAAAATATGCACTTCACCGAATCTCGCGAAAATTGTGTGGTGAATATGAATTTTTTTGCCAGTTGAAAGTTGGGCAGTAATGCTATGTTGCTGATTTTCAATTATGTTCTCTTCTAGAGGCGCTGAGCTTGGTTCAATTTCAACAGTCGACATTCCCGCATCTATATCTTGCGCTAAAAATGTTTGGTCCTCTTCATCAAGGAGCAAACCGTCTTCGTCGTCGCTGTTGTCAGCCATCAAGACTTCGAAAATTTCTTCTTCAAGAAGCGAAAACTCTCTACGTCGATTTGAAGACATTTTCTGCAGTAAAAAACATATATGAAAATAAGAACCGTAAACTGAAATCAATAGCAAGGCAAACATAGCAAAAGTTTCCTTTCGTGCATATAGGGACACCCGCGTCCCTTTAGATTTTTTCACATAATATGCATTACTTTTAGTATGAAAATGTAAAATATGCAACAAAATGATAACTGTACTTACCAATGAATATAACTTAGTAGAAAAACTGTCAAAAAAAGTCGCTGTACAAAAATTAAATAATTATCAATATCGACGTCTAGCAAAAATGCTTCTCACTTTTAGCGTCGCGAACTTTTTGGACAGATAACGTTTTTTTTCAGTGCTGCCAGCGTGCAAACTTGGAAAGGTACAGTAATATTCAAAAACATAAACATAAAAAAGTTTTCACTTTGCCAGTATTACTGTAAGTCGGGAAAATTACGTGGGGACAAACGTGTCCCTTATGCGTGAAGGGGTTAACCTCGAACGCAATAATAAATGGAACAAGAAGCTACAGTGCTTAGATAAAAATTCCAAGCCCTTTTGAAATATAATGAAAATCATAAAAAACAGGAGTAGGCAAGTTCCTCCTCTTCAATCTGGAATCTATAGTGATGTCGAAAAAGCAAATGTACTGGCGTCAAATTTCGTAATAAATCATACTGTCTCTGAGCATTTAAGCGACCCTGTCACAATTTAATTTATAATTTAGTTAATAATAAAATCAAAGAGTTTAATACATCTCTTATCGAAACCCCGAGTAGTGCTTTAGTTGAAGATGAAGATATTGAATTTTATGTTAATAATCTTAAACTAAACAATGCGGCTGGTCTCGATGGTATTAGGAATATTTATCTCAAGCAGCTACCTAAAATTGCCATCAGATATATTAGATTCATCATAAACGCTTGCCTTAAATGTAGCTACTTTCCTAATACATGGAAGCTAGTTAAGGTTATTCCAATACTTAAGTCTGGTAAAGCACCTGATTTAGTAGATAGTTACCGGCCCATAAGCCCTCTAAGTAGTCTAAGTAAAATTTACGAACGAATTGTAAAAGAGAAACTTGTCGAAAAACTGCATAGTAGCAATATTATTCCAAACGAACAATTTGGTTTTAGGAGATCGCATAGCACTACCCACCAGGTTCTAAGAATATGCAATTACGTTAAAGCCCAACGCTCTCTTAATAAGTCCACAGGCATGGTTCTGCTTGATATTGAAAAAGCCTTTGACTCGGTGTGGCACAATGGTCTTGTCTTTAAGTTAATTGATTTCAATTTTCCACCTTTCCTATGCAAAATAATCCAGAGCTTTTTGTCTTCTCGTTCGTTCATTGTCTATGTAAATGATAGTTCGTCCGATGTAAAATATTTTAATGCTGGTGTTCCACAGGGTTCAGTTCTTGGCCCTATTTTGTACAATATTTATACATCCGATCTGCCGAAAATTCCATTCTGCGAAACTGCTGTATATGCCGATGACACTGCCATATTTTCATCGCATGAATTCGATCCCATTATTGAGGCGAATTTGAACGATGCTTTGAAGATATTAAGTAATTATTACAAGAAATGGAAGATAAAACTTAACAGTGAGAAAATGCAAGCCATCTTTTTCACTCGAAAAAGGAAAACTTGCTTTTTGCCCTTAAATCAATTGAAGCTCGATAATGTTTCAATAAACTGGGTTTCCTGTGTAAAATACTTAGGCATTCACCTGGACTCAAAAATCCTATTCAATCATCATATTAAAAATACTCTTAACAAAGTCAACATCGGAATCAGACTCTTGTACCCTTTCATTAATAGAAGATCCCTACTTTCACTTCAAAATAAAATTATAATTCACAAGGTAATATTTCAAGCAATAATTTTATATGGCTGTCAGATTTGGGGGAAATGTGCTAAATATCATTTATTAAAATTGCAAAGTATCCAAAATAAAATTTTGAAGATGATGTGTAATCTTCCACGTCATCACTCTACAAGGGATGTACACAAACGAACAAATGTTGAATTGATCTCAGAAAGAATTATTAAACTCAACTCCAAATTTACAGAGAGATGCGTCTTTGCCGATAATCCCTTAATCAATAGCCTAGCTTAGTCAGGCTTGTTGCTATACAAACATGATTTTGCCTTTTGCTTGTTGTGTATTTCTTAACTTATGTATTTACAATTGTACATACTTATCTATCTATCTATTTACTTAGCTGTTTTAACTATTTATTTATGTATTTATTTATTTTTTTCTTTATTTATTTATTTATTTATTTATTTGTTTATTTATTTATTTATTTGATAATTTATTTATTTATTTATTTAATTATTTATTTATTTATTTATTTTTTTGATAATTTATTTATTTATTTGGTTATTTATTTTTTTATTTATTTATTTTTTTATATTATTTACTCATTTCGTAAGGCGTTTTTTTTTTTTTTTTATTATTATTATCATTTTTAATTTTTTTTTTTCTCCTTTGAAAAGATAATTGTTCAAAAACTAAATCATATTAAAGAAATCTATTTACCTCATTTCAGCAGTAAGATGCGAAATTACGTATCAAATCTCTGTGTAAGACAATGTGCGGTAACTCAGGCCATGTAGATTTTTGTTAATTTGTTTTCTGAATAAAATATCTGAAATCTGAAATCTTTACGTAGACAATTTTATATTTCGCCCGTCTGTTTCCCGTCTGCTGTATTCGGTACAGCACGTCGTTAAGTTTCTTGATGACCTCATATGGTCTATCCCAGGCTGATTGCAGTTTGGGGCACAAGCCTTTTTTTCGTTATGGGTTGTACAGTAATACCAATTGTCCTGTCTCGAATCCAGAAGTATTCGCCCTCAAGTCGTATCTCGACTTCATTTTATCGCTGACCAAGTTCAGTCGCTCCCGGATGAACTGATGGATTGAGTTCAGCTGTTCCTTCTTTTCGTTTACGAAGTCCTCCCTGCCGCTAGTTGTCGGTAGTACGACTTTTCTCAAGTATTCCTCCATCGTCCGGTTGAACCTTTCGACCACGCCATCAGATTGTGGGTGTAATGGTGTTGTCCGTGTCTTTCTGATACCTGGCATGTCACAGAGTTCTTTGAACACCGACGACTCGAAGTTCCTTCCTTGGTCTGAGTGCAGTTCCAGCGGTACTCCGTAACGCGCAACCCAGTTGCTCACGGATGCATCCGAAATGGTTTTGGCTTCCTGGTTCGGGATGCAAAAGACCTCAGGCCACTTGCTGAAGTAATCGATCACCACCAGCGCGTATTTGTTTCCAGCGTTGCTCGTTGGGAATGGGCCTGCGATGTCCATTGCGATACGTTCGAACGGTGCTCCAACATTGTACTGCTGCATATTTCCTCGAGTTTTCCTAACTGGCCCCTTTGCCTTCGCACACTGTTTACACCTGCGAATGAAATTTGTGAGCGACTCATGGCATCCTACCCAGTAGAAACGTCTCTTGATCTCTTCTACAGTCTTGTTAGCACCAAGATGATCCCCGCTTGGTCTCTCGTGGTATTCTCGGATGACCTCTTCGATTTGTCCTTTCGGAATTACCAGCAGATCGTTTACAATGTTCCCGTCCTCACTTTCCCAACTGCGGTAGAGGCAACCGTTCTTCAGCTTCAAACTCTGCCATTGAGCCCAGTAAGCTTTCACGATTGGGCTTTCACTGGATATTTGCTGCCAAGTTGGTCGAAAACCTCGTTCTTGGTAGTCGGTGATGACCGCCAGATCGGCATCTTCTCGCTGCTTCCTTCCGACCTTCTCGACAGTCCAGGAATCTTCTGGCAGCACCTGGAAACAACGGATGTCGGTGACCTCTTCCTTGGTCTCGGCGCGTGAACAATGTTTGCATTCAACATCGCAAGGTCGCCTCGATAATGCATCCGCATTTCCATGACTGCTTCCCTTCCGGTGTTCGATACTGAAGTCATAACTCTGGATTCTCTCTTTCCATCTAGCAAGCTGGCCTTCCGGGTTTTTGAACTGCAGCAGCCATCTCAACGCTGCGTGGTCCGTCCTAAGATGAAAAGCTTGGCCATAGAGATATTTGTGGAAATGCTTGACACAGTCGACCACGGCTAAAAGCTCCCTCCTAGTTACACAGTAGTTCCTCTCCGGCTTCGATAGGATCCTACTGTAGTAAGCGATGACCCGCTCCCGCCCGTCAATCATTTGAGAGAGTACTCCTCCGATTCCATGTCCGCTCGCATCTGTGTCCAAAATGAACTTTTCTCCCGGGACAGGATATGCAAGAATCTGCGCACTGCAGAGCAATTCCTTCAGGTGAATGAACGCTTCCTCCTGCGGCTTCTCCCACTTGAATGGCCGATTCCTTTTAGTGAGCTCGTGCAAACTGCTGGCAACGTTTGCAAATCCTGGGATGAATCGCCTGTAATACGTGCAAAGTCCCAGGAATGACCTTAACTCATGAAGATTCTTCGGCCGCGGCCATTCCTTAACCGCCGAGATTTTCTCTTCGTCTGTGTGGACTCCTTCTGCAGTCACCACATGTCCCAAGTACTTCACCTCGTTCTGGAAGAGCGAACATTTCTTCGGGTTCAATTTCAATCCGGCTGCTTGAATACGTTCCAGTACCTCTTCAAGCTTCTTAAGGTGATCGTCGAAATCCTTGCCCATGACAATTATGTCATCCAGATAGACAAGGCAAGTCCTCCAGTGAAGCCCTCTTAGCACCCGGTTAATAAGTCTTTCGAATGTAGCTGGCGCATTGCAAAGACCGAAGGGCATCACAGTGAATTGCCACAACCCTCCCCCGGCGGTGAACGCGGTTTTTCCTTGTCTTGCTGGACAAGCTCTATTTGCCAGTATCCGCTTTGCAAGTCCAGCGTCGAGAATCACTTTGCACCAGATAGTGTGTCCAAGGTGTCGTCGATTCTTGTTAAAGGATAGCTGTCCTTTTTCGTGACGTCGTTCAGCTTCCTATAGTCCACGCAGAATCGGGTGCTTCCATCCTTCTTCATAACTAGCACTACTGGAGAACTCCATGGGCTTGCAGATGGTTCGATCACGCCCTCCTTTTCCATCTCGTCGATTAGTTTGATCACCTCGCCTTCTTTCGCCAAAGGTACCCTCCTCGGTGGTTGCCGGATGGGTCTAGAGTCCCCTGTGTCTATTCTGTGCTTCACAATTGATGTTCTTCCACAGTTCTTACCATCTGCAAAAACTGTCCAATATTTACGAAGCAGGAAGAGTGCTTTGCTTTTTTGCTTCTCCACTAGATGTTGCGTCCACTCTCTGGCCATTGTTTTCAAGAACGGTTTGTTTTTCTGGATTTCCTGATGTTTCTGATCTTCGCAGTTCACAATAGCGGCAGCTTCTTGGCATTGAGCGATCGTTGTTCCCTTGTGTATTGTCCTAGGTGTACTTGCAGGATTCAGGACTCGTACTGGAACCAATTGGTCTTGTCGGGGTTCCACGAGAGCCCTTCCAACAACTATATCGCTGGGTCGATTTCTTTTGTCGGGTTCGACCACCCACATTCGGCTTGTCCCCGCATCCTCTTCTATCTTTGCCCAAACCAAAGCTTCTGCATTCGGGGGAACTGTTTGGCGCGCTTGCACGACAATTCGCTTGACCTTGTTACCTTGTCCACTATCTATTGTTAATGGGAGCTCCAAGTTGCCATACTTCATCACTTTTTGGTTGAGGTCCAATGTGAAGCCATGCCTAATCATGAAGTCGACGCCGATTATGATGTCATCAGTGATGTCCGCAACGATGAAATCATGCTGAAACTCGATGGTCCCCATCGTAACTCTTTTCTGGACCTTTCCTTTAACTTCCGCCTTCTCACCAGTTACTGTACGAAGCCTTACCTCGGAAAATGGTTCGATCTCAGAAACCAATCCGCTTCGGATGACTGAACGAGTTGCGCCCGTGTCCAACGTCAGCAGATATTGTCGCCCGTCCATCGTACCCTCGATGACCAAGCTGTTTGCACCTCTACAGATTCGGGATACGAGGATGCTGGGGCACTCTAATGTGGGAGCCAGCGCATGCCCCTCTGCGCTGACTCGTTTTAGTTTAACGGATTGTTAGGTGCACCTTTTGCACCTCCACGTTCGCGTTCACTCCCTTGGTCTCTTTTTGGCGAACAAGACCTCGAACGCTTTCTTCGCAGACGGCAGTTTCTCGCAATGTGCCCCTGCTGGTCGCAGATGTAGCATCTACCCGGGAATGAACCACTCCTACTCGCCATTGGTGTTGTGGAACTATCCTGGTCTTGAGATATGCGTCGTAGTTTGATGGAAGGTCGGCATATCAAGAGCGATTTTTCACATGCGAGAGCGCTGGCAACTGTCTCCTTGAAAGATGTCTTCGGCAGGAGAATCAAGCTTCGTTGCGTGTCGGGGTCCCTTAGCCCTTGGATGAAAGAATCCGTTTTTAGCTTCTCCACCACATCAACTGGAACGTCCGCGTAGGCGAGATGGGATAGCCTCTCGATGTCAGCAGCATACTGTTGGATGGTCTCGTTTCCACGCTGCTTGCGTCCTTTAAGTTCCAGCTTGTGCATCTCCTGCATGTGCTCACTGCCGTATCTTCGATGAAGAGCTTCCCATATGGCTGTGTAGTTCCTTCTCTGGGTCTCCGGGATGGTCTGTAGAACACCAGCTGCTTCGCCTTTAAGCGAAATTACTAGAGCGGCCACACGATCTTCTTCTCCCCATTGATTCCGTTCCGCTGTTGTCTCGAACTGGAGCTTAAAGATGTTAAATGCGCTCGTGCCGTCAAAGTTGGGAGCTGTGAATTTCGATGCTGCAGTCGGTACAACGATTCCTTGACTCTGAACGTTCTGGACCGTTTTCTCGAGTTCCAGAACCTTCTCGTCGAACCTCGATTCCATAGCCTCGATTATCTTTTCTTGATTATTTTCGAGATCTAGAACCTTCTTGTCGAACCTCGATTCTAGTATCTCGATTCTCTTTTCGTGATTATTCTCGAGATCTAGAACCTTCTTGTCGAACCGCGATTCTAATGTCTCGATTCTTTCTTCGACGTCCTGGAATCGATCGTTGACTGTCTGCTGGATGTTTCTTAGGCTTTCTCGATTGTTCTCTAGCATCCCTTCTAACGTCTCCAGCTTCTGGCGCAGGGAAGTGGAATTTTCTTCCAACTTTCTACTTACGGCAACGGAATATTCTTCCAGCCTTTGATCTAGTTTCTGGCTTCGGGAAATGGAGTTTTCCTCCAGTTTCTGACTCAGAGAAGCGGAATTTTCCTCCAACTTTCTACTTACGGCCGTGGAATTTTCCTCCATCTTTTGACTCATAGCATTAAGAGCCGCGAGAATGTGCTGCATATCGAACGCTGGCTCAGTAGATGTCGACGGCTTCTCCACCCCGAACTCGTAATTTTCCCAGTCGAAACCTTCTTCCTGCAACGCTGATCGCAGTCTCTCCACCAGGTTGGCTTTACTTCCCACTGTGGATAATTCCCGAGCATCCAGCTCTCTCTTCAGTTGTTCGATGGTCAACTTTTCCAATTTCACCATTTTCCCACTTTTTTTTAATAATTAAATTTTAATAGTGCAATTCACAATTTAAATAAACGTTCCACTCGTTTACTCGCAATCCCACTTCTGACACCAAATGTTACGAATTTATTCAATCCCACACCGAATAGGGTTCGCACCACTGGATTGCGATAAACTACAATTGTTCTTCTTATCCGAATAAAAACCCACACACACTTTTATTTCGTTCACCACAGATCAATTATCTGTGTAGCTTCACCACTTTTCTTTATTATCCAATACAATCCACTTTAAACTTTATTACACAAACAACCCTTTATTGAAAGCTTTTCTTTTCACACTGGTTGATCACACCGACTTGTCACACGCTGTTTTATACCACAAACTGAATGAATGTCAAGGGCGAGTGTTCGCGCTTATCTAGCTCTCGGTCTACCGTCTCGAACGTTCGCCGTTGGAAGTTCCCCTTCGAAAATCTCTAGAACGCTCTGACAATTCCATTGGAAGTTGACATCATTCCAATCCCCGCTTCCATCCCCGTTCCCTGAATCAGAAGCTGGAAGAGATGCTAGAGAACAATCGAGAAAGCCTAAGAAACATCCAGCAGGCCGTCGACGATCGATTCCAAAACGTCGAAGAGAGAATCGAGACACTAGAATCGAGGTTCGACAAGAAGGTTCTAGATCTCGAAAATAACCAGGAAAAGAGAATCGAGACACTGGATAAGAAGGTTCTGGAACTCGAGAAAACTATCCAGAACGTTCACCATCAAGGAAACGTCGTACCGGCTGCAGCATCGAAATTCACGGCCCCCAACTTTGACGGCACGAGCGCATTTAACATCTTTAAGCTCCAGTTCAAGACAACAGCGGAGCGGAATCAATGGGGAGAAGAAGATCGTGTGGCCGCTCTAGTAATTTCGCTTAAAGGCGAAGCAGCTGGTGTTCTACAGACCATCCCGGAGACCCAGAGAAGGAACTACACAGCCATATGGGATGCTCTCCATCGAAGATACGGCAGTGAGCACATGCAGGATATGCACAAGCTGGAACTTAAAGGGCGCAAGCAGCATTTAAACGAGACCATCCAACAGTATGCTGCCGACATCGAGAGGCTATCCCATCTTGCCTACGCGGATGTTCCAGTTGATGTGGTGGAGAAACTTAAAACGGATTCTTTCATCCATGGGCTAAGGGACCCCCATACGCAACGAAGCCTGATTCTCCTGCCGAAGACATCTTTCAAGGAGACAGTTGCCAGCGCTCTCGCATGTGAAACATCGCTCTTGATATGCCGACCTTCCATCAAACTACGGCGCATATCTCAAGACCAGGATGGTTCCAGAACAACAACGGCGAGTAGGAGTGGTTCATTCCCGGGTAGATGCTACATCTGCGACCAGCAGGGGCACATTGCGAGGAGCTGCCGTCTGCGGAGAAAGCGTTCCTTCAGCAAATTGCGACGTAATTCCAGAGCAACGACAGTGAGTAGGAGTCGCTCGTTCCCAGGTAGCTGCTATGTCTGCGACCAGCAGGGGCACATTGCAAAAGACTGTCGTCTGCGGAGAAAGCGTTCTTCCAGCAAATTGTGGCGTAGTTCCAGAGAAACAACGTTGAGTAGGAGCTGCCCGTTCCCAGGCAGATGCTACATCTGCAACGAGCAGGGGCACATGGCGAGAAATTGTCATCCGAGAAGAAGGCGTTCGAGGTTTGATTCGCGAAAAGGAGAACAAGCGAGAGCACGCGAATATCGGAAGGGAAGCAGCCATAGAAATGCGGATGCATTAACGAGCCGACCTCGCGGCGTTGAATGCAAGCATTGTTCACGTGCGGAAACCAAAGGAGAGGTCACCGATATCCGTCGTTTCCATGTGCTGCCAGAAGATGCTTGGAGTGCCGAGAAGGTTGGAAGAAAGCAGCGAGAAGATGCCGATCTGGCGGTCATCATCGGATACCAAGAACGTGGTTTTCGACCAAGTTGGCAGCAAGTATCCAGTGAAAGCCCAATCGTGAAAGCTTACTGGGCTCAATGGCAGAGTTTGAAGCTGAAGAACGGTTGCCTCTACCGCAGTTGGGAAAGTGAGGACGGGAACATTGTAAACGATCTGCTGGTAATTCCGAAAGGACAAATCGAAGAGGTCATCCGAGAATACCACGAGGGACCAAGCGGGGGTCATCTTGGTGTTAATAAGACTGTAGAAAAGATCAAGAGACGTTTCTACTGGGTAGGATGCCATGAGTCGGTTACGCGTTTCATTCGCAGATGTGAACAGTGTGCGAAGGCAAAGGGGCCAGTTAGGAAAACTCGAGGAAATATGCAGCAGTACAATGTTGGAGCACCGTTCGAACGTATCGCAATGGACATTGCAGGCCCATTCCCAACGAGCAACGCTGGAAACAAGTACGCACTAGTGGTGATCGATTACTTCAGCAAGTGGCCTGAGGTGTTTTGCATCCCGAACCAGGAAGCCAAAACCATTTCGGATGCATTCGTGAATAACTGGGTTTCGCGTTATGGAGTACCAATGGAACTGCACTCAGACCAAGGGAGAAACTTCGAGTCGTCGGTGTTGAAAGAACTCTGTGACATGCTAGGTATCAGAAAGACGCGGACAACACCATTACATCCACAATCTGATGGCATGGTCGAAAGGTTCAACCGGACGATGGAGGAATACCTGAGAAAAGTCGTCGTCGGAGATCAGAAGGACTGGGATGAACATCTTCCCCTTTTCTTAATGGCATACCGTTCGGCACAGCACAATTCAACGGCGACAACACCCGCCGAAGCCATTTTTGGAACTGATCTCCGACTTCCATCGGACTTGAAGTTCGGCGTGGTACTACCGACAACTAGCGGCAGGGAAGACTTCGTAACCGAAAAGAAAGAACAGCTGAACTCTATCCATCAGTTCATTCGGGAGCGACTGAACTTGGTCAGCGATAAAATGAAGGCGCGATACGAGTTGAGGGCGAATACTTCTGGATTCGAGACCGGACAATTGGTATTGCTGTACAACCCACAACGGAAAAAAGGCTTGTGCCCCAAATTGCAATCAGCCTGGGACGGACCATATGAGATCATCAAGAAACTCAATGACGTGGTATACCGGATACAGCAGATGGGAAACAGACGGGCGAAGTATAAAATTGTCCACGTAGAGAGGTTAGCACCATATTACGGAGAAGGATCCAATCGCTTGTTCGAGGACGAACAAGTTTAGGAGGAGGGCAGTGTTGCGGAGATGCAAGCGGACCGTTAAGTTCGAAAACTCTCTGGAAGCGGGGATGGGAATGATGTCAACTTCCAATGGAATTGTCAGAGCGTTCTAGAGATTTCCAAAGGGGAACTTCCAATGGCGAACGTTCGAGACGGTGGACCGAGAGCTATATAAGCGCGAACACTCGCCCTTGACATTCATTCAGTTTGTGGTATAAAACAGCGTGTGACAAGTCGGTGTGATCAACCAAGGTGAAAAGAAAAGCTTTGAATAAAGGTTTGTGTATTGTGTAATAAAGTTTAAAGTGGATAGTATTGGATAATGAAGTTTAAAGTGGATAGTATTGTATAATAAAGAAAAGTGGTGAAGCTACACAGATAATTGATCTGTGGTAAAACAAGAAAAGTGTGTGTGGGTTTTTATTTCTTTCATTCGGATAAAAGGGACAATTGTAGTTTATCGCAATCCAGTGGTGCGAACCCTATTTGGTGTGGGTATTGAATAAATTCGTAACAATACATTTAGTACTTTAAAACGGGTAGAGATTGCAGTGCATAGTGAGATGGAATAATTATCTTATAGCCCCATTTAGATACTGTTTCAAATGTATTGAATGGTCTTTCCAACAAAGTTGTTGGTCCAATATAACACCTAAATATTTAAAACTGTCCACGTGTTCAATCAAGAAGCAATTTTCAAACATTCTTGATTGTTGAATACTATATCTTCAAGAACAAATCGATTACACAATGGTGCATGATAATATAAGGGAAGGTCTCTGAAAACTCTACCGTTGATATTAAATATCATGTACTTCGTTTTGTTGCTAATTATTAGTTTATGATAATTAAACCATCTCCTTAACATATCTAGGTCATAATTAACATCTGCAAAACTATCAATTAAGTTAGTGTTTGAGTGGAAAAGAGATGTTTCATCAGCAAAGGCAGTTATTTTGCCTTTAAAAGGTTGTAAGAAAAACGAATTAACATAAATTAGAAAAAGGTAAATTAAGATTAACATAAATTTAAGAAGTCTATAGAACTGTAAACATTCCTAATTTTCACAACTTGATAATGGTTGGATAAATAAGAAGAAAACCATTTATAAATGGAGCCTCTGAAACCCGCTTTGTAAAGTTTATCGAGTAGCAAAGTATGATTAACCATATCAAAGACCTTACTGATATCAACAAATAATGTTGATGGTATTTGAGAAGTGTTAAGACTATTATATATTTCACCAGTTAATTTCAATAAAGCAGTTTCAGTCGATTTGCCACGTCTAAACCCAAATTGGCAACCACTAAAAAAATGAGTATTTTCTAAAAATTACAGCATTCTAGATTTTAACTATCCGAAAAGTGAGAATAAAATGTCACTGATTATGTTTTTCTGTTGCTGCTTTAACAACAAATACTTAGACAGAATATAATAAATATATGTATAAATGGGGCTCCCATACAACAGACATGCTTTCTTTGCCGTTTTTATACATAATAGTACGGAACCCTTCGTGCGCGAGTCCGACTCGCACTTGGCCGGTTTTTTGTATTGAATTTGAAGTCAAGCTCTTGTGGGTGTACACAAGTTGGCTCTGATATAACATACATATATACTTAAATACTGAATGCATATTAGTATAATTCACACTCTTGAAGCAGTGTATTTAATAACAGGCTTTACTTCTCTGCCTGACCTAGTAATATAATTACCAGAAGCAGAGCTCTTTCTGTCACTTTTATGTTTCTCCGTTGGTAAGTTCAAGGGTGGTATTGAACTGCGTTATGTTGACTATTCAGTAGTGCAAAATCCGGTGATTTGAATTGGGGCTCATGCACTGATCTCCTCAAATGACTTGAATTGCGCCGAAGCAACTTTTTATCTTCAGTGGGTACTGTGAAGTTTGATTATCTGGGCTGGCTCCCAAGTTTTGTTTCGCTGAATTACTACATTTTCTCCCATAGCAAAGTTAATTTCTCTTTCATTTCTTATGTGTCTCTCGTGGTACTTTTTGTAGCTTTGTTGATGTTCTTTTATAATATTTAAGGGGTCTTTAACAATTTTAGGTTTTAAAAGACTTTCTTGGATAGGAATTTTAGATCTTAAGATTCTGCTCATTAACAGCTGTGATGGTGTTAATGAGCAGAATTTTAAGATCTACGGAATACCGTGGGTTGAAAAAATATCTTTCAAAACTAAGCTTACCGACAATGCCGTTTTATTTGCAAGTGGTTTTATTTCCAATCATTTCGAGAAATAATCAATAAGCACAAGATAAGTCTTGTTTTGAAATTCTAATATATCACAACCTACTTTAAAGAAAGGAATGTCTGGAATTTCTTGTGGAATTAATGGGAGTTTCGCATTTGAACGCTGACATTTTTCACAAACTTTATACCGAGAAATAAGTTCTTCAATGTCTGATGAAATATTTGGCCAATAAAAAGACATTCTCGCCATGGCCTTGGTTTTTGTCATACAAACTCGTTATTTTTTTTCAAAAGTTATCGGAGGGACGAGGCTAGCTCTGATAGGTTAGGTATAAAGTTTCTTAAATAATTTATGAAGCCTAAAAATCTTTAGAGATCTCTTTTATTTGCAGGTATCTTTAACACCTTTATTGCTTCTATTCTGCCTGGATCTGTAGAAAATCCATTTTTAGAAAAAATGCATCCTAAGTATTTGACTTCTGTAAGTTTGTATTGTAGTTTACTTTCATTAAATTTCACAGTTACTTCCTTAACTCTTTTTATTACTCGGTCTAAATTATTGTCATGTTCTTGCTTATTCCTTCCTCCAATAAGAATATCATCAAAATAAACGAACGTTCCTGGGAGGTCTCCGAAATTCTTGATGGTTAATTTTTGAAATAACTCCGGTGCGAAACTAACTCCGAAAGGCACACGCAAAAATTTATATAACCCATATAATGTACTAAAAGCACAGTAATCACTACTGGCACTATCCAAAGGCACTTGCCAGAACCCCTCTTTCAAATCAATGACTGTAAGGTATTTCATATCTTCAAATGCTGTAATCAAATCTGCAAGACGTGGAATTTCAAATGGTTCTTTTTTAATGTTCAAATTTAATTCACGAGGATCTAAACATAACCATATTGACTTATTTGGTTTTTCAACCAATACAAAGTTATGGAAAAAATCAGTAGGATAGCCTATTTTTTGTATAAAGCCTAATGTTTCCATTTCATCTAATTTGTTTTTCAATTTCGGCCTCAAGCTCTTCGGAATTCGTCGTGGAGCTTTAATGCTCCCTTTTGAACCTTCTTTGAACCTAGTCCAGTAAAAATTTTCTTATGCTTTTGAATAAACTCATTTTTTTCTTTCTCATAATCTGACTGCCTAGATCTATGCAATTTAATTTCATTGATGTTCTTTAAAATGTTCAGTTTCAGACAAGTTTCCAGACCTAATAGAGGTGCAGAATCAACACTCGCTATTATGACGCAGGTATTTATTTTCACATCAATGTGGCTTATCTGCGAGAATGCCCTACCTATCACATTTACTTCAGAGCCAGTGTCAATCTTAAAATCAATACGTTTTCCGCCAACGTCAATCCGCTCATACCAACCCGAACGATTATTTCCTATATATGTAACTAACTACAACTGATTCCATAATGAGATTATTTACATCTGGATATTTATAATCAGTACTTTCTGTACTACTTATAATTTTGTCATCTACGTTATACACTTTTCTTTTAGGGCATGCATAAAAAAATTATTGAACTGACCACAGTTGTTGCACTGCTTTCCTTTAGCCGGGCACATCAATGGTTTATGACGTTACGAACACTTGCTGCAAATCTGAAGACCATCCCCTTCATCATTTCTCCTCACTGAACAGCGGCTACGTTGTTCTCTCTGGATGAATCCCCCTCTCTGATAATATCCACATCCCTGGCTCTATCCTCCTCTCTGGCTGTCTCCTCTTTTTTGGTTGCATCGATGTTCCGTAGGTTTTTCTTTGTCATACACATCAGCTTCATCTTTTTTGTTTATACCCGTATGTTTTTTACATATTGCACTGACATTTGATTGCATTTGTACGTCTCTTGCTTGTTCATGTGTAATTTCTGCTACTCAGCAAAATGGTATAGCCTTCTTTAGTGTCAGTTTCTCTGTTCTCAAAAGCTTTTCATGTGAATCTCCATCTCTGATTATTAGAACAATGCGGTCGCGTATCACCTGATCAGTGATGCTTTCTTCTGTACAGTCGAAATCGCATTTTTTTGCTTGGCTTACGAAAGCTATCGAACTGAAATTTAAACCTATCATATATTACGTAGTTTTTGGCTGACAATATAAATCAGAATGTTCCACCTCTTTGCTGTACATTTTAGAATCAGCTAATGATATGTCCAATGTTTCATATATTTCCACAGCTTTCTCACCCATTAAATTCAACAACATAGCAATTTTTACTTCATCTTTGAGAGTTTCTCCATTAGTAGTTGCCTGGACGTAAATCGAAAAAAGTTTTTTAAATTTTGCCCACTCATTGCTCACGTTTCCTTCAAAACTCAAAGGTCCTGGTGCTCTAAATTTCTCCATTTTATTTTCTTTTACTAAATTTCACTTCTTCTTTTATACCTTTTTGTTTTTTTTTTACAATTCTACTTTTCCGGCTGCGCCATGTTATATCTCGTATTAAAACACGTTTCTTTCTTTCTTTACAATTCATTCCTTTTATTTTATCACTCACATTCGTGGCTACGTTCGAACTGCGGTTTTTACATAAAAATGGCTATAAGTGTTATAAGTGTTATACCTGTATAACATACATAAATAAGCTTTAAGTGTTACACTGTACCTTTAACATTTATAACAGTAAGTGCATTCAATTCTTTTTGCACAATTGACAGAGGGCAGCTAATTTATATATATTGTTACGAAATATTCAATCCCACACCGAATAGGGTTCGCACTACTGGATTGCGATAAACTACAATGTCTTTTTTATCCGAATTAAAACACACACACTTTTCTTGTTCCACCACAGATCAATTATCTGTGCAGCTTCACCACTTTTCTTTATCATCCAAATCCTATTGAACACTTTTAACTTTATTACACACACAAACCTTTATTGAAAGCTTTTATTTTCCCACTGTTTTACCGATTGATCACACCACTTGTCACACTCTGTTCAATACCACAAACTGAATGTTTGCCGAGGGCGAGTGTTCGCGCTTATATAGCTCTCGGTCCACCTTCTCGAATGTTCGCCGTCGGAAGTTCTCCTTCGGAAATCACTAGAATGCTCTGACAATTAGCATTACGCCGTTGTCAGTTGACATCATCGCGATCTCCGCTTCAAGAGAGCTTTCGCACTTCGACAGCGAAATTCGAACTTAACCGTCGGTTTGGGTCTCCGCAACACTGCCCTCCTCCTAAACTTGTTCGTCCTCGAACAAGCGATTGGATCCTTCTCCGTAATATGGCGCTAACCTCTCTACGTGGACAATCTTATACTTCGCCCGTCTGTTTCCCATCTGCTGTATTCGGTATACCACGTCATTGCGCTTCTTGATGACCTCATATGGCCCATCCCAGGCTGATTGCAATTTGGGGTACAAGCGTTTTTTCGTTGTGGGTTGTAGAGCAATACTAATTGTCCTGTCTCGAATCCAGAAGAGTTCGCTCTTAAGTCGTACCTCGCCTTCATCTTATCGCTGACCAAATTCAGTCGCTCCCGGATGAACTGATGGATGGAGTTCAGCTGTTCTTTCTTTTCGGTTACGAAGTCCTCCCTGCCGCTAGTTGTCGGTAGTACCACGCCGAACTTCAAGTCCGATGGAAGTCGAAGATCGGTTCCAAAAATGGCTTCAGCTGGTGTTGCCGTTGAATTGCGCTGTGCCGAACGGTATGCCATTAAGAAAAGGGGAAGATGTTTATGCCAGTCCTTCTGATCTCCGACGACGACTTTTCTCAAGTATTCCTCCATCGTCCGGTTGAACCTTTCGACCATACCATCAGATTGTGGGTGTAATGGTGTTGTCCGTGTCTTTGTGATACCTGGCATGTCGCAGAGTTCTTTGAACACCGACGACTCGAAGTTCCTTCCTTGGTCTGAGTGCAGTTCCAGCGGTACTCCGTAACGCGCAACCCAGTTGTTCACGAATGCATCCGAAATGGTTTTGGCTTCCTGGTTCGGGATGCAAAACACCTCAGGCCACTTGCTGAAGTAATCGATCACCACTAGCGCGTATTTGTTTCCAGCGTTGTTCGTTGGGAATGGGCCTGCGATGTCCACGGCAATACGTTCGAACGGTGCTCCAACATTGTACTGCTGCATATTTCCTCGAGTTTTCCTAACTGGCCCCTTTGCCTTCGCACACTGTTTACACCTGCGAATGAAATTTGTGAGCGACTCATGGCATCCTACCCAGTAGAAACGTCTCTTGATCTCTTCTACAGTCTTGTTAGCACCAAGATGATCCCCGCTTGGTCTCTCGTGGTATTCTCGGATGACCTCGTCGATTTCTCCTTTTGGAATTACCAGCAGATCGTTTACAAAGTTCCCGTCCTCACTTTCCCAACTGCGGTAGAGGCAACCGTTCTTCAGCTTCAGACTCTGCCATTGAGCCCAGTAAGCTTTCACGATTGGGCTTTCACTGGATATTTGCTGCCAAGTTGGTCGAAAACCTCGTTCTTGGTAGTCGATGATGACTGCCAGATCGGCATCTTCTCGCTGCTTCCTTCCGACCTTCTCGACAGTCCAGGAATCTTCTGGCAGCACATGGAAACGACGGACGTTGATGACCTGTTCCTTGTTTGCATTCAACATCGCGAGGTCGCCTCGTTAATGCATCCGCATTTCTATGGCTGCATCCCTTCTGGTATTCGCGTGCTCTCGCTTGATCTCCTTTTGGCGAATCCGACCTCGGACGCCTTCTTCCCAGACGGCAATTTCTCGCCATGTGCCCCTGCTGGTTGCAGATGTAGCACCTACCTGGGAACGGGCGGCTCCTACTCACCGTTGTTGCTCTGGAACTACGCCGCAATTTGCTGGATGAACGCTTTCTCTGCAGACGGCAGTTTCTCGCAATGTGGCCCCGCTGGTCGCAGATGTAGCATCTACCCGGGAATGAACCACTCCTACTCGCCGTTGTTGTTCTGGAACTATCCTGGTCTTGAGATATGCGCCGTAGTTTGATGGAAGGTCGGCATATCAAGAGCGATGTTTCACATGCGACAGCGCTGGCAACTGTCTCCTTGAAAGATGTCTTCGGCAGGAGAATCAAGCTTCGTTGCGTATCGCGGTCCCTTAGCCCTTGGATGAAAGAATCCGTTTTAAGTTTCTCCACCACATCAACTGGAACATCCGCATAGGCTAGATGAGACAGCCTCTCGATGTCAGCAGCGTACTGCTGGATGGTCTCGTTTCCACGCTGCTTGCGTCCTTTAAGTTTCAGCTTGTGCATCTCCTGCATGTGCTCACTGCTGTATCTTCGATGAAGAGCTTCCCATATGGCTGTGTAGTTCCTTCTCTGGGTCTCCGGGATGGTCTGTAGAACGCCAGCTGCTTCACCTTTAAGCGAAATTACTAGAGCGGCCACACGATCTTCTTCTCCCCATTGATTCCGTTCAGCAGTTGTCTCGAACTGAAGTTCGAGGTTGGGGGTTGTGCTTAGGTGTAACATCCCAATCACGTAAAAACCTACTTGTTCCGAAACGACAACAAGCCTCGGATACGGACGGATACAAAGCTGACGACCCCTGCAAACGACTAACGGACTTGAGAGTCTGCACCTGGAATGTGAGGTCCCTTAACAGACCGGGTGCAGGCGATCAATTGGAGTAAACCCTCAACTGCTATAAAGCAGATATAACCGCACTCCAAGAAGTGCGATGGGATGGACCAGGCAAAAACCGGATGAAAAACTGCGACATCTACTACGGGAACTGCTACAAGGAGAACAAACAGCGCCTATTCGGGTGCGGATTCGTTATTAGAGGAAGACTCCGACAAAAAGTCTTAAGCTTCCGAGATGTAAGCGAACGCCTCATAACAATCCGCATCAAAGCTAAATTATGAAACATTAGTTTAATATGCGCTCACGCCCCAACGGAAGAAAAGGACGATCGACTCAAAGAAGAATTCTACGATCTCCTAGACAGAACATATGCCCAATGTCCCAGCTACGACACAAAAATAGTCCTAGGAGATTTTAATGCAAAACTGGGCAAGGAGGACATATTTGAGTCGATCATAGGAAAGCATAGCCTCCATAACACCACATCCGACAACGGATTAAGGCTAATCGATTTCCTAGCGGGGTGTAACCTCCTTGTAGCAAGCACGCGATTCCGCCATCTCAACATCCACAAGGGTACCTGGCGGTCTTGTGATCAATCGACCACCAACCAGATTGATCATACTGCGATCGACGCCAGACACTCCTCCTGTATTCTCGACGTACGAACCTTCCGAGGGGCCAACATCGACTCGGACCACTACCTTGTTGTAGCCAAGGTACGAATGAGGATATCAAGAATGCTTAGGAGTCGAGTAGGACTACGTAAGTTTGACGTTGGAAAGCCACAATCGCATGAGACTGCCAGAATCTTTGCCGATCGTGTCTCCTCAAAGCTCTCTCAAAATCCGCCCACAGCAGCACAAGCAATAGAGCAGGAATGGGCTCATTGCCAGAGCGCCATCAGAGATGCTGCCTCAGAGGTGCTGGGTTTCAAACAGCCACCACCTAGAAACCCCTGGTTCGATGAACAATGCGAACAAGCCCATGCAGCAAAACAAGAGGCATGTAAAGTCATGCTGCAACGACGGACGAGAGCTGCTCGCGAAATCTATGAGCAGAAGAGAAGAGAGGAACACACGCTTTTCAGAAGAAAGAAGAGAGAGCACGGAAAGCGTGAGATCGAGGAGATGGAGAGATGCTTCCGCAGGAATGACGCCCGTAGGTTTTACAACAGAGTGGCGCCAGAGTGGCGGCCTGCAGGGATGAAAATGGAGAACTGGTAGTAGAGTCGCAGTCGATGCTGAGGATTTGGAAAGACCACTTCTGCAGACTGTATAACGGCGATGATAGACAAGATACCGCTGTCAGGCAGAACGAGCCATTCGCAATGGACCACGAAGTAACAGAATTCAGTCCACCCGACCTAGACGAAGTCAAAATAGCGATATCAAGACTTAAGTCTAATAAAGCCGTTGGCGCAGACGGCCTGTCTGCTGAGCTTTTTAAGGCGGCTGGAGATGAGCTGGTAAGGTGCATGCACCATCTCATCTGCAAGGTATGGTCGGAGGAAAGCATGCCCGACGAATGGAATCTCAGCATCGTTTGCCCGGTCCATAAGAAAGGAGACCCCTATAACTGCGCCAACTATAGGGGAATGGGTCTCCTTAACATCGCATATAAGATCTTCTCTTCCGTATTGTGTGAACGCCTGAAACCGTTTGTGGATAACCTGATGGGCTCTTATCAGTGTGGTTTCAGGCCAGGTAAATCCACAATAGACCAAATATTTACGCTACGGCAGATCTTGGAGAATACCAAATCGACACTCACCACCTCTTCGTCGATTTAAAAGCCGCGTATGACAGCGTATATAGAGACGAGCTGTACAAAGCCATGTCTAGTTTTAACATCCCTGCCAAACTCGTCCGACTGTGCAGGATGACAATGGAGAATTCTCGCTGCTCCATTAAGGTCGGTAATGAGCAAACCGAGACCTTTGATGTTAAAAAAGGATTTAGGCAGGGCGACGCGCTGTCGTGCAACTTTTTCAACATCGTGCTTGAAAAAATCGTGCAAGAGTCACTGGCCAACACAAGAGGTACGATTTATTTCAAGTCTTCGCAATTGCTTGCGTACGCCGACGATATTGACGTAATTGGAAGAAAACAGCAAGACGTCAATGAGGCTTTCGTGAGCATTGAGGTAGAAGGGCTAAGATGGGTCTCAAGGTTAAGGAGGGTAAAACCAAATATCTGCTTTCATCTAAAAGAGACGGACAACACCGACGTATTGGCCGGAACGTCACCATGGGCGGATATAACTTTGAAGTGGTCAAGGAATTCGTCTACCTTGGCTCACTGATGACCAGCGATAACAACACCAGCGCTGAGATAAAACGCAGAATCACTCTTGCCAACCGCTGTTTCTTTGGGCTCAAGAGGCAGTTGAGAAGTAGAGTCCTCTCTCGGAAAACCAGTCCTCCTTTACGGCGCAGAGGCTTGGACCTTAACAAAAGCGGATGAAGATGCCCTTGGCCGTTTCGAGAGGAAAATTCTGCGCACTATCTACGGTCCCGTTTGTTCAAACGGTGTATGGAGGAGAAGATATAACAAAGAACTGTACGGGTTGTACAGCGACATCGGCCTGGTACGACGTCTACGGATACAGCGTCTAAGGTGGCTAGGCCATGTAGAGCGCATGGAAGATAGGGCTCCTACGCGAAAAGTCTTCGAATCCACTCCGGAAGGAAGGCGCGGCAGAGGATGGCCGCCTCAGCGGTGGCGCACGCAGGTGGAAGGGGACCTCAACCAACTGGGCGTGCGGCACTGGAAACAGCTGGCCAAAGACCGTGCCGGCTGGAGACGCTTGTTGGTTGAGGCCCAGGTTCACCACGGACTGTAGCGCCACCTAAGTAAGTAAGTAAGTAAGTAAACGCACTCGTGCCGTCGAAGTTGGGAGCTGTGAATTTCGTTGCTGCAGTCGGTACAACGATTCCTTGAAGCTGAACGTTCTGGAAAGTTCTCTCGAGTTCCAGAACCTTCTTGTCGAACTTCGATTCTAGCGTCTCGGCTATCTTTTCCTGATTATTATCGAGATCTAGAACCTTCTTATCCAGGGTCTCGATTTTCTCTTCTACATTCTGGAAGCGATCCTTAACGGCTTGCTGGATGTCCCTCAAGCTTTCTTTTTTTTTTTTTTTTTAGAGACTCGCGCAGGTTCAAGAGTTTTTATATTCTCTTATTATGTGTTGACACACACAACCTGAACGGAGTACAGTGGTTGGGGTCGTTGACGTTCGTTCACTACTCTCAGGGGTGGTTGTCCTAGACCTAGATAGGACGAGAGCTGACCAAATTCCGCGTTGGTTATAGTCCGTAGTAATTCGTTCAAGCATTTTAGTATTGCATACGCAGAGGATGAATTTCGGTTGACCATATACTGTGAGTGTTATGCCTGCAGCAGTACGTCTGGTCACTTTCTATTCTCAACAGCGTTGCATACTTTTTGTCCGTGTAGGAACTACTTTTTTTTTGGCTATGAAGCGAATTTGAACCATAAACCTTCCGCTCGGCGGTCGATGATGTTAACCACTGCACCACGGCCACCCCCAGGATTGTTCTGTAGCATCTCTTCTAACGTCTCCAGCTTCTCCAGTTTTTGGCCTATGGAAGTTGAATTTTCCTCCAACTTTCTACTTACGGCAGCGGAATTTTCCTCCAATTTTTCGTGTATGGTCGCCTCTAGTCTCTGGGCTATGGAAGCACTCATAGCATTCATAGCCGCCAGAATTTGCTGCATATCGAACGCTGGCTCAGTGGATGTCGACGGCTTCTCCACCCCGAATTCGTACCTCTCACAGTCGACACCTTCTTAGTAGGGTGTTATGGATGGTTCAAGCGCTTTTTGAGTCGAGTACCTCGGTACCCCGCCGAGATCAACGTACGCCACTGGATGTGATTCATTCGTTCTTGACAGTATATGTTACATATCTATATGTCTGTAAATATTTCTTAGCGTTTCAAATACATATTTATACATACACACACACCCATATATATAAATATTACTGGAATAGTATAAACAAATGACGCATTACATTAAATTGTTCTGTAAGCAACAATTAATCAGTGCGAACAGCGCTATTTAATTTGTTTATTTAGGTTGTGAATTTGCGTAGGGGTTAGGAAATGTATGGGGATTTAGTCGCTATCTGTGTTGTGTGTGTGAATCAATCACATCCAGTGGCGTAGATGTGAATTTGCGTGGGGGTTAGGAAATGTATGGGGATGGGTAGATGTGAATTTGCGTGGGGGTTAGGAAATGTATGGGGATTTAGTCGCTATCTGTGTTGTGTGTGTGAATCAATCACAACCAGTGGCGTAGATGTGAATTTGCGTGGGGGTTAGGAAATGTATGGGGATTTAGTCGCTATCTGTGTTGTGTGTGTGAATCAATCACATCCAGTGGCGTAGATGTGAATTTGCGTGGGGGTTAGGAAATGTATGGGGATTTAGTCGCTATCTGTATTGTGTGTGTGTGAATCAACGTGGAAATACTTTCGCATATTAAAAAGTGGATGTGATTGATTCATTCTTGACAGATAAACTATATACATATCTATGTATTAGCAATAGATATGTATATATTGATACGCAAGGCTACGAAGATCTACTAAGACATAGCATTACATTTTAAAGGGAACAGATAAACTATATACATATCTATGTATTAGCAATAGATATGTGATGGTATGAAGGGTTTTGGTATGAGGCGGTTCAGGTGCTTTTTGGTATGAAGCGATGGTATGAAGGGATTTGGTATGAAGCGGTTGAGGTGCTTTTTGGTATGAAGGGGTTCTGGCGCTATTTAATTTGTTTATTTAAGTTGTTATGCGTTGCGGTTTAACACATAGCATTCAGTTTGAAGGGGACCAGATAAACTATATACATATCTATGTATTAGCTATAGATATGTACATATTGTTACGCATTAGGGAATCGCGCTGTCATCTGTAGTGATTTACATATATAAATATGTATATTTTGCGGAAATATATGGGGGTTCTGGCGCTACTCAATTTGTTTATTTAAGTTGTTTTTGCGGAAATATATGGGGATTCTGACGCTATCTGTGTTGTGTGTGTGAATCAACGTGGAAATACTTTCGCATATCAAAAAGTGGATGTGATTGATTCATTCTTGACAGTATATGTTACATATCTATGTATCTATAAATATTTCTTAGCGTTTCAAATACATATACATACATACACACACACACGCACATATATATAAATATTACTGGAATAGTATAAACAGTATATGTTACATATCTATGTATCTATAAATATTTCTTAGCGTTTCAAATACATATACATACATACACACACACACGCACATATATATAAATATTACTGGAATAGTATAAACAAATGACCCATCACATTAAAATGGTTCTGTAAGCAACAATTAATCAGTGCGAACAGCGCTATTTAATTTGTTTATTTAAGTTGTTTTTTTGCGGAAATATATGGGGATTCTGGCGCTATCTGTGTTGTGGTTTTGTGTGCGTGCAAGGTCGTTATCATGTGACGTATTCAGAATAGTTGGTATGAAGCGGGTCAAGCGCTTTTTGATATGAAGCGATGGTATGAAGGGGTTCTGGCGCTATTTAATTTGTTTATTTAAGTTGTGAATTTGCGTTGGGGTTAGGAAATATATGGCGGTTCTGGCGCTATTTTAAGCTGGTTTTTTTTTTTGTCGCGTGCAAGGTCGTTATCATGTGACGTATTTAGGATAGCAATAGATATGTACATATTGTTACGCGCAAAGCGTACCGAGTAGCGTGTGCCGAGTTTCACTATGCCGAGTAGCGTGTGCCGAGTTTGGATTCACTCTTCTCTCTCTCTCTCTCTATGCTTCGCTGATTTCATGGGGGGACAAGTTTAATCATGTTCTGCGTTTTTGTTTTTTTAGTTCCCGGTGTAAACATATTTTTCGGGACAAAACGGAAGATCATTATGTATATCGTTATGCGTTAGATCTTCGTAAGGGAAGGAGAACACACATCGATTCCGAGTAAATCGATCTGTTGGATAAACCATACCTTTAGCAGCATCCCCATATATATAAATAGGGGAAGTTCCTGTTCAATGTGACATTGCGATAGTAATAACGAACCCGATCATCTTCCAGGAAATCATATTATCAACACACATCAATTCCGAGTAAATCAATCAATGGCAATGGAGGACATTGCCTCTATAGAGATGTACGACATGGACCCCCTCCCCCCATTGCTGAAGGATGTAACAAATTACATCTAGAGGCAATATTCTTTTTTTTAGGGTTCCGTACCCAAAGGTAAAACGGAACCCTATTACTAAGACTTCGCTGTCCGTCCGTCCGTCCGTCCGTCCGTCCGTCCGTCTGTCACCAGGCTGTATCTCATGAACCGTGATAGTTAGACAGTTGAAATTTTCACAGATGATGTATTTCTGTTGCCATTACCACGACAAATACTAAAAACAGAACAAAATTAATTATACATATACATAATTACAAACAACCAATAATAAATTGTTTCGAAAGGTTTTCGTTGTCATCTTTCGGTCAGTTCCCATTTGTGAACGGCTTGTAGTCATCCATTTTGGGAAAGCAGACTCAGAGAAAGCGGATAGCCCGAGGGTAGAATCAGCGCTTGACACGCGAACGAGTGGAGTTCAACCCGCAGAGGGTCAGAATTTTTTTTTTTTTTTGTGTTCCTAGTAGCACATGAGGGAGAGTGGGCAAAGAACTCGGAGAGAAATCTTCGGCGAAGTACTCGGAGAGTGATCTTCGGGGAAGAACTCCGAATTAATTTTGGAAACAACTTATTACAGGTAAAAATACTTAAACCTATCTTAAATATCTTATATGTCTTATATATTTAAAGTAGCCTACTGGACCTAGACGGGCACCCTAAGCTATTGTAAACATACTTGTTTTTTGTCTTTCGACGACTTATCTGTTTGTGATTTTTTATTTATTTGTTAAAAACTGAGGCTAAGAAAAATGTGTATTAGAAAAAACTTAGCCTGTTATAGATATGTATATTCTTACAACTATCTAAAACTACACTACCTACTAATCTTAATCTAGCCTAGCCTATTTTATATAATGTATACGTACATACATATACACATACACATGCATAAACAAGTATATGTATATATATAGTGTAAACATATATACATATGTATATAAGGTATATAACTTACAACTAACCTAACTTACTACTACCTAAATTTAAAGTCAGCTATTATATTATATAAAATGTTTTGTTATGGCACTAGGCCCAAGGGATTCAGCGACGGAGTCTCCCCGAGCCACCAGAAACGCTGCGCTTGTCGACCTACATCTACTCGATCTTGATTGGACGTTGCCACACTGAAACGGAGACGCCCCGGCTCACGGTGTGCAACATCGCGTTCGTAGGACAGACTCTTTTCCACAGACCTTCGGGACACGTGAAAGATTAACGGAACCGCCGATTTGTCCTGTATCAGTTCGCGGTTGTCGTAATGCAAGAATGCTTCTGGGGGAACAAAGCCACTAAGGCGCGCTTTCTCGTGATATAACTCATTTGGGTAATAAGCCCCAGATATCAAATTATTGGTCGAAGTCAGTGCCCTTGCAACGTGACCTCGAATCAGTTTGATCAAAAAGTTGTCAATCCTAATAATTTTGGCTCTATTGTATAGGACCTCGTTGGGATAGTATTTTGTGTACTCGGATTCTGGTGTTCTGTGCAATGAGAGACAAGTCCTTAGACATTGTCTCTCAAACACACGAATCCTTTCCATTAAGCTGGCACTCACATTGAACCAAACGGGACATCCATAGGCGATCATGGGCCTGGCTAAAGCCATGTAGCAGATTATTTTCACTCTCTTATCAAGTTGGCTGCTATGAAACAGCCACCTTAACAGAGCGCAAGCTCCCCGGGCCCTGGCCAAAGCAACATCTATATGTTTATTAAAATACAGATACTGGTCCAACCAGATTCCAAGGTATCTGACTACATTTTGGTTCGCCAGTGGACGCCCGTCCGGTCCAACAATGGAAAATGTTCGCCAGTTTCGCCTGGTATCCCTAGAAGCCCCAGACAATGGCGTTCTGAACAAAATGGTTTCAGATTTTTGGAAGTTGATTCTTAACTTCCAGTCGTTACAAAAAGTCTGAATTTTTTCGAAATCACGTTGCAAGAGCGTAGCTATGACATCAATCGTTGGACCCGTCCTGTACGCGACTAGGTCGTCTGCGTATGCTATCGAATGTCGAAGGGAAGCTATCAGATCACTGACGTAAATGTTGAAAAGGATCGGCGAATTCACCGTGCCCTGTTGCAGACCATTTTTAATATCAAATGTTTGAGAAGAAGTCACGTTGGCAATTTTCACAACGAACTTTCTTCCCGTTAACATATCATAGATCATATACAGCAGTGGTTTACTTATGCCTAGCTGGTTAAGCCTGTAGTAAAGTCCCTCTAACCATACGGTGTCGAAGGCCTTTTCCAGGTCAACCAGACAGGCACCCGTGCATTGGTTCTTGCATCTGTTCCATTGGATATCCGAGACGAGTTTCGACGCTGCATGAATCGTACCATGTCCCGCCTTGAAACCGAATTGGTTATCCGGAATGATGTCTTTGTCCTCAACCCATTTTGAAAGGGCTCTGTGAATCATCTTCTCGAATACCTTGCTGATGCTCGGAAGGAGACTTATCGATCGAAGATTTGCCGGGTTAGACGAATCTTTTCCTTTCTTGGGGATCGGCTGCACCACCGCTGTTTTCCAACGCACCGGATAATATGCATTATTCAGTGCGTTGTTAAACAGGATAGTGAATGCTTCTATAGCCATCGGTGGAAGGTGTCGAAGTACAATATTAGATATTCCGTCAATGCCCACGGATTTCTTCTTCCTTAGTGATTCGAAGATCGTTTGGAGCTCTACCGCCGATACAAAAGGGGTATTAAGACCATCATTGGCGACGACATTGTTTGCCGTGAAATCGTCACTGAACCTGGTGAAACCAGTGTTCTCGGATCGCCAATGTTCGATATCATTTCGAAGGTAGAAGTGGTGGAGCAGGGCCCTGTTTTCCAGGTCGTGGTTCGGACGAATGCTATCATTCACCTTATACACTTCCTGAAAGACAGCCCCCACTGTCGCCACTTTCTCTTGTGGATCTTCAATCACAAAGAAGTCGTCATCCAGAACAGCATCTTCCGGATCTATGCTCACGCCTCGTAAGATTCGTTCATTGTCTGGTGTCCTCCGAAGTTTCAAGTTCTGATTGTCATTCGGATTGTTTCTTCGAAAAATTTTATTGATTTGGGGGAACATGTTCGAGTTGTTGGACTTCACATTCCGAATTTTGTTGTTCCAGTATGAACTTATAGATATACTGTAGTTCTCTTTTATTAATTGTTGGAGGTTTTTGATCAAGGATTTCAGTGTCCTGATCTCCGGATCTTGTCTATCGGTAAAACGTCTGTACAGGAGTTTGAGTCTCGACAGAAGTCTACTTTTTTGTCTATGTAAAGCGTCTATGGTCGCGTTTCGGTACACGTCAGTGGTATCATTATGTGGGTGGCGTCGTATTGTTCTATTCATTGTCTGTTTGATTATCACGTCCATATTATTGAGATACCCATCAATTTCCGAATTTGACAGGTTTCTGTTGGATGGTGGAAAGGAGGCACTCGAAGTGAGTGCGCTCGTCAGGGATCTGGTAAAGCGTGGCCATCGCACTTTGCGGTAATCGTAAAGGTGCAACTGCGCATACTCCCCCAACTCCGCGAATTCGTCTGGTATTTTGATTACGGCTCCAAAGCCGCAATGGTCACTGTCGTATGCCAATGTCCGTAGACAGTTTGTAGACCGTTCGTTTGTATCTGTCAGACTCAGTCGTGAGTCGAGCAGCATGAGATCCAGATAGGAGCCACTCCTTGGGAATGACGGACCATCTGTTGCCAGTAATTTGAGCTTATACTCGATATTGTGTTGGTTGCACCAATGACTTAAGAGGTTGCCTCTTTTGTTGGAAGTGATATTACCCCAATCAGCGTGTTTGGCATTTAAATCTCCTGCTAGGAGATAAAAGTTATCATCCGAGTTTAAGCGCAGAGATCGAAACAGCGATTCGAGCTCTGTGATAAATAGTGCAGGTTGAGGTGTTTCAGGTGCATAGGCCGATACTATATACATCCTCCTTCCGTTCCGAAAGGGGATACACACAATACAAGCCTCTAGCACCTCGAACCTCCGCACTTCACGACTGTAAATGACCGTATGATGAATATCTTTATGTATGAAGATCGCAACTCCTCCGCCCTGAGTGGCGTTGGGTCGGTCTCTTCTTATTATGTTATATGAGTTGTGCCGAATTTTGTGCCTCTGGTTTAGCTTAGTTTCGCTAGCCAGAAGCACATCAGGGCTTTCGTCCTTCAATAAGTTGAAGAGCACGGCTCTTCGTTCGATCCTAATCAGTTAGTTGACATTCACTGCCAGGATCTTCAGGGGTCTCTCAGAGAGCATGCCCATTACGATTGGAAGCGGGCTGGGCCCGGCAGGAGCGAGTAGAGTCGGTTTACCCGGTACGCCTGTTCTTGTAGCTGCTGTTGAAGTTGGCCGATTTGCCTCTGAATAGAGGACAATATCGAGCGCAAATCCAACTCTGCTTCCGGTGCCTTAGGGACAGGCACTGGAGCTTTGGTAGCAGTTTTTGGTTGCTGTGCTGTCTTACCCCAACCTAACGCCATTTGAGCGTAGGACATTTGGGGTGTTACAGCTGGTGTTTGCCAGTGAATTGGAGGCCGTCTCTCATCGACTCCCCCCTGTCGGGTCAGTTTATTTTGCCTCAACTGTCGGTATCTAGGGCAACCCCGATAGCTTGCCGGGTGTCCATTACTGTTGCAGAGCGCACACTCAAGCAACTCCCTCTCCACAACTTCTTGACCCAGTGCGCACTCGCCGAGCTTGTGGTCTTTTGCGCACCTTACGCATCGATACTGCATCTCGCAGTTCGACGCGGCATGTCCATATCTCTGGCAGCGGCTACATTGTAAGATGTCTCCGCTCCTTATTACTCTCTCCCAACGCACAGTCTGGCAGCCTATGACCTTAATCGTCTTTAGGCTGTCCACCCTGCTTTCGGGAGTCAAATGGACCAGGAAAAATGGCAATAACCGCTTCTTCTGTCTGGACCTAATAGTGGAATATTGCCTAACCTTAACGAACGAGAAGCTCTCGCAATCGAGCTTCTTGAGGCACTGCAGGAGCCTATCCGGATCGGTATGGGGATCCATGCCCTTTAAGAGCATGGTTTGGAGCCTCTCCGATTTCGGCGTGTACGAAAAGTACTCCGTCTCGGAATCCCTTAGCAATGCCTTAATTTTTTTATGCTGATCTACTGTGTTGCAGTAGATTGCATGTTTATCATCATTAATCCTAGTTATATTAAAATTTAAACCAATAGCTGACTCACACATTATAATAGTCTCGTCTAGGTCAATTTTGAATGTGTTGATTGGTGGCACTTTTTCTTTGGTTTGTTGCTGCCTTTTGTCTGACTGCTGATGTTTCCGCGACGGATCCTGTTGCCTCTTTTTTCTCTGTTTTTTTAGATTGGGGCTGTTGCTGCTGCTGATGTTTCTGCTGCTGTTGTTTCTGCTGCTGTTGTTGCTGCTGCTGATGTTGCTGCTTCTGTTGATGCTGCTGCTGTTGATGCTGCTGCTGTTGTGGCTGCTGCTGTTGATTCTGCTGCAGTTGTGGTTGATCTGGCTTTGGTTGTTGTTGCTGTTGCTTCTTCATTATATTGCGTTCGACAACAGCTTCTTTCTCCCTTAGCCTTCTGGCCCTTTGCTTTTCCCTAATAGCACGCACTGTCTCTTCAATGAGTCGAATGCGTCTATTCAAGCCTTCCACTTCTTCGTCTTCGTCGTCTGACTCAGAACTCGCCAGAGCGCCAAAGGAGTTCTTTCCTGGCACATACGGCATCTGGTCTTGAGAGGGGCGGTCATTACATTGGCGTTTTGCTGCTGCCAATGCTGACGTTGTTGGAGATTCATCCATTATCTCCACCGTCGGGGTGGTATGAGACGGTCGCTTGAGGAGGTTCGGTGTAGGCTTAAGCCTCCTTCTGGTAGCTGGTGGTTTAGTAATTGGTGCGCCTATTGACGCACTTTCGGAAACGTAGCCCGACACTTCCATAATGCGGAGTGCGGGCTGCTGGGCTTAAATCTAGTATTCCCTCAATTCGCGAGAGTTCACTTTTTATTTTTTAGTTTATGTTTTCTTCGCTTTTGGAATTTTTCAAATTTTTCAAAATTTTTATTTATTTTTCGATTGTCAGAAAATGCACGGCCTACTTCGATGAGAACCGAATGCGAACTGAGGTACGCGGCCGTACCGTGTGTCCTATTGCCTACGTTGGTCGCGGATATCACGTTCATTGTATAAGGTATTGAAATCAGAAATTTGTTGGTCGCGATTGGTGATGCGGGCTAAGTCGTTGGTCAGAGGAGTTTCGGTACGACTGTTCGAATACTCGAGCTGCGGTTTGTTTACCTTTTTGGACAGTGAATTCCTTTTTTTTTTTTTTTTTACATATGTTTTTTTTATTTATTTCGACTTTTTTTATTGACATACGGTGTAGGGTAGTTTTAAGGATTAATTGTAAACCTAGATTAAGTTAGGTTAAGGAAATTAAATTTGTGACATATTGAATTGGAAACGATTACGGTGATTTTTTTTTTCTTTTGCGTGGGATATTTCGCGAGTCTCGTAGCAAATTCGCGATTCATGCTGCGGGTAAGTCGGCGTGAGGGCAATCGCGTGGCGCCATTGCTCACGACCAGTCCTCGCAGCTGGCCTAGCATCCCTTTCGCACGACGTCGCGGCAGGTGGAGAGGAGCAAGTGAGCAAGAGGAGCAAGCGATCTTGCACACATACGAACCGATACGTACATACGTCCATACGCATCACATACGTGCATACACTCACACATCTGTACGCTATGTATAAATATACATACATACATACATATGTACATTACGAAGTAGAGTTGGGTAGTTCCGGACATGTATAGTTCACGAAACTATGTCCTCTCTCGGACACATGTCCTCTCGTTCCGCAAATTGAACGAAATGAGTTCCATAGTTCCATTCAACCCTTATTCATCAATCACATATGTACAAAACGAAAAAAAAAAAACATAAATGCAACGAACATGCTTCTCATACGGTATGAGTTATACCCCGTAGTTTTCAAGAAACCCAAAAGTATGGAGATGTGGCGATAAAGCTCGAACAGTTGGTGTACACTGTACAGCACACGTGAACTGAAATGAAGAAAAGAAATGAAAGAATATAATGCCCGCACCGCATTTCGTGAACGAATGTCATACATGTGTATGTATGCATTCAGGTCCGGACATGGACATGGTTTGCTAGTTCCATATCGGTGCGATAATACATTTAGTTCCGGACATGGACATGTTTTTGCTAGTTCCATATCGGTGCGAGTATACATTTAGTATTTTAAAACGGGTAGAGATTGCAGTGCATACTGAGATGGAATAATTATCTTATAACCCCATTTAGATACCTTTTTTTTTTGTTTTTTTTTTTTTTTTAGAGACTCGCGCAGGTTCAAGAGTTTTTATATTCTCTTATGATGTGTTGACACACACAACCTGAACGTAGTGCAGTGATTGGGGTCGGTGATGTTCGTTCACTACTCTCAGGGGTGGTTGTCCTAGGCCTAGATAGGACGAGAGCCGACCAAAGTTGGTTATAGTCCGTAGTAATTCCTTCAAGCACTTTAGTATTGCATACGCAGAGGATGAATTTCGGCTGACCATATACTGTGAGTGTTATGCTTGCAGGCAGTACGTCTGGTCACTTTCCATTCACAACTGCGTTGCATACTTTTTATCATCCGTTTAGGAATTACTTTTACTTGGCTATGAAGCGAATTTGAACTATAGACCTTCCGATCGGCGGTCGATGATGTTAACCACTGCACCACGGCCACCCCCTGTTTCAAATATATTGAATGGTCTTTCCAACAAAGTTGTTGGTCCAATATAACACCTAAATATTTAAAACTGTCCACGTGTTTAATCAAGAAGCAATTTTCAAACATTCTTGATTGTTGAATACTATATCTTCAAGAACAAATCGATTACACAATGGTGCATGATAATATAAGGGAAGGTCTCTGAAAACTGTACCATTGATATTAAATATCATGTACTTCGTTTTGTTGCTAATTATTAGTTTATGATAATTAATCTCCTTAACATATCTAGGTCATTACTAACAAAACTATCAATTAAGTTATGTTTCATCAGCAAAGGCAGCTATTTTGCCTTTAAAAGGTTGTAAGAAAAACGAATTAACATAAATTAGAAAAAGGATTGGGCCCAATACTGCTCCTTGGGGAACACCCATATTTAAGGGTGTGAGAATAAAATGTCACTGATTATGTATTTCTGTTGCTGCTTTAACAACAAATACTTTGACAGAATATAATAAATATATGTATAATTGGGGCTCCCATACAACAGACATGCTTTTTTTGCCGTTTTTATACATAATAGTACGGAACCCTTCGTGCGCGAGTCCGTCTCGCACTTGGCCGGTTTTTCTACACAGCAAAGGGGGTTTAGTGCCTGGTCCAAAAGAAAAAAGAAGAACAAAAGAAATAAAAAATAAAAAAGTTATGTTTTGTATTTCTAAACAAAAAAAATATAAAAAAAAAATAAGAAACATTTGCTTTTTTTTATTTAAAATTTTTATAAGCGATGTGTGTTGTTGGTGGTGATGGTTTCGGGGGCGATTTTATCGGCGTTATTTGAATGAATGAATGAATGCGATTTCATATTACAAAACAAAGCATCATCTCTTCTCTCTCTATGCTTCGCTGATTTCATGGGGGGACAAGTTTAGTCATGTTCTGCGTTTTTTTCTTCCCATTTTTTTTGATTTGTTTAGATACTGCGAACAACTCGCTGAAAGAAGATTGAAATGATACTAATCAAAATGTGGTTGAATGCTTTTTATTTGAAACGTTTATATAGTAACATTAATTTTTTTATACGTATTATCATGTTTTCCATCATAAAACATGCACAAGTATCTAGTTTATCCTGACTGCTGTCTGAACACATGCTGCATACAGTGCCTTGATGTCCGTTCTCATATGTAGTAGTATAAAGGTCTTTGAATTGGTTTATTTTCGTATAACATGTTGTTATCACCTCTAAATGCTCGTCCAATATATTTTCCTTGTTTTCTATTAGAAATTTTCTAATTTGGTTCATAAACTCTGAACAACTTATCATGTTTGTCATGATTTATATATATATATATATATATATATATATATATATATATATATATATATATATATATATATATATATATATATATATATATATATATACATATCTTTTATGTATTGTTACAGTTGCACTTAGCTTATCTAAAAGTTTTATATCTTCTTCGTCAATGTCACTCAATTCAAATTTGTCCACGCTATCAATAACATTAAATGGGCATAATTCATTAAAACTATTTTTGTTTTTCATGCGCTTAGCACCCTCATACGATTTGTCCAATACAGTTACTGAACCACCATTTACTTTCGATTTTAAATCACTACAGATGACAGCGCGATTCCCCATATTTATATTGTCTTGTAATAAATACTTCTATACCTACCTCTTTAATTCAATGCAATAAATGATTAGACTATCTCTTTTACATAACTTAACCGCGAGAATATGTGTGTATATGTATGTGTATGCGTGTGTTGGTAGGTGTAAATAAAATAAAATAAAGTTTTTTTTTTTTTTTTTTTAACCGGACCCATCGATATAAAAATAGAGCTTACTACCAACAAAAATTTGCCTCCAAGCATATTGCGTTCTGATACACGACCGACTCGTAGAATATTTTCCACTTACGGGCGAGATTAGAAGAGTTGTTTAGTATAAAATTATATTTAAAAAATGTGACCGAACTAACGCATCATTCAATGTTGAATGCGGAAGACATGTTGTAAACAAAATCAAAATATAATATAAATAAAAACACTTGATTTTTCTTCAGAATAACATTTTTTTCTATTTATTGATTATCTGTGTGTGGACATTTTTCTTGGAAATCTCTATGTGAGAAGCTTTATTTACAGGTCCATGGTATGTCAATGTATATCCCTTTTTGTTGATTGCTTGAATTGTTGTCTCAGAAAATTTAGAATATCGAGATGGAAGGAAAACCTGTACACATAAGAAAAGACAAATATGTTTGTAATTTACTTACTTTAAAAAACATACTTTAAAATTTTCCAGATAGCATAGAACTGCATTTCCATACATAGTACTGCAAACCTTTAATCCTTCGATATTATATGGTAGGCCGATAGTCAAAGCTGGAAATCTTACGGTTTGCTTATAAGCACAGTTTTCAAGTTGATTTAATTCTTTTTGGGGATCCATTGTCTTCGACGTCTGTTCGCACTGATTAATTGTTGCTTACAGAACAATTTTATGTAATGGGTCATTTGTTTTTACTATTCCAGTAATATTTATATATATGTGTGTGTGGGTGTGGGTGTATGTATGTATATGTACTTGAAACGCTAAGAAATATTTATAGATACATAGATATGTATATAGTTTATCTGTTCCCCTTAAAATTTAATGCTATGTGTTAGATCTTCGTAAGAGAAGGAGAGAGAATAATAAATCATTTTTTTTTTTGCTTTTTTTTTGTATCAATTATCATTCATTGGTATTTTATTATGACCCCAAGCATAGGTACTTATCCCATCATTACATATATATCTTTTAGTGTCGTTATAACTTAAAGCTAACTTATTAATAGACTGTGTATAAACATTATGTAACTTACTTCTAAATATAAACATTGATCTAAACAACTATTTTTTATTCATTAAACAATTTCGATAATCTTTAATATCTAAGCTATTAGTAACCGACATTTTAATTCCTTTTGCCTTTTTCACCACATCATTGGTCTCTAATATAAAGGAGTACATTTTCGCTCTTAATCCAATGAATTCTAACATTTTCCGAGAGTTATTCTCTTCTTTAAATTTCCCGAGAACTTTACCGTTTGTTTGCGGAAAATCATGCACATTGTCTATGGGGTATTCTGAAGTATCAAACCTTGATTTCTCGGGATCAATGACGTCTTGATATATATCAGAATAGAAATCATCTGTCATTACTGAATAAATAAATGAATCCGTATCCATATAGTTTAATCGAATCGATTTTCCAAATTTTTTCCTCATATACTCATAATGAAAGTCGTACATATGCCATTTTGAAAGCTCTAATACAATGAAACCTAAATAAATAGGTTTATTGTACACAACTCGTCCCTTGGTCATTTCAATAGCACACATCTCTGGTGTAAATATAGATCTATTGTGAAAATTAGGATGAGCAATTAGTTTCCTAGCACCAGTGACTTTCTTTGACCATCCCATTGAGTTACAATTTTCACATCTCGACGCTTTTCTACATTCTCCATTGTTTTACCGTAAACACTGTTGTTCATTAATTTGAAAAAGTCTTTTTCAAACTTACTGTTCGCCTTTTTCCGGCATTCGGTATTCAGATTTATATATTTCTGTAACCATTCCGATTGAGTAAAAGACAACACTCTGTGAACTTTAGTGATATTTAATCCGTTGTTCAGACATTGTTGTAAATTTCTTAAATGAATTATATAATTGGTCTTTGCATTTAAATTGGCAATTAGCTTAGGAATTTTAGTTCCCGGCGTAAGCATATTTTCGGGGCAAAACGGAAGATCATTATGTATATCGTGAAGATCTGTGGGATAGGCTAAATCTACTTCGAATACATAACCAAATTTATCGTCTTTTTCCAATTTCAAAATATATTCTCTGGTATAGATTTCGGGATCATTCCATTGAAAATTTCCATTAGGAAGTGGTTGAGACATTGCCCAACCGTACAAGTTATTTGCATCAAAGTACATAAGGAATTCGTTTGTTTTAGTTTTGTCGAATTCATTCATGTACTTATTATTAGAGATGGCATATCGATGACTACATTGACATAGACCACCTCTGATACCTTTCTTAATGAAATTAAACATATCAATGTCGGTGAAAAGCTCTAGATTAACTTCCGTTATCTTCAACATTGCATCCCATGACAAACCAGGAGATGTATGATAATGACATGGATCTAATTCATATATTTTTAAGCAGACCTTACGGAAATTCTCGAATATGTCAGCCAACAAGAGCACATCGCTCTGTAGATACACAAGCATGTAATCTTTTAATGATTTACAATTAAAATGCTTCCATACCTTTAGTGCATATTCATAATCTGCATCTAAACAATCTTTACCCGTTAGTTTATTATAAAATTGGGAAATTGATGGAAGAGAACAATAATCTAAACGATTCCATGAATTGAGATAATCGTAAGGAAATACACCTTTCCTAGTCATTAATTTGAATGAGTCGTCATTTTTAGGGTTCCGTACCCAAAGGTAAAACGGAACCCTATTACTAAGACTTCGCTGTCCGTCCGTCCGTCCGTCCGTCCGTCTGTCACCAGGCTGTATCTCATGAACCGCGATAGTTAGACAGTTGAAATTTTCACAGATGATGTATTTCTGTTGCCGCTACCACGACAAATACTAAAAACAGAACAAAATTAATTATACATATACGTAATTACAAACAACCAATAATAAATTGTTTCGAAAGGTTTTCGTTGTCATCTTTCGGTCAGTTCCCATTTGTGAGCGGCTCGTAGTCATCCACTTTGGGAAAGTAAACTGAGAGAAAGCGGATGGCCCGAGGGTACGATCAGCGCTTGACACGCGAACGAGTGGAGTTCAGACCGCAGAAGGTTAGCATTTCTGTTTTTTTTTTTGTTCCTAGTAGCACATGACGGAGAGTGGGCGAAGAACTCGGGAGAAATCTTCGGCGAAGTACTCGGAGAGGGATCTTCGGGGAAGAACTCCGGTACGGTTTTAAGCAGTTCCCGGTACGCGACCGTACCGTGTGTCCTATTGCCTACGTTGGTCGCGGATATCACGTTCGTTGTATAAGGTATTGAAATCACAAATTTGCGTGTCGCGATTGGTGATGCGGGCTAAATCGTTGGTCAGAGGAGTTTCGGTACGACTGTTCGAATACTCTAGATGCGGTTTATTTACTTTTTTGGACAGTGAATTCCTTTTTTTTTTATTTTACATATATTTTTTTTTATTTATTTCGACTTTTTTTATTGACATACGGTGTAGGGTAGTTTTAAGGAATAATTGTAAACCTAGATTAAGTTAGGTTAAGGAAATTAAATTTGTGACATATTGAATTGGAAACGATTACGGTGTTTTTTTTTCTTTTGCGTGGGATACTTGCTGCGGGTAAGTCGGCGTGAGGGCAATCGCGTGGCGCCATTGCTCACGACCAGTCCTCGCAGCTGGCCTAGCATCCCTTTCGCACGATGTCGCGGCAGGTGGAGAGGAGCAAGTGAGCAAGAGGAGCAAGCGATCTTGCACACATACGAACCGATACGTACATACGCATTACATACGTGCATACACTCACACATCTGTACGCTATGTATAAGTATACATATGTGCATTACGAAGTAGAGTTGGGTAGTTCCGGACATGTATAGTTCACGGAACTATGTCCTCTCGTTCCGTAAATTGAACGAAAAGAGTTCCATTCAACCCTTATTCATCAATCACATATGTACAAAACGAAAAAAAAAAAAAACATAAATGCAACGAACATGCTTCTCATACGGTATGAGTTATACCCCGTAGTTTTCAAGAAACCCAAAAGTATGGAGATGTGGCGATAAAGCTCGAACAGTTGGTGTACACTGTACAGCACTGTACAGAACTGAAATGAAGAAAAGAAATGAAAGAATATAATGCCCGCACCGCATTTCGTGAACGAATGTCATACATGTGTATGTATGCATTCAGGTCCGGACATGGACATGGTTTGCTAGTTCCATATCGGTGCGATAATACATTTAGTTCCGGACATGGACATGTTTTTGCTAGTTCCATATCGGTGCGAGTATACATTTAGTATTTTAAAACGGGTAGAGATTGCAGTGCATACTGAGATGGAATAATTATCTTATAACCCCATTTAGATACTGTCTCAAATATATTGAATGATCTTTCCAACAAAGTTGTTGGTCCAATATAACACCTAAATATTTAAAACTGTCCACGTGTTCAATCAAGAAGCAATTTTCAAACATTCTTGATTGTTGAATACTATATCTTCAAGAACAAATCGATTACACAATGGTGCATGATAATATAAGGGAAGGTCTCTGAAAACTCTACCGTTGATTATTATTAGTTTGTGATAATTAAACCATCTCCTTAACATATCTAGGTCATTATTAACATCTGCAAAACTATCAATTAAGTTAGTGTTTGAGTGGAAAAGAGATGTTTCATCAGCAAAGGCAGTTATTTCGCCTTTAAAAGGTTGTATGAAAAACGTATTAACATAAATTAGAAAAAGGATTGGGCCCAATACTGCTCCTTGGGGAACATCCATATTTAAGAAGTCTATAGAACTGTAAACATTCCTAATTTTCACAACTTGACAACGGTTGGATAAATAAGAAGAAAACCATTTATAAATGGAGCCTCTGAAACCCGCTTTGTAAAGTTTATCGAGTAGCAAAGTATGATTAACCATATCAAAGACCTTACTGATATCAACAAATAATGTTGATGGTATTTGAGAAGTGTTTAGACTATTATATATTTCACCAGTTAATTTCAATAAAGCAGTTTCAGTCGATTTGCCACGTCTAAACCCAAATTGGCAATCACTCAAAAAATGAGTATTTTCTAAAAATTACAACATTCTAGATTTTAACTATCCGAAAAGTGAGATTAAAATGTCACTGATTATGTATTTCTGTTGCTGCTTTAACAACAAATACTTAGACAGAATATAATAAATATATGTATAAATGGGGCTCCCATACAACAGACATGCTTTTTTTGCCGTTTTTGTACATAATAGTACGGAACCCTTCGTGCGCGAGTCCGACTCGCACTTGGCCGGTTTTTTTGTAATACCTTTTGCCTATAATGAAATCATCTTCAGATAAATTATTTGCTAACGAATCTATACTCGACTGAAGAAATCGAAATGAATCTAAAAACCTAATTTCAAAGGTGTTATTTGCGTCTAAATGCACTCGCTTGGAAAGTGATATATAATTTTCTTTATTTAATGGAATAATTGTTATTTCACCATCAATATTACTTAAACTTTTCACAAAAAGATGACAGTCGTAGCCCGAAAAATTATGTAAAAGTATTGGGAAAAAATTTGGTTTTTGAAAATCTAAATAACACTGTCTATGTGCAGTTCCTCTATATGCACCCGTGAAGTGGCAATGATCATTTACTCTTATATCGGTCTGACTAAAACTACGATTACATATCCAACATATTGAAGCATTATGATGGTTGTAGTTCTCAACATCTGTCAATTGATTTATCGCTTTTGGTTTCTCCATGTACTCCCTATATAGGTATTTTAAGTCTTCAACTAGCATCTTTACAAATTCATCAGATGAATTTTCTCCTATAAAAATACAAAGGAGACATTGTTTATTTTTTATTTATTTTTGTTCTTGATAGCATGTAATTAAATGTAATTTCTCACCAACAAATGTTCTGTGTCTATTTACATTATCATCAAATGAGCACTTAATGAAATACGAAAACGCACAGGGTATGTGTTGTTGTACATTAGTTGTTGACGAAGATTCTGGATTCGGCATGCAATGACTCACAGGTAATAGAATAGACTCAAAGTCGGCATACACAACAAATGGAACTCGTTGCTTTCGATTGTGCTTAACAAACTTGAGTATTTTGTTTCCTTCATCCGGCATAATCGTAATCAGCTTCCGACATCCACTTTTGTGTTGCAGCAGACGGGATTCATTAGGGAATCGTTGTAAGCACCCATTACAAAGATGCATTCGATTGTTTTTTTTAGTTATTTGACTTCTCATTAAACGCGACATATGTTTGATGTACACATAATGCGTTAGATCGCTATCAGAACTTTCGCAATAAAGCAAGTTAATATGTTTTGTCTTTTCCTCGGTCGTATGATAGTAGGGTCCAATTAAATAACATTCATTCTTATCGTTGATTTCATAACCGAACACGTTTACACTGATTGTTGGATTATTCAACTCGAATATATGTACATATATCTTTGATCGCAAGAGGAAATTGCATATTCCTAAAACAAAGAATTTCACCATTAACTTGTATTATGTCACTAGTTATATCGCTAATTGCATATGATGATGGTCTCTCATGATTATATTTAACTTTGCTATCCAAAGCCGATATAACAGACCATTTGAAACAGTATTCATCGGTGTTTTTCACATTTATACAAGCATGTTTGATCAATAACTGCGGTGGTAGATTAAGATAGGTAGAAGCCCGAAGCGGATCGTATTTATTAATATTTATTTCGATTCTCAGGAATGACAACAAAGCCCATCCGCTATCTCTTTCCTGGAATTCCTCTAGTTTAACCTTGATGTCATTGATAGTAGCGTTTAATTTTTCAGATAAATCGCTTTTTTCTAGGATCGTATACATCTTGGTCTGCATACTTTTAATATCCTGGATCATATCGTCATTTTCCTTTGTATGCTTCACGAACACCGTAAATAATTCCATATTAAATTAAAAAGCATGCAAAACTTCCAATTCGTTTTCCAACAGCTCGGTAATCAAATACATGTTTTTTTCATATAGGACTTCTACATTCAATATGCACTCATCATTATTAGAAATGTGAAATGTCTTAATGCGATTTTTGAAAGCGCTTGTTATACTGTAGACATTCTCTCTTAGAATCTGCTTAGCCTTTGTTTTATGTGAGTTTTTGCGTTGATGTTGAGACCAAAGCCTCTCCTCAACGTCCTCTTCGCAAAATAAACATCTTTTGTAAATAGCCTGCTTAAGTTTTTTACTTTTGGATTGCACACCTAACATCAGTGAAGTCTCCTGCTGCTGCTGCGACAACTGTCGACATTCACTCAATTCACATGCATTTATTTTGTAGATACATCGATTAAGCTTTCGATGTCGGACAAAAGAAGATCTATCCCAAAACCGTCTTTGACACTTTTCACATTGAAACATTTTCTGCTTTTTTTTTTTTAAATCTGTACTATAGATATACACTGTGCTGAAACGAATGTTATCGATAATTATAACACTTTTTAATATATACTTATAACTAAGTATACATACATACATATACATACCTAGATATATATTTATTAATATTATATAATACCATACCTGAAACTAATTTACTCTACTCGTTGACACTTTTAATATGCACTAATAAATTATATGCCGTATCTTAAATCGGGTTCGTTATTACTATCGCAATGTCACTTTGAACAGGAACTTCCCCTATTTATATATATGGGGATGCTGCTAAAGGTAGCAGATCGATTTACTCGGAATCGATGTGTGTTCTCCTTCTCTTACGAAGATCTAACGCATAACGATATACATAATGATCTTCCGTTTTGTCCCGAAAAATATGTTTACACCGGGAACTAAAAAAACAAAAACGCAGAACATGATTAAACTTGTCCCCCCATGAAATCAGCGAAGCATAGAGAGAGAGAGAGAGAAGAGTGAATCCAAACTCGGCACACGCTACTCGGCATAGTGAAACTCGGCACACGCTACTCGGTACGCTTTGCGCGTAACAATATGTACATATCTATTGCTATCCTAAATACGTCACATGATAACGACCTTGCACGCGACAAAAAAAAAAACCAGCTTAAAATAGCGCCAGAACCGCCATACATTTCCTAACCCCAACGCAAATTCACAACTTAAATAAACAAATTAAATAGCGCCAGAACCCCTTCATACCATCGCTTCATACCATCGCTTCATATCAAAAAGCGCTTGACCCGCTTCATACCAACTATTCTGAATACGTCACGTGCACGCACACAAAACCACAACACAGATAGCGCCAGAATCCCCATATATTTTCGCAAAAAAACAACTTAAATAAACAAATTAAATAGCGCTGTTCGCACTGATTAATTGTTGCTTACAGAACCATTTTAATGTAATGGGTCATTTGTTTATACTTATCCAGTAATATTTATATATATGTGCGTGTGTGTGTGTATGTATGTATATGTATTTGAAACGCTAAGAAATATTTATAGATACATAGATATGTAACATATACTGTTTATATATATGTGCGTGTGTGTGTGTGTATGTATGTATATGTACTTAAAGCGCTAAGAAATATTTATAGATACATAGATATGTAACATATACTGTCAAGAATGAATCAATCACATCCACTTTTTAATATGCGAAAGTATTTCCACGTTGATTCACACACACAACACAGATAGCGCCAGAATCCCCATATATTTCCGCAAAAAAACAACTTAAATAAACAAATTAAATAGCGCTGTTCGCACTGATTAATTGTTGCTTACAGAACAATTTTATGTAATGGGTCATTTGTTTTTAATATTCCAGTAATATTTATATATATGTGTGTGTGGGTGTGGGTGTATGTATGTATATGTACTTGAAACGCTAAGAAATATTTATAGATACATAGATATGTATATAGTTTATCTGTTCCCCTTAAAATTTAATGCTATGTGTTAGATCTTCGTAAGAGAAGGAGAGAGAATAATAAATCATTTTTTTTTTTGCTTTTTTTTTGTATCAATTATCATTCATTGGTATTTTATTATGACCCCAAGCATAGGTACTTATCCCATCATTACATATATATCTTTTAGTGTCGTTATAACTTAAAGCTAACTTATTAATAGACTGTGTATAAACATTATGTAACTTACTTCTAAATATAAACATTGATCTAAACAACTATTTTTTATTCATTAAACAATTTCGATAATCTTTAATATCTAAGCTATAAGTAACCGACATTTTAATTCCTTTTGCCTTTTTCACCACATCATTGGTCTCTAATATAAAGGAGTACATTTTCGCTCTTAATCCAATGAATTCTAACATTTTCCGAGAGTTATTCTCTTCTTTAAATTTCCCGAGAACTTTACCGTTTGTTTGCGGAAAATCATGCACATTGTCTATGGGGTATTCTGAAGTATCAAACCTTGATTTCTCGGGATCAATGACGTCTTGATATATATCAGAATAGAAATCATCTGTCATTACTGAATAAATAAATGAATCCGTATCCATATAGTTTAATCGAATCGATTTTCCAAATTTTTTCCTCATATACTCATAATGAAAGTCGTACATATGCCATTTTGAAAGCTCTAATACAATGAAACCTAAATAAATAGGTTTATTGTACACAACTCGTCCCTTGGTCATTTCAATAGCACACATCTCTGGTGTAAATATAGATCTATTGTGAAAATTAGGATGAGCAATTAGTTTCCTAGCACCAGTGACTTTCTTTGACCATCCCATTGAGTTACAATTTTCACATCTCGACGCTTTTCTACATTCTCCATTGTTTTACCGTAAACACTGTTGTTCATTAATTTGAAAAAGTCTTTTTCAAACTTACTGTTCGCCTTTTTCCGGCATTCGGTATTCAGATTTATATATTTCTGTAACCATTCCGATTGAGTAAAAGACAACACTCTGTGAACTTTAGTGATATTTAATCCGTTGTTCAGACATTGTTGTAAATTTCTTAAATGAATTATATAATTGGTCTTTGCATTTAAATTGGCAATTAGCTTAGGAATTTTAGTTCCCGGCGTAAGCATATTTTCGGGGCAAAACGGAAGATCATTATGTATATCGTGAAGATCTGTGGGATAGGCTAAATCTACTTCGAATACATAACCAAATTTATCGTCTTTTTCCAATTTCAAAATATATTCTCTGGTATAGATTTCGGGATCATTCCATTGAAAATTTCCATTAGGAAGTGGTTGAGACATTGCCCAACCGTACAAGTTATTTGCATCAAAGTACATAAGGAATTCGTTTGTTTTAGTTTTGTCGAATTCATTCATGTACTTATTATTAGAGATGGCATATCGATGACTACATTGACATAGACCACCTCTGATACCTTTCTTAATGAAATTAAACATATCAATGTCGGTGAAAAGCTCTAGATTAACTTCCGTTATCTTCAACATTGCATCCCATGACAAACCAGGAGATGTATGATAATGACATGGATCTAATTCATATATTTTTAAGCAGACCTTACGGAAATTCTCGAATATGTCAGCCAACAAGAGCACATCGCTCTGTAGATACACAAGCATGTAATCTTTTAATGATTTACAATTAAAATGCTTCCATACCTTTAGTGCATATTCATAATCTGCATCTAAACAATCTTTACCCGTTAGTTTATTATAAAATTGGGAAATTGATGGAAGAGAACAATAATCTAAACGATTCCATGAATTGAGATAATCGTAAGGAAATACACCTTTCCTAGTCATTAATTTGAATGAGTCGTCATTTTTAGGGTTCCGTACCCAAAGGTAAAACGGAACCCTATTACTAAGACTTCGCTGTCCGTCCGTCCGTCCGTCCGTCCGTCTGTCACCAGGCTGTATCTCATGAACCGCGATAGTTAGACAGTTGAAATTTTCACAGATGATGTATTTCTGTTGCCGCTACCACGACAAATACTAAAAACAGAACAAAATTAATTATACATATACGTAATTACAAACAACCAATAATAAATTGTTTCGAAAGGTTTTCGTTGTCATCTTTCGGTCAGTTCCCATTTGTGAGCGGCTCATAGTCATCCACTTTGGGAAAGTAAACTGAGAGAAAGCGGATGGCCCGAGGGTACGATCAGCGCTTGACACGCGAACGAGTGGAGTTCAGACCGCAGAAGGTTAGCATTTCTGTTTTTTTTTTTGTTCCTAGTAGCACATGACGGAGAGTGGGCGAAGAACTCGGGGAGAAATCTTCGGCGAAGTACTCGGAGAGGGATCTTCGGGGAAGAACTCCGGTACGGTTTTAAGCAGTTCCCGGTACGCGGCCGTACCGTGTGTCCTATTGCCTACGTTGGTCGCGGATATCACGTTCGTTGTATAAGGTATTGAAATCACAAATTTGCGTGTCGCGATTGGTGATGCGGGCTAAATCGTTGGTCAGAGGAGTTTCGGTACGACTGTTCGAATACTCTAGATGCGGTTTATTTACTTTTTTGGACAGTGAATTCCTTTTTTTTTTATTTTACATATATTTTTTTTTATTTATTTCGACTTTTTTTATTGATAACGGTGTAGGGTAGTTTTAAGGAATAATTGTAAACCTAGATTAAGTTAGGTTAAGGAAATTAAATTTGTGACATATTGAATTGGAAACGATTACGGTGTTTTTTTTTCTTTTGCGTGGGATACTTGCTGCGGGTAAGTCGGCGTGAGGGCAATCGCGTGGCGCCATTGCTCACGACCAGTCCTCGCAGCTGGCCTAGCATCCCTTTCGCACGATGTCGCGGCAGGTGGAGAGGAGCAAGTGAGCAAGAGGAGCAAGCGATCTTGCACACATACGAACCGATACGTACATACGCATCACATACGTGCATACACTCACACATCTGTACGCTATGTATAAGTATACATATGTGCATTACGAAGTAGAGTTGGGTAGTTCCGGACATGTATAGTTCACGGAACTATGTCCTCTCGTTCCGTAAATTGAACGAAAAGAGTTCCATTCAACCCTTATTCATCAATCACATATGTACAAAACGAAAAAAAAAAAAAACATAAATGCAACGAACATGCTTCTCATACGGTATGAGTTATACCCCGTAGTTTTCAAGAAACCCAAAAGTATGGAGATGTGGCGATAAAGCTCGAACAGTTGGTGTACACTGTACAGCACTGTACAGAACTGAAATGAAGAAAAGAAATGAAAGAATATAATGCCCGCACCGCATTTCGTGAACGAATGTCATACATGTGTATGTATGCATTCAGGTCCGGACATGGACATGGTTTGCTAGTTCCATATCGGTGCGATAATACATTTAGTTCCGGACATGGACATGTTTTTGCTAGTTCCATATCGGTGCGAGTATACATTTAGTATTTTAAAACGGGTAGAGATTGCAGTGCATACTGAGATGGAATAATTATCTTATAACCCCATTTAGATACTGTCTCAAATATATTGAATGATCTTTCCAACAAAGTTGTTGGTCCAATATAACACCTAAATATTTAAAACTGTCCACGTGTTCAATCAAGAAGCAATTTTCAAACATTCTTGATTGTTGAATACTATATCTTCAAGAACAAATCGATTACACAATGGTGCATGATAATATAAGGGAAGGTCTCTGAAAACTCTACCGTTGATTATTATTAGTTTGTGATAATTAAACCATCTCCTTAACATATCTAGGTCATTATTAACATCTGCAAAACTATCAATTAAGTTAGTGTTTGAGTGGAAAAGAGATGTTTCATCAGCAAAGGCAGTTATTTCGCCTTTAAAAGGTTGTATGAAAAACGTATTAACATAAATTAGAAAAAGGATTGGGCCCAATACTGCTCCTTGGGGAACATCCATATTTAAGAAGTCTATAGAACTGTAAACATTCCTAATTTTCACAACTTGATAACGGTTGGATAAATAAGAAGAAAACCATTTATAAATGGAGCCTCTGAAACCCGCTTTGTAAAGTTTATCGAGTAGCAAAGTATGATTAACCATATCAAAGACCTTACTGATATCAACAAATAATGTTGATGGTATTTGAGAAGTGTTTAGACTATTATATATTTCACCAGTTAATTTCAATAAAGCAGTTTCAGTCGATTTGCCACGTCTAAACCCAAATTGGCAATCACTCAAAAAATGAGTATTTTCTAAAAATTACAACATTCTAGATTTTAACTATCCGAAAAGTGAGATTAAAATGTCACTGATTATGTATTTCTGTTGCTGCTTTAACAACAAATACTTAGACAGAATATAATAAATATATGTATAAATGGGGCTCCCATACAACAGACATGCTTTTTTTGCCGTTTTTGTACATAATAGTACGGAACCCTTCGTGCGCGAGTCCGACTCGCACTTGGCCGGTTTTTTTGTAATACCTTTTGCCTATAATGAAATCATCTTCAGATAAATTATTTGCTAACGAATCTATACTCGACTGAAGAAATCGAAATGAATCTAAAAACCTAATTTCAAAGGTGTTATTTGCGTCTAAATGCACTCGCTTGGAAAGTGATATATAATTTTCTTTATTTAATGGAATAATTGTTATTTCACCATCAATATTACTTAAACTTTTCACAAAAAGATGACAGTCGTAGCCCGAAAAATTATGTAAAAGTATTGGGAAAAAATTTGGTTTTTGAAAATCTAAATAACACTGTCTATGTGCAGTTCCTCTATATGCACCCGTGAAGTGGCAATGATCATTTACTCTTATATCGGTCTGACTAAAACTACGATTACATATCCAACATATTGAAGCATTATGATGGTTGTAGTTCTCAACATCTGTCAATTGATTTATCGCTTTTGGTTTCTCCATGTACTCCCTATATAGGTATTTTAAGTCTTCAACTAGCATCTTTACAAATTCATCAGATGAATTTTCTCCTATAAAAATACAAAGGAGACATTGTTTATTTTTTATTTTTTTTTGTTCTTGATAGCATGTAATTAAATGAAATTTCTCACCAACAAATGTTCTGTGTCTATTTACATTATCATCAAATGAGCACTTAATGAAATACGAAAACGCACAGGGTATGTGTTGTTGTACATTAGTTGTTGACGAAGATTCTGGATTCGGCATGCAATGACTCACAGGTAATAGAATAGACTCAAAGTCGGCATACACAACAAATGGAACTCGTTGCTTTCGATTGTGCTTAACAAACTTGAGTATTTTGTTTCCTTCATCCGGCATAATCGTAATCAGCTTCCGACATCCACTTTTGTGTTGCAGCAGACGGGATTCATTAGGGAATCGTTGTAAGCACCCATTACAAAGATGCATTCGATTGTTTTTTTTAGTTATTTGACTTCTCATTAAACGCGACATATGTTTGATGTACACATAATGCGTTAGATCGCTATCAGAACTTTCGCAATAAAGCAAGTTAATATGTTTTGTCTTTTCCTCGGTCGTATGATAGTAGGGTCCAATTAAATAACATTCATTCTTATCGTTGATTTCATAACCGAACACGTTTACACTGATTGTTGGATTATTCAACTCGAATATATGTACATATATCTTTGATCGCAAGAGGAAATTGCATATTCCTAAAACAAAGAATTTCACCATTAACTTGTATTATGTCACTAGTTATATCGCTAATTGCATATGATGATGGTCTCTCATGATTATATTTAACTTTGCTATCCAAAGCCGATATAACAGACCATTTGAAACAGTATTCATCGGTGTTTTTCACATTTATACAAGCATGTTTGATCAATAACTGCGGTGGTAGATTAAGATAGGTAGAAGCCCGAAGCGGATCGTATTTATTAATATTTATTTCGATTCTCAGGAATGACAACAAAGCCCATCCGCTATCTCTTTCCTGGAATTCCTCTAGTTTAACCTTGATGTCATTGATAGTAGCGTTTAATTTTTCAGATAAATCGCTTTTTTCTAGGATCGTATACATCTTGGTCTGCATACTTTTAATATCCTGGATCATATCGTCATTTTCCTTTGTATGCTTCACGAACACCGTAAATAATTCCATATTAAATTAAAAAGCATGCAAAACTTCCAATTCGTTTTCCAACAGCTCGGTAATCAAATACATGTTTTTTTCATATAGGACTTCTACATTCAATATGCACTCATCATTATTAGAAATGTGAAATGTCTTAATGCGATTTTTGAAAGCGCTTGTTATACTGTAGACATTCTCTCTTAGAATCTGCTTAGCCTTTGTTTTATGTGAGTTTTTGCGTTGATGTTGAGACCAAAGCCTCTCCTCAACGTCCTCTTCGCAAAATAAACATCTTTTGTAAATAGCCTGCTTAAGTTTTTTACTTTTGGATTGCACACCTAACATCAGTGAAGTCTCCTGCTGCTGCTGCGACAACTGTCGACATTCACTCAATTCACATGCATTTATTTTGTAGATACATCGATTAAGCTTTCGATGTCGGACAAAAGAAGATCTATCCCAAAACCGTCTTTGACACTTTTCACATTGAAACATTTTCTGCTTTTTTTTTTTTAAATCTGTACTATAGATATACACTGTGCTGAAACGAATGTTATCGATAATTATAACACTTTTTAATATATACTTATAACTAAGTATACATACATACATATACATACCTAGATATATATTTATTAATATTATATAATACCATACCTGAAACTAATTTACTCTACTCGTTGACACTTTTAATATGCACTAATAAATTATATGCCGTATCTTAAATCGGGTTCGTTATTACTATCGCAATGTCACTTTGAACAGGAACTTCCCCTATTTATATATATGGGGATGCTGCTAAAGGTAGCAGATCGATTTACTCCGAATCGATGTGTGTTCTCCTTCTCTTACGAAGATCTAACGCATAACGATATACATAATGATCTTCCGTTTTGTCCCGAAAAATATGTTTACACCGGGAACTAAAAAAACAAAAACGCAGAACATGATTAAACTTGTCCCCCCATGAAATCAGCGAAGCATAGAGAGAGAGAGAGAGAAGAGTGAATCCAAACTCGGCACACGCTACTCGGCATAGTGAAACTCGGCACACGCTACTCGGTACGCTTTGCGCGTAACAATATGTACATATCTATTGCTATCCTAAATACGTCACATGATAACGACCTTGCACGCGACAAAAAAAAAAACAGCTTAAAATAGCGCCAGAACCGCCATACATTTCCTAACCCCAACGCAAATTCACAACTTAAATAAACAAATTAAATAGCGCCAGAACCCCTTCATACCATCGCTTCATACCATCGCTTCATATCAAAAAGCGCTTGACCCGCTTCATACCAACTATTCTGAATACGTCACATGATAACGACCTTGCACGCACACAAAACCACAACACAGATAGCGCCAGAATCCCCATATATTTTCGCAAAAAAACAACTTAAATAAACAAGTTAAATAGCGCTGTTCGCACTGATTAATTGTTGCTTACAGAACCATTTTAATGTAATGGGTCATTTGTTAATACTTATCCAGTAATATTTATATATATGTGCGTGTGTGTGTGTATGTATGTATATGTATTTGAAACGCTAAGAAATATTTATAGATACATAGATATGTAACATATACTGTTTATATATATGTGCGTGTGTGTGTGTGTATGTATGTATATGTATTTAAAGCGCTAAGAAATATTTATAGATACATAGATATGTAACATATACTGTCAAGAATGAATCAATCACATCCACTTTTTAATATGCGAAAGTATTTCCACGTTGATTCACACACACAACACAGATAGCGTCAGAATCCCCATATATTTCCGCAAAAACAACTTAAATAAACAAATTGAGTAGCGCCAGAACCCCCATATATTTCCGCAAAATATACATATTTATATATGTAAATCACTACAGATGACAGCGCGATTCCCTAATGCGTAACAATATGTACATATCTATAGCTAATACATAGATATGTATATAGTTTATCTGGTCCCCTTCAAATTGTATGCTATGTGTTAAACCGCAACGCAAAACAACTTAAATAAACAAATTAAATAGCGCTTCATACCAAATCCCTTCATACCATCGCTTCATACCAAAAAGCACCTGAACCGCCTCATACCAAAACCCTTCATACCATCACATATCTATTGCTAATACATAGATATGTATATAGTTTATCTGTTCCCTTTAAAATGTAATGCTATGTCTTAGTAGATCTTCGTAGCCTTGCGTATCAATATATACATATCTATTGCTAATACATAGATATGTATATAGTTTATCTGTCAAGAATGAATCAATCACATCCACTTTTTAATATGCGAAAGTATTTCCACGTTGATTCACACACACACAATACAGATAGCGACTAAATCCCCATACATTTCCTAACCCCCACGCAAATTCACATCTACGCCACTGGATGTGATTGATTCACACACACAACACAGATAGCGACTAAATCCCCATACATTTCCTAACCCCCACGCAAATTCACATCTACGCCACTGGATGTGATTGATTCACACACACAACACAGATAGCGACTAAATCCCCATACATTTCCTAACCCCTACGCAAATTCACAACCTAAATAAACAAATTAAATAGCGCTGTTCGCACTGATTAATTGTTGCTTACAGAACAATTTAATGTAATGGGTCATTTGTTTATACTATTTCAGTAATATTTATATATATGGGTGTGTGTGTATGTATAAATATGTATTTGAAACGCTAAGAAATATTTACAGACACATAGATATGTAACATATACTGTCAAGAACGAATGAATCACATCCAGTGGCGTACGTTGATCTCGGCGGGGTACCGAGGTACTCAACTCAAAAAGCGCTTGAACCATCCATAACACCCTACTCTTCTTCCTGCAACGCTGATCGCAGTCTCTGCACCAGGTTGGCTTTACTTCCCACTGTGGATAATTCCCGAGCGTCCAGCTCTCTTTTCAGTTGTTCGATGGTCAACTTTTCCAATTTCACCATTTTCTCACTCTTTTAATAGTTCACTTTTAATAGTCCAATTCACACTTTGAATAAACATTTAACTCGTTTGCTCACAATCCCACTTCTGACACCAAACGCTACGAAATATTCAATCCAACACCGAATAGGGTTCGCACCTCTGGATTGCGATAAACTACAATGTCCTTTTTATCCGAATTAAAACACACACACTCTTCTTGTTCCACCACGGATCAATTATCTGTGCAGCTTCACCACTTTTCTTTATCATCCAAATCCTATTGAACACTTTAAACTTTATTACACACACAAATCTTTATTGAAAGCTCTTATTTTCCCACTGTTTTACCGATTGATCACACCACTTGTCACACGCTGTTCAATACCACAAACTGAATGTATGCCGAGGGCGAGTGTTCGCGCTTATATAGCTCTCGGTCCACCTTCTCGAATGTTCGCCGTCGGAAGTTCCCCTTCGGAAATCTCTAGAATGCTCTGACAATTAGCATTACGCCGTTGACAGTTGACATCATCGCAATTTCCGCTTCAAGAGAGCTTTCGCACTTCGACAGCGAAATTCGAACTTAACCGTCGGTTTGGGTCTCCGCAACAATATTATAAAAATGAGTGGCCCCAGTTTCGATCCTTGTGGGACTCCGTACTCGGCACTTTGTTCATGGCTGTAGTTATCTTTAATTTTAACTTTAAAGAGCCTGTTTCTGAGGTAGTCTTCGAACCAACTTAGTAAAGTCCCTCGGACTTCGATTTTCTCAAGCTGTTTCAAAATGTTTTTATGGCTTAGTGTGTCGAAAGCCTTTTTAAAATCTATAAAGTGTATTATGGAGCTGTGATCGTTGGTCAGAGGAGTTTCGGTACGACTGTTCGAATACTCTAGATGCGGTTTATTTACTTTTTTGGACAGTGAATTCCTTTTTTTTTTATTTTACATATATTTTTTTTTATTTATTTCGACTTTTTTTATTGACATACGGTGTAGGGTAGTTTTAAGGAATAATTGTAAACCTAGATTAAGTTAGGTTAAGGAAATTAAATTTGTGACATATTGAATTGGAAACGATTACGGTGTTTTTTTTTCTTTTGCGTGGGATACTTGCTGCGGGTAAGTCGGCGTGAGGGCAATCGCGTGGCGCCATTGCTCACGACCAGTCCTCGCAGCTGGCCTAGCATCCCTTTCGCACGATGTCGCGGCAGGTGGAGAGGAGCAAGTGAGCAAGAGGAGCAAGCGATCTTGCACACATACGAACCGATACGTACATACGCATCACATACGTGCATACACTCACACATCTGTACGCTATGTATAAGTATACATATGTGCATTACGAAGTAGAGTTGGGTAGTTCCGGACATGTATAGTTCACGGAACTATGTCCTCTCGTTCCGTAAATTGAACGAAAAGAGTTCCATTCAACCCTTATTCATCAATCACATATGTACAAAACGAAAAAAAAAAAAAACATAAATGCAACGAACATGCTTCTCATACGGTATGAGTTATACCCCGTAGTTTTCAAGAAACCCAAAAGTATGGAGATGTGGCGATAAAGCTCGAACAGTTGGTGTACACTGTACAGCACTGTACAGAACTGAAATGAAGAAAAGAAATGAAAGAATATAATGCCCGCACCGCATTTCGTGAACGAATGTCATACATGTGTATGTATGCATTCAGGTCCGGACATGGACATGGTTTGCTAGTTCCATATCGGTGCGATAATACATTTAGTTCCGGACATGGACATGTTTTTGCTAGTTCCATATCGGTGCGAGTATACATTTAGTATTTTAAAACGGGTAGAGATTGCAGTGCATACTGAGATGGAATAATTATCTTATAACCCCATTTAGATACTGTCTCAAATATATTGAATGATCTTTCCAACAAAGTTGTTGGTCCAATATAACACCTAAATATTTAAAACTGTCCACGTGTTCAATCAAGAAGCAATTTTCAAACATTCTTGATTGTTGAATACTATATCTTCAAGAACAAATCGATTACACAATGGTGCATGATAATATAAGGGAAGGTCTCTGAAAACTCTACCGTTGATTATTATTAGTTTGTGATAATTAAACCATCTCCTTAACATATCTAGGTCATTATTAACATCTGCAAAACTATCAATTAAGTTAGTGTTTGAGTGGAAAAGAGATGTTTCATCAGCAAAGGCAGTTATTTCGCCTTTAAAAGGTTGTATGAAAAACGTATTAACATAAATTAGAAAAAGGATTGGGCCCAATACTGCTCCTTGGGGAACATCCATATTTAAGAAGTCTATAGAACTGTAAACATTCCTAATTTTCACAACTTGATAACGGTTGGATAAATAAGAAGAAAACCATTTATAAATGGAGCCTCTGAAACCCGCTTTGTAAAGTTTATCGAGTAGCAAAGTATGATTAACCATATCAAAGACCTTACTGATATCAACAAATAATGTTGATGGTATTTGAGAAGTGTTTAGACTATTATATATTTCACCAGTTAATTTCAATAAAGCAGTTTCAGTCGATTTGCCACGTCTAAACCCAAATTGGCAATCACTCAAAAAATGAGTATTTTCTAAAAATTACAACATTCTAGATTTTAACTATCCGAAAAGTGAGATTAAAATGTCACTGATTATGTATTTCTGTTGCTGCTTTAACAACAAATACTTAGACAGAATATAATAAATATATGTATAAATGGGGCTCCCATACAACAGACATGCTTTTTTTGCCGTTTTTGTACATAATAGTACGGAACCCTTCGTGCGCGAGTCCGACTCGCACTTGGCCGGTTTTTTTGTAATACCTTTTGCCTATAATGAAATCATCTTCAGATAAATTATTTGCTAACGAATCTATACTCGACTGAAGAAATCGAAATGAATCTAAAAACCTAATTTCAAAGGTGTTATTTGCGTCTAAATGCACTCGCTTGGAAAGTGATATATAATTTTCTTTATTTAATGGAATAATTGTTATTTCACCATCAATATTACTTAAACTTTTCACAAAAAGATGACAGTCGTAGCCCGAAAAATTATGTAAAAGTATTGGGAAAAAATTTGGTTTTTGAAAATCTAAATAACACTGTCTATGTGCAGTTCCTCTATATGCACCCGTGAAGTGGCAATGATCATTTACTCTTATATCGGTCTGACTAAAACTACGATTACATATCCAACATATTGAAGCATTATGATGGTTGTAGTTCTCAACATCTGTCAATTGATTTATCGCTTTTGGTTTCTCCATGTACTCCCTATATAGGTATTTTAAGTCTTCAACTAGCATCTTTACAAATTCATCAGATGAATTTTCTCCTATAAAAATACAAAGGAGACATTGTTTATTTTTTATTTTTTTTTGTTCTTGATAGCATGTAATTAAATGTAATTTCTCACCAACAAATGTTCTGTGTCTATTTACATTATCATCAAATGAGCACTTAATGAAATACGAAAACGCACAGGGTATGTGTTGTTGTACATTAGTTGTTGACGAAGATTCTGGATTCGGCATGCAATGACTCACAGGTAATAGAATAGACTCAAAGTCGGCATACACAACAAATGGAACTCGTTGCTTTCGATTGTGCTTAACAAACTTGAGTATTTTGTTTCCTTCATCCGGCATAATCGTAATCAGCTTCCGACATCCACTTTTGTGTTGCAGCAGACGGGATTCATTAGGGAATCGTTGTAAGCACCCATTACAAAGATGCATTCGATTGTTTTTTTTAGTTATTTGACTTCTCATTAAACGCGACATATGTTTGATGTACACATAATGCGTTAGATCGCTATCAGAACTTTCGCAATAAAGCAAGTTAATATGTTTTGTCTTTTCCTCGGTCGTATGATAGTAGGGTCCAATTAAATAACATTCATTCTTATCGTTGATTTCATAACCGAACACGTTTACACTGATTGTTGGATTATTCAACTCGAATATATGTACATATATCTTTGATCGCAAGAGGAAATTGCATATTCCTAAAACAAAGAATTTCACCATTAACTTGTATTATGTCACTAGTTATATCGCTAATTGCATATGATGATGGTCTCTCATGATTATATTTAACTTTGCTATCCAAAGCCGATATAACAGACCATTTGAAACAGTATTCATCGGTGTTTTTCACATTTATACAAGCATGTTTGATCAATAACTGCGGTGGTAGATTAAGATAGGTAGAAGCCCGAAGCGGATCGTATTTATTAATATTTATTTCGATTCTCAGGAATGACAACAAAGCCCATCCGCTATCTCTTTCCTGGAATTCCTCTAGTTTAACCTTGATGTCATTGATAGTAGCGTTTAATTTTTCAGATAAATCGCTTTTTTCTAGGATCGTATACATCTTGGTCTGCATACTTTTAATATCCTGGATCATATCGTCATTTTCCTTTGTATGCTTCACGAACACCGTAAATAATTCCATATTAAATTAAAAAGCATGCAAAACTTCCAATTCGTTTTCCAACAGCTCGGTAATCAAATACATGTTTTTTTCATATAGGACTTCTACATTCAATATGCACTCATCATTATTAGAAATGTGAAATGTCTTAATGCGATTTTTGAAAGCGCTTGTTATACTGTAGACATTCTCTCTTAGAATCTGCTTAGCCTTTGTTTTATGTGAGTTTTTGCGTTGATGTTGAGACCAAAGCCTCTCCTCAACGTCCTCTTCGCAAAATAAACATCTTTTGTAAATAGCCTGCTTAAGTTTTTTACTTTTGGATTGCACACCTAACATCAGTGAAGTCTCCTGCTGCTGCTGCGACAACTGTCGACATTCACTCAATTCACATGCATTTATTTTGTAGATACATCGATTAAGCTTTCGATGTCGGACAAAAGAAGATCTATCCCAAAACCGTCTTTGACACTTTTCACATTGAAACATTTTCTGCTTTTTTTTTTTTAAATCTGTACTATAGATATACACTGTGCTGAAACGAATGTTATCGATAATTATAACACTTTTTAATATATACTTATAACTAAGTATACATACATACATATACATACCTAGATATATATTTATTAATATTATATAATACCATACCTGAAACTAATTTACTCTACTCGTTGACACTTTTAATATGCACTAATAAATTATATGCCGTATCTTAAATCGGGTTCGTTATTACTATCGCAATGTCACTTTGAACAGGAACTTCCCCTATTTATATATATGGGGATGCTGCTAAAGGTAGCAGATCGATTTACTCGGAATCGATGTGTGTTCTCCTTCTCTTACGAAGATCTAACGCATAACGATATACATAATGATCTTCCGTTTTGTCCCGAAAAATATGTTTACACCGGGAACTAAAAAAACAAAAACGCAGAACATGATTAAACTTGTCCCCCCATGAAATCAGCGAAGCATAGAGAGAGAGAGAGAGAAGAGTGAATCCAAACTCGGCACACGCTACTCGGCATAGTGAAACTCGGCACACGCTACTCGGTACGCTTTGCGCGTAACAATATGTACATATCTATTGCTATCCTAAATACGTCACATGATAACGACCTTGCACGCGACAAAAAAAAAAAACAGCTTAAAATAGCGCCAGAACCGCCATACATTTCCTAACCCCAACGCAAATTCACAACTTAAATAAACAAATTAAATAGCGCCAGAACCCCTTCATACCATCGCTTCATACCATCGCTTCATATCAAAAAGCGCTTGACCCGCTTCATACCAACTATTCTGAATACGTCACATGATAACGACCTTGCACGCACACAAAACCACAACACAGATAGCGCCAGAATCCCCATATATTTTCGCAAAAAAACAACTTAAATAAACAAATTAAATAGCGCTGTTCGCACTGATTAATTGTTGCTGACAGAACCATTTTAATGTAATGGGTCATTTGTTAATACTTATCCAGTAATATTTATATATATGTGCGTGTGTGTGTGTATGTATGTATATGTATTTGAAACGCTAAGAAATATTTATAGATACATAGATATGTAACATATACTGTTTATATATATGTGCGTGTGTGTGTGTGTATGTATGTATATGTATTTAAAGCGCTAAGAAATATTTATAGATACATAGATATGTAACATATACTGTCAAGAATGAATCAATCACATCCACTTTTTAATATGCGAAAGTATTTCCACGTTGATTCACACACACAACACAGATAGCGTCAGAATCCCCATATATTTCCGCAAAAACAACTTAAATAAACAAATTGAGTAGCGCCAGAACCCCCATATATTTCCGCAAAATATACATATTTATATATGTAAATCACTACAGATGACAGCGCGATTCCCTAATGCGTAACAATATGTACATATCTATAGCTAATACATAGATATGTATATAGTTTATCTGGTCCCCTTCAAATTGTATGCTATGTGTTAAACCGCAACGCAAAACAACTTAAATAAACAAATTAAATAGCGCTTCATACCAAATCCCTTCATACCATCGCTTCATACCAAAAAGCACCTGAACCGCCTCATACCAAAACCCTTCATACCATCACATATCTATTGCTAATACATAGATATGTATATAGTTTATCTGTTCCCTTTAAAATGTAATGCTATGTCTTAGTAGATCTTCGTAGCCTTGCGTATCAATATATACATATCTATTGCTAATACATAGATATGTATATAGTTTATCTGTCAAGAATGAATCAATCACATCCACTTTTTAATATGCGAAAGTATTTCCACGTTGATTCACACACACACAATACAGATAGCGACTAAATCCCCATACATTTCCTAACCCCCACGCAAATTCACATCTACGCCACTGGATGTGATTGATTCACACACACAACACAGATAGCGACTAAATCCCCATACATTTCCTAACCCCCACGCAAATTCACATCTACGCCACTGGATGTGATTGATTCACACACACAACACAGATAGCGACTAAATCCCCATACATTTCCTAACCCCCACGCAAATTCACATCTACCCATCCCCATACATTTCCTAACCCCCACGCAAATTCACATCTACGCCACTGGATGTGATTGATTCACACACACAACACAGATAGCGACTAAATCCCCATACATTTCCTAACCCCTACGCAAATTCACAACCTAAATAAACAAATTAAATAGCGCTGTTCGCACTGATTAATTGTTGCTTACAGAACAATTTAATGTAATGGGTCATTTGTTTATACTATTTCAGTAATATTTATATATATGGGTGTGTGTGTATGTATAAATATGTATTTGAAACGCTAAGAAATATTTACAGACACATAGATATGTAACATATACTGTCAAGAACGAATGAATCACATCCAGTGGCGTACGTTGATCTCGGCGGGGTACCGAGGTACTCAACTCAAAAAGCGCTTGAACCATCCATAACACCCTACTCTTCTTCCTGCAACGCTGATCGCAGTCTCTGCACCAGGTTGGCTTTACTTCCCACTGTGGATAATTCCCGAGCGTCCAGCTCTCTTTTCAGTTGTTCGATGGTCAACTTTTCCAATTTCACCATTTTCTCACTCTTTTAATAGTTCACTTTTAATAGTCCAACTCACACTTTGAATAAACATTTAACTCGTTTGCTCGCAATCCCACTTCTGACACCAAACGCTACGAAATATTCAATCCAACACCGAATAGGGTTCGCACCTCTGGATTGCGATAAACTACAATGTCCTTTTTATCCGAATTAAAACACACACACTCTTCTTGTTCCACCACGGATCAATTATCTGTGCAGCTTCACCACTTTTCTTTATCATCCAAATCCTATTGAACACTTTAAACTTTATTACACACACAAATCTTTATTGAAAGCTCTTATTTTCCCACTGTTTTACCGATTGATCACACCACTTGTCACACGCTGTTCAATACCACAAACTGAATGTATGCCGAGGGCGAGTGTTCGCGCTTATATAGCTCTCGGTCCACCTTCTCGAATGTTCGCCGTCGGAAGTTCCCCTTCGGAAATCTCTAGAATGCTCTGACAATTAGCATTACGCCGTTGACAGTTGACATCATCGCAATTTCCGCTTCAAGAGAGCTTTCGCACTTCGACAGCGAAATTCGAACTTAACCGTCGGTTTGGGTCTCCGCAACAATATTATAAAAATGAGTGGCCCCAGTTTCGATCCTTGTGGGACTCCGTACTCGGCACTTTGTTCATGGCTGTAGTTATCTTTAATTTTAACCTTAAAGAGCCTGTTTCTGAGGTAGTCTTCGAACCAACTTAGTAAAGTCCCTCGGACTTCGATTTTCTCAAGCTGTTTCAAAATGTTTTTATGGCTTAGTGTGTCGAAAGCCTTTTTAAAATCTATAAAGTGTATTATGGAGCTGTGATTCTTGTCGAGGCTACAATAATATCTGTTAGTAAAATCCCTCAACAGTCGGCCTATACATTTGCTTTCCTGGTATCCAAATTGTTTGACGTGTAGGATTCCATAGTTTTCAGTGTAGGCGTATGATTTTCTGGTTAGAACTTCTTCCAACACTGTGTCAACGACTGAGAGTATTGAAATGGGCTTCTAATTTTTTACATCATCCTTCTGTCCGCTTTTGTAGATCGGTCTTAGAATTGATGTTTTAAAAAGTGTTGGTACTGTAACAGCCCTGAGAGACAGTAGGGTAAAGAGAAGCACAAGAGAGGAAGACAGTCAGTCATAATTTAGACTTGGTGCTGGACGGATCATTAATAAAAGATAAACAATAAGGGCTTCTGTGTTTTATTTTTGAATTTATCAACGGCTAAAGTTTCTCAGAAGTGGGATCGCGAAAGAAAACTTTTTACTATTACCGATTATAATAATATTTTAATCGGGTGAAATCTTGACTGGACAGAATAGGGATGAAGACAACTGGCACCAAAGGAGAATTGCGATGACTCGACAGAAGAACCTTTGTATGAGGATGAGTCTTCCGAAGAAGAATTCAGCGATTTATGGGTCGAGAATACAGCACTCAACGAACAGAAAGAGAGTGATGACAACGAGCGAAAAGGCGAAGAAGACGTGGTAGCAAGAAGAGTGTCATGGGAAAAAGTGTTGGAAAAGGAAGAGGTAAAACCGAAAGAGAAAAAGAGTGGAGTTTAATGAAGAGAGAATTGAAAGTAGCGAAGAAGGAAATTGAAATCCCTTTTACAAAGGGAAAATGAGTGGTTGAAAAAAGAGTGTCAAAGGGGAAACAATTATAGAAGTGACAGAAGCGGAGTGAAGGATAACTTCAACAATACCAAAGAGTTATTGGTCGAATTTTCTGGTGAAGGAGATTGTTCTTCTCACTGGGAGGCGCGGCTAAAAAAAATATAAAATCTGCGTATGACTTAGACGAACAACATGTGAGGGCTAATTTCCTGTCATTTAAAAGGAAAAGCTTTAAATTGGTTCCACTCCAAATCAGATCTCGTGACAATCCCAACCGAAGATCTATTATCAGACATGAGATCGATATTTGGAGATCACACTGGTCGTCTAGCTTTTAAGAAATCTGTCGGAGGGAGAAAGTAGTTGGCTAGCGAAACTTTTCAACAATACTTGCACGAAAAGACGATTCTTTCGAGTAAGGTGTCAATGGAGGAGACGAGCTCCTCGATTATCTGATCGACGAAATACCGGATCAGTACTTACGTTCCTAGGCAAGAATGCAACAATTCTGCGATAAAAAAGAATTACTGGAAGCTTTCAACAGCTTTTTGGGTAAATTTTACCCAACAGAAGATTGCGACATACTCCAATCCGCGTCAAGGAACGGCAACCGAGGCAGAACAGTCACGAGCCATAAGGTTCTACAATTGCAACATCATAGGGCATACGGCCAACGAATGCAACAAACCAAGGCGATAATGAGGTGCTTGTTATGTGTGCGGGAAAATGGGGCACTTCGCTGCCGGATGCACTAAGAGGACTGGGAATCGTCATGTGTTTTACATCGGCCGGGACAATTATGATGATAGTCATCATAAGCAATGCATTTTTTACATTTGTAAATCTAAGCTATAACTATAAAATATTGTTAGGAACAATCATTGACACCGGCAGCAGAATAAGTTTTATACGTCAGCAATTTGTACCACCCGTTTTAGTTAAGAAGCAGTCTAATACATGTATTTTTTTTGGATTAAATAAAAGTTGTTTAATTGTTTGTGAGAAAATTGAGTGTTATTTCGTTTAAAGAAAAAAAAAATGTATATCTATTGGTTGTACCGGATGGCACAATGCAATATTCTGTAGTTTTAGGAAGGGACTTTTTAAAAAAAGCCGGTTTGAAAATGAAAATTGTATCTAGTATAGAAAATGAAATGTCGAAAAACGAAGAAATAAAGAAACAAAAAGAGTGTAAAATGAAATTAGATAAAGAAAACCAAACTTCAGGAATTAGTGATTTTATAAAGAATGTTTGAACTTAATGAAAATAGAGCTAGATGAAGAAAAAGAGTATATAATGGATAAAAATATAGATTTTAAGAATAAAGAAAAGTTTAATGTATTGTTAAATGAATGCTACTTGAACCGTAGTCGTCCTGAAGTTAAGTAGTGAAGTGTCTTTCCATTGTACCCCGCTTAAGTTATCCTATTATGAGAAGGAACAGGTGCAAATCATACTAGACACTTTATTAGAGCAGAAAGTTATAAGACCAAGTAGATCTGTTACGTATCAGACTTTGAATTTTTACTTTTTATTATTTATCCTTGTGGCTATTTAAATGTTAAATACTAATACATTACTTTTTATGTCCACTGTTATATAATTTTCCCCGCTATTAAAGCTTACCTATACTTAAAAGAAACATTTCACAACCCATATACATGTAAATAGTTCTTACCGTTAATCTGAAACGAGGACTTGTATCTGAATTAGTAAAACGAGCCAGTACTCGTTTAGCCTCGAAGGTAATGAGAACGAAAAGAAAAAAAGAATAAAAACGGAAAAACAGAACAGCGTGTTTCATTGGAAACTTTTTAGTTTTATTAAGAATCCCCTAATCGCCGCCGACGTCATCACACTTACGTCGAGATATTTTGGTGCCGAAACCCGGGATATTGGCCCCAGGCGTGTAATTGTGGTGCGAACGCTTCATTGGAAGTAAAAGGTGAAAAATCGAATCCGAAAAGGCTAAGCGGAGTATCGTCGCGAGTAAGATTGTGTGAAGTTCGCAGGTTAAAACGTGAAATTTAGTAAAAAAAAAAAGGAAAAAGGAAAAGTTCCTGGAATAGTCCACATACTTCGGTCGACAGTTATTTCGCGTGTATCGAACAATTGTGAGTGTGTTTAGAGCTTTTGTACATAGGTACACTCTTGTCAGCGCGTCTGAATTGAAACAACCCTCACAAGAACGCTACGCATTCGTAATCGTCAAACAGAGCTTTTGTACATAGGTACACTCTTGTCAGCACGTCTGAATTGAAACAACCCTCACAAGAACGCTACGCATTCGTAATCGTCAAACAGAGCTTTTCATATACTGTCATCAGTGAGTCAAAAAAAGGTAAACAAACATGACCTCAGACGATGAAAAAGAAATGCTCGATACGGAAGAAGAAAATGCAAAGTCAAATCAACGGCTGGTGGAATTAAAGTCACTAAGGACTTCAACAAAGGGCAATATCACGCGGATCCGAAATTTGATTGCGAACAAAGGATCAACACTACTACCAGAAGAGTTAGAGTGTAGGCTTGGAATCCTGGAGTCGTATTTCAAACAGATTCTTACCGTTCAAGCGGGCATTGATAAGATTTGCCCAGAAGTGGAGAAAGCGACAAATGCTACACTTATCGGAGAAATCGAAGAATCATGCATCAGTGCGAAGTCAAATATTCTCAAATGGATGCCTAAACAAAGAACTTCTGTGTCGGATGTTAGTGTGATGAAAGCACCTGCATTTCCACCCTCCACATCGCGTTTAAGACGGGCAATCAAATTGCCAAAATACGAAGGAAAATATTCAGAGTTCCCAAAGTTCATTACATTGTTCAACAAGTTGGTACATCAAGTTAAACATTGGATAATTGTGAACGATTTCTGATATTAAAAGAAAGCTTGGGTTCAAGGCCATTAGCTGTGATTGCGGATTTTGATGAGACAGAGGACAACTATCCGAAGGCACTAGAACGCTTGAAGAAGTGTTTTGACAAGAAGGCGCTTATGTTTGAAGAACATGTCGCTGCCCTGTTTGAAATGCGAAAGGTAACCAGAGGATCTGCAGAACACTTGCGTCAAGTGATCAATACTACAAATGCACGTTTGAGTGCGATGCTTTCACTTGGTAACTATGCGAACATTACAAATGCGCTAATCATATTCCTTGTAATAGAAAAACTAGATCCAGAATCACAAGCCAAATGGGAAGAAGTAGTTGACTATACGAAGCTATCAACATGGGATGAGTGTTCAACGATTCCATCCAGACGTTGCCAGACTCTGGAGGCGCGGGAAACGAAATCGGAACGCAACGAAGAAACGCAAAAGCTAGCTCGAGATGTTCGTCGGGACGTTAAGGCAAAATTTATTCCGAAGAGAAATCAGAACACTTCGTTGGCCATAGAACATGCAGCCTGCACTATTTGTCGCAAGACTGGGCACGAGGTAATAAATTGCTCTAAATATTTGCGTATGAGTTCACATGACCGCTACTCAGCGACACGATCGTCAAGACTCTGCATTCTTTGTCTGAAGAAGGGACATTGGTTCATGAACTGTAACGCTGAGAAATGTAACAAGTGCAATCAGCCACATCATGTTTTATTACATCGAAACATCACAACAACGCAGGTGTCAAATGCAGTCAAAACCGAAGAACGTCATGGAAAGAATCTCTCGTAAGCCCGAAACGCATTATGTACCAGCTTGCGCACACCTGTGGTAAAGGAGGTTTTTCTAGAAACGGCGATAGTATTGATAAAAGATGTTTTTGGCCGCTATCACCCAGCGCGTGCCATCTTAGATTCAGCATCGCAAATTAATCTTATGTGCAATTACTTGGCGCAAACATTAAAGCTAGCGACGACTTCGTGTGCACTAGATGCCAATGGAATTAGTGACGTCAGCACCAACATAACAAAAAAGGTGCAAACAACCATGAAATCAAGAACCAGCGATTACGAGATGTTGCTAGAATTTTATGTTTTGCCAAAAATCACTGGGAGAAACCCTGATCAGTTTGTGGATATCTCTAGATGGGGAATACCAAAAGACATCAAGATGGCTGATCCGAATTTCAATATACCTTCTCGCATAGATTTATTATTGGGTGCAGAAATATTCCTGGATCTGTTGTCTACTGGCCAAATTAAACTCAATTTTGGATTGCCGCGACTTCAGAAGACCTTGCTGGGCTGGGTGGTATCTCGTGGTGCCAAGAAGTGTGAAGGGGATAGAATACGCGCTCTAAATATGACAACTGTTGTGACACCCAAAGAAGTTCAAGATAGGGAGCTTAACACATTGGTGGAGCAGTTTTGGGAAACTGAGAAAATCCCTATGAAAACAAATTTCCTAACTGATGAAGAACAAGAATGTGAACGTATTTTTCTGCGAAGTGTGCGTAGAGACGGAGTTGGCAGATTTATTGTAAAAATTCCATTCAAGGGCAGTGTGAAACAGTTGGGATATTCCTTTCAAACTGCGGAGCGGCGCTTCTTGGCCTTAGAAAGACGACTCGGTAAGAACACAGCGTTACAAAAAGCATATGCGGGTTTTATGGATGCATACATCAAGCTTGGACACATGGTCGAAGTGGAAACAGCAGAGATAGGTGGCTTGAAATACTTTTCTCCTCATCAATATGTGTTACGACCTGAGTCCACAAGCACGAAGCTTCGTGTTGTATTCGATTGTAGCTGTAAAACTAGCTCTGGCTTATCCCTAAATGATGTAATGCTAAAAGGGCCGATAGTGCAGGATAATTTACTGGCGATTGTCTTACGTTTTCGAAGCTACAAGTTTGCTCTTACCGCCGACGTAACGAAAATGTACCGACAAGCATGGGTTGCTGATGAGGATACAAAATACCAAGCCATTGTGTGGCGAGGGTCGAGTCAGCAAAGGTTAAAAACGTATCGCCTCCTCACAGTCACCTATGGCACAACCGCTGCTCCATACCTCGCGACACGATGCCTTAAAAAGTTGGCTGAAGACAACAAAGAAGAGTATCCATTGGGATCTGAAAAGGTATTAACCGATTTTTATATGGATGATTTCATCAGTGGAGCTAACACAGAAGAAGAGCTTTTTCGAACATACACAGAAGTATCCGAACTCACGGACTCTGCACATTTCACATTACGTAAGTAGCATTCGAACAACTAAATTCCTACAACAGTTACCTGACGGTGACAAGGAAAGACCACTGCGAGTCAATGATTGTGAGATTATAAAGACTCTTGGTATAGTATGGGAGCCTACATTGGACGCATTCACGTACGTTTGGCCTGAATTGCCGAATGATAGATCCATTACGAAAAGGATTGTGCTAGCAGAAATGTCATCATTGTTTGATCCTCTTGGACTGGTTAATCCAGTTGTGGTGAAAGCAAAAATATTTATCCAAGACTTAAGGACCATGAAGCTACCTTGGGATGCGCCATTGCCTTTACATCTTCACACACAATGGGCTGAGTTCCGAAAGAAGTTGATAGCCATAAAGGAAGTCAAGATTCCTCGATACATATTAAGCCCCACAAAGAGCATTCGTGTGGAAATGCATGGCTTTGCTGATGCTTCTGAACGGGCTTATGGATGTTGCCTCTACGTGCGTTGTATCGACAGCAAAAATAATGTCACAGTAAGATTATGGAGTGCAAAATCCAGAGTTGCGCCGCTCAAGACAAAGTCGTTACCCAGGCTGGAGTTGATGGCCGCACACTTACTATCAACATTGGTGCTCAAAATGCAATCAAGCGTGCCCATTCAAATTAATGCTGTTTATCTGTGGAGTGACTCCGAAATAGTACTCGAGTGGCTGAGCGCTCACCCGTCACATTGGACAACCTTCGTAGCCAATAGGGTAGCCATAATACAAGAAGCAACCAAGTCGGCGGTCTGGCGTTATGTTCCATCACGGCAAAATCCAGCCGATATCGTATCAAGGGGTATGTATGTAGAGGAATTACTAAACTCTTTCTGGTTCTCAGGTCCACTGTTTTTGGCTAAACCTTGCGATGAATGGCCAGTAAACAAAGAACGCCATAGACAAGTAAAGGTGGAAGACGAAAGACGCAAGAGGATCACTGCGTTAACAGCTGATATTAAGCAGAACTACTTCGTGGAATGGCTTGAAGGGCGAAGTGAATACGAACGAACCAGGAAGCGAGTCGCATATTTTCTGTGCTTGGCGCGGCGAGTAAAGGGTTCTTGCGGTGAATTGCCCACACTAACAGCAGCGATGTTGGACGAAGCGTCGATTCGAATCATATATTGCTTGCAACAGTTTTTCTTCAGCGTAAAATATCAGGCTCTAAGGAAGGAAAACGAGTTGAACTCATCAAGCATGATTAAGGGTTTGAACGTGTTTATTGATACATGTTGCGATGTCGAAATCTTACGAGTTGGGGGTCGGTTAAGAAATTCAAACCTGTCTCCTGACACTAAACATCCAATATTGTTACCGGCTGAGAGCCCCCACCTGATTATCTACCTTGTCGTGGTGTGGGGGCTTTTCACCAAAGGATAATCGCCCCCGTCATCCCCTTTTCACCAACCCAAATCCCATCCCACTCCACTTATCCTATCACACTCCTATCCTGAATATCCAATCCCCATCCCCTGGGCTGGACATAAGGTGTTAATCGAACCGTGCCGAGATGTCGACCAGGCTGAGAGCCCAGACCAAAAATAGCTCAGTCGCAAACGGTGTATCCGGATACCTGGCGCCCTCCGGATCATCTAGCCTTACCTGGGTATTGCGGATCTCTGCCCAGGCGGACATATATTTCTCCGCAACTCGTGGGTACCAAATGTACAACAATAATAATAAGAACAATAATGAGTCCGGATCTCATAAAAAAACCGGAAGGGGAGGAAATCCCCTCTACATCAAAAGCGGTAAAGACTCCGATCGGAGAATTGACAAACCGCTCCGATAAGTTGTCGGCAAGTAAAGCTGACAACAGAAAAATAAACCCATCGTCCAAGGCCTATAAAGACCAAAAGGCGGCCTTGAGAATCTTAAAACGATGGGGCCACAGCACCGACCTAACAGAAAAAGAGTCGGTAGCCTGGGCGACAGGAATCCTGGCCCAGGGAAAAGCAAAAGCCAAGAGGCCCAGATCGTCTCCCGAGGAACCAAAGCGGGAGGCTAAGAAGGTCAGGCTGGGAACACTGGCCAAGCCATCAAAGCCTTTCGATGAGGTTGCGAGGGAGTGCCTGACGGTAGCTATCATTGATGACAGCGACCCGGACGGAAAAATGACGACTGAAAAATGGAAGGATGTCGACCATGCACTATCGGCAAACTTCCTCAAAATCATGAGAAAGAACCCTGGACCACCGCCCATCTGTGATGACGCCGGATGGTATCAAGGCAGGGTTAAACTGATAAGCTGTGCCGATGAAAGATCGGTTGATCTTTTAAAGGCCACAGTTATCGAAATGGGGGAAATATGGGAGGGAGCCAGGCTCAAGGTCGTCACCAAGGACCAGATCCCGAAACGACCGAGAGCTAGATGCTGGATCCCGCTGGCACCAGACAACCCCCTCGAAATTCTTGAGACCATAAACCTCTGTAATCCCAATCTCCCAACAAGAGATTGGAGGGTCGCGAAGGTGGAGGAACCAAAGGACCGATCTAGACAGGCAGTTCTTGTGCTGAATAGTGAAGCCCTGGAACCTCTGGCCCAATGTGACCACTACATCAGGTTTGGTTTCAAGAAGATCAAACTTAATATTTATAAAAAGGATGAGGAAATGCCACCATCCGGCAACGAAACCACGGCCAACACCGAGGTCAATGAAGACAGCTCAATGGAGCAGGAATCCCCCATCCCCTCGGGGAGCAAGGGCCCTGCGCCGACTGAAGCTGAAATTACAGCAACATTCCTGGTCAACAAGGACCAAGAATCGCTGCTCGACTCCGGAAGCGAAGACTATTCTACCAGCTCGCCGATGGAAGACGATCTTCTAGACCTAAATCTAGAAGATCTCGACACCACCGTGGTGGAGGTCAGTCGAATTGATAACAGCCATGATGCTGAGATTAATTCAGATTAACCTCCATCACTCGAAAGCGGCTACCGCTAACCTTCTCCTCAGGCTGGCCAAAGGGGAAGAGGACATAGCCTTAATCCAGGAACCTTGGGTTCATGAACACAAGGTTCGTGGATTGAGAAATCCAGCCTACAACATATTTACATCACAAAAAGAAGGTAAGCCCCGGACTTGCATACTCGCAAAGAAATCCATAAACGCTTACCTTCTTCCTAATTACAGTTCCCCAGACACCACAGTGATTGCCTTAGAATCACCCGGGAACAAGCTATGGATAGCCTCTACCTACATGGCGCAAGAAGAATCCATCCCATCGGACGAGATAAAAAGACTGGTGAGGGACTCGTCAAACCACCAAGCTGGGCTCCTCATCGGGGCTGATGCGAATGCGCATCACACCCTATGGGGTAGCAGCGACATAAATGAAAGAGGTGAGTGGCTTATTGAATTTTTTCTTACCTCTGATCTTAATATATGCAATAAGGGTCATGTACCCACTTTTGTTACAAAAAATCGAAGGGAGGTACTAGACATAACTCTAGCATCTCCCTCTCTCATTGACAAAATAAGAGAATGGAAAGTCTCTGAGGAACACTCCTTCTCAGACCACCGCTACTTGGTTTTCAACCTAGCCTTCATGGTCCCAACCCCAATCGACTCTTCATGTAACCCAAGAAGAATTGATTGGGAGCGCTATAGAGCCCTTGTTGGCAACTCTGTAGTAAGCAGGACCCCTGATCACCCGCGATCCACGGTAGACATAGATAATATGGTTGATATTTTAACAACTACCTTGGGCAACGCACGGGTCAACAGCTGCGTAAGCCACAAATCGAGGAAAAACTCTTATCCCTCGTGGTGGAACGCAAACCTAAGCAAGCTCCGTAAAAACTGTCGAAAACTCTTTAACAAAGCAAAGAGTACTAGGAACGATAGTGACTGGAGCCTATATAAAGCTTCACTCAGAACTTACAAACAAACTCTGAGGAAAGAGCAAAGGCTATCCTGGAAACTTTTCTGTAACAATATGGAAAAAATTTCAGACGCCTACAGAGTGAGGAAAATACTCTCGAAAGATCCACAATTCCGAAGCTACCTTACAGCTAACGGAGTCTGGACAACATCTGAAGAAGAAACTCTAAACCTTCTTCTCAATACGCACTTCCCAGGATGCCATGAATCGCAGGTTTCACCGCAACCGCGAGGAACCCACTTTTCATCCGCATTAATGGGAAATTTCGAACACATCATCTGCAGAGAGAAAATAATATGGGCGCTAAAAAGCTTCAAACCCTATAAATCGCCAGGTCCGGATGGAATCTACCCGGTCGAACTTACACAAGCCATGGAATGGACTATACCATGGCTAGAGATAATCTTCAAAGGATGCCTAGCTTGGAGTCACATTCCAGACAAGTGGAAGTGCGCAAAGGTGCTTTTCATTCCCAAGGCCGGCAGAAACTCTCACACTACCCCCAAGGATCTAAGGCCTATATGTCTATCATCCTTTGCACTAAAAACCTTGGAAAGGTTGGTAGACCTATATATACGCCATAACTTGGATCCGCTCCTAATTTCTAAGGCACAGCATGCCTACGTTAAGGGTAGATCTATCGAAACAGCCTTGCACACCCTAGTGAGGAAAATCGAAAGATCAATCCATCTTAAAGAATACACTTTAACAGCCTTCCTAGATATAGAGGGCGCCTTTAATAACGTCACTCCGGAAGCAATAACGGAAGGGTTGGAAAAGCTAAAGGTGGAGAAGACTCTCGTAGAGTGGATCAGCGAACTACTATCAACACGCAAGATTCACTCGAAATGGGGAAGCCAGGCAATCACCAGGGTGGTTACCAGGGGAACCCCGCAAGGAGGGGTTCTCTCACCTCTCCTCTGAAATGTTCTCTCACCTCTCCTCTGGAATGACGTTGCCATTTCAATCTCAGGTAAATACCTATCGACACTGAATGACCGTATGCAAACGGCATTCTCAATTCTTTGCAAATGGGCGCATAGCAAAGGGCTCAGGGTTAATCCCCAGAAAACGGAGCTCATGCTATTCACCAAAAAGCATAAAATCCCGGAACACTGCCCTATCACTTTGCTTGATACCAGATTAAACTACTCCTCCAGTGCCAAATTCCTTGGCATCATACTGGACAGGAAATTAACCTGGAAAATCAACACAATCGAAAGAGCCAAAAAAGCAACAATAGCTCTCTATTCATGCAAGAAAGCCATAGGGAAAAAATGGGGGTTCAATCCCAAGATTACTCTATGGCTCCATACCACGGTCGTTAGACCCACATTAATGTATGGAGCGACTGTCTGGTGGACAGCACTGGACAAGACAACATACCTCAAACAGTTCGAGAAGGTACAAAGGCTGGCGTGCTTATGCATGACCGGGGCCCTCAGGCCCACCCCAACGGCTGCACTTAACATGATACTCGACCTTACACCACTCGATATTTTCGGCAAGCAAATTGCCACACAAACGGCCATTAGACTTAAAGCCAACTCGAACTGGAAGAGCTATGTCTTTGGCCACTCCTCGATCCTGATTAACAGGTCAACCATGGCAGAAAACCTAGACCTCACAAAGCCCACCACAGTCTTGGATAAAAACTTTACAACGTTATACCCGGCCAGACAAAACTGGACTCGCCAGACTCAACCTCGCAAAGGCTGCATAGATTTCTATACTGACGGGTCTAAAACCAAAGACGGGTGGGCAGTGGGGTATTCTGCAAACAACTTAAGCTAAACAAAGCGCTAAAACTACTTAATCACTGCAGCGTTTTCCAGGCGGAACTGTTGGCAATAAAAGAGGCTCTGTCCTGGCTGAAGTGGAACGTGATATCCACCACGGATATCCGCATTCTCACGGATAGCCAAGCGGCCTTAAAGTCGCTGGAGTCCTATGTGTACACATCAAAAACTAGCCTCGACTGTCGCCTATCTCTTAATGAGATGGCTGAACAGTTCAACATACAACTTATATGGGTACCGGGACACAGCGACATCACCGGAAATGAAAGAGCCGACAGACTCGCCAAAAAAGGAACGACGCTACAAACAACTGTGGTCTGCGAGGGTATACCCTTCGCAACCATCAAACACAATCTCACTACCCTCGCCAGGGCCGAGACGAGCCGGAGATGGACTCAGGGACACACCTGCCTAATCACCAGGCAAATCTGGCCCCGGCTCGATAGTCAACGGACTAGGAGTATTATCTCCCTAAATAGAACTGACATCTATAAAGTCATAGGTGTCATCACAGGACACTGCCTTATTGGCAGTCAAGCGCAAAAACTAGGTATCACTCCGAATGATTTTTGTAGGAGCTGTCTAGACGAGGAGGAGGTCGAATCCATTCATCACCTTCTCTGCGCCTGCCCGGCATTCTGCACAGTCAGGAAACGATACCTAGTATCATACCTCCTCAACGATCTGACCGAAGTTCAGCAAGTGGGGATATCTGATCTTCTTAAATTTTTAAGAAGCACAAAATGGTTCCACGAATAGGGGGCTAAACCCCCTCGTAGCTGCACAACGGGCCTCCTTGGCCTATGTGTGTTCTTCCCATCTCTGGGAAGGCTACGGTCTTACCTTCCTACCTACTGGCTGAGAGCAAGTTCGTACGGAGCTATGTACGCTATGTGCATGAAACCAATATGCATGTGGGTACTCAGGCTTTGATGGCAATTCTTCGTCAACGATTTTGGATTGTGCACGCCAGAAAAGTGGTGAGGTGAGTAACTACCAAATGTTTGCGTTGTTTCAGATGTCAACCACGCATGGAGCGACAAGTCATGGGAAATCTGCCTGCTGAAAGGGTCAACATTGCAAAGCCGTTTAATTCAACAGGCGTCGACTTTTGTGGACCAATTATGACAACTTTTAAGCAAAAAGGAATGCGTCTTATCAAAAACTATGTTGCAGTTTTCATATGCTTTGCGACGAAAGCAGTGCAAATGGAAGTCGTTTCTGACCTCTCAGCAAAAGCGTTTATTGCGGCCCTTAAAAGATTTGTGGCTCGTCGAGGCCTATGCGCTCAACTGTTTTGCGATAATGCAACGAATTTTGTGGGTGCGCGACGAGAGCTGAAGGAACTGCGTGAAGCTTTTTGTGACCAACAGCTGCAAACATACTATCGAAATATTGTGCAGCCCATAACATCGATTTCCGTCGCATTCCGCTACGTTCACCGCACTTTGGGGGGCTGTGGGAAGCGGCAGTCAAATCAGCCAAATACCATTTGAATCGCATCTTGGGCGAATCGCTCCTTACGTTTGAGGAACTCAGCACTGTGGTAGCAGAAATTGAAGCGATACTCAACTCAAGACCGTTGACGACAATGTCCAATGATTCATCTGATGTAGAGGTTCTAACGCCATCACATTTTTTAATAGGGGAACCGTTGGCTGGAATATCAGAGCCCATTCTTGAAGATAAACCGATCTCGCATTTGAACCGTTGGAGGCGGCTAACTGCAATTCAACAACATTTTTGGAAAAGGTGGTCATCCGAGTATTTGCGTGAGCTGCAGAAAAGAGCAAAGTGGACGAGGAAACGACGTAACCTAAAGGAAGGTGACCTAGTTCTGGTAGTGGAAAGCAACTTACCGCCTAAGCAATGGCTGCTGGGAAGAACAACGAAAACATTTCCTGACAAAGATGGCTACGTACGAGTTATCGAGGTGAAAACGAAGAATGGGAGCATTAGACGTGCGATGCAAAAGGTGGCTCCAATTCCAATAGAAGAATAAGTTGATGTATTGTTTTTGCAGATACATCAAGGGGGCCGATATGTCACGTATCAGACTTTGAATTTTTACTTTTTATTATTTATCCTTGTGGCTATTTAAATGTAAAATACTAATACATTACTTTTTATGTCCACTGTTATATAATTTTCCCCGCTATTAAAGCTTACCTATACTTAAAAGAAACATTTCACAACCCATATACATGTAAATAGTTTTTACCGTTAATCTTAAACGAGGACTTGTATCTGAATTAGTAAAACGAGCCAGTACTCGCTTAGCCTCGAAGGTAATGAGAACGAAAAGAATAAAAGAATAAAAACGGAAAAACAGAACCGCGTGTTTCATTGGAAACTTTTTAGTTTTATTAGGAATCACCTAATCGCCGCCGACGTAATCACACTTACGTCGAAACAAGACCTGAATACTATTCTCCTATCGTGCTGGTGAAAAAAAAAAAAAAAAACTGGTGAAATTAGGTTTGTGTGGATTACCGAACTTTAAATAAGGCAACATTAAAGGATAACTATCCTATTCCGTTGATATAAGATTTACTAGATGGCTAAGCAAACAAAAACATTTTAACACTGCTCGATTTAAAGAGTGCGTTCCACCACGTCCACATGCACGCAGCTTCTATTAAATATACCTCTTTTGTAACGCTTTTGGGGCAATTTGAATGCCTCAAAATGCGTTTCGGTCTAAAAAATGCGCCTTCAGAATTTCAAGGGTAACGTTTTCGATGACTTGTTGCGAAAGGGAAAAATCAAAATGTATATCGATGACATTATGAGAGCCACAGAAACAGTTGAGGAACACTTAGAGATAATGAGTGAAGTCTTTGATAGATTAGTTAAAAATAAATTGGAGTCGAGATTAGATAAGTGTCAATTTATGAAACCAGAAGTCAATTATTTAGGTTACGCGGTGACAAAAGATGGTATAAAGCCTGACGCGAAAGGCATAGACTCTGTAATTAATTTTCCGGTACCGCAGAATATAAGGGTAGCTCATAGCTTCTTAGGTTTATGCTCCTACTTTAGGAGATTTGTAGAAAAATGTTCACTAATTGGTCAACCATTATACAAGCTTATTAAAAAGAATGACACATTTAAGTTTGGCAATGAAGAGCTTCACTGTTTCGAGGGTTTGAAGCAGGGATTAGTGAAAGCACCTATATTAGCGATGTATAATCCCAAAGACGAAACCGAACTTCATTGTGACGCCAGCTGTTTAGGTCTTGGGGTCATACTCATGCAAAAGAAAAAAGATGGAAAGTATCACCCAATCTTCTATTTTTTAAGAGAACCACAGAACACGAAACCAAATTCCATAATTTCGAATTGGAAACTTTGGCGATAATTTACGCACTTAAAAGAATTAGAATATATTTGCATGGACTTAAATTCAAGATCCTAACCGATTGCAACTCTTTAACATTAACTCTAAATAAACAAGAAATAAACCCGGGAATAGCACGGTGGGCGTTCGAATTACAGAATTACAGCTACATACTCGAGCACCGAGGTGGCATCAAAATGCAGAATTTAAACGCTTTGAGTTGCACTTCAACTATTTTGGTCCTAGAGACAAATACTTTCGTACAAAACCTATCAATTAAGCAATATAAAGATGATGTCGTGAATAAAATCAGGAAAAAGAGAAGGAAGAAAGTAGCCTCTTTGAAATGCGAAATGGTCTAGTATATCGGAAAATGGGGGACAGGATTTTATTTTATGTCCCTAGAGCAATGGAAGAGAATGTTATGTTAATGTTACATCACGATGAAATGGGTCACTTGCGTAGAGACAAAGTCGTAGAAGTGATTTTGAAGACATGTTGGTTCCCGAAAATGAAGACGAAGATTAAGGGTCATATAGCAAATTTGAAAAGCACGAGGGATTACTACATAGCATTCCGAAATCGTGGGATAGTTGTAGCGCGAACATTCCTGGCGAAATCGGGACGATAGTGGGTCAGGACGGCTGAGTTGTAGCAGCCCTGACAGACAGTGGGGTAAAGAGAAGCAGAAGAGAGGAAGACAGTCAGTCATAATTTAGACTTGGTGCGGGACGGATAATTAATAAAGGATAAAGAATAAACGTTACTGTGTTTTATTTTTAAATTTATCAAGGGCTAAAGTACTATAGCCTGCTCTAAGCTCATGTTTATTAGATTTGTCATCACAGGGGCAAGAATATTAGCGTTTATTTTCAGGTCATTGGGTCTTATTCCATCTATGCCCGCAGATTTTCTTTCATTTAGCATTCTGAGAATGTTTCTCTTTCCATCACAGATACTTCTTCTAGACACATCGTCCTTTGTAAGCTGCTCATTGTTCTTTCAAACGTTCTGGAGGTGCATTCGTGGACTAATGTTTTGATTTCTGAGTTCAGTACATTCCCAAATTTATTTGGTAAATTATTGAATCCCTCTTTTGCGAAATTCGTTTCCAGGATTTCATCTAGGTTTGTGGCTCTTTTTCCTAGTATCGTGTTGACTAACTTCCAGGTTTCATTGGGATTTGTGTTGAGTAGTGTGCTTTTGTATAAACATTTTTTTTTTTTTGTTGAGCTCATTTCGGAACTTTTTATAATCTTTTGCCTAGTGTTGGATCCTTCGGTTATTTTTGTATCTTCTATACAGTCTATCCCTTTCTCTACATGCGCTTCTTAGTTCGCTCTTTATCCACTTATGCTCGCAGTTTCTTGTTTTTCTAGCACCCATTACTGTCGATGACTGAACTGTTGCATTTAAGTCGTTCTTGAGGTGTTCGTAGAATTCATTGATATCATAGGGCTCGTACACATTCTCCCAATCATGGTTACTAATACTTTCTGTTACAATTGCGTTATCAATATACTGTTGACGTTGGTTAACTGATTGCTGGATTTTATTCGGCGTAATGATCAGAGATTTTAATTTCTTCGTCTGTGAGTCTTACTAGGCAATGGTCGATCAATGCGCTCGTGTTTCTATCTAGCGTATTCTCTTGTACTAGTCAAGATTGTGTTTCTGCTTCATTTAGTAGCGTGTTTATATTTATATCTCCAATGACAAACATATTTTTGTGCTTAGAGAACTGATCTATATGATTACTTAATTTTTTAATAAAACAGTGCACATTCTCCTGTGGAGGCCTGTAAATTGCAATGAGTGCTGCCTTGAATTCATTGTGCTGGATGGTTAGTGATATATTCTCATAGGAGTTGGTTTCTTAATCGTGTACTTTATAAAAAATACCGTATTTTATGTATATTACTATTATAGGTACGAATTCAATGGCCGCTCGTCCTCTGTTTCAAATTCAGTGAAGCGATTGCCATCACTCTTTCTGGCTAAAACTTTGACGTCTCGGAACCATACGTATATCCACCCAACAGCCTTTGCCTTTATTTACGCGAGCCAAAGGTGCTTTTTTAAAGTACTATAATAAACATTCGTTAATATAAATATTTTGTGGGCCATATGCCCACATGGGCCTTTTCGACGAAATTTTGTTTTATGTGTTTTTGACGTGACAACGTCTATTAAATCGGTTAGCGCTGAAATATGGGATGCCGAAACTCAAAAAACGCAGAAAAATGTAGACTAACCGTGTGAGTAGGCGTGGCCTAGCGAATGTGTAGTAGTGAGCTCGCGCGAAAATTATCAACATGTCAGATAAAAAAAAAATCGGCGTCGTTTAGTGGAATTAAATCAAATAAAATCATATCATAGACCTATTGTTGATAGAATATTAGAAATAAAGAACACTTAAACGTTTGAGTATAAAATTGTCTTATTCAATTAAATACATGTATAATACTGTAATATGAAAATAAAACATTGAAATCAATAAAAAAATTATATGTAATTGTTGAATATATAATATTTATACCTCATTCATAAAATCGCATAATAGACGTTGTCACGAAATAATGGATTTGGCTAGTTACAGCCAATCTAATAACAGTTTTTTGTGAAACATACCACCACGTTCCTTAACTGTCTATTTTTTTTTTGTCGGGATAGCTGTAGACCTGTTTATTTCGCGACGTTCCTCCTCGGCGGGGTACTGGCAAAATCTCCCGTGGTAAACTTGCCATGCAAAAGCTTCTCGACTCACGCCGTTCGGAATCGGCACTAAACTGTAGGTCCCTTTCACCTGTGTGAAAAATAAATCACACACAACACGGGTGATTGAGAGAAGCTTGGCTCTGATCCTTCATGGGCTGTAACGCCACCAAAGAAGAAGAAGAGCTGTAGACCTACGTCAATTTTGTTTACATCGACTCACAACTGCTGTGACAATTTAAGGGCATTATCAGTGTTTGTCATGTTTTTAATTTATATTTTGTTTGCTAATTGCTTTTGTTCTAATGTATTGACCTGTGTTTGCAATGTTTTTATTTCCATAGTTTTAATGTTCAACTCTTGCTTGTAGTCGTTTACTTCTCTTATTAGTATTTCAATCAAAACATTGTTGTTCATTAGCACATTGTTTAGTTCATCATATTTGATAGCTGTAAAGTCAACCGCTTTTGCATATTCTTTAATCATGTTTTTAGAATCTTGCGGCTCTTTGTTAATCTGGGTATTTTCTGCAAGGGGAGAGTTCGAGTGTTCGCTCTCTTTGTTTTGATTTGGAGAGTAATTTGGTCGTGCTCTCTCTTTACCTTTTCCTCCCCCTTTTCTTTTCCACGACAAAAAGTGCATTCCCAGTGGGAAGTTATTGTAATGGACCGATTTTGCAAATTCCAAATTTTGACATATCTCCACGTTTCAAGGTCACCAGAATCCAAATCCAAGGTTTTTATAGAGGTGTATGTGTGTGTGTATGTACCATGTGCGTTTCGGAATTTCCCGCTCGATTACCTCGAGAACCAATGGTATTGACATACATACATACATATGAATGTAATATCAACGCGGCTAAAGAAACATTAAAGTATTTGTCTAGATCCATGAAATTGTCTACAGTAAATTTTATTGATTAATTGCATTTTATCATTTTCACTACAATGGGTAATCTGGAGAAACATTTACGTATACAAGTTAAGTTGCCGAGATATAGAAGAAGATATAGAAGAACTGCTGACTTGACAGCGTCCGTTAGCCACGCCGTTAACAACCCCTTACACTCGACACTCACGCAAGATGATGCGAATGCAAATGCAACACCCACGCAAGATGAAGCGAATGCAGAACCGACACCCACGCTACCAATCGTCCACATCAGACACCCACACTTTATATAAGAATTTGAAATATAGTCAATGTATCATAACTGTATCAAGTAGAGTTAGTCCAATGAATGGAATTGAATTTTAGTTGAGTAATAAAGCTGGAGAAGATCAGTTGATCTTTTTTAAAACTCCGACCAACCAACCAACTCTTTAATTGGCGATCCTGCCAGGAGGAGATAGTCATACTCTCCTTGGGACCACTACAAATAATTATCCTTTTACAAGGAGAAAAAATTATAAAACCACTACAGAAAATTATCCTTTTACAAGGAGAAAAATTATAAAACCACTACAGAAAAGTATCTATTAACAAGCAAGTATTTTAAGTGAATAAATAAAAAAAAAAGTGATTAACAAAAAAAAAACAAAAAAAACACACAAATAAAAAAAGAGTGATCCAACAAACAAGATAAAGAAAGTGATTCTTTTATAAAGACAAAGAATAATTATCCAAATCGAAAAAGGTGATTTAATTAAGCAAAGAAAGAGTGATTCAACAAATAAATTAAAAAGTGATTAAAACAAGCGAACAAAATTGTGTTTAAGAAAAAACAAATAAAATAATAAAGTGATGTAAGAGACAGAACAAAAAGTGTAGACTACAGTGAAGAAGGAAGAAAAAAAAGGAAACAACCAGAAGACCAAGAGTACCACATCAAGGAGCATCGAAATCAACCTCAAAAGAAAACAATTAATAAATAAATCCGTAAGTGGCTTTCCATATTGACTGTCTCAAATTTGAATTGTTGTAACCTTAGTATTTAGTCTTATCATAACACTTTGTAAAAATACATATAACAATTACATCCTACCGCGAGAACCCGTAAAAATGACTACGTCTCAGAAAGTCTTAATAGCTAGATTAGTTGCAACCAATACTGATTCTTTGAAAGCAGAGGTTGCAATTTGAAGGCACAGCTACAGGAGTTAGGAAACTCGAACATAGTGACAGAGTACCTACAACGGTCTATCGACCAAACGATAAAATTTGAGGAAACATTAGATGTGTTCAAATCACTCCCCGAGTTCAATGGTAGCAGTAATGCCTATGTTAGCTGGCGTGAAGCCGCTACCAACTCGATTAGCTTATACGTCAGGGGCAGTATTTTGCTGCACTGAAAATTTAAAGAAACAGAATCACTCAAAACGTAAATGACCTATTGACAAATCATGGCACGGTATAGAATTTTGACGCCATAATTAGTAGATTAGATTTTGCATATGCAGATAAGCGTCCTGCACATATCATAGAACAGGAACTAAGCGTATTACGTCAGGGAAATTTATCAATCATTGACTATTACAATTTGGTCAACAAAAAACTCACACTCTTAATAAATAAAACGATAATGACCCACGGTACGGATTCAGTACTAACCAAAGAACTGAATAGTGCAAACCGTCGGAACGCACTTCGAGTCTTCATAACTGGACTTAATCCGCCGTTATCAAATATTATCTTTTCATTGTCACCGGATGACCTACCAAGTGCTTTAGCGTAAGCACAGGAGCTCGAATCGAATAATGTAAGAGCAAATTTCGCCTTGCAATTCGGTAGAGGTCAAGTCCCACTAAACAGTTATAATAATAATAAGAATCCTAATAATTTAAGATTCCCTCAAAGAAAATCTTTAAATCAAAATGGTCATAACCAATAACATTTTTAATAGTCAACCTAGAAATAGGAACCAAGTTAAACCAGAACCTATGGAGGTAGATAACTCCATGAATGCTTCAAATAATTTCAAGCGATATTTCCATAACTATCGCCGTCCTAATGATAACTCTAACAACTACAATCGTCCCAACTACATACATAATCACAATCAGGGACAATTGGCTAAATTTCAGTCAGAAAAAAGACCCTACCAAAGCGCACAAAACACCATTCAACCACCTATGAAAAATCCCAGAATTAATAATATAAATGAAACAGCTTTTTTAGGCGAGCGCTTGGACTGCCCTTTGTATTTCGACAAAGCGCAAGAACAGGGTAATTATTAAAAATCTTAATAGATACCGGTGCTACAAGTTGTTACTGTAGACCGAACACTTTATTGGAAAGGAAAGAATTAGTGACTAGAAAACGAATACGAACAATCAATGGGTATACCATTATTTCTCATTATTACGAATCGGAGATATTCGATGGAAACGTGAGATTCTATTAAGTAGGAAACCTAGAATCAGACTTATTGATTGACCTTAATATCATAAGAGCAGCAAACATAGTCCTTTATTTCCAAAAAGAAATCATAATATACAGGGGAAAACCCGAAAAAATATATATATCTGGCGATCAGATTGTAACCGCAAACGCATTCAAAAATCAGATGATAAGCAATAACCTAAGAAACTCAGAGGACGAAACTGAATCGAAAAATTCAGATATACCTCAAAATAAAATTGATCAAGCTAAACAGAATATTATAAAAAAAATATAAATTATGCATTCAAATATCAATGTAAACTCGTTGTTTAGAACGGATGTAAGGGCAGAAATCAGAACCACCACTGAGACTCCCATATGGAGCAAACAATACCCCTATCCGGCATCGGTCAATTCCTTCGTAATAAGGAAATGGAAAGAATGTAGAAAGAGGGTACTCTCCGACCGAGTAAGAGCCCATACAATTCCCCAATCTGGGTTGTACCTAAAAACGGTACAAATGACAATGGAGCACCTAAACTAAGAATCGTATTAGACTGTAAAAAAAAAGGTCGGGTTTCGGCGCTTGGCGCCAAATCAATTATTTCGTGACAACGTCTATTATACCATTTTATGAATGAGGTATAAATATTATATATTCAACAATTACATATAATTTTTTTTATGATTTCAATGTTTTATTTTCATATTACAGTATTATACATGTATTTAATTGAATAAGACAATTTTATACTCAAACGTTTAAGTGTTCTTTATTTCTAATATTCTATTAACAATAGGTCTATGATATGATTTTATTTGATTTAATTCCACTAAACGACGCCGAATTTTTTTTATCTGACATGTTGATAATTCTCGCGCGAGCTCACTACTACATTCTCGCTAGGCCACGCCTACTCACACGGTTAGTCTACATTTTTCTGCGTTTTTTGCGTTTCGGCATCCCATATTTCAGCGCTAACCGATTTAATAGACGTTGTCACGTCAAAAATAAAATGAGACGACGATATCTGATCGGTACCCCATACCCGATACCAGCGTCATTCTCTCGAATTTGGGAAAATCCAAATATTTCTCAACAATAGATCTGGAGTCAGGCTTTCACCAGATACAAATGCATGTAAGAGACATAGAAAAAACTTCGTTTTCCGTGAATAATGGAAAATACGAATTCTTGCGAATGCCATTCGGTCTGAAGAATGCACCGAGTGTATTTCAACGTGCAATGGACGATATATTGGAAAAAATTGTCACGTATATATGGACGATATAATCCTCTACTCAAAAAACTTCAGAGAACATACAAAGCACTTAGAACAGATCATTGAAACCCTAAGAAAGTCGAATATGAAAATGTCTCAAGAGAAATCGACTTTTTACGAGAAGGAAGTTGAGTTTTTGGGTTATGTTGTTGGACAAATTTGTATCAAGACCGACCCGAAAAAAATTTAAACGATATCCGATTTCCCCATACCAACGACACTGAGACAACTGAGAAGTTTTCTTGGAATAACGGGTTATTATAGGAAGTTTATAAAAAACTATGCTTCCATTGCAAAACCCTTGACAATACATTTATCAGGAGACAACGGAAAAATCTCCCAGTATATGTCAAAAAAGACCACAATCCAATTGGATCAGGAGGGCATTATGGCCGTTCAAAAGCCTAAAGATTCGTTAATAGATCAACTTGAATTGGTCTAACCAGATTTTAATAAAAAAATTATTCTTTATTCTTCTAATAACGCTATTGGTGGTATCCTCAGTCAAGAGGGTAAACCAATAACTTTCATTTCAAAAACCCTTAACCAGACTGAACGAGGGGGCATGGGCTCGGACATACAGGGTAAAGTTGTTGATTGCTCTCAACCCGGCGAGATGCCAGCAACGATCCCTGTTTAAATGCCCGGGTCAAGTTGACATACGGCCTCCTCGCGGCGCCCTCTGGATAGCCTCTTCGACAACCGTTGGGAGGTGAACAAACGTATGCAGCGAAAAAAACCCCGACCAGAATGGCGGTTGTGCGGCGGGCTAACAATCCGCCCACGTAAAAAAACCCAAAGTTATGAATGAGCAAGATGCCTCGGATACACGGACGGATACTCGACGACGACAACGCACGAAAAAGGAACACGATTTGCGAGTATGCTCCTGGAATGTCAGAACCCTGTACACTCCCGGAGCTGCTCATAAGCTAGAAGGAATCCTCACGCAGTACAAGGCGGATATTACTGCGGTCCAGGAAATACGCTGGATAGGAAACGGTATGATTAGGAAGAAAAATTGCGACATTTATTACAGCTGTCACAAAAGGTTGCACTTACTGGGATGCGGATTCGTCGTGGGAAAGCGGTTAAGGTCGAAGGTCATCGACTTTAAACCTATAAGTGATCGCCTGGCTGTGATCCGCATCAGAGGCAGATTTTATAACATCAGCCTTATATGTGCACACGCCCCTACCGACGAGGCTGAAGACCCTATCAAGGAGGACTTCTATGACCTCCTGGACAACGCCTACGGAGCTTGTCCGGAGTACGATGTAAAAATCGTGCTTGGGGACTTCAACGCCAAAATCGGAAAGGAAAACACCCTTGGCGGAGTGATCGGAAAGCACAGCCTCCACGATACAACAACAGATAACGGCTTCCGACTCGTTGACTTTGCGACAGCTCGTAATGCGGTGATAAGTAGCACAAGATTCCCTCGCAAGCGAATCCCCACAGCAACCTGGCGATCTCCGGACGGTCGAACCGCCAACCAAATCGACCATGTGCTCATTGACGCAAGGCACGCGTCAAACATCCTGGATGTGCGAACATTCAGAGGGGCAAATGTCGACTCTGACCACTTCCTGATAGCAGCAAGATTCAGAGCTCGACTGTCCAATGTCAGAAAGCTGCACCAGCCCATCAGGAGGAGGTTCGACATTGGGCGCCTGAGCACACCGGAGGTTGCCAGAGTCTACAGGGAGCAGCTGAGCGAAAGACTCTACGGTATGCCTACGTCGAACACAAATGCCAATAATATGTGGCTGCATTGCCGCTCAGCCATTCAGGAAGTAGCCGAAACCACCTTAGGATACCTACCACCCCCGACAAGAAACCCGTGGTATGATGGCGAGTGTGAGCAGAAAAAGGCAGCAACCGACGAGGCGTACCAAAAGGCGCTGCAGAGGAAAACCAGGGCAGCGCGAGAAGAGTACCGAGCCAGAAGAAGGGAGGAGAAGAAACTACTGCGACAAAAGAAAAGAATCTTCGCAGCCTCCCAGCTCAAGGATATCGAGGAGTCTAGGGATAGACATAAAATACGAGCCTTTTACAAGAAAGCCAAAGGCCTTGCAGGAGGCTTCAAAAAGGGCACCCTGGCTCTTCCAAACTGCGAGGGTAATCTTGTCACCGACCCGCAGGGAATAGTGGATGTATTTAAGCAGCACTTCCAGCAGCTGCTTAACGAGCATGACCAAGAGAGAGTGGTAGGGACTGAGGAAATCCCAACTCCAGCCGCTGAAGTAGTCCTCCCACCCAGCATAGAAGAAGTCGGCACAGCTATTCAGAAGCTGAAGAACAACAAGGCCGCAGGCTCAGATGGCTTGCCATCAGAGCTCTTCAAGGCTGGCGGCGATGTTCTGGTAGGGAGCATGCACCAGATCATCTGCAGAATTTGGGAAGATGAGAGCATGCCCGACGACTGGAATACCAGCTCTATATGCCCCATCCACAAAAAAGGCGATCCTACCTCTTGTAAGAACTATAGAGGTATATCCCTGCTCAATGTCGCATACAAGATCCTGTCCAGCGTATTGTGTGAACGTCTAAAACCATTTTGCACCGCACTAATCGGCAGCTACCAGTGCGGCTTCCGGCCCGGCAAATCAACTATAGACCAAATTTTCACACTTCGACAAATCCTGGAAAAGACCAACGAGTTTCAAATCGATACACACCATCTTTTCATCGATTTCAAAGCCGCATACGACAGCATTCATCGTGAAGCACTGTTTGGGGCGATGGCCGAATTCGGGATCTCGGTAAAACTGATCCAGTTGTGTCGCGCCACGCTAAAAAACACGCGATGCACCGTGCAACTCGGTTCTAGGACCTCGGAACCATTCGAAACATGCACCGGATTTCGGCAAGGAGATGCGCTGTCATGTGACTTCTTCAACCTGGTGCTGGAGCAGATAGTGCGACGGGCAGGCGTCAACAGGGAAGGCACTATCTTCTACAAGTCCATCCAGCTGCTAGGATACGCGGATGATATCGACATCATCGCGTGTTCTCGCCGTGGCATTGTGGAAGCATTCACGGCGATTGAAGAACAGGCGAAACGAATTGGCCTTAAGATCAATGAGGACAAAACGAAATACATGCTGTCAAGCAAAAACCAATCCGTCGCTCACCACCTGGGACAAAACATAACAATTGACAGCTAAAATTTCGAGGTAGTTAAGGAGTTTGTGTACCTCGGGGCATACGTAAATTCCACAAATGACACCACAGTGGAGATCCGGCGTAGAATCGCCCTTGGCAACCGCTGCTACTTCGGCTTGTCCAAACAACTGGGGTCAAAACTCCGCACTCGAAAAACCAAAGTCATGCTTTACAAAACGCTCATTCTGCCAGTCTTGCTGTACGGAGCCGAAAGCTGGACGATAAGCAGGACAGCGGAGCTGATTTTGGGTTCTTTCGAAAGAAAAATTCTGCGCCGGATATTTGGTCCTGTCTGTGAGGAAGGTGAATGGAGAAGAAGACACAACCGCGAACTCTACGAGCTGTACCAAGATGTGGATGTAGTCCGGAAGGCAAGGAGCCGTCGACTACACTGGCTCGGCCACATCGAGCGCATGGACATCAACGCTCCAGCTAAGAGGGTCTTCGACTCCGAGCCTCCTGGTTCGAGAAGAAGAGGAAGACCGAACCTCCGGTATAAAGACCAAGTAATCGCGGATGTAAGACATCTTGGTCTTGACAAATGGAAGCAGCGTGCCCGGGACCGTCAAGGATGGAAGGCAGCTATAGCTCAGGCTCAGATCCTCCATGGATCGCAGGCCTGATAAGTAAGTAAGTAAGTAAGACTGAACAAAAATATGCAACTAATGAAAAGGAGCCTTACGCAATCGTGTGGGCCCTGAGAAATTTGAGAAACTACCTTTATGGCGTTTCAGACTTAGAAATTCATACAGACCACCAGCCGTTGACTTTCGCGATTTCAACAGGAAATCCCAATACCAAAATCAAAAGATGGGACGCATTTATCGAGGAATTTTCTCCTTAAATGATCTACGTGGACGCACTCTCTAGACAGTACCTTAATAATCTATCTGACGAATCCACGATTACTGACACCCAGCACTCCGCAGAAAGTAGCGATTTTTAAATCAGTTTAAACAACAGATTTTACTTAGCAAAGGTAAATTCACTTTACACGAACAAGTGGTGAACTTCGGAAGAAGAAGACATATCATCGAGTATGACACCCCAGAAAATTTGATTACAATTCTCAAAGAGTACTTACGACCGGGTACAGTAGCAATCCATTCCACGCCGGAAGATCTTAATGAAATAAAACAGAAACTAAAAGAAACATTTACTAACGGATTTCTATATACAAACTATTTTCCGATTGATGTGATGAACAAGGATGATCAGAGTATAATAATTGAACAAACACACACTAGAGCACACACTAGGGGTGGCCGTGGTGCAGTAGTTAACATCATCGACCGCCGAGCGGAAGGTCTATAGTTCAAATTCGCTTCATAGCCAAGAAAAAGTAATTCCTATACGGAGAAAAAGTATGCAACGCAGTTGTGAATGGAAAGTGATCAGACGTGCTAAAGAAAATCTTAAACAAATATACAGTTTATATTATTGGCCTAAAATGAGCAAACAAATGAAGGAATATACCAGAAACTGTGAAATCTGTAATAAGAGTAAATATGATCGCCATCCTCAAAAAATACGAATTGGAGAGGCTAAAATTCCAAAGAAGGAGGGGGAGCAGGTAAGTATAGATATCTTATTCGCACGGAAACTGGAACTCTTGCAATACCTTCCCGAAGTGAAGCAAATATCAGCTGATAATGAGCCAGGTTTTTCAACACCGCAATTTAAAACCCTAATGCAAAGATTGAAAATAAAAATGTATTACTGCGACCCAAAACACAGTACATCAAATGGTCAAGTGGAAAGGGTACACTCGACGTTAATCGAAATTGCAAGATGCCTTAAGCAGGAATATAATTTAATTAGCGACCTCGAATCTATTTTTAGAGCTGCAAACCAATATAATAAAACAATACACTCCGTCACTAATCACAAACCTTACGAAGTCTTATTCAATAAATTGCCACACGAAGACTTGCACTCCAGACTCCTATTAGCTCAAGAGAAAATGTTAAATAGAAATAATAAAAATATAAATATTAAAACCTGTAAACCAAATGAAATTATTTACGAAAAAATCACAGGAGTCAGAAATAAACTGCAACCTAGATATAAAAAACAAAAGGTACAAGAAGATTTGGGAAACAAAATACGAATAAATAAAAGAAATCGTATAATACACAAGGATAATATTAAAGCGTAGGCCTTTATTGTTTCAGGAAAATGGAGTTAATGATCGCTCTCACACTTTTTGTCATGGCATCCTCGGAAATAACAAACTACACACGAGAAGACTATATCACACACACGACAATGATATTCTTTTTAATACGGACCAAGACCCAGAAATCGACCTTATAGAATCATTACTAGGGCAACTTCAAATAACTAATTATAGAAATAAGAGAGGTATAAACGAGTTAGGAACAGTTGGGAAATGGTTAGCTGGATCTCCTGACCACGACGACTTAGTTTTGATAACGAATAAAATTTCAGAACTAACCGAAAACAACAATAAACAGTTTACTACTAATACAGAAATGTTTCAAGCTATAAACCGAATAAGAAAATCAGTTGCTTATTTAGAAAACAACTTACAGGCAAAAATGACGATACAAACAAATAAATTATTAATACATGAGTTACAAAACCTTATACAAACAATAACATTAGCTAAGGCAGGTATCTTAAACCCCGCGATATTAAATTTACGCGAGATACAAGAAATCACTCACCACGAACACGAAAAACTAATGTTGACAGATTTAATGGACGTCTTTAAATTTAAAATTGTTCAGGATCACAATGAATTGTCATATATATTAAATATCCTATTGTTAAAAAGAACTGTAAGCTATACGAAACTAGAGCAATAAGCCAAAAAGATAGCAAACTTTTAACTGAAGAAGTAATTGTAAAATGTAATACTAAATATTTTAACGTTGAACAGTATAAACTAGAGATAAGAAACACGTTTTGTAAACTACAATAAAGAGAATCCTGTTTATCCAAAATGTTAAATAATCAAGAAGGACAATGTATGAAAGTCAAAGAAAAAAATAAAAAATTAGAAATAGTAAAAGCTATATTAATCTCCGGAAATCACATAGTGGATAAGCATTTAGTCGATGGTGTATATCTGATCACATTCAAAAATCAAACAGTTATTGACAATGTTAGGTATGAAAATCCAACAGCCATTATACGGAACTATGTAAAAACTAATTATTTAAATAAATATAAGGCAATTAAATATTTGGAATCAGAAGATAATGAACTGAAGTTTGAAAACATTAGTGTGTTAAATTCAATGCAAAATCATATGGAAAACCGCCCAACAGAATGGGTAATTGTTTTTGTAGCTACTATTATATTTTTTGTGTTTGCATTATATAAGATACATAAACTCCTCAAGCCTCGAAAACAGGAAGAAGCCGAGGAGGAAGCAAGGCTCAGGCAATTAAACGGAAGAATACAAAAATTGACAAAAGAATTCGAAGAGACGGGACGTCACTTCTAAGAAGGAGGGGAGTTAAGATGCCGAGTCCCAATGAAGAAGAGATAGAAGAACTGCTGACTTGACAGCGTCCGTTAGCCACGCCGATAACAACCCCTTACACTCGACACCCACGCAAGATGATGCGAATGCAGAAGCAACACCCACGCAAGATGAAGCAAATGCAGAAACGACACCAACGCTACCGATCGTCCACATCAGACACCCACACTTTAAATAAGAATTTGAAATATAGTCAATGTATCATAACTGTATCAAGTAGAGGAATGGAACTGAATTTTAGTTGAGTAATAAAGCTGGAGAAGATCAGTTGATCTTTTTTAAAACTCCGACCAACCAACCAACTCTTTAATTTACATACATATTTACATCACCACTCCTGATATCAACCTCAAATTGGTATACGCATGGGTATAGTTTGCTTTCGCTCCGATCCGGAACCAACAATGAGAAACGTCATTTCCCTCCGTCCAAAACCGATTTTTGAATTGATAAGGCAGGCATTCGATTTCAATGTGTTGTTTGGTCAAGCAGCGTGCTCAAGAATTTACAACAGTGTGCGTAATATTCTAAGAAGCAGCTTGTAAGCAAATACTATGTACATGTGTCAGATCTCGGTCGTTGGTGTCTGGTTCCGATCTAATGGAGAAAACTACACTCAATGTTTGTTGAGTGAATTTGCTTTGATTGTGCGCCCACCCCCCCAAAGCAGATGAACGACCAAGAACAATTGTTTTCGATTTTATGAAAAAAACTTTCATCTAATAGTGCCAGATTTTGGTCTGTAAATCAGGTTCTATTACGGTTCTGGTTCTTGATCTATTAATCAAGAACTGTTAGAGTTATAGTGGGTTAAATTAAAAAAATTAATCAAAATATAAAACTTTTGGTTAAAACGCTCCCAGAAATCAACCTGGCCAAAAATAACATAGCCTATGTCCTAGTCTTAAGAAACGTTTTAAAAAAAAGGTCATTAAAATCGACGAAAGAAAAAAAACCCTAGAGTTTTATTATAAGTATAGATTTTTGTGTGTTTGTGTTTTAAATGAGAACTTTGATGGTGCTTCGAAAAACACGTCTCTACTCTGCTCACTTGCTTTTACACTGTAGGCGGCGCTCTCAGCGGATGGCTGGGCAACAAATGGCATCGCTACCGACCGTACGAGTCGTGGCATCTCTACCCTTTGCATCAGCGGGTGTCGATTATTGTGGGCGTCTCAACATTCGAATTGGCGCACGGCGTACATGTACGACCAAGAAAACTTATGTGGCCATCTTCGTATGCATGGCAACCAAGGCTGTACACATCGAATTGGCGGAAGGTTAGTCAGCCCAGGCCTTCGTCAACGTTTTTTCGGGCTTCACTGGCCGCCGTGGTCCCTGCAATCATCTTTACAGCGACAATGGCACGCAGTTTAAAGGGGCGAGCAAACTTCTCCAAACCGACTTGGACGAACGGCACAGCGAATACACCGGACAGCAATTGGCGAATCAACAGACACAACGGTATATCATCTCAGCTGCAGCATCTCATCAAGGCGGTCTATGGGAGGTAGCGAATAAATCAGAAAAGAGGCATTTGGTGCGCGTGGCTGGCGGGCAGACACTTTACTACGATCAATTGCATACCTTGCTTGTACGAATTGAGGCTTGCTTAAATTCGCGACCGTTGATTGCGGTCCATGATGGTGAGGATGATCGCTTGGCATTGTCTCCGGCTGATTTCTTGGTCGGCCGTACCCTCGTGGCATTACCGGAACCTACCGTCCCAGAAGTGGCTCCCAATCGACTTCCGCACTGGCAATTACTATGACTGATGCATCAATTATTTTGGCATCGCTGGGACGACGAATACCTAGCATCGTCACGAAAACCAGCTACCAGCTAAATGGCGACTGGCACGCATCATTGATGTTTACCCGGGCAGCGACGGTCTTGTTCGCACCGTCACAGTGCGATACGACTTGAAAGACGGTAATTTGCAGAGCACAACGCGACCGGCACAGGTGTGTCGACTATTCAGCATTGATCCTGAGCCTACCGGCCCAGGCGGGCAGTAAATGTATGAGAGGATACATGGCAACGATGGCAATCCAGCTGCATTGGATTGGCAACACTACTTGTTTTGACAGAAGCGGACAATAGGAAGCTGTTGTTTCTGTTTGCTTTCCTTTACTCTTCTTGGGTGATATTGGTGGCAAATCGCAAATTCAGTGTTACTTGACTTTTTTTTTGTTATCGGACTAGCAGTGTGGATAGATCTCCACAGATTTTGAACCAAATTGAAGTCTATTTCTAATGGCATATGATCCGAATATATCTAGTTCACTATTCTAAAACTGTTAGTATCTCGTTTCAATCTACAGTAACAAAGCAGTGATCTATTACAGAACCTGAAGCCCGTCTAATAAATGTGTACTCGCCTCTTAAATCGCCAGCGCAACTTTCGTTTAAAACATTAGAGTCAAAAGCGTTCGTGAGTTCCAGTATGTATTTTCCTTCCTTTTTTGTCACTAGTCTCATCTTTCGAAGCATCGACAATCCGACGCTTATTTAAAAATGTAGGGTTTGTTCCTGAAATTAAATCGTCTTGAAAGGTTCCTATCCTACCGTTGAAGTCTCTAATGAGAAACAGATTACTGAGTTCAGATTGATAAGTGAGTCACTCAGAATATCAAAATCCCGTTGCCATTGATTGCAGTTGAGTTATACATATAAGAAGTACAGTTGTGTGCAAAATAATCGCTGCACCTGCAGTACAATTCAAAATATGTGAATAATTTTTTTTTTTCATACATTGTACTTAAATGACATATACATGCCAAGATTCGCAACTTCTTTTAGCACTGAATTCACTAATTTAAAATGATCTTTTGCAAGGGAAAATAAAATTAAAGATAACGAATTTCTGAAAAGTCAGCTTTGATGTGTGCAAAATAATAGCTATGATTTCATGTTTTTGATTTAAAAACGAAATAAAATGGAAACAATACTATTTTTATGCTGGATAATGATCCGAAGCACACCAGCAAGTGCGCTAAGAATCGGTTCACTACCAACAATGTAAGCGTTATGGACTGATCAGCTAAAAGTCCCGGTCTCAATCCTATTGAGAATTTATGGGGGGATATAAAGGAAGCTGTCTTTAAAAAAAACCAAGCAATGAAGGCCAACTCTGGCGTGTGGTGGAGGCGGCCTGGTACGCAATCCCAATAAAGAGATGTCAACGATTAGTTGACTCTATGCCCCGCCGATGTGACGCAGTTAGTGCAAATAGAGGCTTTTCAATTAAATATTAATAAAAAGAAAAAATGTTTTCTCAAAAAATACAAATTCAATTCAAATTCAGATCAAGATTTTTTCGATATGCAAATGGTCCGCCTCCACGAGCTCTTTTATTTATTCAGAAGCACCTTTAATTTATTCAGAATTGAATAAATGAGTATCAAATAGAAAAATATATGGATTTCTTTTAAATAGTTAAAAAATCGACAAATAATGACTTATTTTTAATTCCAGAAATATTATAGCTTAAAATTTTATACATATTTTGTATTTTCTGGAATCGAGTAAAGGTTCTCATAAGCTGGACCCATCTTAGTTCCCAGTTTGAATAACAGTTTCTTTGATAGTATTTTTTACAGCTGTTAATAGATCACCTAATATTTGGTACAGACATTGAATTCCATCGGAATTTCCGCATTTTAAAACTCTGACATATCCCAAGTGAACATTTTGTCTTCTACGTATAATCGGTTGTCTCTTAAAGTGATTTTCTTGTTTGGATGTTCAGTTCTGAGTGGATTTAATTAAGTGGTCAATTTTGACCTTTTTTGCCGTACATTGAGTGGAATATCTTTGCTAATGAAAACGCCTGTTTCCTTAAGTTTGGTGGAATTTTGTAGCACATTCGTAGCGATGTCTCGGGATATCATCTCTACTGCGCTTTCAATTTCGTTGTTTGTGTTGAGGTTAATAGCCCTGAGCAGACCGATTTGGCTTTCTCTACGATTTCAACATTGTCTACAACCGATAAGCGTAGGTACAATACGTTTCTTCTTTCTGTATTTTTTAGCAAAAGTTCAATTTGGTCTTCCAACTGCTTGTTTTTTTCTCTAATTGTAGAACATTAGCTGTAACCTCTTTGTATTTTGTTTTTAAAGTTGTTATTTCAGTGAATAAATTTAGAAAGTAAATTTTGAAGGTGAGTCCTTTGACAAGTTCAGAGTTATTTTCCTTCTCCTTCCTGCAAAGGAGCAGTTCTTTCAGAAGGAAATCATGGTCTGGCGGGTCGGGGTTTTTGAAAACTCTATTATTTCTTGAATATGAATATGTGAATGAGCCTGAGAGAGAGTCACTGTCTCCTAAATCTTAGATTGCCTTTCCACCACCTGACTATCTACCTTGACGTGGTGTGAATGCTTCCCACCAAAGGATAATCGATATCCCACCTATTCACTCCCCATCCCCTGGACTGGACATAAGGTATCAACCGTACTGTGCCGAGATGTCGACCAGGCTGCGAGCCCAGAACAAAAATAGCTTAGTCGCCAACGGTGTACCCGGATACCTGTCACCCTCCGGATCAGCCAGTCTTACCTGGGTATTATGGGAACCACATGAACACCAATAACAAACATAAAAATGTGGTCTAGGTACGACCCGTAAGGCCCGCACGACTAACTTCCCAGTGAGAAACACCCATTTCATTTAAATTTTTTTCATTTTTAACCGCCCACGCAAAAAGAGGGGTTTTATAAGCTTGAGGTGTCCTTGTGTCTGTCTGTGGCATTGTAACTCCTGAACGAATAGACCGATTATAATACCTTTTTGTTTTGTAATGTATCGCCTCTCGTCCGATCACCGCAATCAACCAGCATCGGGTGCGGTCAGTAATTAGATGGGGAACCGCTTGGAAACACTGCGTGTTGTTGGCATCAAGCCGCCTATTTGCTTTCGCCCCATGTAACCCGGGGTAAGGAAACGCACATTAACAATCTATTGCTCATAAACTGCTCAGGTGCGTGTGCAATTTCGATTGCTGAAAGTTTCTAATTTAGACTTTATATGACCACTCGTGATATCAACCTCAAAATGGTATACGGATGGGTTAAGTTTTCTTTCACTCCGATCCGAAACCAACAATGAATAAAATTGCTTAATAAAAGTGGCGTTAGAGTCCCACACTACTCCGCAACACCAGCCGCGGAGTGTCTTTCGAGATTTTCACCTTCCATTATAAAACAAAAAAAAAAAAAAAAGTTCAGGAGACCTATCCCTCTGTAATTGACCCAGTCATAGGGGTCTCCTTTCTTTTGAACCGGACAAACGATGCTGAGATTCCATTCATCGGGCATGCATTCTTCCGACCATATCTTGCAGATGAGTTGGTGTATGTTCCTGACCAGCTCATCGCCAGCTGCTTTAAATAGTTCCGCGGGAATACCGTCTGCCCCAGCAGCTTTATAAGACTTAAGTTTCGATATCGCTATCTTAACACCGTCTAGGTCGGGTGGACGGGATTCTCTTTTGTCTTCGTCCATTGTGAATGGTTCGTTCTGCCTGACGGCGGCATTTTGACTATCATCACCTATCATCAGCTCCTCTCTCCTTTTCTGTGCATAGAACTCCCGGGTAGCTCTCGTCCATCGATGCAGTGCACCCGTGTATGCATTCTGTTTCTCTACATGGCCCTGTCTGCACTTGTCCTCAAACCAGGGGTTTCTCGAAGTTGATGGCTTGAAACCGAGTACATCTGAGGCGGCCCCTCTGATGGCGTCCTGACAACGACTCAATTGCTGTTCTACGGTTTGTGCAAATTGCATCGGGACTTGAGAGAGCCTGATGGAGACTTGATCGGCGAAGGTCCTGGCGGCCTTCTGCGATTGCAGCTTTCCGACGTTAAAGTTTAGTGTTTAGTGATAAGGCCTTATCACATCCGTACCTTGGCTGCAACAAGGTAATGATTCGGGTTGATGTTCGCTGCTCGAAAGGTTCGGTCATCTTGGATGCTGGAGGAGTGTCGGCCGTCAATCGCAACGTGATTAATTTGATTGGTTGTCGATTGATCGGGGAACCGCCAGGTCCCCTTTTGGATGTTGAGGTATGGGAATCGTGAACTTGCTACTACGAGATTATGTTCCGCCGTAAAATCCACTAGCCTTAGTCCGTTTTCTGACGTGGTGTTGATCTTGCACATACGGAAAGAATTAAAGAAGCTCAATCCCGAACAACAATGGCCTACATATAAACACTTGCTTCTACAATTACTACAATATTTAATGAATAGTGAGATTGTCTTTTTCAAGGTATCAAGAAATCATCAAATTTGGAGATACATATCTCATCAATACCATTCATCAACTAAGAATGCTGAATTGACATTTCGATAATTATTTGGAAAAAGGCCCTAATCACAGATTGGATGGATTTCGATTATGTTAGAATAGGCTTTGTCCTGACACTTTTGATATATATATCTTAGAAAGGACTGTCCTAGTTTCAAAGATATAAGCTTTTGAATTTTCCATACAAAATACGGATTTGGCTTGTTTTAGTTCAATCATAATTTTGCCTGGAACTATGCAACAAGTTTTAAATAATAAAATTCACGTAAAGAATTTGTAAATTCTAATAGTATGCGGTTTTCAATAGTTTAGAAGATGCATATACATATGTATATATATCTTTCTCTTTTTTTTTTTGTTCTTTCTTAGGGTTCCGTACCCAAAGGTAAATGAGAGCACCGTGGCGCAGTGGGTAGTGTGTTGGCCTCTGACGCCGATGACTCGGGATCGAATCCCGACACAGCCATGTCATCGAACGTGTTTTTCACGGTGTTTCTCCTCAGCGGGGTTCTGACAAAACCCCCTGTAGTAAAATTGTCATGAAAAGCTTCTCGAAATTCGCCGTTCGAAACCGGCAATAAACTGTAGGTCCCTTTCACCTATGTGAAAATGAAATCACACACAACATGGGTGATTGAGAGAAGCTCGGCTCAGGTTCTTCATGGACTGTAACGCCAACATATGTACATACATTCACCCAAAGGTAAAACGGAACCCTATTACTAAGACTTCGCTGTCCGTCCTTCCGTCCGTCCATCCGTCCGTCCTTCCGTCCGTCCGTCCGTCCGTCTGTCACCAGGCTGTATCTCATGAACCATTATAGTTAGAGAGTTGAAATTTTCACAGATGATGTACTTCTGTTGCCGCTTCTACGACAAATACTAAAAACAGAACAAAATGAATATTTAAGAGGGGGGATTTTCATCCAAAAAATCCCCTTGGTCTCCATACTGAACTAGGGTTAGTCGACACTATCCCACAACCAGTAGCAAACTTCCCAGTTTTGATCTCTTTTGTGTCTTTGATGAATTAATCCTAGCTGCAAACCTTTTTGCCATATTTCCCATTATTGTTATTCACCTTTGCACATCGTTGCTGTCAAGTAAGATAATTGATTTGGAGTTCAATGGACCAGTGATTGCGTCTGAGTGCTCCAGCGGATAGCAGAAGTCTTCAACAAACGAGATAATTGATTTGAATTCAATGGACACTTTGATGATCAACTATCTCATCATGGAGATTTTTGATTATCAAAGTAATTTGCCTATAACCTGCCTGCAACCAAGATCTGTCATCATACAAAAAATGTGATTTAATGTGATGACTGATGAGGTAACATACATAGTCTCTTTCATATTTATATATACAGATGGTACGGAACCCTTCGTGCGCGAGTCCGACTCGCACTTGGCAACCGACCGAATTTTCACGTTGGTCCTAGTTTCCGGCAACTTTTTCAGGCACTTATGGTTTTATATTAGTACTAGCTTTTACCCGCGACTTCGTCCGCGTTTGCATACTTAGAGGTCAAATTTCCATGGTATAATTATAATTTTAATTATGTGTAATAAAAAACACAACATCAATACTATTTACTTCCCTTTTCTTTTTTGCTCAACTGAAACCGTTCAAATTAACTCCCGATCTTATTGTACTGTCTTTCAAATCGTATCTGATTGAAGTAAAAATTTTCTTGCGTCTCGAAAGATCATGAATAAAAAATACTCTGGCATATATATATAGCTTCCTCACCCGCGGCTTGGCTCGCGGGGCATTGGCTAGGGTCCAAGACATTGGTCACGTTATCGGGCATTGGTTAGGTTCTAACTCCAGTAGGGTCGTATTTTGATCTTTTCAATGTATTTCCTTATAAACTATATTTTTTGTTTCTTTATTGGGTGGCACCAACATCACCAAGTTCTTAGGCAAACTTATACGCGAGCAAGCTACGTAAAACTGTCCGTGGGAAAAACAACCTTCCCTTAAATATATGCTGCGTATTTCAAAGTTTGGCCCTGCGATTTATTAATCGTCATGGCGAAGCATATTTTCAAGGGGAACTGTAGTCTTTTGAAGTCGAATGGAAGATCATTGGGTATTAAAGGATTACGTGGAATTAACACTGTATCTCCTCGAGCACATCCGGTCAGAATAATAGCTTCGATTAAATTTGTATGCATTGCTTTGACTTGTAACCTAGTACCATTACACAGTTTCGGTGGCTGTAGGTTTCGAAGTAGCATTACCGGTGTGCCCTTCCGCAAAATAAGCATGTGGTATGGAATTCCCGGTGGCTTAAGCGAATTCAAAAATTCTACCGGATAATTTACAGCTTCATCTGCGTTACACACAGTATCTATCGACCTGTAGACCATTTCTTCCGCGTCAAAGAACTTCAGTAACATGTCATTAATAAGCGCGGCTTGATCGTTTTTTGGAGTTAAAATTGCCCGCTCACAAAACCATTCGATACTTTTCTCCTGTATTTGAGCAATTCCTGGATAAATGCGATCTATCAGTTCTTGAGAAGTAGTTACGAATGTACACAACTCATCCGGGACAACAATCATGTTATCTGTTGATGGATAATCAGCATTCCCTATTTTCATTAAAATATCTGAAAATTTAGCAGCTGATATATCGTCTTTCAGATATACTCTCATATTTTTGGTAAGCTTGAGGATTTTTACTGACGGCCATAAAACTGATTTTTTCAGACAGGCTTTAATTTCATCAGCTCGGGTTCCTTTAGGTACCACAGGTAATGTTTGACGAAAATCTCCTGCCAATAGTACTGTCACACCACCCATCAGGTTCTTATTACTACGAATATCCTGTAGAGACCTATTGATAGCCTCAACGCTTCTCTTGTGTGCCATTGTAATTTCATCCCAGACAATTATTTATTTTAAAAGCGGCATGCGCAGTTCGACCACCCTCTAGAAGCGTGGCAGCGATTCCGGAAGACGCGACAGCTAAGGCTATGCTACGACCACTCCTTACTTTTGCTAAGATCAAGTTAATAAGGTAGGTTTTTCCAGTGCCAGCCGGAGCGTCTAGAAAGAAAAGTCGTCCCTCATTTTTCTCAACACTGGTTATAATTTCATCATACGCTAACTTTTGCTCTGCGGTTAATGTACCCTGATTTTCAATGACAAACCGGTCCAGAGCTTCAACGTCATAGTTAGTTTCCCTCAAGTATTGTACATTGCCTAAATCTTGTGGTCTGTTTGGCTGCGGCAAGCCATATTCTTTGAGGGCACGTCCACCTATTGCCAAGACAATTTCTTCAATAACATATAAGCATTTATTGTACACTTCATCAGAAAACTGCTCAATATTATCTTTAATTTGTCTTTCTACTTGTCGTTTGAAATCCTCAGATAAATATTCTTTGAATTTCTCCCATAAGCTTAGTGGATCTGATACTTGACAAAACACTAACATTATTGTAAACAGTTCGCGAATCCTAAATGGTGATTTACAAAGTACGGCCTCTTCCAGAGTGGCATACCAGTGCTGATCGTCTTCAAGCAAGCCTAAACTCTTGCAAGCAGATTGAAAAGTCGGATATACCACATTATTTACCGTTCTTAATGCTTCAAAAGAAGTTGGGCCACGTACTTCATGAAGCAACATACGGAGATAATAACACTCTGTATTATTGGGATGCACCGTGTAAACTCTACTTAAAGCGTGGTCTTTTTTGACACCTGGCCATATCTCTATCAAATAAAACGTCAGAAAAATGAAAACACTAACCCAATTAAACAATGGTCACTCCCAAAGTATACGAATATCCGCATAAAGAGGAGACGCTGAGAATAGTCGCAGCGAATACGATTTTTCATATGAACATTTACATCTCATTTTACCCCCTTAGTCGGATATTATACGATTCAATTCTCTCTCCCGAAACAGGAACATTTGGATAGAGAAGTGAGAAGCGTCCGGGGTAGGTTGCATTGTAGAGTTGGGTAGTTCCGGACATGTATAGTTCACGGAACTATGTCCTCTCTCGGACACATGTCCTCTCGTTCCGCAAATTGAACGAAAATAGTTCCATAGTTCCATTCAACCCTTATTCATCAATCACATTTGTACAAGACGAAAAAAAAAACATATATGCAACGAACATGCTTCACATACGGTATGAGTTATACCCCGTAGTTTTCACGAAACCCAAAAGTATGGAGATGTGGCGATAAAGCTCGAACAGTTGGTGTACACTGTACATCACACTGGAACTGAAATGAAGAAAAGAAATGAAAGAATATAATGCCCGCACCGCATTTCGTGAACGAATGTCATATGTACATGTATGTATGCATTCAGGTCCGGACATGGACATGGTTTGCTAGTTCCATATCGGTGCGAGTATGCATGCATGATTTATGTACATATTTTATTTGTTATTTTCTCAGTTTCTGAAACAAATAAATAAAATGAATAAATGAAATAAACTAAACTAATTTTTTATAGTTGCTTTTGGTTTGAAATGATAATAAAACATGTTTTTAAAAAATCTATCGTAACTTTTCATTTTGCCATTGAATTCAGTAACAAAAAAGCTAAATACCTATGAACATACATATGTATTGTAGTTCCGATCAGGAAAAGAACGGTTCCATGTTCGTTCCGCGGTTGGAACTATTTTGCGCATCTCTATATTGCATTGCCTATACTGGGAATTTGATTCAATACCTTGACATTTCTCATTTTCTTTTTCCCTTTTTTTGCGAGTGTTTGTGCGGTGTCTCTCAGCATAACGTAAAATCCACAAACACAAAGACAAAATGCGGGCTAAGTGTCACTTTGTGGTGAGCTCCCTATTGAATCGTGTAATGATTCATCGAATACGAACAGAGAGCCCAAAAGAGAAGAAACAAAAATTGACTCAAATAATTGAATCAAATAATACCTGACTTAGGAGTGGAATTTTGAAAAATCCTTTCTTAGCGGATATCTATGTCACTATAAGAATACCCTGTCAAAATTTCAGCCTTATAGGTTCAGCGGTTTGGCCGGTGCGTTGTCTGTCAGTCAATCAGTCACGGAACTCTTTTATATATATAGATTGCACACAAATATTGTAAATTTATAGTCGCCATATATCGAGTGTTATGCCTTCATCAGTATGCTTGATCAATTCTCACTCACAACAGCTTTGTTTCGCAATTTTTTTGCCTTTTTTTTAGTTATTTAATTTCTAACAAAAACCGGCTGACCGATTTTGCTGAAAACTTCATCCGGTCCCATGTCCCAACGGAAAATAAAAAAAAAAATGTTCAAGTGAAATTTGTTCATATTTTATCATTCTGCAAACAACCCTCGAGCAGTAAATCAACTCATTTTGGCTCCTGAACGCGAGTGTGTGCATTTTTAGAAACTCACCCCATTTACGCACTCCACTTGTGTGTTAAACAGAGCGCACAGAGTGCACATAAGTGTGCGCTCTCTATCGAACATATGAAGAACGCACAGGGGTGAGTTTCCATAAATCCACATATATTCGTGAGCGAAAATAAAAATGCTCAAAGCCAATTACTCATGAGCGCGTAGATTTAATAATTGCTCGTTGGGTATTGAACACTCACGAGCAGCTCATGAGTGTGCGTTTCCTCACTGTCCGAGCAATCTCATATGTATCGACTTTCGTCCGATCACCGCAATCAACCAGCATCGGGTGCGGTCAATACTTAGATGGGGAACCGCTTGGGAACACCGCGTGTAGTTCCGCTGCACCGATTGCGTAATTATGCGTGGAATGAACTCAATCTTATGTCAATACCATTTTTAGTTCTCGAGATAATCGAGCGGGAAATTCCGAAACGCACATACGCACATAGGTTCATACACACACACACAGACATCTCTATAAAAACATTGGATTTGGATTCTGGTGACCTTGAAACATGGAGATATGTCAAAATTTGGAACTCGCAAAATCGGCCCCATTACAATAACTTCCCACTGGGAAGTTAAAAATGAGTCCGGATCTCATAAAAAACCGGAAGGTGATGAAATCCCCTCTACTTTCAAGGCGGGAAAGACCCCGACAGCGGAATCGATAAACCGCTCCAAAAAGTTGTCGGCAAACAACAAATGAGAAAACCCATCAACCAAGACCTACAAAGACCGAAAGGCGGCTTTGAGAATATTGCATCGATGGGACCATAAGACCGAAATTCCAGATAAAGCTAAAGAGTCGGCCGCCTGGGCGACAGGAATCCTGGCTCAGGATAAAGAAAAAGGCAAGAGGCCAAATCGTCCCCCGAGGAACCACAGCGGGAGGCTAAGAAGGCTAGGCTGGGAGCACCGGCCAAGCTATTAAAACCTTTCGGTGGGATTGCGAGGGAATGCCTGACGGTAGCAATCATCGATGATAGCAACCCGGACCGCAAATTGACGACCGAGAAATGGAAGGATGTCGATCAAGCACTATCGGCAAACTTCCTCAATATCGCTAGGAAGAACCCTGGACCACCGCCCATCTGCGATGACGCTGGATGGTGCTAAGGCAGGGCCAAATTGCTAAGCTGTGCCGATGAAAGATCTGTTGATCTTTAAAAAGCTACAGTTGCCGAAATAGGGGATATATGGGAGGGAGCTAGGCTCAAGGTCGTAACTAAGGACCAGATCCCGAAACGACCGCGAGCTAGATGCTGGCTCCCGTTGGTACCAGAAAACCCCCTCGAAATAGTTAAGACAATCAACTACTGTAACCCCAATCTCCCAACAAGAGATTGGAGGGTCGCGAAGCTGGAGGAACCAAAGGGCCGATCAAGACAGGTAATTATTGTACTGAGCTGTGAAGCCCTGAGACCTATGGCCCAACGTGACTACTATATTAGGTTTGGCTTTAAGAAAGTCAAACTCAGCATATACTTACATGGCGCAAGTAGAGTCCATTCCATCGGGCGAGATGAAAAGACTGGTGAGGGACCCGTCGGAACATCAAGCTGGGCTCCTCATTGGTGCGGGTGCGAATGCGCATCACACCACTTGGGGCAGCAGCGATATAAACGAAAGAGGTGAGTGGCTTATTGAATTCATTCTTACCTCTAACCTTAACATATGTAACAAGGGTCATATACCCACATTTATTACTAAAAATCGAAGGGAGGTACTAGATTTAATTCTGGCATCCCCCTATCTCGCTAATAGAGAATGGAAGGTCTCTGAGGAACAGTCCTTCTCAGATCATCGATACCTGGTTTTCAACCTAGCTGTCACGATCCCAACCCCAATTGACTCATCATGCAACCCAAGAAGAAATGGTTGGGAGCGCTATAGAGCGTTCGTTGGCAATTCTGCAGTAAACAGGATCCCTGATACTTCGCGGTCAACGGTAGATATAGACAATATGGTCGATATCATAACAATTACTTTAGGCAACGCACGGGTCAACAGCTGCGCAATCCACAAATCAAGAAAAACTCTTACCCCTTTGATGGAACGCAGATCTAAGCAACCTCCGCAAGAACTGTCGAAAACTCTTCAATAAGCAAAGAGTACAAGAAACGACAGGGACTGGAGCCTATACAAAGATTCACTCAGAGTGTACAAGCAAACTCTGCGGAAAGAACAAAGGCTATCCTAGAAACTCGTCTGTAGCAATATGATGAAAATTTCAGACGCCTACAGACTGAGGAATATACTCTCGAAAGATCCACAATTCCCGAGCTGCCTTAAAGCAAACGGGGTTTGGACAACGTCTGAGGAAAAGACTCTAAATCTTCACACGCACTTGCCAGGCTGCTATAAATCGCAAGACTCAGTGCATTCGCGAGGAACCCACTTCTCCTACGCGACAGTGGGAAAGTACCATCGTATCATCTCCCCAAGGCCGGCAGGAGAGAAAATTATATGGCCGTTAAAAAGCTTCAAGCCCTACAAATCGCCAGGTCCGGATGGAATTTACCCTATCGAACTCACACAAACTATGGAATGGACTATACTATGGCTAGAGATTATCTTTAAAGGATGTCTAGCTTGGAGTCACATTCCAGAAAAGTGGAAGTGCGCAAAGGTGCTTTTCATCCCCAAGGCCGGCAGGAGTTCTCACACTTCCCCCAAGGATCTAAGGCCTATTTGTCTATCATCCGTTGCACTAAAAACTTTGGAAAGGCTGATAGACTTACACATACGCCACAACTTGGATCCGTCCCTAATTTGTAAGGCACAGCACGCCCACTCTAAGGGTGGATCTGTCAAAACAGCCTTGCATACACTAGTGAAGAAAATCGAAAGATCAATCCTTCTTAAGGAATATACTATAACAGCCTTCCTTGACATAGAGGGCGCCTTTAACAACGTCACTCCGAAAGCAATAGTAGAAGGGCTAGAAAAGCTAAAGGTGGAGAGGACTCTGATAGAGCTGATCAGCGAGTTATTATTAACACGTAAGATTCACTCCAAATGGAGAAGCCAAGTAACCACCAGAGTGGTTACCAAGGGAACCCCGCAAGGAGGAGTTCTCTTACCTCTTCTCTGGAATGTAGTTATAAACGAACTACTAATTTGACTGGAGAAAGAAGGCCTGGACGTTATTGCCTACTCTGATGACGGTGCCATTTCAATCTCTGGTAAATACCTATCCACATAGAATGACCGTATGCAAATAGCATTCTCAATCCTTTGCAAAGCATAGCACAGCAACGGCCTCAGGGTGAATCCCCAGAAAACGGAGCTCGTGCTATTCACCAAAAAGCATAAAATCCTGGAACACTGCCCTATCACTTTGATTTATACCAGATTAAACTATTCCTCCAATGTCAAATTTCTTGGCATTATACTAGACGGGAAATTAACCTGGAAGAGCAACGCAATCTAAAGAGCTGAAAAAGCAATAATAGCTCTCTACATATGCAAGAAAACAATACGGAAAAAATGGGGATTCAGCCCCAATATCACCCTATGGCTCTATATCACTGTCGTTAGACCCATACTAATATATGGAATGACAATCTGGTGGACTACACTGGACAAGACAACATACCACAAACAACTCGAGAAGGTACAAAGGTTGGCATGTATGTGCATTACCGGGGCTCTCAGGTCTACCCCAACGGCTACGCTTAACACGATACTCGACCTTACACCACTCGATATTTTCGGCAAGCAAATTGCCACACACACGGCCATTAGACTAAAAGCCGACTCGAAATGGACGAGCTATATTACTGGCCACTCCTCCATCCTGAATAACAGGACAACCATGGCAGTAAACTTGGACCTCGGTTCTTGATAGACCGATTTGTTATGCAAGTCGTACACTATCAAAATCTGAACAAAATTATAGCACCACCGAAAAAAAGTTATTGGCGATTGTGTGGGCAACGAAATATTTTCGACCATATCTTGATGGCAGAAAATTCAAAATTGTCACCGACCATAAGCCACTCACTTATATTTTCTATGTTAAAGATCCTTTCCCGAAACTCATACGACGGAGATTGCGATTAGAAGAGTTTGACTATTTAGTGGTTCATAAAAAAGGTAAAAATAACTAAAATACCGACGCCTTGTCTCGAATAGAAATCAATACTGTTCATTTCGGTGAGAAATAAACTACTGAGGACTTGGATGCACTATCTCTCGAGAACAACTTCGATGAAAATGAAAGCTTGCAGATAGTTCGTTCCGGTCACGTATTTACATACATATCTGAACGCCCACTAAATGACTCACCAATTCATAATTAAGAAAAGCATTAAAAGTACCAAACCGTTTGACGTAAAGCTTCAAATTCCCTTTAAACAAAAAGAGGCGAAATAACATAAAAACTAAAGACACTACCAATAAAAGGACATTGCTAAAAATATTTAACATTTTTCAAACCCCACCAACTTAATGTAGTTCTTACGGACGGTAGTACGTTTAGATCAATTCAGTCTATCTACACGAAATACTCTACTCACTCTGATTAGATGAGATAAGATGTACACCATTGGTTAAGGGCATATTGGGTATATGACCAAGAGGAACTTATTGGAAAGTACCACAGAACATCCTTTCATAGGGGTATAATAGAAACTTTGAAGCAAGTTCTATTTTCTCAGCATGAAAACCATAATAAATGTATGCAGGTGTCGCTGCCGCAAACTCAAATATGGTAGAAATACAAAACCCCTAAATTTCCAAATTACAGAAACTCCATCCAAACGAAGTTTTCGAAATTTTCTTGTACTTATTTACTGCCTGCTAAAAATAGTATAAATATAATACGCCAGTTAGAACATCTTCCGCACATAATGATATTCCTAAGAAAGAGATATGGTAGTGAATTACTTTCACCGTTATTGAGAGAATTTTTAGATATATGTAAATGTGAGGGCGCCGTGGCGCAGCAGTTAGTGTGTTGGACTCTGACGCACGATGTGCAAATTCGGATCAAGATAACACCAACGCCAACCACCAACGAATGTTTATTTCGCGGCGTCCCTCCTCGGCGGGGTACTGGCAAAACCCTCCGTAGTATAACTGGCCTGGAAACAGCTTCTCGACTCACGCCGTTCGGAATCGGCATTAAACTGTAGGTCCCTTTCACCTATGGGAAAAATAAATCACACACACCATGGGTGATTGAAGAGAAGCTTGGCTCTGGTCCTTCATGGGCTGTAACGCCACCAAAAGAAGAAAGAAGAAGAAATATGTATAAAATATTGAACACCGTGCCATTTGCCAAAAAAAAATTCGATTGGACATTTTCTTATCGAATGTTTTCATTCAACCCGTACAAAATTGATACTAAAAAAGTCAGAAGACAAAGAAAACCCCATATCCGAAGTAGATCACTGCATGTAACACCCACTGATCTTATCAACATCTCCCATCCGTAATAACAACAAAACTACCAACGTATTGTGCCCGCTAAGTCGATCGTGCGATCATCTTGTTTACAACAAAATCAACAGGATTGATAACGTGAGGCGCCAAAACGAAGCTGGGAAGATTCCGGTTGGCGTCAGAAGTTGTGGGAAGAGTTGCATCAGGAACTTCTAGTAGTTTTAGGGGGATTCAGTCAAGCAGCGGACAGCAGCAGACAAGTGATATTGATGTTAAATATAATACGTAAATATAATTTATATATGTATATGTACATATAATATTAATAATATTTATGTGTAATATTTAACATCAATAAGAAGTACAATACAATTAGAATAAATTTATGCATTGTGCATTTTTCCTTAATAAACATAATTCAAGCACATGTTTTCCCTGTGTAACCCGAACTCGCCAAAAAGGACGGATCTTGCACCACGACAATGCGCCGGCCCAATCCTCGTTGATTGTGCAAGAAAAGCATTCCAACACCTCACCTCGACGGATCTTATCATCTCGGTAAAGAGAAGGTCTAAGAGGCTGTAACCATGGTTCTGAACGAATTACGGAGAATTATCAAGGGAGTAACTGTTAGAGGGGGACTACTTCGAAAGTCTATAATAAAATGTTGCGACAAACTTAATTTATCTACTTCTTTTTTGCTTACAAATTCCCGTAATTCATTTGCCAAACTTCGTATATTGGCTATTAGTTAATATAGAAAAATCTTATAAAGCAGAAACTGTCCCAAACCAAACTAATAAAAACAAGGGAATTAAAATAACTTTTGTGCCCGGAAACTCAAGTAGCTCTGAATAACAAAGTGTCAAAGCACAAATCTAGGATACGGCCAAAAAGCTAATAAAGAAATCATACAGAGACAGTAAAATAAAACATTGCGAATGATTACGAATGCGGAATGGTACAAATATGTATGTACATATGTATATCTAACCGAGCCATCCACAATGACTTACATATCCTAACAGTGCAGAAGTATCAAAATCAATTAGCAAAAAATATGCAATTTTAAAACAAGAAATGTATTTGAATAATAAAATGAACCTTCCATTGAAGGAATTGACTATAAAATTACAATTTAAAAGAAACAGGATCATAGAGATGTACATATCTATAGCTAGGATACATCTTATTCAATACGAATAAAAGCACAAATTTTAAGATTGCAATACGTAATCTATATAAATAAAATTCTAATGACTGTGAATAAAATTCTAATGTCTGTTCCGGGTAATCTCCAAAACGGCTCAACCGATTTCGATTAAGTTTGTATCGTGAAGAGGACATCGTCGGAAGTAACATAGGCTACTTTTTGTTTATTTACTGTTGTTTATAGCAATCGAAGTTTTTATTTATCTTACTTGACATGAAGGAAAATGAGGTGAATAACAATAATTATAGAAAAAAAGGTTTGCAACTCAGATTAATACAACAAGGAAACAATAGGGGTTAAAGCTCGGAGGTTTGCTATTGGTTGTAGGGTATTGTCGACTATTAGGTTTTTATAACAACCAGATATCGCTTAGTGATTAGAAAAAACACACACAATCATTTGAGTTACTATAGACAATTGTCGATGGGTATGCAAAAATATGTGTCTTTGTATGTACGTTCCAATCAAAAGAATCTGAAAGTTGAAAATTATATTCGCCTGCGAGACACTCTCAATCAAAACGAAGATACTAAAAATTGAGGACATTGGTAATTTTACCTTCATCTTTTATAGGATCACCTTGGTACAAGCATCAACGTACGCAAGATGCATTCTGCTATGTAAGAAGATATGGCCGTCCTAATCTATCTATGTATAACATTTACAACTTGTTGAATACGCCATATGACATTGAACTCAGTTCAACTTGCAACACAACACCTTACGTTCTATTTTGCTTTATTTGTCTGTTTCGCTTATACGCAATGTTTGCATGTTGACATTGAACTTGCTCCAACTTGCAACATAACACCTTGTTTCCGTTTTCTTTTATAATAATTGCATAATAAACAATATGCAGTACATGCACCTTTGTTTTGTATTTATTGTTTTGAATATGTATGTCATGCTAGTGTAAGCAAAATATTTATATAAATATTGGCCAATAAATATTGATCAGCCAGAGAAAAATTGGTTGCGCTAAACAAACGTCTTTTCTTTCAATTATTTTGGTGTTCTAGTCTTGAACTGGAATATCACTGATAGTAACGGTACAGAACCGTTGCCTATCACATAATTACAGTAAAAGCACTGTAATCATTTTTGGTGACCCCGACGTGATTAGCAAGCGTTACCAGAGCTTTAATACTGGTAAATTAAAGGGCACTCGCAGTTAAATCTCATTGGTTAAGGCGTGTATCAGGGCCTACACTGATACTTCACTCAAGGCATCAGATACAAGCATCTGAACATTCGAACAATATGGCATTAGATGAATTAGCATCGCGGCAAGAGGAAACAGGCAGTAAGATACAACGTCTCATTGCCAACCTGGGAAAGGAACCTCTGCACCGAAGAACAACCCAGCTGTACACAGCACGATTGAATGAACTGGATCAGCTTTGGGATAACTTTGAAGCAACAGATAACATTATCCGTGCAGAACATGAGAATGAACTATCACATACATATTTCTCGAATGGGTATTATGAAACAATACGGCAAGAATACCAACTCACAAGGGAAAGAATACTGGATAAATTAAGTGAGACAAGGGGTATTAGCGACGCAAGTTGTCCAACTGAGCAAGATACAGCATGTTCTGACTTACATAGTGAGCAGCAAAATAGGGACTCGGGCCTGAACTCAAAGGCTGAAGCAATCAAACCAACAGCACATATCCGACAGTCACTTCAAGACAACAATGTTTTAGGCCTGATAAGGAGACACCAGGCAACAAAAGAACTACTCTATAGATCCCTTTTGGAATCAAGGGAAGAAAGAGCTGATAAATCAAGCGAATATTATCAAATCAAGATAAAGACCATAGAACAATATTGGAGTGAAATGTTACAGTTACACAGCAAAATACATGAACAATTGGAAGATCCCACACTAAATGGATACAATGTCCAGGAATTCTACGAGCTAGAAAGATTGACTCAGAAAAATATCATTCAACTACACGAGTTATTGAACGATGCTCAACAGAGTGGCATAACAAATTTTTCAAGCAACCTCAAACTACCCAAGATAGTCTTGCCAAAATTCGATGGAGACTATATGAAATGGCGACAATTTCACGATCTTTTTACGGAATTAGTACACAGGCAACCCATTGCAAATTGTCAAAAATTTTACATCTTGAAAATGAGTTTAACTGGCGACGCCGAAAGGTTGATACGACATATCGTTCCAACAGAGACAAACTATGAATCAGCGTGGAAAATCATAACGGATAGATTTGAGAATAAGCGTCTACTAGTTACAGCTATACTAAATAAATTAATATCGCAACCAACAATAACAACTGAGGGTGCCTCGGCTGTTCGGTCTTTACATGACACCACCCAAGAATGTCTGTCGGCACTGGAAGGCCTAGGCATTGCAACAGAGTCCTGGGACCCAATACTTCTGCACATCTTATTGCGAAAGTTAGACAGAAACACACAAACATTGTGGGAACAATCATTAAGGCATTCAAGAGCCCTTCAACCGTTAAAAGAATTTCTTGATTATCTAGAGGTACGATTTCAATCATTAGAAACATTGGGTGGAAGAAACAGGCATGTAGAAGATACAAACAGACGGATGCAATACAATGCTAAGAGATCATTTTCCGCAGTCTCAACCAATGCCATACCTCAATGCGAATGTTGCAAAGAGCAACACCAGTTATTTACTTGCAATAAATTCTTGCAAATGACACCATCGCAAAGATTTACACTGGTTAAGAAGTCAAAAAACTGCATAAATTGTCTAAGGGATGGACATTTGTCATCTAAATGTTTGTCTAGAGGTTGTAAAATATGCAGCAAGAAGCACAACACATTACTACACATGGAACATTCAACAAATACGAATAACACAATCGACACATCTAAGTCTTCAACGTTAAACGTTTCAATCAGTAATCCATCGAAATCTCAACATGTGATGCAGGACTACGTTTTCCTTTCTTCCGCTATCGTAAGAATAACCAGTTCCCAAGACCAACCCATTGAGTGTAGGGCCATACTGGATTCTGGATCTCAACTTAACTTCATCACAGAAGGAATGGTGAAGAAACTCGGCCTCACAGCAATCCCACTACTCACAAATATTGAAGGTATCGGTCGACAACGCCAGCAAGCCAAGGGAAGGGTAAATATTGAACTAAAATCACGAATTAATGGTTTCGTTACACACATGGAGGCACATATCATACCAAAAATAACATCAAAACAACCAGGGAGAAGGTTTAATACATCATCATGGAAAATACCAGCCAACATTCCATTGGCCGATCCAGAATTCAACACACCAAGTTCAGTAGACCTTCTGATAGGGGCCGAGATATTTTACTCCTTACTTTCAGTTGGTCAAATCAAAATAGGGAAGTCACTTCCCTTGCTTCAAAACACACTACTGGGTTGGATAGTTGCTGGTCGATTAAAGAACGTTAAACAAAACAGCATGCAAACCACCTGCGGAATCTGCAGCGCGGATGAGGCCTTGGATCTACAAATAGAGAATTTTTGGAAATTGGAAGAACCAACGTCTCAAAGAAAGGATATGACCGCATCCGAAAGACGTTGCGAAAATCAATTCAATGAAACTGTTTTCAGGAATACAGAAGGACGCTTCGTTATAAGACTACCCTTTGAAGAAAATCCACACAATTTAGGCGAATCGAAGGATATCGCACTTCAAAGATTTATGTCACTTGAACGAAGACTAAACAAACCGGAAGTTCTTAAACAGCAATACATTGCATTCATGAAGGAATATCAACAACTGGGACACATGGAAGAAGTTAACTATCAACAGCAACCTAAGCCATATTATTTTTTACCACATCATTGTGTCACCAAGCTTGAGAGTACTACCACGAAACTTAGAGTCGTTTTTGATGGCTCTGCAAAAACTTCATCAAACTACTCATTAAATGACATATTAGCCACTGGACCAACTATTCAGGATGATGTCTTTTCTATTCTTCTAAGATTTCGCATGCCAAAATATGTCTTTACCGCGGATATAGAAAAAATGTATCGCCAAATATTGGTACATCACGACGATACAAAATATCAACTCATTTGGTGGAGAGAAAATCAAAACAACTCATTAAAATGTTATAAACTCAACACTGTGACTTATGGGACCCGGTCTGCACCTTACTTAGCGACAAAATGTCTTCAAAGGTTGGCAAGAGATAATGAACAACAATATCCATTGGGATCGAAGGTACTCTTACGCGATTTTTATGTGGATGATGTAATAACAGGTTCTAACAGTTTAACTACGATCCAAACTATGCAATCAGAACTACAGATGTTATTGGGATCTGCTGGATTCAAACTTCGAAAAGGGTGCACCAACCATGAATCCCTAATCAAAAATATACCACTTAATGACAGGGAAACAGAATTAGACTTTAGTAATAACATAGAAGAACATATTAAAACAATTGGACTCACTTGGTTACCGAAATCAGACTCACTCTGCATAAAAACGTCATGGGTCGGAAATGAAAGGGTGACAAAGAGAAGTGCCTATTCGGACATTGCTAGGTTGTTTGATCCGCTCGGACTTCTCGCTCCCGTTGTAGTAACCGCAAAATTGTTTCTTCAGCAACTATGGGAGCTTAAATACGATTGGGATGCAGCACTTCCGCAAGAAATGCAAACAGCATGGCTAAAATATCGAGACGGTTTAAAAACACTACATTGTATTAAAATACCTAGACATATTTTTTCCAGCAGAATTCCCAAGGGGATTCAATTCCATATATTCACCGATGCCTCAGAAAGGGCTTATGGAGCATCTGCATACGTAAGAGCAATACATAATGACAATACCGTTACAGTTCGACTGCTGTGCGCAAAGTCAAGAGTCGCCCCAACAAAAAGAGCAAACGTTTCACAACAGACAACTATACCCAGACTAGAATTATGTGCCGCTAAGATTGGAGCCGAATTGTCACAACGATTACAATCAGACTTGGATCTTCAGAGGGACCATATATTTTTATGGACTGATTCTGAAATAGTTCTTAACTGGATTAACTACTTATCATCAACAACTCTTCCAATCTTTGTTGCCAATCGGATCGCAATCATACAACAACTTACCACTCCATCACAATGGCGACATGTGCCCTCTAAAGAAAATCCTGCGGATATACTATCAAGGGGGGTATCCCCAGAACAGATTGAATCACATATCCTCTGGTTCTATGGACCTAAATTTCTTCATGGTGCGGAATCCATATGGCCGCCCAAATTGGTAAAGAAGCAAGAAACTCCCTTGCAAAACATAGTACTATCAACAACCTCTATTCAACGGCCATTGGAATGTGATATTCTTAACACAATCAATCACGGAAATTCGTTCAATAAGGTACAACGAATAATAGGATACATTTTACGATTCAAGAATATCACCAAGAACATAGAAGGAATTAAAAATCGTTTCCTTAATAGTCAAGAAATTGAGCAGGCCACAAGGGTTATCATCAAACTGATGCAAAGACATGCATTTCAAGAAGACATAGATCACATACAACGACACAATGAAGTCTCAAGAAATAGTTCACTGGCAAGTCTTACGCCATTTATCGATGATGATGGAATTATACGAGTGGGTGGACGGCTAGAATCATCAACATTACCGTACGATGCCAAACATCCAATGTTATTACCCTACACTCATCCATTCACGAAACTACTAATAATGGAAATTCACCAACGAAATAACCATGCAGGACCTCAAGCCACTCTAGCATTGACCAGACAAAGGTACTGGCCAATTAAGGGTAAAACACTTGCTCGGTCCATTGTACAGGGATGTGTTAGATGCTCAAGGGCAAGGCCAAGACTTCTCAATCAATTAATGGGAAATCTTCCTGCAGACAGAGTTCAACCAGCACGGCCATTCATAAATACAGGCGTGGACTTTTGCGGGCCTGTTTGGACACATTATAAACTTAGAGGAAAGCGACCACAAAAATCCTACATAGCAGTTTTCTGTTGTTTTGCAACAAAGGCTTGCCACTTGGAACTAGTGAGTGATCTAACTTCCCAAGGGTTTATAGGGGCATTAAGGAGGTTTATAGCAAGACGAGGCCACTGCAAAAACATCTATTGTGACAACGCCACGAATTTTGTGGGAGCCAGAAACCAATTGACGGAATTAAGACAATTTATAAATTCAGACAAGGATCAAGAACGGATAACAGCCGTGTGCACAAATAATGGATGCAATTTTAATTTTATTCCACCCCGGTCACCACACTTCGGAGGGTTATGGGAGGCAGCTGTCAAATCAGCCAAACACCTACTACAACACATTTTGGCATCTGCTTCGCTAACATATGAAGAACTCGAAACAGCAGTCATTGAGGTGGAAGCAATATTGAATTCAAGACCACTAACGCCTATGTCATCTTCCCCTAATGACTTTAATGCTCTTACACCAGGTCATTTTCTAATCGGCGACGCCCTCACTAGCAATATTGATCAATCTGCAAAACCGGAAACTTCTACACTTCTTGCGAGATGGAAACGCGTCTCGTCCCTTAGAGATAATTTTTGGCAACGTTGGTCCAACGAATATTTGAGCCAACTACAGCATAGATACAGATGGAAAGAAAAATGTCAGAACGTTGAGCCAGGGTTGATGGTTATTATCAAGGAAGACAATCGACCAAGTCTTAAATGGCCATTGGGTCGTATAATTAATACTATTAAGGGATCTGACGGAATAGTCAGAGTAGCTGATATACAAACTGCTTCTGGTGTCGTTCGTCGTGCTATAACACGATTAGCACCATTACCAACCGAATATTCATCCCAACCTAATCAAGAAGAGGAGAGAATGCTAGAAGAAGATAACTTAGTGAATGAAGAACCCATAGATGATCCGCCACCTAACAAGCGAAGTAAGCAATTTACGCTTGGGTCCATTCTTCTTACAATATTTCTCACCAGCGCCTTGCTGCCATTGATCCTCGCAAGCGAAATTGAAGTCACAAAATTTGAGTCTCGACCCGGAATCCATTTTGAAAAATTAGGAACCGTCAACTTAATACATAACAAATGGGATTTAGTTGTCTACTACGATCTTAAGCTATTCAGAAAGGAGTTTGAGACTTTGGAAAACAGTATAAAAATACTAGACCATCTCTGCAATCAAATCATATCAAGGGACCTTTGTGCACATGTTGTACTACAAATTCAATTCGTCAGGGAAGAAATTCGAGAAGGAAATATACTACTAGGACTCACACGAAAAACCTACAGGACTAGAAGAGGAGCATTGGATTTTGTTGGCAATATTGCCAACTCACTATTTGGAGTTCTTGATTCCCAGTATGCTGAAAACATGTCTGTAAATATCGGGAAGATACATACAAATGAAGAGTATCTTATAAGACTAATAAGGAACCAAACTTCTTTCCTGGACTCCACAATGAACATCATGAGGCAAAACCAAGCAGAAATGCACAAAAGACACAATATACTTGAAACACATTTGAAGGAAATAACGAATGGAATAAATAACGTAACTGGAGAGATGTATCAGATCAAGCTTCAACAGTTATTTTCATCCTGGTCAACATACACCTTATTAATAATAGCCAACATTCAACATTCTCAAGCATCGATATATAATGTTCTGTCAGACACCTACCAAGGAAGAATCAATCATCTGCTAATTTCACCTCAGCAATTAAAACACGAAATCATTAACATTAAAAACCATTTAGCCCCAGATATCAGACTTCCAGTCGAACCACAAAACATCTTGCAACTCTACAGGGTAATGTCAACACAAGGTCAAGTCACGGCTACTCATGTGATCTTCAAGATTGAGCTGCCTTTGCTCGGTTTAGACGAATATTCAATTTTTAAAATAATTCCAGTTCCAGCAGTTGTCAACAATAGATTAATAGCTATAATCACCTCATCAGTTTATCTTGCAGTAAATGCTCATCATGACCAATACTATCCATTATCGGAACAAGAGTTTTCTACATGCAACACCTTAGAAGAAGGACGTCATTTATGTCCCCAGTTAGTTCCTATATATCGACCCGGAGCAAACATCAGCATATGCGAATTGAACCTACTCAATAAGGTCTCACTGCCGTCAACATGTAAGCTAAGAGTAATAGAATCGGAATCAACATGGACAAGAATTCCATACACAAATCAATGGATTTACGCAGTCACCAGAGAAACATTACTCAATACAGTCTGTAGTCGTCATTCTTCTTTTATCACAATTGAGGGAAGCGGCATTTTGACATTGCAACCAGATTGCACCGTGAAACAAGGTCATATAACAATAAGGAGCAATCAAGTCTACTCGAACAGAATTCAAATATCATTTACCAGACTTAGCCGAGACATAAATGTCACTAGCTTGGATCTCACACCTTCAATTCAATTTGACATACAACACATCAACACCAGCACCTATCAACGGCAATTACAAGATCTACGTGAACAAATCGCCTCTCAACGTATGGAATTGCCAAATCAATTTCATCAGAGTAATATTCGCCATGCCATACTCAGCTCTTCTGGATTACTCTTAGTGGGTGCAGTTATAATATTCTTAATTTGGAAATTCCGAACCTCCAGCTGTCAACGAACTAAATACCCTATTCCATTGCCAAGGAGAGAGCCTCAGCATTCAAATCAAACGATCACCCATCAACAGAACAATTGAACGAAGTTCAATGGGGGGCAGGATGTTGAATACGCCATATGACATTGAACTCAGTTCAACTTGCAACACAACACCTTACGTTCTATTTTGCTTTATTTGTCTGTTTCGCTTATACGCAATGTTTGCATGTTGACATTGAACTTGCTCCAACTTGCAACATAACACCTTGTTTCCGTTTTCTTTTATAATAATTGCATAATAAACAATATGCAGTACATGCACCTTTGTTTTGTATTTATTGTTTTGAATATGTATGTCATGCTAGTGTAAGCAAAATATTTATATAAATATTGGCCAATAAATATTGATCAGCCAGAGAAAAATTGGTTGCGCTAAACAAACGTCTTTTCTTTCAATTATTTTGGTGTTCTAGTCTTGAACTGGGATATCACTGATGGTAACGGTACAGAACCGTTGCCTATCACATAATTACAGTAAAAGCACTGTAATCACAACTAGTCCTAAATGACATGAAAGCACAAATGAAGTTTTTGCTGGGCAGATAACAGGATACAGTGTAAAGAGCATTTAAACAAAAATTGATAGTTGTTGGCACTATACGCTGTTACATACATGTATATTGTTGAATGGCAAAAACATGGTTTACTTCATGCCCATATTTTGATATGGCTAGAAACAGAAATAGCAGCAGAGCAAATTGATGAATTGCCTGATAATGAAGATATCCTAAATTATTTGGAATTCACATGGTCCACGCTCCATGTGCTGCCCATAATCCACAGTCCCTTTGCATGAAAAATGCCAAATGCAGTAGAAAAAATCATTCACAATAGAAACTGTAAGAGGTGAAGAGGGATTTCCATTTTACAGACTCGATCTCCTGAAAACGGCGGTAGACGAGCAACAATTCAATGACGAACAGACAGTTTTGATATCGATAATCAATAATTATTCCATTTTCACCAATACTGTAACGAAACTCTCGTATGTATGTATAAATGTAGAGGTTTGTAGTAGTGTAAAACCGATAAACAACATTTGCAAGTATGTGAACAAAGGTTCAGATTTAGCTGTTTTTAGTGTAAAGAATCTAAATAAACTTCGTATCCAATTGGTAGATATCTTAGTCTGGCGCATGTTGCCATTTTCTATACATGAACGATTTCCTCCGGTTACACATAAGTATGTATGTATGTATAAACGTTCATTTGGAAAATGGTCAAAGGGCTTACTTTAATTCCAATAGTGTCCCAGCAGCTTTAGAAAATCCAAAAAATACCACAACGACTGCCTTTTTACTTTGTGCCAGAGTGATGAATTTGCAGCTACGTTACTTTACGAAGGAGTTCCAGCTTACTATATATTCGATAAATTCGGAAGAAAATTCCAACCGTGATGTCGCGAAACTCCTGTTATCATCAGGAATTGCAGCAGAAACGGGACAAAACTGTTCATTCTATATGTTCAAAATACTAATGAAAGCTGTTTATATGTAAAATCCAGTTAGTAGTACATACATATATCCAAAAATAATCACAAGACCAAAGTTTTACAAGACAGTGTGTCGTAGAATGGGATGAATAACAATGGCCAATAAAGTATACATATATTGAAGCTGTAAATACAACAATGAAAGATTAAAGGAATAACAACCAATATTCGGTGGAGTAACATTCTTATTTGCAGGAGACGTTAGACAAACGTTACCTGCTGTTGCAAAAGGCACACCAGCAGACCAAATTAATCCGTGTTTGAAATGCTCAATACTTTGGACACATATCGTAAAGCTTAATTTAAGACAGAATGTGAGAGCACACTCTGGCGGTTAAAAATTCTGAAAGATGTCCTTAAATATTGGCGAAGGAAATTATCCAGAAATCAACTCTAACTGTGACATTGGAATTCCATCTATTCTCCATCGAGTGGTTGCAGATACTCAAACTCTTATAACAAACATTTTTGACGATGTTGAGAAATTGACATCTAAAGAGGATTCGTGGTTATGCGGGAGATCAATTTTAGCTCCAAGAAATGATCATGTATGGTCGCTCAATAACCGTATAGTGGAAAAAATTCTGGGCAATTCAGCAACGTTTTTATCCATAGATACGATATGTCAAACAGAATAAGCTGTCCACTACCCAGTCGAGTTTTTGAATAGTATAAATGCACCCGGCCTTCCACTTCATAAAATAGACTTAAAAGTTGGTATTCCCATTATGCCGCTTCGCAATTCGAACCCACCGAAACTCTCTAACGGTACTAGATTACGTATCGTTTCTTTGTAAATGAATATAATCGAAGCTATAGTCACATCCGGTTGCGGTGAAGCTGAAACGGTATTTATACCTAGAATAACGATAATCCCATCAAACTATCTATTTCAATTTAAAAGGTTACAATTACGAATCAGTATTAGCTTTGCAATGATAATTAATAGATCACAGGGCCAAACTTTGAAGAAAGTTGGCGTTGATTTAAACCAAGGTTGTTTTACCCATGGGAAATTATATGTTGCATGTTCAGGTGCGAGTGATGCCTAAAACATTGTAAGTTAGCTACAATGGTAATCATACGCCCAATATTGTTTACAGAGATGCATTTCATTCGATTAAGATTGGTATTAATATGTTAAAAGAGTTTTTAAAAAAGTATATTATCTTATTGATACAACGGGGAAAATTATTTTTATACATGTATTGCAGTTCAAAAATGTGTCTTACTAGCTAAAAAAAAAACCCTAATAGATTTCTATTTTTTTTTTCCTTTTTTCTAAATAATATATATGTAGGTATAGGTGCATACGTATCTCTGAAAAACACCTTTTAACTTGAACTGTTTCCATTGGTTATGACTGTGCACAATAAACAATTCGTATTATTTATACGAAGAGGGCGTCGTGCCGCAGTGGTTAGTGCGTTGGACTCTGGCGCACGATGAGCGAGTTCGGATCCCGATAACACCAACGCCATCGAATGTTAATTTCGCGGCGTCCCTCCTCGGCGGGGTACTGGCAAAACCTTCTGTAGTATACTTGCCAAGAAAAAGCTTCTCGACTCAAGCCATTCGGAATCGGCATTAAATTGTAGGTCCCTTTCAGCTGTGTAAAAAAAATAAATCACACACAACATGGGTGATTGAGAGAAGCTTGGCTCTGGCCCTTCATGGGCTGTAATGCCACCAAAGCTGGCATTATTTATACTTAAATATACATATATGTGTGTACATACAAACTTATTGTTTTTATTTTTAATTTTATGATAAAGCAAATCGTACATTGCCTTGATCCAATATTATCAAAAACTTAACGAAATATCGACGCGAACGAAGTCGCGGGGACACTCTAGTACACGCTCGGAATGCATATAACCCTTAAAAAAAAAAGTTAATTTAATCTAATTATTATGCACTAGTAATTCCAACAATATTTTAGTGTAGTCACAAATTGTCATTGTATAAAAGACGTTAGCAAAAAATGATCTGCTATTTGTGAATTTGTAGGCATTCCAAATTTAAATTGTGAAAATAAATGTATCAGATGTCAACTTGGCAGATGAGTGCTTTTGTGGGAACGAACAAAAACCCTTACGTCATGTTAAAACTATTTTTTTAGAACGGAATAATATATGTGTGTAAGCACATGCATATATAAATGTTAATATTTTCTTAGGCACTGCTTGGGTGAAATTTATGTATGTGCATTTTTTAATAAACGTTTGGCTAACAACACAATATGTATGTAATACCTCCTAATAGATCACAGATATAGTCATATAAATTTGCTAACGTAACGTTTCTATCTATTTCCTATTATAATTTACATTAACGTTTGTTACCGTACATTGAACATATGGAATATAATAGCCCTGTCTATCCTCTATGTAGAATAGGTTGGATTAACTAACAGTGACGAAAAAAGTAAAATTGTGTTTGTTATTGTTAAATAGCAACAGCAATTTGTTCAAAACATCACTGTCAACTGAATGATAACAGGCATTGCTATACATATTATCGGTCCTAAATAATAATTTTTTAGGTGTGCGTCGATTAAGGGATTATCTTTATCGTAGCTCTATATTGGGACCGACAATACTGAGTATCAAGCTCGTTATGTTTTTTAGTAATACATTGATGGCGTTAAAGTGTTGAAGGGGATGGTAATTATTAGCACAGATATTTGCTTTTTTATTTTCTATTAAGAATTATTAAAAAGTATTTTACAATAATTTTTCGAAATTTGTTAGTCATCCATAAAAGCCTCTATCTCAAATTCCGGATAAACATTATCAGATCTTCAATATGTAATACCTATTGCTTCGCATGAAATTGGTTCTGGCTAAATATTGATATTCGTTCTTAAGATATTCAGACATACATATGTACATAAGTAAGTACATATCTAGTACTTGAACCGAAGACCATTTATATTAAATAATACATAATTAACTGGAATCCTATTTTTGCTGATGACAGATACGATTTACAACTGTACATACCATACTGTGACTTTATCATGAAAAAATGTATTGTTTTTAGAGAGGAGTGGTCAGTTTGGTTGGACCCATAAGTATCAAAAATTGTGTTACAATTTTTCGATGAATTAATTATTTATATTAGTGATTCTTTTCTTTTTTGCAACATTTAATGTACCTACATATATGGTTGCTTTGTGGTTTAGCTGTGTATGTACATAGGTATTAGAATGAGAAAAATTACAGCTGAAATAGCTACAATAGTAAAAAAAACGGTTTATAAAAACGGAAACCGGAGACAGGAAAAAGTTTGTAAGTATATTGTTGTTGAGATATTAAAATTACGTTATCATTTGGGTAATTAAATTCATGTCCACGGCTCTATGTACACGCGTGTACATACTTATTGATCTTATAACTTTTGTTTTGAACTTCAATATAAGCAATTCGATAAGAAACCTACATATATAGCTTAAACTAAGAATTAACTAATTACCGTTAAATAAAAGTTCAATAGGTCCTTATATAAAAAAAATGTAAGGGGCGTGCGATATAGGTACATAACATACGGTTTCAAATATGCATATGCACATTCGTTTCTATTTAAATATTTCTTTGCAGAAAACAGGAAACTAAATGTAAAATGTTGTTAAAAAGAGAGGGCACTTTCAATTTGAATGTGCTTAGTTACCCCCACAAACACATCTGCATTCTTAATGGAATAGGGATCGGTGTGTCCTTATCTTTAGCTAAAGAAAAACTGAATATGAATTCTACGCACACATTTTTCCTCTTTTTCATTTGCTCTTCTATACATATTTTTTCAATGTGTGGCCTAGGTAAAATTTCACCAACTACCACTAACACAAAAATACTTCCCAAGCATTTTTCCCTGCCTTTACCATTTCTAATGCGCGTTCTCTTTCCTACTCGTTAGCCTTAGCGCCATTTTTCCCTTTTTTTTTTTCGTTTTCCATTTCTACTTCTATATGTAGAGATTTCAAATAACGAAAAAAAGACCACCAGCATGTTTTTATGGGCGTGTTTTTTGGAGTTGAATCTATTACATGCTGTTATATACATGGTTACTTATGCCTTATGTGAATAATTTTTTGGTTTTTTTTTTCTATTTTTTATTAGTGTGCTTTTTTTTTTTTTATTTTATGACAATATACTCGTACGTAGATACTTGCATACATATGTATGTGCAAATTTGTATTCTCAATTGTGAGTTGTATACACTATTCGCTCGAAATAGAGAGGGTTCTTATCGCAGCAGTTGGGAGAAAAAAAAACAAGGAAAATACTAGGGACATTTACAAATCCACAGAATAAACTTCTATTGTACTTATACATATGTACATACAAACACATAATTCAAGAAAGATTCTATAAAATTCAATATTTAGATATTAAATGTTTCTTATTTTTAAACACATTTTTATTTTGTTCGCAAAATTAGATTAGACAAATAAGACTGGCTTAACTAAATACTGGCTTTAAGTATATGCGTACTTAAAAAACGAACTTATTGCTAGTAAGTGGATACCCTAAGATTAGCAATTAATATAGTTATGTACATATGCATGTAGAAGGTCTGCGTTTCGAAATCTATCGTACATTGCACAATATATGTATGTATATACATATTTACATAGCCCAGCAAACATGCAATTGTAATATGTAGTGCCCGTTAATAGACGGCATGGGCTCGGACATACAGGGTAAAGTTTTTGATCGCTCTCAACCTGGCGAGATGCCAGCAACGATCTCTGTTTAAATGCCCGGGTCAAGTTGACATACGGCCTCCTCGCGCGCCCTCTGGATAGCCTCTTCAACAGCCGTGGGGAGGTGAACTAACGTATACAGCGACAAAACCCCACCAGCATGGCGGTTTTGCGGACGGCTAACAATCCGCCCACGTTAAAAAAAAACAAATTTATGAATGAGCAAGATGCCTCGGATACACGGACGAATAATTGACGACGACGACAACGCACGAAAAAGGAACACGATTTGCGAGTATGCTCCTGGAATGTTAGAACCCTGTACACACCCGGAGCTGCACTAGAAGGAATCCTCATGCATTACAAGGCGGATATTACTGCGGTCCAGGAAATACGCTGGATAGGAAACGGTATGATGAGGAAGAAAAATTGCGACATATATTACAGCTGTCACAAAAGATTGCACTTACTGGGGTGCGGATTTGTAGTGGGAAAGTAGTTAAGGTCGAAGGTCATCGACTTTAAACCTATAAGTGATCGCCTGGCTGTGATCCGCATCAGAGGCAGATTTTATAACATCAGCCTTATATGTGCACACGCCCCTACCGACGAGGCTGAAGACCCTATCAAGGAGGACTTCTATGACCACCTGGACAACGCCTACAGAGCTTGTCCGGAGTACGATATAAGAATCGTGCTCGGGGACTTCAACGCCAAAATCGGTAAGGAGAACACCCTTGGCGGAGTGATCGGAAGGCACAGCCTCCACGATACAACAACAGACAACGGCTTCCGACTCGCGGACCTTGCGGCAGCTCGTAATGCGGTGATAAGTAGCACAAGATTCCCTCGTAAGCGAATCTTCAGACAGTCGAATCGCCAACCAAATCGACCATGTGCTCGTTGACGCAAGGCACTCGTCAAACATCCTGGATGTGCGAACATTCAGAGGGGCAAATGTCGCCTCTGACCATTTCTTCGTATTAGCAAGATTCAGAGCTCGACTGTCCAATAACAGAAAGCTACACCAGCCCTCAGGAGGAGGTTCGACATTGGACGCCTGAGCACACCGGAGGTCTCCAGAGTCTACAGGGAGCAGCTGAGCGATAGATAATATGTGGCTGCATTGCCGCTCAGCCATTCAGGAAGTAGCCGAAACCACCTTAGGGTACCTACCAGCCCCGATTAGAAACCCGTGGAATAATGGCGAGTGTCAGCAGAAAGAGGCAGCAACCGACGAGGTGCACCAAAAGGCGCTGCAGAGAAAACCCAGGGCAGCGCAATAGGAGTACCGAGCCAGAAGAAGGGAGGAGAAAAAGCTACTGCCACAAAAGAAAAGAATCTTCGCAGCCTCCCAGCTCAAGGATATCGAGGAGTCTAGGGATAAACATAAAACACGAGCCTTTTACAAGAAAGCCAAAGGCCTTGCAGGACGCTTCAAAAAGAGCACTCAGGCTCTTCGAAACTGCGAGGGTAATCTTGTCACTGACCCGAAGGGAATAGTGGCTGTACTTAAGGAGCATTTCCAGCAGCTGCTTAACGAGCATGACCAAGAGAGAGTGGTAAGGACCGAGGAAATCCCAACCCCAGCCGCTGAAGTAGTCCTCCCACCCGGCATCGAAGTAGTCGGCACAGCTATTCAGAAGCTGAAAAATAACAAGGCCGCAGGCTCAGATGGCTTGCCATCAGAGCTCTTCAAGGCTGGCGGCGATGTTCTGGTAGGGATCATGCACCAGATTATCTGCAGAATAAGGGAAGATGAAAGCATGCCCGACGACTGGAATACCAGCTCTATTTGCCCCATCCACAAAAAAAGCGTTCCTACCTCTTGCAAGAACTATAGAGGTATATCCTTGCTCAATGTCGCATACAGGATCCTGTCCAACGTACTGTGTCAACGCCTAAAGCCATTCAGCACCGCACTAATCGGCAGCCACCAGTGCGGCTTCCGGCCAGGCAAATCGACTATAGAACAAATTTTCACACTTCAACAAATCCTGGAAAAGACCAATGAGTTTTGAATCGATACACACCATCTTTTCATCGATTTCAAAGCCGCATACGACAGCATTCATCGTGAAGGACTGTTTGGTGCGATGCCCGATTTCGGGATTCCGGGAAAACTGATCCAGTTGTGTCGCGCCACGCTAAAAATACCCGATGCACCGTGCAACTCGGTTCCAAGACTTCGGAACCGATTGAAATATGCACCGGATCTCGCAAGGAGATGCGCTGTCATGTGACTTCTTCCACCTGGTACTGGAGCAGATATTGCGACGGGGAGGCGTCAACAGGGAAGGCACTATCTTTTACAAGTCCGTCCAGCTTCTAGGATACGCGGATGATATCGATATCATCGTGTGTTCTCGCCGTGGTATTGTGGAAGCTTTCACGGCGATTGAAGAACAGGCGAAATGAGTTGGTCTTAAGGTCAATGAGGACAAGACGAGGTATATGCTGTCAAGCAAAAACCAATCCGTCGCTCACCACCTCGGACAAAATATAATAATCGACAGCTAAAATTTCGAGGCATTTAAGGAGTTTGTCTACCTCGGGGCTAACGTAAATTCCACAAATGACACCACAGTGGAGATGCGGCATAGAATCGCGCTTGGCAACCGCTGCTACTTCGGCTTGTCCAAACAACTGGGGTCAAAACTCCTCACTCGAAATACCAAAGTCATGCTTTACAAAACGCTCATACTGCCAGTCTTGCTGTACGGAGCCGAAAGCTGGACGATAAGCAGGAGAGCGGATCTGATTTTGGGTTTTTTCGAGAGAAAATTCTGCGTCGGATATTTGGTCCTGTCTGTGAAGAAGGTGAATGGAGAAGAGGACACAACCTTGAACTCTACGAGCTGTACAAAGATGCGGATGTAGTCCGGAACGCAACGCTCCAGCTAAGAGGGTCTTCGACTCTGAGCCTCCTGGTTCGAGAAGAAGAGGACGACCGAACCTCCGGTATAAAGACCAAGTAATTGCGGATGTAAGACATCTTGGTCTTGATAACTGGAAGCAGCGTGCCCGGGACAGTCAAGGATGGAAGGCAGCTATTGCTCAGGCTCAGATCCTCCATGGATCGCTGGCCTGATAAGTAAGTAAGTAAGTAAGTGCTCGTTAGTAATAAACCCGAAGGAACCGACAATAAAGATGTTAGGTATAACCGAGGTTGTTAGCGATAAATACATCAATAAATAAGAACAAAAATTCAAACAGCTGCTGTCCAGAAAAAAAAGAAAAATTAAACAAAAAAAGAAACTTAGAAAGAAAAAAACTTTTGGATCAAATATTATAATACAGGAACTAAAGTTCACAGAATATAACTAACACAGAACAAATGTCCGTACATACATAAGTACATATGTGTATACATATATGTATGTGGGTAGCTTTTCGTATGGAAAAAATAAATTCTTCCAAAAATAGATACTATTTCGGATGGTTTTAAGACCAGGAAAATTATCACTCCAGTTTTCTACGTTACTGTTAATGGTGAGCACTATAAACAAATGACTGAACATTTCTTTTGATCCAAATTTAAAAATTTACACATATAATTTTCAACACGATGCGATGGTGCTAAAACGCATGTTTAGTCAAAAACCACCAAAACGCTGTCAGCTTTGAGGCAAAGCAAAAGTGATATAGGCAAAGCATGGGATTTATCGCCGATAAAGGTCCCCTGGATCTACACGCAATGATAAGACCGCCCATCTCATATGCATCGGTTGTCTGGTGGAACAGGCTAAGTAGCAAACATGCTGCAGCCCCTTTCACCAAACCCCAAAGAACGGTTTGTCTCAGCGGTGCGGGGGGTTTCCCCAGCACGCCGGGCACTGCTCTAGACGCTATTACGAACCTTCCAACAGTTAATATATTTTTCAGAGGGTGCGCTCTGAATGCCATGTTTCGCCTAAGAGAAATTGTTTTTTAGTACAACCCGCATTGGAATGACAGTAAAACTACGCGAGAAACGTCGTACGATTACTGTCGCATGGATATACCTTCTGACACAATGACACCTGCCGTCCTATTGCGCCATCATTTCACAGGAAAATTTCCATAGCATCAAGACTGGTTCTGGCTAGATGCTGAACCTGGATAAGGACTGTATTCGCATTTTTACAGATGGCTCCAGGTCTGCAATTTTCGTTAGGAAAATATGAGTCTACCTTTCAGTCAGGGATACACGCAATTCTAATGGGTATGCACTATGTTGTGAAGCACATGTCTGCAGTGTGCATAAACTCAAGACAACAAAGTTGGTAGACTAAATTCTATAAGGCTTGTATGGTTCCCAATTCACTCAGGGAAATGAGATATCTGATGAACTCACTAGAATGGGTCACTCTTGCTAAATATTTTTGCGTGCTTGGCATCACAGAGATGCCTACCTCTACTGCATGTTGTAGCACGGTAACCCACTCTTAGGGCCGACGGGGAAAATTTAAGGTGTGTGTAGCAGTTCTGGATCCAGCTGATCCAGTTGTGTTGCGCCACGCTAAAAAACACGCGATGCACCGTGCAACTCGGTTCTAGGACCTCGGAACCATTCGAAACATGCACCGGATTTCGGCAAGGAGATGCGCTGTCATGTGACTTCTTCAACCTGGTGCTGGAGCAGATAGTGGGACTGGCAGGCGTCAACAGGGAAGGCACTATCTTTTACAAGTCCATCCAGCTGCTAGAATACGCGGATGATATTGACATCATCGCGTGTTCTCGCCGTGGCATTGTGGAAGCATTCACGGCGATTGAAGAACAGGCGAAACGAATTGGTCTTCAGATCAATGAGGACAAAACGAAATACATGCTGTCCAGCAAAAACCAATCCGTCGCTCACCACCTGGGACAAAACATAACAATTGACAGCTACAATTTCGAGGTAGTTAAGGAGTTTGTCTACCTCGGGGCAAACGTAAATTCCACAAATGACACCACAGTGGAGATCCGGCGTAGAATCGCCCTTGGCAACCGCTGCTACTTCGGCTTGTCCAAACAACTGGGGTCAAAACTCCTCACTCGAAAGACCAAAGTCATGCTTTACAAAACGCTCATTCTGCCAGTCTTGCTGTACGGAGCCGAAAGCTGGACGATAAGCAGGACAGCGGAGCTGATTTTGGGTTCTTTCGAAAGAAAAATTCTGCGCCGGATATCTGGTCCTGTCTGTGAGGAAGGTGAATGGAGAAGAAGACACAACCGCGAACTCTACGAGCTGTACCAAGATGTGGATGTAGTCCGGAAGGCAAGGATCCGTCGACTACACTGGCTCGGCCACATCGAGCGCATGGACATCAACGCTCCAGCTAAGAGGGTCTTCGACTCCGAGCCTCCTGGTTCGAGAAGAAGAGGAAGACCGAACCTCCGGTATAAAGACCAAGTAATCGCGGATGTAGGACATCTTGGTCTTGACAACTGGAAGCAGCGTGCCCGGGACCGTCAAGGATGGAAGGCAGCTATAGCTCAGGCTCAGATCCTCCATGGATCGCAGGCCTGATAAATAAGTAAGTAAGTAAGTAAGTAAGTAGCAGTTCAAAGGGACAGTACTTAGATTTCAGTGCTCCAACAGATAGCAGAAACTTCTAACAAAAGAAGTAAAACAAAAACAAGTTGTGTGCGATACCTAACTTATTAAAATACTAAGCTATTTTGTTTTGACATGCCGATTACATATGTCTTGGGTCGTACGGTTTTAAACCACAAGACAACTTTTTTCGTTTTTGTTTTTTGAAAAGAAATCCGAAAGTCCGGAGCCTAAGCAACTTTTTCCTCTGAACTATTCAATAAAGAATATATGTTAATTTTTAATAATTACTTTTGAAATTTAAATAGATATCTGAGGTTAAAGCAAGTATTTAAAATTAATTAATTTACCTAATATAAAAATTTAAAAAACGGATCTTCAAAACTAAGACACATTTAATACTTGGTGTGGTGATCCTAATTTTCGGTTTCTAAACACTTCATAAACTCGTCTTTATTTTTGAACCGTTGACTTCCAACCCTTTAAGATGCTAACTAGTTGTTCAATTGGGTTCAAACTTGAGGATTGAGGGGGGCGGGGGGCAACTCCAAAACATGATACCCGTTTGTTGTTAACCACTCTTTAAAACCTTTCATATGTCCCTGTTTAGTTTTTTTTTTTGGTAAAAAGGCTCAATTATATTCGCTGAGATACAAGTGTCGCATATCGAGAATGCAACGTCTGACCCCTTCTTCCAGGAAAATGACAGATACCGTCAGAGTTAAATATGTTGAACTTTGATCGGTCACTAACGACGATTTTCCACCTTTCTACGGACCAGTTTGTGCGTGCTTTGGCAAAATTCAATCTAAGGGTTCAATTCAAAATCTTTAAAATATACCCCTTCTATTACTTTTTAGATTATGAATAAACTTTTAAGGTCGGTATCAAGTGCGCGTTTTCTAACAATGATGGAACTTACACTAAGTTGGAGTCAATTTGCAACACCTCTCGCATACAATTACTTTGTTTTTTTTATCGACAATATGTTTATCGGTTCAACATGACGTTTTATGAGTTGTTCCAGTTGCTCTTTATTTTTTAATAAGTCGCAATACAATGAACCTTTGATATTAAACTTTTTAGCAATTGATATTTGATATCCATTATAATAGCATTCAATAAGTTTAGATCTAATTGGGTGGCGTTACAACCCACGAAGGGCCAGGGAAAAGCTTTTTTGTTTTTTTTTTTTTTTCTCAATCACCTACGTTGTGTGTGATTTTTCACACAGCTGAAAGGGACCATTCCGAACGGCGTGATTCGATAAGCATTTTCAAGGCAAGTATATTACGGGAGTTTTGCCAGTACCCCGCCGAGGAGGAACGCCTTCAAATAAACATTTGATGGCGTTGGTATTATCGGGATCCGAACTCTCGCTATTATTAAAAAATTAATAAAATATTAGCGTTTGTATACCGTTTGTCTTTGCACACTTTTGTGCAAAGGTTTTGAGCAGCTGCATTTTGAGATGGAGAGCATGCGCCCGGGCATACAGTAAAGTTTTTAATTGCTCTCAACATAGCGAGATGCCCCTGTTTCAGTGCCCGGGCCAAGTTGACATGAAGCCTCCTCGCAGCGCGCTCTGTATTGCTTCTGCAACAACCCTTAAGATGGTGCAAGAGGGCGCTACAATAACCCGACCAGACTGGCGGTTGTTCTGCGAGCCAACTACGCGCCTACGTAAAAAAAAAATAAACCTGTTATAAATGAGCAAAATGTCTCGCGTAAATGCACGGATTCTCTAAGACGACATGGCGCGAAAATGAAACACGATTTGCGAGTATGCTCCTGGAATGTCGGAACTCTGTACACTCTTGGATCTGCTCATAAACTGGAAAGAATCCCCAATATGCGGATATTACTGCAAACCAGGAAATATGCTGGACGGAAAACGGTATGATGTGGAAAAAAGCTTGCGACATATATTGCAGCTGTCACAAAAGATTTGCAAATATTGGGGTGCAGATTTGCCGTAGGCAACCGGTTAAGGTCGAAGGTCATCGACTTTAAGCCTCCTAAGTGATCGCCTGGTGGTGACCCGCATCAAAAGCAGATTACATAATATCAGCCTCATATGTGCACACGCCCCTACCGAAGGGGCTGAAGACCCCACATAGAGGACTTCTATGATCTCTTGGACAACGCCTACTGTGCCTGTCCGGGTTACAATATTTAAACCGTACTCGGGGACTTCCATGCCAAAATCGGTAAGGAGAACACCTTAGGCGGAGTGATCGGAAAGCACAACCTCCACAATACAACAACGGATAACGGCTTCAAGACTTCCCCGAATTCACACAGCAACCTGGCGATCTTCGGATGGTCGAACCCCCAAACCAAATCGACCATGTGCTCATTGACGCAAGACACTAGTCAAATATCTTGGATGTGTGAACATTCAGGGGGGAAAGGCCGACAGCAGATTCATAGCTCGACTGCCCAATGTCAGAAAGCTGCACCAGCCCACCATGAGAAGGTTCGACATGGGATGCCTGAGCACCCCGGAGGTTACCAGAGTCTATGTACAGGGAGCAACTGAGCGAAAGGTTATCCGGTATGCCTACGCCGAGCACAAATGTCAACAATATGTGGCTGCATTGCCGCTCAGTCATTCAGGAAGAAACGGAGAACACCTACCATCTACCTACCATCCCCGACAAGAAACCCGTGGTATGATGGCGAGTGTGAGTAGAAAGAGGCAGCAACCGATGAGGCGCTGTAGTGAAAAAACCAGGGGAGCGCGAGAGGAGTACCCAGCCAAAAGAAGAGAGGAGAAAAAATAGCTGCGACTAAAGAAAACAATCTTCGCGGCTTCCCAGCTCAAGGATATCGAGGAGTCTAGGGACAAGCATAAAATACGGATGTTTTATAAGAAAACAAAAAGCCTTGCAGGAGGCTTCGACATTTCGCGGCTAATCTTGCCACTGACCCGCAGGGAATAGTGGATATATTTAAGCAGCATTTCCAGCAGCTGCTTAACGAGCATGACCAAGAGAGAGTGGTAGGGACTGAGGAAATCCCAACTCAAGCCGCTGAAGTAGTCCTCCCACTGATTCGGCTGTGTCGCGCAGATCGGTTCCAGGACCTCTGAACCGTTTGAAACATGAACCTGATTTTGGCAAGGAGATACGCTGCCGTGTGACTCCTTCAATTTGGTGCTGGGGCAGATAGTGCGATGGGCAGACGTCACCAGCAAAGGCACTATTTTCTACAAATCTGTCCAGCTGAAAGAATACGCGGATGATATCGACATCATCGCGTGTTCTCGCCGTGGCATTGTGGAAGCATTCACGGCGATTGAAGAACAGGCGAAACGAGTTGGTCTTAAGGTCAATAAGGAGAAAACGAAGTATATGCTGTCAAGCAAAAACCAATCCGTGTCCTCTCTCAAACATAAATACATATCGGTAGGCAAGTAAATAACCACCCGTGTTTGATATGAAAAGATTGCTCAAAAACATATTGATCGTATTATTTTATTTCTTTACTTTTCTTCAACTTGTTTTTCTTCCAAGTTTTCTAATACAATTTTTTCTTAACCTCTCAAAAAATATGGTTTGCTAATTGTAAATGGCATTAATTAGTGCTGATATTCTTATTGGTAATCCGTTTTTTTGAATAAATGCAATTTCGTCATGTGATATTGTCGCGCGAAACAATTTCTTTTTCTTCGCCTTTTTTCCCGAATTAGTTCAATTTTAAAATATATTCATTTCTTCTGTCCAAAAAATCCATTAGAGTTACGTCTTTGGCATCCCGTATAGTGGCTGTAACCCTTTTTTAGTTGAAAGCGCTTTTGCCCTCTTTGGAGAGGAATAATCCAAAAAAAATACTTTTACTGATTCTTGATCTCTGATTTTAATGGCAAATTGAACTTTTAAATGTTTTGACGACACATGTCACATCCGCTTATTGTCCACTGTAAACAAACGTGACTGTATGCTATAGGAACAAGAATTTTCCTCAATAAGGTCAGATAATTTGAAATACGGTTATTTTTTGGCACTTGTACATAGCTGGAAAAGTAATTGAGATCGTTCTTTATAGAATGCGATCGGGTGTACTCATTAACAGAAACCATCATTATAGTTACTGCTCCACTACCTCCAAAAGTTTTCTTCACAAATCTAACTATTTATCACATACAAAATCTTATTATTTTCTTTATTCATAAAATACTGGAAGAACTCACAAATTTGTATGGATTAAATTTACATATACAATAATATCATAGTATCGGTACTTAGTATTCAAACTAATTTAATTTAATATTTTTCCTACCTGCTGACTGAATGAATAACTAAATTGGAAAAAAATAGATAAGCACATAATAGAAACCGTAGTCGCTGCAGATATGATCGAAAGAAGACTAATCTTAAAGTGAAATTTCCACTAAGCGTTCCGTTGGTTACTCAAAACAAGTTCTAAGGGAGGCAAAAAGATGTTCCGATCTCAGTAGGTTTTATCTATTTTACTTTTGAGCATTGTAGTTGGAAAGGGGATGATGACTTTTTTTTACGAGAGCGTATTCACAATATAGTAAATGCAGACTGTTGCATAACTTGATTTTTCATATTTCATTTAAGTGAAATTTATTCTTGGGGAAGATGATTTAAAAACATTATGTAGGGATGGGATCACTTAAATTGAACTAAGTAAACAAAAGCCGAAAACGAAGTTAAAATCAATTATTTTATTTTTTTCCAAAAAGCGATAAGAGCTATTACAACTATAATCGCATGATTTTGATTATTACGTAAATAAATATGCCTAGTCTAAATCAAATACCTACATATGCATGTCATTGGGAGTAAAAACAATCCGTTTTGCTTCAACCAGCATATTTTCTGAGACGTTGTCAATATAATGGAAAGAAAAAAAAACCGGTTTTTATTTCAATTTACTTCATACTTGCAACCCCATATTTCCAACGGCCAAACAAAAATCTGTATGGAATTAATCTTTAATAGGCCTGAAAAGGAACGTAATGATAGGTGTTCATGTATTCGGTTTACGTAGTGTTAAGTGGCCTCTATTTTTTATTGGGACAATATTACCCAGTGTCAAAGGTTGTGAGCTCTTAGCAAACAGATAAGTCGGCAATACGTAAACCACGTGCCCTAAAAGAAAAATGGAGAAAAACCAAATAATAATAAAGAGAACAGGTTTAAATATCTTTTTACATTTTTTGGATATTAGCTTCAGATATTAGACACTTATGGAATCAATACACCAGAAATTCGATAACAGCATGGTTATGGAAAGTGCTTTATGTGGTGTTAATGAATTACTAGTAGAGAATATTTTCAATAACAGCTTCGTAAATTATTCATCGGCCAAGATGAAGAATTGATTGGACGTTGGTTCTCTGCAAATTTAAACAATATGACATATTTACATATTTTTTCAACACCAACATTTAAGACCATCTCATTACTAAAGAGGTAAATAAAAATAAAAATAGTCTGTTCCAATTTAATTCATATGTACTACGAGTATTGATACATATCAAACTTGTTTGGACTTTTAATCAAAAATATTAAATTTATTGTAATTTAAAAATATACTATAAGGATCAAAAAGAAAACAGAAAAACATGTAAAACGGACTTCTGGTTAAATCTCCAATTATTTAATTTTATAAAGCAATATACGTATTTATGATACGATGGTTTTGCTGTGTGTTCCCGAACGGATTGCAAGTGTTCCGGTTTTTCAGGTTGAAATTATCCATATTTTTGAGAAATATCTCTCACATCCTACGGATAAGACATTTGTGATATTGCAAAGGGGTTTCTGTATTTAAGCGCATCTGGTGAGGCAATGTATGTATGGATATCAATGTATGCATATATGTATATCAGAACAAAACCTGTATTTTCGTTGAACAGGGAATGCTGTGTATTATATATTTTTGTACACTATTCCCTTTAAAAGACAAATCAAACTTGTGGATATTCACAGGCCTATCATTTGTGTTACCATAATATACACGCCTATAGATGTGGGAAACAATTTTAAGCGTACATACAAATGTATGCAGTCGCAGAATAATTTGTTTTTATATCTATACGGGTATATCCGAAATACTTAGTTAATAGAGCATGGCAAGCGTAGCGGATGGTGTCATTTCAGCCCATGGAGGACCATAGCGTAGATTTTTTAATCGTTTATGTAGACTAACTCATGTGACCAACACATTAGAGATTGCTGTTTCCAGTATCCGATACCGGTGTTAGTGATATCAAAGGCCTCACTCCCTACGCCCCATGTGCTTTGTCCATATACTACAGTACGACCTCAATAAAAAATGACTAGTAGAACGAAGAGCAGATGAAGTAGTTGAGAGTGCTGCAATCACTGAGTTAAATATAGAAGGTAAAGTGAATCAATTGAATCCAGTGAAGCGAAATTTTGTACAGCAGTGTTGTGTGCCAGAATCACAGTTTCTTCTTCAACTTTTGGCCGTGAGAGTTCCATTTTTACCATTATTTTCCGAGACACAGAAAGGAAGATATCTTTGACAGAGTCGTCGGAAAACACAGCCTGCACCACAACACATCCGGAAACAGACTCAGACCGGTAGATTTCGCCTCGGGGCGAAACCTCACTAAAACATAAACACCCATTAAGGGACCTAGCGGTCCCCTTATCAATCAACCGTCATACAGGTTGACCACATAACGATCGACGTCTAGCACTCCTCCAGTATTCTCGATGTTCGAACCTTCCGTGGTGCCAACATTAACACGAATCATTTCATTGTTGTAGCCAACAAGAATCACCCGAATATCGAGAGAACGACGGAGTCGAGAAGGAACATCACGGCTTGACGTCGGAAGGCTACAATCATAGATCGCTAGGAACTTTGTCGATCGGGTCTCCCTGGAACTCTCTGAAAGTTCGACACCGGCTGCATTAACATCCGAAAAAGAATAAAAGCCTTGTCAAGAAACCACCGAAGAAGCAGCCACTGATATGCTGGATTTTACGACTCCAACAAGGAGAAACCCACGGTCTGACGGCAATTCTGCATTGAAAGACGAGAGCTGTACGAACAGAAAAGAAGGGAAGAGGACCGGCTCCTCATGAAGAACTTAAAAGAGCATGGGAAGCGCGCGGTCGAGGAGATGAAGAGGTGTTATGGTAGGAATGAAGTCCGAAAGTGATCCAGTGATTACAAACAACGGACTGAAGCCTGCCGGGACCAGAATTGACAATTGTAGTGGATTCGCAGTCGATGCTGACAATCTGAAGAAAACATTTCTGTAGACTATTAAAGCACGATACGTACATATATTTTCAGTGGCCCGCATGCTCCACTAAAAGAGTTGCGGGGGTAATGCGCGCACGTGGGATATCCAGGCCACTCGATCCTCCGCCATCGACTCAAACTCATCAGGAGCTATGCCCAAGCGCACCCAGGCGAGTTTTTGTACTTGGTCCAACGACCTCGTCCTGGGTCTGCCAATCGGTCGCCTGCCTAATGGTATTGCATCCAAGGCACGCTTCGGAAGTCGTAATGATGGCGACATTCGTCTCACGAAGCATAGCCCTTTCCGTTCGGAGAAGTAGCTGCTCAACATTGAGCTCCCCGCCTACTGCCGTGTTTCTCAACCTATCCCGGCGAGTAACTCCCACAACAGCACGAAGAAATCTAATTTCGGCAGCTTGTATTATGACCATAAGTGAGAGTTGGAACAAATACTGAGTTAAAAACCGCTAACTTGGCTTTAACACCAAGTTCGGTCTTCCTGATTACAGATTTTCCAAACTGTTTCAAAATTGACCCAACTCCACCAATCCTGCAGGAAAGCTCAGTATTACTCCTCCCATCACTCGTGAAGAAGACCCCGAGATACTTAAACTTCTCCACTTCCTTCAATGGGATTCCACTAACATGTAGAGTTCCAGAAATAACCATAACCTCGGATTTGTCCACGTTAACCCTATCTAGCGCGCGCTGAAGTTCCATCTGGGAAGATGTGAGGATGACTAAGTCATCTGCAAAGAGAAGATGGCTTATCCTCAAATCTCCCAATGTAAAACACGAAGTCCAACGCCTACGGTGAAAGGTGTTGATTTACAACCGTTAACGCGAACGCAGCTGCTGCAGTTTGTGTATAGAGACTGAATGGCCCTCAAAAGAGTACCATCAATCCCATACTCCTGCAGAACACTCCAGAGTTTACCTCGAGGAACTCGGTCATACGCCTTTTCCAAATCTACAAAGCAGCTGTAAATTGGTTTGGCGTACTCCCAAGCCTTCTCGAGTACTATTCTTGGAGTGAGAAGCTGGTCGGTTGTACTTCTGCCATGACAAGACCCGCACTGTTCATCCCCTATCCTGGACTTGACCATAGCTCTAGAACTCGCCTCCAGCACCTTAACCCAGACTTTACCGGGGACACTTAAAAGGGATTTTAAAAGAGGGACAATCACCCCAGTCTGCCAATCGCTCGGTGTCTCACCGCATTCCCAGGCCACCTTAATGACACAAGAGAGCCATAATACTCCCTCTTTACCCATTGCCCTAAGCATTTCTCGCTGAACTTCATCCACACCGGCGGAGTTGCCAACTTTTAGCGATTCAATCGCTAAAATGACTTCCTCCACCGTTGGACTATTCTCCGCCCCAGTCAAGACAATAGGTGTGTCCCTCCTCAGTGCCTTGTTCGGGATTGAGCAGCTCCGAAAAGTGCTCGTTTCATCTGCGTAAGATGTTCATCTCATTGGAAAGCAATGAACCATCTTTGGATTTAACACCTTCGATTATGTTGAATTTCCTTTCGCTGAGCCGGCGGATGGTTTGCCAGAACACCTTTTTCGCAGATCTATGATCGCCTTCCAACTTCTCGCCAAACTCCTTCCAGGACTGCTTTTTGACTGCTCGCACAGCCAATTTGCAAGAACTTCGCGCCACAGTGTATCGGTCACGAGAAGCAGAGTCCCCCATGGGAACCCAGTCCCTGTAGGCCTTCTTTTTTCTCTCTCATGGCTTCTTCAACTCTGGGTATTTTAAGCCACGCAGCTCTTTTCTCGCCACCAGCCGCCACACCAAGCCGCTTCTCTCCACAAACATCAGTTGCAGAGGCAATGACAGCTGTTGAAAATAGTCGCCATTCTTCCTCTACATGCGATGGAAGAGTTTGAATTTGCTCAAACCTTTCGGATATGTGTCGTGCGAAGTGTTATCGCACCTCACTGCCCTGTAGTTTCTCCCACCGTATGCGTGTAACCACTTTTGGTTTCCGCCTTGGCAGACGAGGTACTCTATCAGAAAGATACAGCTTACATAACACCAGGTGATGATCAGTTGACAGTTCAGCCCCTCTCAACACACGGACGTCACAAACCACCCGTTTTACACACGATGGTACCACAAATAAACCTATCAACGAGTTCTGCTGAAGACTCCGACAATACCACGTACATTTATGAATGTCTTTGTGCGGAAAGAAGGTGTTCATAATGGACATGCCATTTGCACAGCAAAACTCCAACAACCTCTCTCCGTTCGCGTTTTGATGAGGATTACCGTTCCTCCCAATCCTACTCCCCCGTGTCGTTACATCCACCCCCACGTGTCGTTACATCCACACCCACGTGGGCGTTGAGGTCCCCCATCAGGATAAAGGAACCCATCTCAACCACTCTATCAAGGGCAGCATCAACTTCACCCAGGAAAGTCGTATACTCTGAATCTAGATTCGGTGCATACACCTGCATCAGAGCCAAAGTTGATCTTTCAAGTATGAGTTTTAAGATCGAGACTCTCCCTCCTAATGGTATCCACTCCAATATCCTGTCTGCCAGCCTGGGACTTATGAATATCCGCACTCCCGCCTGTGCAGACATTTGAGGTCCACATCTCCACCCTCCACCACCGTAATGGCGCACGAGGCCACTGCCGGGTTGCTCGTGACTTCTTCGGGCTAAGCCCGACCGGCTTCCGAGCGGGAAAGCCCGGCCACCAGACGCTCGCATACTGCCACCATTCAGGACTGGCTCCGAATGGGGCCCTGGCACACCAGGGTAGGCATTTTCCGAGTCAGGTCTCCTTTTTGTCATCCTGACGGGTTTTGCGCTTCGTTAGCCAGGTTTGAGCTATACGAAAATCAATTCACAAACCCCAAACATGGACGATGACGACCTAAATACCGCTGTCAGGCGGAACAGTACACTCACTTTGGACGACGATGGACAATAATACCGTCCCCTCATTTAAATGGGGTCAAGATAGCAATATCTGAAGTCGAAGCTGCGGGATCGAACGGACTGTCCGCAGAACTGTTTAAAGTAGCTGGACATGATCTGCTTGGGCGCATGCTCGTCTGTAAGATATAATAGGAGGAAATCATGTTAGGCCAGCGAAATCTCTGTGTCGCTTGTCTGGTCCACAAGAATGGAGACCCCTTTGACTGCGCCAACTACCTGGGGATCAGTCGCCCTAACATCGCGAGATCCCCTTTGCCGTTTTGTGTGAACGCCTGAAACCATACGTCAAAAATCTGATAGATCCATATCGGTGTGGTTTCAGGCCAGAGATCTTCACAGTGCGGTAGATTTTGGAAAAGACCAAAGAAATGCAAATCGACAGCATATGACAGCGTGAATAGAGACGAACTATACAGTACCATATCTAGTTTTGACATCCCTGTGTCCTGACTCCTTTACATAAAAAGGTGGTCATAATCTGGTTGCTTCCTTATCTGGCTTTGATAAGGTTTTATTTCAACAACTTGCCAAATCAGTGAAACTAACATTTTTATAAAAAATATTCCTTGCAATGCAATGTGAACTATGTTGTAATTTGGAGAGTAACGTCATGGCTTGCAAATCATATCCTGGAGATTTCTTGTAATTCATTTTATAAGTCCAATTAGGTTCATTCAGATTATTATACATATTACTCCATTTATATTCTTGTATTTGGCGACGTATTATCAAGTTTTACAGAGTTCGAGGAGTCGTTGCCTTCACTTGAGAACGTAGCCCAAAAGTATTTAACTAGAATCTCTACGTTTTCGTATTTTTTTCTGGCCAATGTGCCTCCGTTGAATAAAATTATTTCATTCCAATGAAAATAATTGGTTGGACTACAGCATTTTTGGTGATACAAAATATGCTTTGTAAGTGCGAACTTCGAACATTCGCTCGTTATAAAGCTTTTTTTTTTTTGTAAATATCTGATACATGTAGGATTTCTTCTACATAATTGATTGGGGTTTCACAAAATGTGTGTTGATCTGTTTAACACCATCATTTATTTTCCTTGTCTATTTTATATTATTATATATAAGTTTCACACAGTTTCTTTATTCATCTCTATCTCTACCGTGGTTCCCTTCAACCGATTTGCTTATGTATTTTATGTTACGTTGTTACTTTGGAGAACGTTTTCTTACCGATATTACGTATTTTCTTTTCGAGACTGCAATGAATATCATTATGGGGCCTTATTGCTGTCTAAACTGGTTAGGTTTTGTCAAGTAAAAGTATTAAATATACAAATACTTTAAAAATGCTAAGCTACTTTATCATCACCTCTTTTTCGTGTACTGCAGGGCAGGTAATAAAAATATTAAACAGTAACAACATAAATTAAAATTAATACTTGGTGTAGGTGTTGCGCAATAAAACGAGCCTACCTGGTCGGACCTACCAATTGACTAAATAATAATTATATTTACTATCTTTTCCTAGCTTTAGTTTTCGCAAAAGTATCAATGACTTCGGTAAAATCCAGGCTTGATGCGGTTTTGTTTTCAATTGATATTAGCGATAAATGTCGGAGTCGAGTTTGGCCCACACTATTTCTTAAATAATTTTTTATTATTTTTAATTTTCTAAATTACCTTTCAATAAAATAAATAATAGTAACAGTGCTGTAAATACTTCCCTTAAGCTCGCATTCTAGCACTCCATATTTGCTCATTATTTCCTTACATGATTGGTGAACAGTCCATGCTTGGATTAATTGAGGTAATACTAGGTGGTAAATATTAATAAATTGAAGTGAAAAGCTAGGGCCTGTTATATCTGAATGTTTTCTTTGGATTTCGTCACACTTATGTATGTAATAAAGTTGCTTCATCAATATGTAATAAAAATGTTGGTGGTAGAAAATCGAATGTTTGCCAGACTGCACTCATACCAGTAAAACGTGTATTAAATTGAGCTATTAATGTGTCTAGTACATTATTGAAAATATCAATTTTAAATATTTCTTCTCTGTTTGGAAATCGGTGATCAGCAGCTAGTTCATTAAAATGATTTTTAACTTTCCTTTGCCTTTTTTCTTGAAAATGGGTATCTACCTCATATTTTCTTTCAGTCTCACAGACTTTGCACTTGAATAATTTGAAATCATTTCTATAAATTTGCAACTTTGCTTCGGTCTTTGTTAAAGCTTTACTTGCCTCGTCCAAATTGATGTCGCATTGCTGTAAGGTTTTGGATGCACAACTGATGTCATTCAATACACTGTGCATGAATTCGCAAAGTAACACGAACTCGAAATTTAGAATTTCTGTTTAAATACTCTCTGCTTCACTACGCTCATCTTGTTTAAGACTCTTTGGAACTATTTCTGATAAAGCTTTGATAATATCAAAAAAAAAAAAAAACGAAGTTTTATTGCAGATAACGTATTGACCCTACTGGACCAGTTTAGTTTAGTTTAGTTTTATTGACTTCAAAAATTGTACACAGTTCAAAATTTTCTTTGTTGTATAAGTATAAGCCTTAAAGTGGTTTGGCCGAGGGCCGTCTACCAGACTGACATTCTCATTAAAATGCATGTGTATACATACTTAAGAAAAACTAATATAAAGTTTTCATAAATGAATTTAGGTATGTTGCCAAACGTGTAAACAATTACATCTTTATTTAAACGCACTCATTGGAGTTGGCAGCACTAGCGAAGTGCGAAGGAGACGGAAGGTGATCATTTTTTGTTGGCTTAGCCAGGACGTTAAATGAATGTTAAATACATTCAGAGAACAGACGCCGAGAGAAAAAAGCAATTTTTTGTAGCGCTTCACGCTTTATATATGTATGTATAAATATTCAATTTAAATAAAGCAAATGCTAGAAAAGTGAATAGCGTTTCGTTTTCTGAATTAACATTTTCTAGAAAAAAATTGAAATAAAAATTAATACAAATTTGCAAACATCACGTGGATGTACAATTCTACCTGGAGACAAAGCTGCGACGATCTGAAGATAAGCAACAAAATTTAGTCAAGTACTGCAAAGGGTAAGTCGTTATATTTGCATAATGTCTAAAGTGCCACAGTCCACCACGAAGAAGACCACATCTTCCCTTCCACCACAAAATAATAATTGTGCTATGTGCAACAGAAGAGACAGCGCCGACGATATGGTCCAATGCGATCTACGCGATTCTTGGTGTCACTATGACTGCGCAGGAGTAATGGGTGATATAGTGTCTAAGGATTTCGTATGTACTAAGTGCCAGGCAACGCAACAAATGTGTTCTACGCTTAAGGAAACACCCCACACAGTCACCACAGCAAATGAAGATCGTCCACCTACATCCAAAACGGTAGTCAGTTTGAAGTTATTTAAGACCAAATCACGAACCTCGGAAAACTCTAAACATCAACTGGCATTGAAATTGAAACAACTAGAGGAGGAACGTGAGTTGAGAGAGAAACGTGACCGAGAGTTTTTAGCCAAGAAATATGAAATAATCGAAGAAATGGCAGGCTTAAGTGACGTCAACGATGCCGCTTCTTCAAATTCAACAAAGAATATCCACAGTTGGTTAGATAAAGTCGAGAATCCAGTACTAGCAGAGGCCCCACAAAGCAACGGGAATATCCTCGGCCCAATTTACATGTTCCTGACACAAGGTACCAAAGCGATCAAGTCGTTAAAGGGTTATGCCCTCAACAAATTGCTTCACGTCAGGTAGTGCCCAACGAGCTTCCAATTTTCAGCGGACAGCCAGAAGAGTGGCCATTTTTTATACACGCGTTCGATAGTTCGACACGCATTTGCGGATTTTCGAATGATGAAAATGTTGGACGCCTGCGGCGAAGTCTCAAAGGAAAGGCATTGGAGTCTGTGCGTTTTAAATTGCTATACCCAAATAAAATTCCCAAGGTTATTGAAACTCTGCGCAATGAACCGGCACCAAAAGCCGATAAAATTGAAACAATAATAAACTTTGCGTTGGCCGTGCAAAATCTATGCGAAATGATGGAAGAAAGTAAGCATCATAATCAGATAAATAATCCATCGTTACTGCAAGAACTAGTTAATAAACTGCCGTCTACGTTCAAATTGATATGGGCAGTACACCAACAAACCATTGACAATGTCAATCTTGTCCACTTGAGCGAATGGCTAACTAAAATGGCTCAAGCAGTACCTGATGTTTCCTCACCATCAGTAGTCGTACAAAAGCATGCAAAACAAAAGGAATTTTTAAATGTCCACGATGAAAATCCTCATACCTATAGCAAAACAATTAAATGCAAAGTGTGCAAGGGAAGCCGCAATTCGTTGGAACATTGTAGAAAATTTTCCGCGCTGTCACTGAAAGTGGAAAATTTTAAAAGAGTTCGATATTTGCCGAACATGCTTGAGAAGTCACAAGGGCCGACGATGTTCTGTGGATAAGCGTTGCGGTGAAAATGGTTGCTTATTTAGACATCATCGACTGTTACACAAACCGGAAATCATAAAAGATAACATAGAAGCCGGAAACAATTGTAACTTTCACAGCATCAACGACATTGCGACACTTTACAGAATAGTACCAGTCACCATCTATGGTAAGAACATAAAATGCGATACATATGCTTTGTTAGACGATGGATCCTCTGTCACCTTGATGCAAGCGGATTTGGCAAACTATTTAAACTTAAAAGGCAGTACCGAACCACTGTGTTTAAAATGGACATCGAATATGCAGCGCACTGAAAACCAATCAAGAAGAGTCAAAGCAAGCATATCAGCCACAGGATCGTCAACAACCTTTGAGTTAAATAACATTCGAACAGTGAATTCATTAGATCTTTCCGTACAAACTGTTGACGCCAGGTGGTTACAGAAGAAATATCCGTACTTGAGTGGTATTCAAATTCAGTCTTTCCAGAATGCCAAGCCAAAGATTTTACTGGGCTTACACCACTGGAAACTAGCTGTACCACTAGGATCACCACTAGAGCCGATAGCCACAAAAACACGACTTGGTTGGGTACTGTGCAGCCCTTATGCTAAAAAACAAAATGCTAAGGAAACACTTGTAAATCTGCATAGCTTTCATATCTGCCAGTGTAATTGTGCACCAGATTCTGACACTAGGTTGGGTGAAATAGTCGAAGAATATTTCCATCTTGAATCTATCAACATAAAAACAGCAAAGCAAATATTGTCCAAGGAAGATGAAAAGGCGCTCAAAATGCTTGAAGCCGCAACAGTTTATCAGAATAATCGATACACAGTCCCTTTACTATGGAAATTTGAAGATGTCATCATGCCGAACAATAGAGCAGTAGCCGAACGACGTTTACAGCTGCTAGAAACGAAGCCGCAAAAAGATAAAACACTGCATACAAACTTAAATATTCTCATTAACGAGTATGTCAGCAAAGGTTACTCGCGTAAGTTGACAGAAGCGGAAGAAAATTCAAGCAGTCATCGCACTTGGTATTTGCCAGTATTTCCGGTGATTAATCCAAATAAGCCCGAGAAAGTAAGGATTGTTCGGGATGCGGCAGCTAAGAGCAAAGATATATCTCTCAATACAATGCTGCTCCGTGGACCAGATACTCTTCCAGCTTTGACGGACGTTCTTTACTGTTTCGGTGAAAGCAAAGTGGCAATATGCGGCGACATTAAAGAGATGTTCCATCAAGTCCAAGTAAGACGAGAAGATCAGGATTCCCAAAGATTCTTATGGCGAACGAAAAAACTAAAAGGGTAGAAACATATGTTATGCAGGTGTTAATATTCGGAGCTAAATGTTCACCCAGTTGCGCACAATACATTAAGGACAAGAATGCCACACGGTTCACTGATAAATATCCAAGAGCTGTGAAATCCATCGTCCAGAATCATTACGTTGACGATTTTCTGGACAGTGTGGACACGGTCGAAGAAGCACTTCAACTAATTGATAAAGTCAAATATATTCATAGTAAAGCTGGATTTCAGATTACAAAATTTCTGAGTAACTCTGTGGAAGTCATGTAGGCACTACTATCCGATCCTGAAAAAATAAATAAAGAATTTAGTAGCTGCGGTAATTTGACATTTATCGAAAAAATACTTGGAATGCTGTGGTCACCGTCCTCCGATAATTTTCTCTTTTCATTGCCAAATGTAAATTCAAATAAACATATTTTGAATGAAAGCTCACCGCCTACTAAGAGACAACTTTTAAAAACTTTGATGTCGATTTTGATCCCCTCGGTCTGATTGGACATTTTACGATACTGCTAAAAATGTTGTTGCAGGAAATCTGGCGTTCTTCTGTTGATTGGGATCAGGAAATTGGTTACGAACCTTTCATCAAATGGAAAAAATGGCTTACACTTCTACAGAAAATTCGAACAATCTCCATACCAAGATGCTATTTTACGCAATGTCATTTCAATATCGACGCAAATATGGAATTGCATATGTTTGTTGACGCAGGTCAGGACGCTTACGCTGCTGTTGCGTACTTCCGGACAAGGCATGAAAATCATTCAGAAGTATGTTTAGTTGGGTCAAAAGTGAAAGTAGCACCACTCAAAGGATTATCGATTCCAAGAATGGAATTAGAAGCAGCAGTTTTAGGTGTAAGACCTGCGAAGTCTATAATATCAGGTCATTCAATTGAAATAAACCGGCAAATTTATTGGACTGATTCCAAAACCGTACTGTCGTGGATTAATTCCGATCACAGAAGATACAAGCAGTATGTAGTTGCTTGAGTAGGTGAGGTATTGGAAATTCAAAAGAGAAACAATGGAGGTGGCTTCCAGGTAAAGAAAATGTAGCTGATGACGCAACCAAATGGAAAAACAACCCAGACTTTTCTTCTACATCTCGTTGGTTTTGCGGTCCATCATTTTTAAAATTTGATGAAGAACATTGGCCACCAATAGAGGCAGTTAAGTTTCAAACACAAGAAGAAGCGAAAGCAAATTTTATACATGAAGTTCATCAACATGCAACTGTGGTCGAAATTGAAAGATTTTCTGATTGGAGTAAGCTAGTTCATTGCATGTGCTATGTATTTCGATTTATTCGACGAACCAGAAAGAAGTCAGTCCCAGAAACACGTTTGGTTTTAATTCCTTCAGAAATTCAAAAGGCAGAGTACTATTTATACAAGCAATGTCAACTAGCTTATTTTAAATCTGAGTACAATAGTCTAAAAAATAAAGAAGGCAATATCGACAAAAACAGTTCACTCTTTAAATTATCAGCATATGTCGACGAAAATGGAGTAATGCGCATAAGAGGACGTATCGATGCTGTAGAGGGTGTCAGCACAGATACAAAAAGACCCATAATACTGCCAAAAGAGCACTTAATAACACAGCTAATCATTAAAAAAAATCATGAAAAATTCTTTCATCAGTACAATGAAGCTGTTGTGAATGAGCTCCGACAAATATATTATATACCTTCATTGAGAGTGATCCTTAAAAAAATAACAAAAAACTGTCAAATGGGTAAAAATCGGAATACAACACCTATTTGGCCAGAAATGAGTGAGCTTCCTCCTGAAAGGTTAAAAACATTTATCCAGCCATTCTCCTATATCGGAATAGACTATTTTGGTCCGATGTATGTGACAGTGGGGCGCCGTACAGAAAAGCGTTGGGGAGTTTTAATAACTTGTCTTTCTGTAAGAGCGATTCATATCGAAATCGCAAGCAGCCTGTCATCAGACTCCTGTATACTAGCACTTAAAAGGTTTATAGCTAGAAGAGGCACGCCCATCGAAATCAAGTCTGACAATGGAACCAATTTTAGAGGCGCATCTGAAGAATCGAAGAAAGCGGTAGCACAATTGAATATGGAAGTTATAGCCAAAGAATTTGTTAACGCCAAAATCAAATGGACATTTATTCCACCAGCCTCTCCGCACATGGGAGGCGCATGGGAAAGAATGGTCCGATCGGTGAAACAAACATTAGCTGCCATGAAGGTGCAATCAAATCCTTCTGATGAAGTGCTATCAACAATGATGGCGGAAGTGGAATTTGTGGTGAACTCAAGGCCTTTGACTTATGTACCCCTTGATAGTGACACTGAAGAAGCCTTGACCCCAAACCATATAATCCTTGGCTCAACGAATGGCAAAAAGACGTTGGGTCCACTTTACGACGATGCTCGATTTGTTAGAAAGAACTGGTTGAAGTCGGAACAATTTGCCAACCAATTCTGGCGAAAATGGATCCGGGAATATCTTCCTACGCTAACCCGAAGAACTAAATGGTTTGCGTCAAGCAAAGAACTACAAGTAGGAGATATTGTTATAGTTGTGGACGAGAACCTGCCCAGGAATGTATGGCCAAAGGCGAAGATCATCAAACTCATCGAAAGCAGAGATGGACGTGTCAGAAGTGCCATCATCCAAACAGCAGCATCCAACATATACACCAGACCTTTAGCAAAACTTGCACCTTTGGATATCGGTTCGTTTGGCTCTGATGATAACCATAGCCATTAGCCATGCTTACCAGGGGGAGTGTTGCCAAACGTGTAAACAATTACATCTTTATTTAAACACACTCATTGGAGTTGGCAGCACTAGCGAAGTGCGAAGGAGACGGAAGGTGATCATTTTTTGTTGGCTTAGCCAGGACGCGTATCCTTTGTTAAATACATTCAGAGAACAGACGCCGAGAGAAAAAAGCAATTTTTTTGTAGCGCTTCACGCTTTATATATATATGTATAAATATTCAATTTAAATAAGGCAAATGCTAGAAAAGTGAATAGCGTTTCGTTTTCTGAATTAACAAGCTATTTTCGATTAATTAAAAACTTTCATGGATTATCCTTGTTCTGTATCGAAGAGCGTTCAAACAATAGTGATATAGAAGGTCCCAATCTCGTTCTCCATTCAGAATGTTTATAACCTCCTCCAAATTAAGAAATTCCGCGCCAAAGTATCGCATACGAAATTCTTTGAGGATTGGGCAGATTCCCAAAAAATGGAATACGTCTTCACGTTCTTTGCGATTGCATAAATCACACAAAGTAGGAAGATCTGGACGGTGTGGAATGAAGTTTAAGCCGATGAGTTCGCCTCTAACTTTAAATATAAAATTTATTTTTTCTGCGGTGTTGTCGATCACGAAGTAGGACTTTTGGTCTAAGCAGTGGCTTAGTTTACTGTAGTAAGCTCAGTATATTGACGATTCAGCTTCCTCAATAAATTTTTCGTACAATATTTTCCCAGTTTCCTTCAACAAAACATAAAATTTCGTCTTGAAGGATGCAAGGTTTTCTTCTGCTGATATTGTCAAGGTTATTGAGCAATCGGTTGCCAGTTTGTACCACTCTCTTACGCACGCTCCTCTAGAATTTATGATTTGAGATAGCACTAACTTCGGAATCCTATTTTCTCCCATTGCCATAATTCTTGTTACATAATTTAGATGTAATTTAAGTGTATCCAAGAAAAGAGGGCCTAGTCCTGTTTCAAGGTGCAGCATATAGTTGGGCGACGTACTTGGCAGCCTAAAAGTGCTTTTGATGAAGAAACGGAGGAACTTTTCTACCGCATCGTACGGAAGATACCCCCACACTTGTGCTCCGTAGAATAAAATTGCGATTGCGGTTGCTCGGAAAACTTTGTATTTCGCTATATGGGAAACATTATTCTTTAAATAACAGCTTCTCCAGACAGAACACATAGCACGTTTAGCTTCCGCTACTTTTGTTCGAAGGTGCTTATCTAAATTCAAGTTTGAGGTAATCAAGACTCCTAGATATTTATACTCCTTAACTGTTTCCACTGCTTCCTCTTGGAACGTCCACTTTTCCTTTCTAGAGTATCTGCCTCCACCACGTCTAAATATCATCATTTTTGACTTCGAAAGGTTAACCGATAAATTCCAGGTTTTACAATAGCGTTCAAGTCTATTCATCATCAGCTGCATCCCGTCTATGGATTCGGCAAGGAAGACTATGTCGTCTGCATACATGAGACCAGGGATAGTCTTTCCACTCAGCACTATACCACCCTTCACTGAATCAGTGATGTCATTTATGTATAATATGAAGAGAAGAGTGCTTAGGACGCATCCTTGCTTAACTCCCATCGAAGTATGAAACTCATCCGAAAGTAGTTTTCCATCCCACACTCGTGCAATATTTTCTTTATACATTGCTCTAATGACTGCTATGATTTTTGTTGAAATACCATATTTGTAAAGTTTATAGAAAAGAGCTTCCCGCCGATTGAAAGTCAACAAAGAATGCATACAGCTTATTTCCATTCTTCTTGTATATTTCGGCAATGTTTGTTAAAGAAAAGATTTGATCGACTGTCGAGTAATTTTTCCTGAACCCTGCTTGGTATTCGTTCAAAATCCCTTTGAGTTCAATCCAGTCGCAGAGTCTAGTATACAATACTGAGCTGAAAAGCTTTGTCGCAGTATTTAATAATGATATGCCCCTATAGTTTGTTGGGTCTTCAGGATTTCCTTTTTTATATATCGGAAAAATAATTGCCGTTTGAAAGCTCTCGGGAGCGTCAGCTGTCTCGAAAATCCTGTTAAATTCGATAGTAAGGAGTCGAAGAAATGCAAGTGTAAGGTTTTTAAAAAATTCGAAAGGTATTCTGTCCTCCCCAGGGGCTTTGCCATTATGTGCGTTTTCTATAGCTATTTCAATTTCGGATTGAGAAATTGGGACATCGAGAATTTCATCTACTATTAAAGGGGCTGCATACTGGATCAGAGGCGATATTTGCACTGTGTTGAGAAGACTTGAAAAATGGGTTTTAAGATGATCAATGTGCAGAACTGAAGAGGTTGAATTCGTTTTTCCGCTCACACGTTTAACTGCTTTCCAAAAATCCATCGAGTTTTTGGCTTTGTTTATTATTTCTATATTTCTTAAATCGGAATTTCGTTTTACAAAGCTCTTTGTAGTTTTTGTTTGCTGATGCGTAGAGGACTCTGAAGTTTATGTTGTCAGATGTTCTGAAAAATTTCAAGTATGCAAAAGATAGATTTCTTGCTACCAGACATTCATTATCGAACCAGTTTTGCTTATTTTGAGCGACTTTTTTTCTCGTTGTCTTTTGAGGGGCTGCACTTTTAATGAAGTTTGTTAGCGTGTCCAAGTCAGGGTTGCCTGGAGTTTCCGAAGCTATCCACATATTTATCTGACTATTTAGATTCTGCTGAAAAAACTCTCTGCAACTGTGATTCCGATGGAGTTTCGGCAAGATATGTTCCTATTTTAAACGAGACCTCCAACGGCATGTGGTCTGAGAACGTTTTCGCTGCCACTCGAAATTCGTCAAAATATCGGATCCATTCTCCAGATAGAAAACAATAGTCTATCACTGAACACGCTGTTCCACGAATGAAAGTGAAATCACCACCACGGTCGCCTTCACAGCTTCCATTTAGAACGTGACAGTCCAAAGCATCAGCCAGCTCCAGAATTTTGATCCCCCTTGAGTCACACACCTCATCTTTTGATTTTCGGTCATAATAAATATGAGTTGTGTTTACTCCGCTATTGAAGTTGTTTTGTGATAAGCCCATCCTTCCATTAAAATCACCGATAAGCATCATATTTGCTGGTCCTAGCTCATAAACAATTTCTCGTAACTTATCGAAGTCTCGTTGCCAATGATTGAAGTTCAAATAAGATGGGACGATGTAATGAATGTTGTCTTTAATTTTTACTTCAAATACTTGTGATTGCTCTACACTTTTAAATTTAACTGCCATATCTTTCAAAGACTGTTTATACCCAAAAAGTTCACCTCCACTTCCTCTTCCAAATGTACTGGTTTTTACAGCTGATATGCATTCTATTTCGTAATTTACAAAAATGTTCTTAAAATTAGTTTCTTCATAATTCATAATATACGTCTCAAATAACATAAATATATCAAAATTCTTAATATAATTAAGAAATTCAGGTAATAAATATTTGTTTTTTAACCCAGCGACATTATAACTTAAAATTTCAAGCTTTGAAAAATTGACATTCGCCCGGCAGACGGTTTCTTCTCAGACAGATGAACGGCTACTTGTGCTTCCACCCTCAACTTGTGCGACGGCTCTGTCTTCCATTATGTTTTCACCTTCACCATTTCGTAGTCTGACAGTTCTGTCATTTATTATCGTTGACATTTCTTTGTTATTTTCTGTTTTTAATTTGTTTAACAAAGCCATCAATGTTGGAGGGATCTCCCCAATGATTCTTTTTATAATGGCCAAACTGTCGGTTTTGTTTTCATTTTTAAGCCCCAGGGATGAATCCCATGTGAACACTGTGTCTTCCACATATAGCCTGTCGTCTCTGACAAGAATTTTAGCGCTAGGTTTCGCCTCGCGGAGCACTTTCACTATCGCTACCAACTTAGCCCTTCTTTGTCGTGCGCTATGCGGGATGTCTTTCTGGATACTTATCTTTGTGCCCTTGAGTTTCTTGGCGTTTTTTAGCACATTCAAAGCAGTTAATCGTGACTTTAATTTCACTATTACTATAGCATTGGGAGCGTTTTGGACATTTACTCTGTGAGCAGATTCAATGTCGGCGCAGGATTCATTTACATCGAGCAAACCAGCACAAACGTTTTTGGCCTTCTCGACGGGGTCGTTGTGGAGATTAGATGGCATGCGTACTACCACATTATCTTCAACGCTTTTTTGCATGAGTCGTTCGATTTGCGCCTCCAATAGCTTATTTTGTTTTTCTAAGAACTCAACCTTCGCAGATGTCTCTTCTTGCTTCGCTTTAAGAGCAGACAAGTCGGCATAGAGCAGTTGGAAGTCTTCTTTTGTTACTAGTTTTGATACAAGCCTTGCATTGTTTTCCTTCAGGATTTCTCTCATTTGGTCTGCATTAATTCCCGATGATGTCATTTCGACCAGAATTTTTGAAGGGCCTCCTTTGGGGTTGTTAAAATGCACGGGGGAAATTTCCGCAAGACCTCTTTTGCTCATAAATTAGGTTTTATTTGGCGTGACCTTAACTAGCGATTTTTGTGTCTTAAATGCTATGACTTACAGAAATTTCACTTCGCAGATGTAGGTATTACTTTTAGTTAAGCTTTTTACTAAAATTTCAAAATTCTTTTATGTAAATATAGACTTTTTTTTTTAAATTTTGCACAGAGTTTTTCTTATATGAACCACTTTGACAGATCGTAAAATTGTCAGTCCTCCCCTACTGGACCATCTAGTTGGATTTAGTTTGCTTAGAGTGGTGTCCGATTCGCCAGTGAATCGTAGATCTCAACGTTTGATGCTGTTTCCAAAACAGTTTTACAAATCTTGGAACGTTGCGAAAAAAAATCTGTATTTCCACACAACTGCTAACGGCATCATTTATCACCAAATTTAAATTATGAGTGGCACAATGTACGTACTCCGCCTTAGGCTGGATGTCCCTAATATGTTTTTGTACCTCATTATATACACAACTCATCACACTGGCACCATCATAACCTTGACCAACACACTTTTTTAAATCAATGTTCTTGTCGATAAATGATGTAGTCACTTGGTTGACTAAATCTGCTGCGCCATGTTTGATGGCTGCATAAAAGCCTAGAAAAACTTTTTTTACTTCTATATCAATTGACTGTCCATCTTGCGATCTGGTTATTACTGCATACCTCACATCAATGTTTAGATGATCTACCTTCGATATGTCCCGTGTCGTATCCATTATGATGGCGAAAAACGGTGACGCCCTAATTTGTTCTAGTAGATGGGTTTCGAATTGTTGCACTCAGATATCTTGCAGATCCTAAAAACATAAAAAGAAAAGAAAACTATTTCAAAAAAGTCCTGATATTAAACAGTTAATAATTATTAACAAAATGAAATGTTAAAAAATTAGAAATAATAATTATCACCTTGGGGCAGATCCAAAACTTGCCGCAAAATGTGATCATAATTTTTTAGTGTTCAAAAAAATATAAATTACAAACCATGCTTGGTACCTGGGAAGCTTGAGCCTTATCTGCAGGTGGTTGTTTCTTTCTATATAATAATTGCAATAATGTGGAAAGTTAGTTACAATTTATGACTCAATATAGATAGCTATTCGAGTCTATGAGTAAGTTTTACAATTTATTAAACTTTGTATGTATTCAATTTTAAAAATTCATTTTCTAAGTTTCAAAATTACATTACTGAGTTCAGTCTTAATAAATATAGTTTTAGTTCTCTTTTAGGTTTTTTATAGTTTCTAATTGATTTCAAGTTAAATGGAAAGAGTTAATTATTGTGGGTTGCCATTTCGTTTTTCGCACCTTCTTTGTAAATGGGTCTTATTAATGAAGTTTTCAACAATTGTGGAACACGACATTGATCCAGGCTCAAATTTATTATTTTTTGAACAATTGGTGTAAGTTTCATTGCTTTGAATTTAAGGTCAATTGGCCTTACGTTATCAACCCCTGCACCTTTGTTACTTTTTAAGCAAGATAACATTGAATAAACTTCTGCTTCAGTGCTATCTTCTAAGTATACATATAGACTGAGATACATACATACAAGCTCTGGTGACAGGAGGTTTTCAGATTGCATCTGTACTATGTATATTTGAAGCTTGGGATGAAAATTGTTCGACAAATTCGTTCACAATAATATTAAGCTCTTTGTTTTCAGTAAGATTACTTATTATGAATTCATCTATATGTATTTGGTTTTTCCTTTCCCATAACTTCATTTAAGACACTCCACGTTTTCCTTGGATTGTTTCTTGCGTTTGTTAACTGTAACTTGTAATAAATAGATTTACTAATAAGTATGTTTTTATTTACAAAATTGCGGTAATATTTGTACTCATTCGCATAACTTCGGTTGCGTTGGTTATTTTTCCATTTTCGATATAATTCATCTCGTCTTATACACATCTCTAGTACATCAGCAGTTAGCCATGGTTTTTTCATTCTCTTTTGTTTGTGTTTTCTCCCTGAGGTTGATTCGGTGTATATTTCGGTCATTTTCGTATAAATTTATTATAGACACAATCAACATCATCTTCAACACAAATATTCTGCCATTCGGTTGCTTCAATCAGTTGATTAACTTTAGTTTGATTTATTTTAAGGTATGTTTCCTGAGTAATCTGACTTTTCGTAGCATTAGAGGTGGTGTACATGATAGCGTAGTGATCAGAAATATCAGCTTCGATGACTGCCGATACAATGTCACTCTTAGTGAGGCTCTCAAATAGGTTGTCTATTAAAGTAGCCGTGTTTGCTTTCAGATCCACGCGAGTACTTGCTTTTATGATATTTGTTAAGCCTTTGTATGCCATCATCTCTAGGTATGTAATGACCTGTGGATCATGTAACTTTTGTAAATTAATATTCATGTCACCCAAAACTATTACTTCTCTTTTGTTTTTGATATTGCAGTCCAGTTTTTTTATGAGTTCAGGTACACTTAGGTTAGGTGGCCTGTAAACTGCGTAAGTGTATTTTTCTCATCTTTTCCTTTAACTACAACATTAATGCTCTCATAAAAATATGTATTAATAAAGATTCTTTTGTAGACAATAGTAATTTTAATATAAACTGCAAGTCCACCTCCTCTTGAATTTCTCCTATTGAGAAACTCTGTGGTATACCCATCAATACTGTACAATTTATTTTCTTCATCTTTTACATTGATTTCATTATGCGATTGTCCATGAATATAACGTAAAATTATTTTCGACCTGTGCACAAAAAGTGTTAGTTTTTTCTCTTGGATCGGATATTTAAACCTAGGCAGCAGAGGTTTCTATTTTTGAAGAAGTTTTTTGGAATATCGGTAAAACCACATATTACCCTAAAGTCTTCTATTCTAGGTTCCCCATATGTTTTTTCCATGACTGTTGTTGTTGTCTTTTGTGCGTCTTGTTAGTTCAATTTGAGTAAGTTATCACAATGTGATTCTGTTCACATCGGAAATTCAGCCAATGTGAATTGAGTTACCATTTTCAGATTTCTTGGCGCGTACTTTTCCCGCAGATTCCCACACATACCTCCAATTGTGTTCTCTGGCTTTATTTTTCGCAAGCCAAAGCAAGTGTTTATTTGTAAGTGTCAGCTGATTGTTTACATATACCACTGTGTCATTAAGTGTCCCTTTGTTTTGGGCATTTGATATATTTTAGTTTATTTTTATCAAGTTGATTGATTTTTTAGGGTTCCGTACCAAAAGGTTAAACGGAACCCTATTACTAAGACTTCGCTGTCCGTCCGTCCGTCCGTCTGTCACCAGGCTGTATCTCATGAACCGTGATAGCTAGACAGTTGAAATTTTCACAGATGATGTATTTCTGTTGCCGCTACCACGACAAATACTAAAAACAGAACAAAATGAATATTTAAGGAGTGCTCCCATACAACAGACACCATTTTCATCCAAAACATCCCGTTGGTCACATACTGAACTAAGGTTAGTCGACAATATCACATAACCAGTAGCAAACTTCCAAGTTTTGATCTCATGGGTCTTTGATGAATTAATTCTAGCTGCAAACCTTTTTCCCATATTTCCCATTATTCTTATTCACCTTTTCATATCGTTGCTGTCAAGTAAGATAATTGATTTGAATTCAATGGACCCTTTGATGATCAACCATATCTCATCATGAAGATAGTACATACATAGTCTCTTTCATATTTATATATGTATACAGATGGTACGGAACCCTTCGTGCGCGAGTCCGACTCGCACTTGGCCGGTTTTTTAACTTTGCGCATCTTATGAAACTGGCCTTTCGTGCACAGCTTGTGAATGCAACAATTATTGTCGAGTCTTGGGAGTGTTTCTTATTGCTTCTATATACGTCGGCTATTTCTGTCGTGTTTACTTGGCAATCGATTGTTTTGCCAATCGCTTCAACAATCTCATTGAGGTTTTCATTCGGTGTTATTGGTATATTTTTTATGTCGACGTTATTTTTTAGCCATTGCTGCTCAAGAACATTCATCTCTAATTCCACTGAGTGAATTTGTTGATCTTTTTGATCATTGTTCTGTTTTAGTTCGTTTATTTCTTCGTACAGTTTGTTCATGAGTTCGTTGTTCTTAACCATATGTTCGTTCATTTCAACATTCCACCGTAAAACATTCCTAACTCTGCACTTCTTACAACAAAAATTCCCGCGCTGGAACATCGACTTTACTCAGAATAGGTAAACTCATTTTCTTACAATTTCCATCTGATGTTTCGACGGTTACCAGTTGTTCACAATTTGGAATCTGTGGAATAAGTGCATACGCAGACAAAAGTAAAAAGCTTTTAAAAGCTCCATAAACATCCTGACATCATCCATCATTAGTCTAGAAATTAGAACAACAAAAATCAGCCCGAAAGTATACTCCAAAATACAAAAACTAATATGAGTGTCCGTCGGTCGCCCCCACCGGGGCGCGACTGTTCACTTCAAACACGCAATACCCGTGCTTACATTCCTGTATCAACTACAACATCTACACCAACGACAACAACAGTTCTTACTACCACAACAGCAACAAACGCATGCTCATCGACAACAACAACCAATTCCATTGCAAGATCACCATTTATATCTTCAAAGTTTATCTCATCCGCCCATGCGGATATTGAAAACAAACAGACTAATCAAACCATCTTCACCTCTAGCAATCTGACATCAAAAAGTACTCACTGTAACCCCACTACTCAAAAAAGAGACCGCTCGTCTCCAATCCAATCGACTGGAAACTCTAACAACGAGAATAAATTCAAACATACAAACCAAACGACAATGAACTACTGGCTGAGCAAGACCCCTGCCTCAATCTCCTCTAACCGTTTCGAATCTCTTGATCCGGATCAAAACTTAGAAAGCAAAGCAAATGAGAATGTATCTGCGGACAAAGTTCTCCAACCTGACAGCCATGGACTTCAAAAAAGAGGTCACTAAAAAAAATGAAATCCGAATTCAGTCTTCAGACTCTATACATTACAGAACAATTATAAACAAGCTACGCAAAAATGATACCAAATATTATACATTTAAACCAAAAGAAGAGAGAGGTTTCTGGGTGGTTCTGCGGAACATGCACTACTCAACGGACATCGAAGACATTAAAAACGAACTGGAGAAGAAGGGTCACAAGGTAAAAAACCTACACAACATCCTCCGAAGAAGCACAAAAAAACCAGTTCCCCTATTCTATGTTGAGGTGGAAATAGCATCTACGACATAACCCACCTCCTTCGGTGCAAAATAGAATTCGAACCACCACACCATAAGAGGATTACAGTGCACTAATTACCAAAAGTATTGAGATACAATAATTATTGCACAGGGGACCCAGTGTGCGTTAAATGTGCAGGGATGCACAAGACAGTTGACTGCAAGATCACACCAATTGAAGGTATGGTAAAATGTGCGCTTTGCAGGGGTAATCACACAGCTAATTATGAGGGGTGCGAGATCTATTAAGCATTGGAAATAGACCGGTTCCCATCTCTCAGCAAAAAAGCTATCCCTGAAAATGGCGACCAACAGACCAAAGAGGACACTCATAACATCAAACAAAACCTAACCTGTGTACAAGCTGCATCTAAACCAATTAATCCCGATCTTCATCGACAAAATAAACCCCCTTTAACAATAAATGACATCGAAAATACGACTTCTTCAGCAGAAACAATACAAAACCCTTTACAAACAGTAAACAAACTAAACCAAGTCAACCCTGGCACTAACGACATGCTTGAGCTTAAAGAAATGATGAAAAACCTAATACATCAAATGACGAACATGCTACAAATTCTGACCATCCTAACAACCAAACTAAATGGATCACATATATAATACACTGAATATTATAATCTGGAATGCAAACGGACTATCCAATCATGCACCAGAACTAAAGCAATTTATTAAAGACAATCACACTGATGTATTGATGATATCTGAGACACACTTTACCAATAATAGTTATCTTAAAATACCAGGATACACAATCTACAACACCAATCACCCTGACGGAACTGCACATGAAGGCACCGCAATAATTATCAACAACAAAATTAAATTCTTAGAACTTGAACAATATAAACATGAGCACATTCAATCGACATCAGTTCAACTAGAAGACAAGGGAGGTCTATTCACACTGGCAGCAGTATACTGCCCCCTAAACATAAACGAACTAGTGCACGGTATAACGACTTTATTAAAACATTAGGCAGCAGATTTATAGCTGCAGGCGATTTTAACACTAAGCACGTGGACTGTGGCTCAGGACTATCGAACACAAAGGGAAAAATTTTACATAAGGCTATCTACAAGCACAACTGCAAATATCTGAGCACAGGTGAACCTACTTACTGGCCCACTGACCCAAATAAACGCCCATATCTAATAAATTTCTGCATAGTCAAAAATATTCCGTTAAAAGAATTAACGATAAAGTCTCGATTTGAACTCTCATCTGACCACTCCCCTATACATCTGAAATAACAAATACTCGTAGTCCACATAAGCTTTAGAACCATAAGACGGATTGGGACTCCTTTCTATAGCTCATAAATAAAATTCTACTAACTAACTTACCATTAAAATCGCAAAACGGCGTTGAACGTGCAATAATCCACTTTAACGAAACAGTTACTGATGCAGCTATTAAATCGACGCCAGTAATCAGTCAAAAAGAATATAAATACTTTACACCCTCTAACATACGACGACAAATACAAGACAAAAGAAAACTTAGAAAACAATGGCAGTCCAGCAGATCACCAGAGGACAAAAAGAAATACAACAAAGCGGTAAAAGAACTAAAAGCAAGTCTGAAACTAATTCAAAACGCACAAATAACTGACTATTTAAAAAATCTCTCCTCGACATCAGAAACAAATCACTCACTATGGAAAGCTACGAAGATACTTAAAAACAGGATATCTCACGAACCACCACTTAAGAAACCAGATGGATCGTGGGCCAGAACGAACCGAGATAAAGCAGATGCTTTTGCTAAGCACTTTGAACAAACTTTCACTAATGCAATGGACGAAGCGGACATCCCACATCAACCTGACATGAACTCCAGCAACCTAAGGATAAAGAAAATAAGATAACCGAATTAGAAAAAAACTAGACCACAAAAAAGCTCCAGGTTATGACTCCATAAATGCTAAAATACTAACTGAACTACCCAGACAATCCTTAGAGTACCTTAGAAACATCTTCAATGCACTAATTCGACTAAAATACTTTCCCAAGACTTGAAGGGTTGCTCAAATCATTACAGTGTTAAAACCTGGTAAGGATGCAATATACACATCATCCTATAGACCAATAAGCCTGCTTCCAATACTAGGAAAAGTTTTTGAGAAACTCCTATATGTTCGGCTGACTCCAATCTTGACTAACAACAACTCAATACCTGACCACCAATTTGGTTTTCGCAGTCAGCACTCAACTATCCAGCATGTCCACAGGGTAGTAAATAAAATCACAACGGACCTTGACGAAAAGAGGTACTGCATTGGAGTATTTCTGAACGTGGCAAAGGCGTTCGACATGGTTTGGCATAAGGGACTATTACACAAACTTCAGAACCTACTCCCACCAGACTGTTACCATTTAATGAAAAGCTACTTATCAGACCACCATTTCTACATAAAGTTTAAGGACCAAACCTCAAACATACACCGATCGAGAGCAGGAGTACCACAAGGATCTGTTCTGGGACCACTGTTATATATTCTCTATACTGCTGATATTCCCTCCCCAAGGGGCTGTACATCGATGATTGCTAATTTTGCTGATGACACTATCCTGATGACCTCGAACGTGAACCTAGAAGTAGCAACTGCTCAAGCTCAACAGATCTTGGATAACACAATAAAATGGTTTGACAAATGGAGTACAGTGGAACCTCCATAACTCGAACTCTCAAAATGAAAGAAAAAAAATTCGACTTACAGAAACTTGGACTTAACGAAATTGAAACAAAAATTATACATTTAATGCGTTTTATTTTTGAGATTATTACTATGTAGAGAAAAATATTTGTATATATTTCATCACCAAAATATTAAAAAAAATCAGTAATTATACTTTGAATTTTTTTTTCATTACATTTTGCTTTGTAAAAAACTTCAATTTCGTGAATTACATTAAAAAAATGATCCGGCGTGTTGTTCTCAGTAAGAAGAGCATCACGTATTGTTTCCAATGCTTCATGCACTTTGGCTTGCCTTGGCTGTACAATTAAGTCTTCACCTGGATCTTCATCGACTTCATCGCCACTTACGGTTTCCATTACAGACGATACCGAATGTAAAATTTCAGAATCGGAGTATGTTGGACAGATGATAATTTCATCGTCTAATTGAATGTATTCTTGAAGACTACATTTTATATCTTGTTCATTTTGTAATCGCGAAAGAATCATTTGAATTTCTGCAAACTCAGGTATGGAAACACCAAAGTCTACGTGAATTCTGTTGTCCCTAACCTCTGCCAAACAAAAGTTATCCTCTTCAACCCAAAGAGAATGTTTGCCAAATCCAGCTTTAATAAAAGAATTTCGTATCGTCGAGCTTTTAACATCGCAGTTCCACGATATTGAAACATTTTGTATGCAGTCCAGTAAGTTAATTTTTGGATTGACATGACCTTCTTCAAGCGAAGCTAGAATTTTAGTGATGATTCTTTTTCTGTAAAAGCACTTAAAATTCTGTATCACTCCCTGGTCCATTGGTTGTAGGGCTGCTGTCATGTTTGGTGGAAAAAAAACAAGCTTAATGGATTTTAAATTTTTGGGAGATTTGTGGGCGCTGCAATTGTCAACAAACATCAGAACTTTTCGATTTTGATTAAAAAAAACTTTATCCCATTCTCTTAACCAGTCTTCAAAAAACTCAGTCACCATCAATGATTTTTTGTTTGCTCGATAGTTCACAGGCAAAGATTTTATTCCTTGTAAGCATCGTGGCCTATTGCTTTTGCCGATCAAAAGAATTTTCAGCTTTTCTTTTCCACTCATATTTTGCAGCAATCATGCATGTAACTCGCTCTTTGCTATGTTTACCACCATGACATTTTTCGCCTTTGAACGCCAAGGTTTTCTCTGGAAGACATTTGTAAAAAAGGCCAGTTTCATCTGCATTGAAAATGTCATCTTCACTGTAGTCCTCGATTAGTTTTGGAAGAATGTGTTTTTTCCAATGCTCGCAGTCTTCCTGGCTAATTGCGGCACCTTCTCCAGAAAGTGTTTTTTGAACGATTCCCTCTCTTATTGAAAAAAAAAAAATCTTATAAACCTACGTTTTTTAAAACAATTTCTGAACTTACCTTTTTTTGAATTTATCGAGCCAACCAGTGCTTGCGGTAAAATCATTTTCTCCCAATTCAATGGCAAAACTCTTTGCCTTCTCCCTAATGATCGTTCCAGAAATCGGCAAATTCAAATCCCTAGCTTTCGAAAACCATTTTGACACAGCTAAGTCAACAGTTTTATATTTAAAAGACTTTTTTCTCATTGATGTTATTTCGTTTGGTGAATTTTCAACATTTTTTCTTATAGCATTTTTGTTTTTGAGAATGGTGGAGAGTATACTTGGAGGTAAGCCATATTTAATGGCCACATATTTCTTGTTAATACCACTCTCAACTTCGCTGATTACTTTTAGTTTTTGTTCGAAAGTAAGATGCTTCAATTTACTACCTGACATTATGACAAAAAAGCACGTACAACACTGAGATTCAAATAAAAAACGTACACGTCCTACTCAAACTAGCCTTTGAAATACAATGCGAAAAAAGGGAGATTCCCCGATTCCGAGCAAAACTTTGTGTGTGCATATAACTTCCAATACAATCACAGTAGACTGCAGCATATTAAAAAAAAATTAATAGGAAATTTCGAGCAAAAGTTCGAGTTAAAGCGAATTTTTGCCACCAAAGGCAATAAAAAAAATTCGAGATACGGAGAAATTCGAGTTAAAGAAGTTCGAATTATAGAGAAAAAAATTCATGAAAGTAGGTTTGGAAATGCAAAGTTCCGGAAAAAACTTTGAGTTATAGAAAAATTCGACTTGTGGAAGTTCGAATTATGGAAGTTCCACTGTATTAAAATCAACGAGGACAAAACCCAACAAGTGATATTCATAACAAAACTGAACTACACTCCAATACCTCTCAAGATAAAGGACAAAACTGTACCAATTGACAAATCAGCTAAATACTTGGGTATACACTTAGACAACAAGCTTACCTGGAAACACCACATACAAAAGAAGAGGGACCAAATAAAAGAAAACCGGCTAAGTGCGAGTCGGACTCGCGCACGAAGGGTTCCGTACCATCTGTATATATAAATATGAAGGAGACTATGTATGTTACCTCATCAGTCATCACATTAAATCACATTTTTTGTATGATGACAGATCTTGGTGGCAGGCAGGTTATTGGCATATTACTTTGATAATCAAAAATCTTCATGATGAGATATAGTTGATCATCCATGTGTCCATTGCATTGAAATCAATTATCTTACTTGACAGCAACGATATGAAAAGGTGAATAAAAATAATGGGAAATATGGGAAAAAGGTTTGCAGCTAGGACCAATTCATCAAAGACACAAAAGAGATTAAAACTGGGAAGTTTGCTACTGGTTGTGGGATATTGTCGACTAACCTTAGTTCAGTATGTGACCAAGGGGATTTTTTGGTTGAAAATCATGTCTGTTGTATGGGAGCCCCCCATACAACAGACTAGTGGAACAGACTAAGACGCAAACACGCCGTGGCCTTTTTCACCAAACTTCAAAGAACGGTTTGTCTCAGCTGCACGGGAGCTTTCCCCAGCACGCCGGGCGCTGCTCTAGATGTTATGATGAACCTTCCACCTCTTGATATATTTATCAGAGGGTCTGCTCTGAAAGCCATGTCTCGTCTGAAGAGAAATGGCTTTTGGTACAACTCGCATAGGAATAACGGTATGCTTGCGCAAGAATTGTCCTGCGACCCCTGTCTCATGGACATGCCTTCTGACGCACTGACGCGTTATCCTATTGCGTCGTAATTTCACAGTCGAGTTTCCATGGCGTTAGGATTGGCTATGGCTGGATACTGAACCTGGAAAGGATAGTCCTCGCATTTTCACGGATGGCTCCAGATCTGGGCGGGGGTCCGGTGCTGGGGTCTTCTTTGAGCGTGAAAACATCCGACTGCACTTCTCCTTAGGAAAATATGCGTCTGTCTTCCAATCAGAGATGTACGCAATCCTAATGGCCATGCACTATGTTGTGAAGCACAGGTGGAAGGGGGAAAGCATATGCGTATGTAGTGACAGCCAAGGTGCACTAAGAGCTGTGTGTAACCCCTTAACTAGCTCCAAATTAGTGCTTGAACTCAAGTCCTTCTTGAACAGAGTCGGCAGACTAAATTCATTAAGGCTTGTATGGGTTCCAGGCCACTCTGGGATCCCAGGAAATGAGACCTCTGATGAACTCGCTAGAATGGGTTCAGAGGAGAGCTTCTCAGGACCTGAACCCGCTCTAGGTCTACCTGAGTCCACGGTAAATTCCTACATTAACGATTGTGTATTTAACACACACAACCGTAGATGGAGGGCTTGCCCGGGTTGCAGGATGACTAAGCGCGTATGCCCTGATGTCTGCAAAAAATCTGCAGCATTCCTCCTGTCTTTAAGGAGAATCGACTGCAGAAGGCTTGTGGGAGTTATCACGGGCCATTACACTTTTGCCAAGCATCTCTACGTGCTCGGCATCAGTGAGACGCCTACCTGTGCTGCATGTGGCGAAGAGGAGGATGATACTGCAGAGCATTTCCTCTGTTATTGTCCCGCCTTTGCTCGCATACGGTGGCGCACCCTAGGAGCCGACGTGGTGTGTGCTGAATCCCTTAGCTCTGCATCACTGAAGCTCCTTCAAAACGGAGAAAATACAGTAATGTAAGGTGTCTGTCTGGAGTGCAATGGACCAGTGATTGCTTCTGAGTACTCCAGCCTCCAGCGGATAGCAAACAAAAAAAAAAAAAAAAAAAATGGGAGCCCCCGTTAAATATTGATTTTGTTCTGTTTTTAGTATTTGTGGTGGTAGCGGCAACAGAAATACATCATCTGTGAAAATTTCAACTGTCTGACTATCACGGTTTATGAGATACAGCCTGGTGACAGTCGGACGGACGGACGGACGGACAGCGAAGTCTTAGTAATAGGGTTCCGTTTTACCTTCGGGTACGGAACCCTAAAAAATGTGGACAACTTTCATGGCTCCTTATCAGGAACTCTAAACTATCTACAAAAAAACAAACTATTGCTATATAAGTCCATCATAAAACCAGTCTGGACGTATGGAATCCAACTCTGGGCGACGTCGAAGAAAACAAACACCGCAATCATTCTAGGGCAGCAGTCTGAAATCCTACGATGTATTACCAATGCCGACTGGTATATTTCGAACTGCGACATCCATCGAGATCTTCAAAGGCGAACAATAGAGGAGGAAGCAATAAACACAGGTAGAAGACATCACATCAAACTGTTAGTGCATCCAAATGACGAGGTTAGCTCACTACCACAGAAAGAGATACTTGGAAGAAGAAGACTGAAAAGAACTAGACCAAGTGACATGATAAGAGCGAACTCATAATAACTACTACACATACGTTTAAGTACATATACCACCAAATTGCCCCAAAACAGAGACTGAAGGACATTGGTTACTCAGCCTAGAATAAGTCCCATAATATCACTGTACAAAAATGTACCAATTGTCCATCTGGACAGATGTATAAAATAAATTGGGAATAAAAAAAAAAGAAATATATATTTAAACACCTATTGTTCTGGTTGACGTCTGTTGGAAAAGGTCCTGAAGGCTGTAAAGGCCCCATATTAAGAATTTTACGTTTTTCGTTATCACCTAATATTTTGTTCGTGAAGTTTCCCAAGTAATAAGAAGATTTGTCGTACACATTTTCGAAAAATGTAGAGGTCTGTGGTTCCTCCAAATCCTCCGCTATTATGTGTGCCATGCAAACATCATCCACGTTCACATGATCGCCAGCGGAAGAACCTCCAGTAGTAATATTTGTCGAATCTTCTCCAGTAGGCTTCTTCACCATCACTGCAATTATCACATTATTTGAGTCACTATCAATAGAAATATTTTGTCCAGAAGTACTTGCAGAAGACTGACTAAAAAACTTGTCAATTTTGGGCAATTTTTGTTTACTATCTTCTCTTTCTTGGTGTTGTTTGCGTTTAAATGCACCACTGTGTTTCTTCTTTTTGTCTATAATTTTAGTTTTCTAATTTTTTTATGCAATATTTATATTAGATTGTGCTCGAGTAGGTACTCACTGTTAATTGACGACGTAAAAGTAAAAGGAAGGAGAAACGGAATGATGCGTTGCAAGACGTCGTTGGGGAAACCACCATTTAACGGTGTAGACCAAGAACTATCTCCTCGCGTTACTTAAATAATAAAAAAAATCTAGATGACGAATTTAATGGTTTTATTTTATCTTTATTTTCCGTTAGTCGGAACTAGACTGCCTTTTCGATTTCTTACTTCTAACTTACGACCTTCGTTAACAATATGTTGACTCGGCACAATTATGTTGAGTTAACATTATTTTAAATAGCATGAACCGTCAATGTGATTGACCGTAATTTATTGCATACAAATCACCAAGCATGTGGTTTTGTATTTGCTTTGATTTTGTATGCAATCGGGAGGTCATTGGTGCAAACAACATTTGAATCAGCATTTCTTGTTGTGCTATGCTGATCGTGGCTTATGTATGTAATTCGCGCGGGCCTGAATTAATGCACCTACTGCAGGTGACCTGCATTTTTTTCACGATATTTTGCGTTATACAAGGAGTAGCCGAAATCTATAGATTTGACAAGATTTATTGACGTGACGGTCATCGATATGAGTGGTACTAAAATCAAATAAAATCGAACCACTCTATTGACCAGTACTAAAAAATTTTGACATTGGCTTACTTACTCCTGATTACTTACTTACTTATCAGGCCAGCGATCTATGAAGGATCTGAGCCTGAGCTATAGCTGCTTTCCATCCTTGACGATCCCGGGCACGCTGCTTCCAGTTATCAAGACCAATTCCTATTCTTCTCGAACCAGGAGGCTCGGAGTCGAAGACCCTCTTAGCTGGAGCGTTGATGTCTATTCGCTCGATGTGGCCGAGCCAGTGCAGACGACGGATCTTTGCCTTCCGGACTACATACCACAGCTTGTAGAGTTCGCGGTTGTGTCTTCTTCTCCATTCACCTTCCTCACAGACAGGACCAAATATCCGGAGCAGAATTTTTCTCTCGAAAAATCGTAAAGCTTTCGGCTCCGTACAGCAAGACTGGCAGTATGAGCGTTTTGTAAAGCACGACTTTGGTCTTTCGAGTGAGGAGTTTTGACCCCAGTTGTTTGGACAAGCCGAAGTAGCAACGGTTGCCAAGGGCGATTCTATGCCGGATATCCACTGTGTGGTGTCATTTGTGGAATTAACGTATGTCCTGAGGTAGACAAACTCCATACCTACCTCGAAATTGTAGCTGTCAATTGTTATATTCTGTCCCAGGTGGAGAGCGACGGATAGGTTTTTGCTCGACAGCATGTACTTCGTCTTGTCCTCATTGACCTTAAGACCAACTCGTTTCGCCTGTTCTTCAATCGCTGTGAATGCGATGACGTCGATATCATCTGCGTATCCTAGCAGCTGGACGGAAGATAGTGCCTTCCCTGTTGACGCCTGTCCGTCGCATTATCTGCTCCAGTACCAGGTTGAAGGAGTCACATCACAGCGCATCTCCTTGTTGAAATCCGGTGCATGTTTCAAACGGTTCCGAAGTCCTGGAATCGAGTTGCACGGTGCATCGCGTATTTTTAAGCGTGGCGCGACACAACTGGATCAGTTTTCCCGGGATCTCGAATTCGGCCATCGCACCAAACAGTCCTTCACGATGAATGCTGTCGTATGCGGCTTTGCAATCGATGAAAAAATGGTGTGTATCGATTCGAAACTCGTTGGTCTTTTCCAGGATTTGTTGAAGTGTGTAAATTTGGTCTATAGTCGATTTGCCGGGCCGGAAGTCGCACTGGTAGCTGCCGATTAGTGCGGTGCAATATGGCTTTAGACGTTCACACAGTACGCTGGACAAAATCTTGTATGCGACATTGAGCAGAGATATACCTCTATAGTTTTTGCGAGAGGTAGGATCGCCTTTTTTATGGATAGGTCAAATAGAGCTGGTATTCCAGTCGTCGGGCATTCTTTCATCTACCAAAATTCTGCAGATGATATGGTGCATGCTCCCTATCAGAATATCGCCAGCCTTGAAGAGCTCTGATGGCAAGCCATCTGAGCCTATGGCCTTGTTATTCTTCAGCTTCTGAATGGCTGTGCCGACTTCTTCGATGCTGGGTGGGAGGACTACTTCAGCGGCTGGAGCTGGGATTTCCTCGGTCCCTACCACTCTCTCTTGGTCATGCTCGTTAAGCAGCTGTTCGAAATGCTGCTTAAATACATCCACTATTCCCTGCGGGTCGGTGACAAGATTACCCTCGCAGTTTCGAAAGCCTGGGTTCCCTTCTTGAAGCCTCCTGCAAAGCCTTTGGCTTTCTTGTAAAACATAAACATAAAACACCAGCCTTTTACAAGCTCGTGTTTTATGTTTATCCCCAGACTCCTCGATATCCTTGAGCTGGGAGGCTGCGAAGATTGTTTTCTTTTGTCGCAGTAGTTTTTTCTCCTCCCTTCTTCTGGTTCGGTACTCTTCTTGCGCTGCCCTGGTTTTCCTCTGCAGCGCCTTTTGGTACGCCTCGTCGATTGCTGCCTTTTTCTGCTCACACTCGCCATCATACCACGGGTTTCTTGTCGGGGGTGGTACCCTAAGGTGGTATTGGCTACTTCCGGAATGGCTGAGCGGCAATGCAGCCACATATTATTGGCATTTGTGTTCGACGTAGGCATACCGTAGAGTCTTTCGCTCAGCTGCTCCCTGTAGACTCTGGTAACTTCCGGTGTGCTGAGGCGTCCAATGTCGAACCTCCTCCTGGTGGGATGGTTCAGCTTTCTGACATTGAACAGTCGAGCTCTGAATCTTGCTGCTACGAGGAAGTGGTCAGAGTCGACATTTGCCCCTCTGAATGTTCGCACATCCAGGATGTTTGACGAGTGCCTTGCGTCAACGAGCACATGGTCGATTTGGTTGGCGATCCGACTGTCTGAAGATCGCCAGGTTGCTGTGTAGATACGCTTACGAGGGAATCTTGTGCTACTTATCACCGCATTACGACCTGTCACAAAGTCCGTGAGTCGGAAGCCGTTATCTGTTGTTGTATCGTGGAGGATGTGCTTTCCGATCACTCCGCCAAGGGTGTTCTCCTTACCGATTTTGGCGTTGAAGTCCCTGAGCACGATTTTTACATCGTACTCCGGACAAGCTCCGTAGGCGTTGTCCAGGAGGTCATGGAAGTCCTCCTTGATAGGGTCCTTAGCCTCGTCGGTAGGGGCGTGTGCACATATAAAGCTTATAGGTTTAGAGTCGATGACCTTCGACCCTTCTTCCTTATCATACCGTTTCCTGTCCAGCGTATTTCCTGGACCGCAGTAATATCCGCCTTGTACTGCGTGAGGATTCCTTCTAGTTTATGAGCAGCTCCGGGAGTGTACAGGGTTCTGACATTCCAGGAGCATACTCGCAAATCGTGTTCCTTTTTCGTGCGTTGTCGTCGAGTATCCGTCCGTGTTTCCGGGCATTTAAACGGGGATCTTTGCTGGCATCTCGCCAGGTTGAAAGCGATCAACAACTTTACCCTTTTTGTCCGAGCCCTGATACAGCATTAATTTTTTAACCGTTCTCAAAAATCTTGACTCGGATTCACAATAAAACGCACATTGATGAATAATAAAGCGCACATATCGCAATCCGTCAAATTGACAACACTGCCAACCCACAGAAAGAATTTAGGGGAATTCCCTAAATATAACTTTCGAATTTGTCCCAACCAAGTTGCCGTAATTAAAGTCGGGTCATATTTAATTTAAAAATGGGAGAAATTTTCAAAAGGTCGGTTGGATCGAGAGATTTTCTGATAAGGATTCGAGGGCCCCCTGAGCTTGAGGGCACCGGGGCACTGCTCCGCCTAGCCCCTATGTAGCTACGCCATTGTATGTCTCTATGTTGTAAAATTTTTATTTTGGGCTTTTGTCGTAACCTTATGTATTGAAGATATGTTTCCTGAAGTAATCGATATGATTTTCGGCAACAGGTGTGACTTTGGTAACCTTATGTAGTGAAGATTTGATTCCTGAAGTAGTTGATATGATTTTCGACAACAGGTGTGACTTTTGTTAATGAGTTTTTACTGTGAGCGGTTTGTCCGGAAGTAGAAGATGTGTTAATACGTTAGCAAGGTAATACATCTGCTCTTGAATTTGTTCGGTCCAATATTTCTGTTTTCTTTTTTTAGGGTTCCGTGCGTCCGAAAAAAAAACGGAACCCTTATAGGATCACTCGTGTGTTCGTCTCTCCGTCGCTCACAGTCAATTATCTCCGAATTTACTGGACCGATTAAGTTGAAATTTGGTATTGTATTGTATTGTATTGTATGTTGGCGTTACAGTCCATGAAGAACCTGAGCCGAGCTTCTCTCAATCACCCAGTGATTACATTTTCCCATAGGTGAAAGGGACCTACAGTTTATTGCCGGTTCCGAACGGCGAATCTCGTGAAGCTTTTCATGACAATTTTACTACAGAGGGTTTTGTCAGAACTCCGCTGAGGAGAAGCACCGTGAAAAACACGTTCGATGACATTGCTGTGTCGGGATTCGATCCCGTGTCATCGGCGTCAGAGGCCAACACACTACCCACTGCGCCACGGTGCTCTCAAAAAAATTTGAAATTTGGTACACATATCAATTTCTGTGACCCAAAGGCAGAGGTGTGACGTGAATAGATGAAATCTGTATATGGTAAAATAAAAATTCTTAGTAAGGCGTAGGCCCTTACTACGGCATTGTGAGTCATGCTTGTGAGACGTTCACGTTGCCCTACTTGAGACCGATTAGTGCGCTAGTGTCTTGTTATAGATAATGGCACGGAACCCTTTGTGCTCGAGCCAACTCGCACTTGCCCGGTTTTTTTATGTAATTTGGCTTGGCTATTTGGGCGTAGTCTTCTATAAAACAGCGTTAATATGTTAAGACTACACGAACACCTGGTAATCTTACAGCAGCGTTAACTCTATTTTTATACCTTATATTTTTATATCCTTCAGGTATAAGAGATCCACAAATGCTCCCTCGTTTTAAAACAATTAAAATTTCTCAGAGCATATTTCTAGCTTTATATGCAATGTTAGTCTAATAAGTTTTAAATGTTTTTATTTAGTTATTTTTTTTTAATGCTCACTTCGCCAATGTAAATCATATTTCTGCCCTATTTTACTTTTCAAAAAATCGTCAATTGCCCGTTGAAATAGACGAATTTGACAACATGACTGAAGTTTCGGAGATAAGAAACCGATGTGGAAGAATACGCTTCCTTAATTACGTATACTACGCACTCAAGGTCTAATAACCTTATTATGTCGGCGACACAGTGCGGGCAGAAGTTAGAAAGGAAGAGGGGTAGAGGAGATGCAGATGGACATTGATCTTAAATGCTAGCATATTGCATTGAGGGGGAAAACCGAATCCAGCAGGGAGTTCCAGATTCGTGTGGTTCGGTTAATGAAAGATTCTCTATATTTGACGGTACGTCAGGGTATATTGGTGAGCATTCCTAGAGAGACGTGTATTGCGGGAGAAATGTTGAAGGGGCGGAATGCAACTGGCTATTTCATCAGAGCATTTTTGGTGGTAGTAACGATAAAACAGGGAGAGGCAGGTAACATTCCTGCGGTGTTCCAGCCTATCAGTTTTATGGCTCGTTTTTGTATTCGGTGTAGTAGGTGCCATGAGGTCTTGGAAGCACCGGACCAGACATGAGCGTTAAACTCTAAACTAGTTATATGTTACCGCAGATTTTGGAGTACCGTTTTAATCTGTTCCTACCATTTTTCTACCACTATTCTTGGGGTATTATATGGGGAATGCGACATTCTTTTAATTCCCTTATTTACAAATGGAACAACCGCTATAGTATTGGTTTAGAATAGATTTGTTCGGACTCAAACATTATTATAGTTGCCTTAAATTTTTTTTCTATAGACTCATCATTTGAAAGCCCCCTCTATACTGATTTTAAGGTTATTCCTTAAATCGCGTTCAAGGAACTCATTTTTTCGCCATTTATGTAATAAACGATGACCGCTTGGTATCGTTTTGCGCTCTTTTTTACACGAGAAAGTCGTGACCACATATTGGACCAAAGATTTTTAAATCGAGGAGAAGGAAAAAATCCGTATACCTAACGCATCCCTTTATTTTATATTTATGAATTATTATTTTCGAGATTCAAATACAAGTGAACAGCTTGCGGTAAATCGACAGCAATCTAACAACTTGCTTTGGCGGCGTTACAGCCCGTGAAGGGCCAGGGCCAAGCTTCTCTCAATCACCCATGTCTTGTGTGATTTATTTTTCACACAGGTGAAAGGAACCTACAGTTTAATGCCGATTCCGAACGGCTTGAGTCAAGAAGATTTTTCATAGCAAGTGTACTACAAGGGGTTTCGCCAGTACCCCGCCGAGGAGGGATGCGAAATAAACATTCGATGGCGTTGGTGTTAACGGGGTCCGAACTCGTTCATCGTGCGTCAGAGTCTAACAAACTAACCACTGCGCCACGGTGCCCTCAGCATCTACCAGGGCAATATGCAAAATTATTATGTTGTTGATAAAACCCTTTGGATTGGTAAGCTAACTACTACGTAACCAAAGGACCAAACGAGATCGTAAGAATGAGATTATGATTGTATTGTATGTATTCTTAGTAGCTTTAAGTCTCACACTATTGCAAGAACGTGGGCGATGTCTTCCGAAGATTTTCAGCTACCTATACTAAAAAAGAAAACAAAACGGTTATCTTTATGCTCCTGAGTAATTGTCTGATCTACCCCTGAAAAAACCTTGGATTATATTCTTCCCTCGCCTTTCTAAGACTTGGCGGACAATATCTAAATCCGATGTTAGTCTAACCCAAGCTGTAAATTTACATTTGAAGTTCTGGACAAAAATGATCTATTTAAATTGGAACTAGTAGTAGCACCGGAGCACATAGTTCTGGTTGGGTTTTGATTTTTAGATGGTTGGCTTATGGGGAGAGCGTCATGGCGCTGTGGATAGTGCGTAGGCCTCCGACGCGCACCTTTGACACGGGATCGGATCCTCAGAAGAGCCATGTTATCGAACGTGTTCTTCACGGAGCTTTCTCCTCAGCGGGGTTCTGACAAAACCGCCTGTAGTATAATTGTCAAGAAAAACTTTTCGAAATCCGCCATTCGGCGATAAACTGTAAGTCCCTTTCACCTATGGGAAAATAAAATTCACACACAACTTGGGGGAGAAGCTCGGCTTTGATCCTTCATGGACTGTGACGCCTGCAAATACATACACATATATTGTAGGGTCAGTTGTATGTCTCAACCTTATGTCTGCAATGACTGGATTTAGTACATAACTCCGTTTTTGAATATCTCGATTAGTTATAATACATACTAACAGACCAGCGCAGCTTAGCCCGCGTATCTATGTATTATCTACACATCGCTAACTACAAACTGGTTTTCCATATAAATAGCTTCAATTGGTTTTGAACATAGAATGCGAGTTCTGCTGCCATTTCTGATGACAATAGGAGTTCCGCGACATCGCGGTTGAAATTTTCTTCTGGACTTATCGAATGTATAGTAAGACGGAACTTTTTCGTAAAGTAACACAAAGGGTTCCGTACCATCTGTTTATATACCATATCATATTTTTTGTATGATGACAGATCTTGGTTGCAGGCAGGTTATAGGCATATTACTTTGATAATCAAAGATCGCCATGACGAGATAGTAGTTGATCATCAAAGTGTCCATTGAATTCAAATCAATTATCTTACTTGACAGTAAGGATGCGAAAAGGTGAATAAGAATAATGGGAAATATGGGAAAAAGGTTTGCAGCTAGGAGTAATATATCAAGGACACAATAGGGATCAATACCTGGTAGTGTTTTATTGGTTGTGGGATATGATCGAAAGTTAATATCACAACAATTAAATTTGTTGCAACATTTGATATCATAACCTATCAGGATGGAAAAGGAGGGGAATAGCAATTGTACGAAAGGGTTTGCAGCAAGGATTAACTTATTTATCATTGATTGTTCGTAATTACAGAAAAAAAGGGTTGCAGCTAGGATTAATACATCAAAGACACAAAAGGGATCAAAGCTGGGAAGTTTGCTACTGGTTGTGGGATATTGTCGACTAACCTTAGGTCAGTATGTGACCAAGGGGATTTTTTGGATGAAAATCATGTCTGTTGTATGGGAGCGCCCCTTAAATATTCATTTTATTCTGTTTTTAGTATTTGTCGTTATAGCGGCAACAGAAATACATAATCTGTGAAAATTTCAACTGTCTATCACGGTTCATGAGATACAGCCTGGTGACAGACGGACGGACAGCGTAGTCTTAGAGTCTTAGTAACAGGGTCCCGTTTTACCTTTGGGTACGGAACCCTAAAAAAGCAGACTATGTTGCATTTTTTAGATTTTCTAAAATTGCTTGGACATCATTGAAATTAAAGTAAACCTTTTGACTATTTTCCAAATGAAGGTTTACACATATGTGTAACTGGGGGAAATTGTTCATGAATAGAAAATAACAACATGCGCCAGAATAATATGTATACCTACCAATTTGATACGAAGTTACTTCGTCATTTTGATTCTTTACATTAACAACAACTAAATCTGAACCTTTGTTAACATATTTACAAATGTACATTATCGATTTTACACTACTACAAACCTCTAGATTTATATGTGAGTTGAATATTTGTTACAGTATTGGTGAAAATGGAATAATCCATTGATAATAGATATCAGAACTGTCTGTTTGCCATTGAATTGTTGCTCGAATTCAGTTTTTATCTTAATCTGATTTATTTTTTCGAAAAACGGGTTCAAGAGTTTTTTTTATATTCTCTTATGATGTGTTGACACACACAACCTGAACGGAGTACAGTGGTTGGGGTCGTTGATGTTCGTTCACTACTCTCAGGGGTGGTTGTCCTAGACCTAGATAGGACGAGAGCCGACCACATTCCGCGTTGGTTATAGTCCGTAGTAATTCGTTCAAGCACTTTTTAGTATTGCATACGCAGAGGATGAATTTCGTTTGACCATATACTGTGAGTGTTATGCCTGCACCAGTACGTCTGGTCACTTTCCATTCTCAACAGCGTTGCATACCTTTTGGCGGTATAGAAACTACTTTTTCTTGGCTATGAAGCGAATTTGAACCATAAACCTTCCGCTCGGCGGTCGATGATGTTAACCACTGCACCACGGCCACCCTCTTACAATCATGGCTGCGTAAATTAAACTACAACTGCATACGACTAGGGCTACCAGCATTGTGACCTCTGTTGCTAAGCCCGCCGGTTTCATTCTGTTTCTTGTAGCTGTTGTACTTGGTGTTGTTAGAGTCGTTGCAGTTATTGGAATTGACGTGGTACATAACTTCTCCGCCCCCAAAATTCAGGTTAAAGCTGAACGGTTACTACAAAACCTAAATGCTTCTGAATGTGATGAGGGATGAGGTTCACCTTAATGTTGTGTGGTCAGGTCCCATATGCATTTATGCAGATATTATGCGTATAAATGTATTGAGCCGTAGGGATATGACGTCAGGTAGTATGTAAATGGGACGCATCAAACTTAAGTTCCCTTTGCTCATTAGGTTAGGAGTATTAGAATTGAATATTGGGATACTGTTTGTTTTATTTTTTTAGATGTTGAAGTATAGCAAGAGAAACCTGACACTTGCTCATTCATTTACGTGGACAAGAGCTTATATAAGTACAATAAAAAATGTATATAAGGACTCACTGGAGTGGAGACGGGCAGCTTTATTAGTGTGATATTGAAGCTGGCATTTATTTAAATCTTACTATGAATGTATGTTTCTAAATAAATTTTCTTTTACGTTTTATTTAATTTTTATGAGATTTTCCATATTTTGTTGTGAGAACGATTACTTTCCTATTTGACCTAACTTTAAGTTTTTTCGCTCTATGTGCTTGTTTGTTACGCCTGTTATTAAACTCATATAACATATCATTTTCATTATATGTATGTAGGTGGTATCTCTCGTCTCATATTTTGTTTTCGTATTATAGATCTATCATGCTTTTCTAATTTACCTTTAATCTGATCGTATAAGGTTTTTTGAATTTATTGATATAATCATGTTCGAATTCGTAGTTAATAGATTTCATGAACTTGGGTGTCCTGCCTGTAAGTAACTCAATTGGTGTTAGGTTAGTAATAGTGATGTTCCGGATATCTGTATCCGTATCCGTATCCGCAGATTTCCGAGGGAGAAGAAAGATCCGTATCCGTATCCGTCACTTTTCTCGCGGATCTTTTACGGATCTTTTACCTTATTAACTTTCAATTGATAGGATGGAATGCTATGTAACACAAATAATTATTCTCGCGGAAAATTAAAAAAAAAAAACTTTATTGGCAAAACTGTCACAACCGAGAGCTTAGTTACTACTGAGTGGATTTTTCTTCCACTCCCCTATTCTACTGCTTCTTTGTAGGCTCAAATATCCCGCTTAGAAAACCGCGTGACCGCGATATTGTCTGGTCAGCTTTTTGGGTTGCGTGTGAAGCTGCAACTTGAGCTTGGACGTCCGGCGCGAGAAGCAATGCTTCGAAATAAGAAGGAGAATATGAGAGAGTAAGCAAAATGACGCAGGTGATTGCACCTATTTCAGATAGCGAATTTTGAAGGTCGTGGCGACCCAATAGGATATGTAACCTCTCCCCCCTTAGATTGAATATTCTCCTGAATTTCATTGGACGGATGCGTATTTTGGTTAAGTGCTTTAATTGATATTTTTAATTTCTTATTTCTTTTGAATAGCTTTATGATTGAAATTGTAATTATTATTAAAATGCAGGATGCGGTTGAGCTCACAAAGTAGCTTACATTTCTATGGAATTTGAGTAGCTTAATATGTTCTAGGTTTACAATGTGTCTTTGTACAATGACTTCAAACTTTAGTGATTTCGTAAAATTATAACTTATGTCGTCCGAGTAATAAAATCTTTCCCTAAATTCCATATTAATATTGCTAAATGTCTCATTTAATATTTGTATCGTACAGTTGTTGAACACTATAAGATAATTTCCATTCAATCTGATCTTTCGATCATCACATCGATTTATTAGTTCTTGGTCTTTCATATTTTTACAAATAATAGTACTGTCATTTTTTTTTTAATTTCTATTAGTTTGTTTTCAATGAGTTTACAACTTTGGCTTACAATACAATTATTCATAGGTTTTAAATCATTCTCATATTGAGTTTTGTCATCATATGTATATTTTATTTGATTTATTTCTACAATGTATTGATCATTTATTATAATTTCTGTTTTATTCTCTGTGGGTATGGCAGTAATAAATTTCATATCAACTAATTTGTATTTGTTTGGTACTTTAACCGCAAGTATTAGTGTATCTGCTTTGTATCTTAAAAGTCCTACCCTAACATTTTTCAATTTATAAAAGTCCAGTTTTGTATTGTTAATTTCCGTTGCTGTCAGCATGCTAGGATGAACCAGACCATGCTTGACTAAGGCTATGTTATCTATTATTTGATTTATCTTTTCTTCTAAAGTTTTTATTTTCATAAGCTGATCTAACTCTAATTGCTTTAATATAATTCTTTTTTCGTTTCCGGCTAATTCCTCATATGCTCTAGCTAGTTCTTTTCTGTCTGATTCTATGATATACTTCAACTGAGTTATACTTAGGTTAAAGTAAGAATTAATTTCAACTTGCTTATTTATATTATCTGCAATATTTTCTGCATTTTCCTTTGTTATCTTTAAGTGGTCTGCTCTTTCTTGTCGGTCTGAATCATCCATGGTACCATGGTACTATTCCCTGGTTCTAATGCACTTATTTTTGCATATAATGTTTCTATCCCTTTTCTTATAACCATGTCTATACCTATCTGTAGCTTTTTTGCATTGTCTTCAAGTAGATAAACTGTTTCCCTTATCTCCCTGGTGTTGACAATATGTAATATAGTCTTGGCATCTTTGATTATTTCCGTCTGTCCCATGTTAATGGTTGTATAACCGTTGTCTGTTATGAGTTGGTTTATTGTCAGTGTTGCTGTAGTTTAATGCGTCAGCAGTGTTGTCAGTGTGAGGTATACTTATATTATCATCTGCAAATTTCCGAGGTCGTTTTATATTAATGGGGTGATCTCTATTTAGTGTTTTTAATCTATACCTAGGTTGATTTTTATAATAATTTCGTTTATAATTTTTTACTGGTATTATCTGTCTTGTTTCCCTATATTCTTCTCTATTTAGATTTAATTTCCTAATCCTATTTTCCTTTTCTATTCTTATTAGTTTCGCCAATGTCGCCACATCCGCGAACATTGCTTCTTCAGGTGTCATTTTCAATGTGGAGTGATATCGATTATTATAATTGTTTACTGCTCTGTGCATCTTTTGAATCAATGTTAAATCTAGGTGTCTGATTGCTACCAATTTTTTCTGTAAAGTTGAGTGAAATCTTTCGATGTCACTGTTGCCTGTATGGGTATTGGGTTTAGTTAGATATAATTCTACCTGTTGTTCTCTTAAATATTCTTTAAAATTTTCTGTGTTAAATTCATTATCAGCGTTAATTTTTTCTGGTTTCCCGAATTTCGAAAAATGTTCTTCTAGTGTTTCTATTTTCTTTGTCCAGTTCCTATTAGGTAAATGGTAGACGTACGCTTTCTTGGTTAACTTGTCGATCAGGGTCAGGAAAGTTTGCTTCATAAAATAGTATACATCCATATGGAGTATTTGATTCGGTCTAGTAGGTGTTTCACTTATTTCCAACTTCGGTTTAATCGGTTTCCGTTCGTATTTAGTCTCGATACATACTCTACAGTTATTTATAATCTTAGTGATTTCTTTAATCAAGTTGGGGTAATATATCTTATTTTTTAAACTGTGGTACGTTTCTATAATACCACTATGGAGGCTTTCTTGTGTGTGATACAATGAAATTTGTTTTTGTGCTTGTTCTAAACTTTTTATCTCTCGTGCTCTTTGTGTTGCTTTAATAAATTTTACCTCTTTGTCATGACTAAATAACTCTATTAATAACTGTTGTAATTTATTGAATTCGTGATCAGATAGTTCTGTGAATATTCCTGTAATACCTGACTTAATAAACCTTCGTAATACGTCAGTCCAATATTCTTTTCCCCTAGTCATATCAATGGAAATGATTTGTCATCCGTGTAAAAATTCTATTTCTCTGTCTACAGAGTTGGATAAGATTAACTGAGTCTTATATTTGTTGACTATAGTTTCTTTAATTGGAATATGATCTAATTGTTGTTCATCCTCAGAATGTACTGTCACATTATCTGATAGGTTATTTACTGACCGGTTAGATATGTTTTTGTTACCATTTTCTTCTGGTATTCTGCTGGAAATCTGCTATTTTGTTTTCCTTCCCTTTTAAATACTCTATAGCGAATTGGTACTCCTGTAATTTTAAAAGCCACCTCTGATTCCTTTGGCTAAATTCCTTTCCGGTATATTTTTCATTCAAGTATTTGATTGGTAAATGATCAGTTATAATTTTAAATTTCCTTCCCCACAGATAGGGTCTACAGTAGGTCACAGCCCAAACGATCGCCAAGAACTCCTTGTCGGTAACGGAATAATTCTTTTCATGATCGTTTAAGGAGCTGGACGCGTAGCATACTGGCTGACCATCTTGCATCAAGACTGCCCCTAAGCATAGTTGCTTGCGTCAGTGAATAAAGAGAAAGGTTTCTCGAAATTTGGAAATTTTAGTATGGGGTGCCTGCTAATGTTTAATTTAAGCGTCTCAAATGCTTGAATATATTCAGGGTCATTGACGTTGATCTTCCTATCTTTTTTTAGGTATTTAATCATTGGGTGAGCTATCTTAGAGTAATCTTTAACGAATTTCCTGTAATAACCCGTTGCTCCCAGGAAGCGTTTTAATTGTTTTTCTGTTTTTGGCAATTGGTATTCCTGAATACACTTAATCTTGTTGGGGTTGGGCTTCATCCCCTCTGCTGTTAGTATATGCCCTAGAAATTCGGTATCCCTTTTCATAAAGGAACACTTATCGAATTGGATTTTTAAATTGTTCTCAGCAAGTCTTTGGAAAATCAATCTTGACGATTGTAAATGTTCTTTCAGGCTTGTTGAAAAAATTAAAATGTCGTCTAAATTGACAACACAAATCTTATTCACATAGTCTCTCAATATATCATTCATCAACCGCTGAAAGGTCGCCGGTGCGTTTTTTAATCCAAAAGGCATTCTAAGATATTCATAGAGGCCATTGGGTGTTACAAACGCTGTTTTTGCTATATCGGCGGGGTGCACCTTTATCTGGTGGTAACCTTTAGCGAGATCGATTGATGAGAAGTACTGGGCTCTTCCCAGTTTGTCTAAAATACTGTCGATGTTCGGCAGGGGGTATTTATCGTCGACTGTAATGTCGTTCAGTTTCCTATAGTCTACGCAGAGACGAAATTTCTGTTGTCCAGAATTATCAATTTTCTTGGCTACTACCACAATGGGCGACGCATATCTAGCATTAGATTTCCTAATTATTCCTTGGGCTTCCATCTCCCCTACTTGACGCATGACTTCTTCCTCGTGTTTTGGAGGTAAGCGGTAAAGTTTGGCATTAATTGGTTGGTCGCTTGTTGTTTTTATTTCGTGCATGATTGTATCTGTATTAGTTAACTGGTCACCCTCCCGATATATTAAACCTTTTGCATCTCTTTTCTTTCCTCCTCATTTAGATGGCTTAAATGTATTTCTCTTCCGTCTCCCTTGAGTTCAAAACAATCAAAAGTTGCTTCGGCTTTATGGGAATAAAGTGGAATTTTGATGTTGTTTTTCAATGTGAGTACTTGATTGTCAAAATCGAGGGTCTTGACAATTTTACACAACAAGTCCATCCCTAGAAGAATGTCATACGGTTCATGACCTAGATCTCTCTTATACCACCTTGTTGCCCCTCTTGAACTATAATTAAACTCCTTTGGTATACTGGTGACTATTCTATCTATTATTTCGGTTGTAGTATTATTAATGGTCTGAAGTTTCATGTTTATTTTTTCATATACCTTAAATCTACTGCAATCAACAGTGTTAGAGTTGATAATACTCATGGTCGATCCAGTGTCGATCAAGCTTTTGTATTTCTTTCCATCGATTGTTAAATCTAGGAAAATTTTATCTCCGAGGCTTAGGTTGGAAAAAACTCGGGTTCTATATTGTGTATTTCTTCTTCACGACTACCTAACTGATTACTCTGAGCTATTTCTCCTATTTCCATTGGTTCTACTTCTTGACGCGCGTTTCTATACTGACCTGACTGATTGAACACGGGTTGTCGTGGTTGGTGATTGTAAAAAAAGCGGGCAAGAAAATAGCACCCGTGGAAAATGAACAAATAAAGAACACCTCTTTTTGATTTGAAATATTTCGGTTTACAGTTTTCGTTGCAATGAAATTTATATCGTTTTTTCTTCCGTTTATATACAAAATTTGAGTTCGAAAAGAAAGAAATGAAAGAAAGGGATGAATTCATTGTTTAAAGCTTTAGACGAATTATGTTCGAATGTACAGGGTGCTTATTAATTTTTAACATCCTCCGCCGGGCAAGATGAAAGTTCAAGCGGGAAAAGAAGCTGGATAGGTCTCTTGTAAGTCTTTCCATCGGCTAGCCTTACTGAACAGGATCTCACTCTTTGATCTCTCCCAATAAATGCTTCCTCTACGATGGCCGTTTTCCAGTGGATTCTCGGAGCTGAAGAGTCGGAGACTAAGACAACGTCTCCCACTTTTAGCGGAACTGAAGGGATCTCAGGTCGAAAATGAAAAGATCGTAGCAATTGAAGATACTCGGAATGCCACCTCCTTTTAATCTGATTTGCAAACTTCGTACGTCGTTTCCAGGCAGTCTGTAGGGTGTCAGCCTCTAATTGTCTAGAAGATGACTCTGAAACAAGAGGACGTTGTTCAATTAGAAAATGTAAAGGCGTCAGAGGGGATAAGTCCAATGGGTCCGAGCTTTGATAAGTTAATGGTCGTTTGTTAACTATTTCTTCTACTTCTATTAGGATAGTCCGCAGTTGGTCATTGTTTAGCTTTGCCTTTCCAATCGTGGTCTTCAAGAGATTCTTCATCGTCCGGATCATCCTCTCCCAAAAACCGCCCCACCAAGGAGCACGCTCGACAATGAAACGCCACTCGATCCTTCGCTGCGCCAGAAACCCATGAATAACTTCTTCATTCCAAAGACAATGTGGACTCCTCAACTCCATGGCAGCCCTTCGGAAAGTCTTGGCATTGTCTGACAACAATAGCGACGGTACACCTCTCCTTCCAATGAACCGCCTCAACGCCATAAGGAATTGTTCCGTAGACAAATTAGAAACAAGTTCCAAATGAACGGCACGAACTGCTGCACAAGTAAAAATTGTCACATAAACTTTTTCAGCGGCATCTTTGTTGTTGTAAGTATACAGAGGGCCAGCAAAATCGACCCCTACATTGTCAAAAGGCCGAGAAAGAACTATCCTTTCCAAAGGCAATGGCGCGAAGGGCTGAGACGCATGGCCTCCCCAGATCTTTCTACATACTATACATCCTTTGATGCGACGTTTAATGACTTGACGAGCTCGAATTATCCACAAATGTTTTCGAAGTTCTGTAAGCACAATATTAACACCTGCATGCAAAACGCGTCGATGACAGTCATCAATGATCAAATTGACGACGTGAGAATCTGAAGGTAATATAACTGGGTGCTTAGTGTGCATAGGTTCATCGAGCGCTTGAAGACGACCACCCAATCTTAAAACATCTTCATCATCTAAAAATGGCGTAAGCTCTAATATTTTGGAGCCCTTTATAGGCTTTCCGTTCTGCAATAAAGAAATCTCATGAGAAAAGCTGATCATTTGTACGTACCTGAACCAATATTTTTCGGCACGGCTAATTTCTATTGCTGACATAGGTACAATCTCGCTGATTGGTTTCAATGACGGCTGAATAACCTTTCTTTCGCCACTTTCTGAGTGTACTGTCAATTGTTTCTTAGTATTCTGTACAAAACGTAGTACGAATGCTGTAACTCGAAGCAAACGATTCCAAGTGCAGTAGTCAGAATAGCGTAGCAACGCTGTGGGCTTATGATTAGGCAGTGGGGTATCCGCCAAGAGCAAAGTGGCAACAAACGTTGGCTGATCCTGAATGTCAGCTTCCAAAAAAATGTCACTGTCGTAAAGCCACGAAGGTCCATGAGCCCAAAGAGTAGATATTCGTAGAACCTCATCAGAAATACCTCTTGTCAATAGATCTGCTGGATTGTCTTTTCCACTACAATGCCTCCATTGCGAGAGTTGTGTAAGCCGACGAATTTCCATTACCCTGTTTTGAACATAGGGTTTCCACTTCTGTAAATTGCCTTGTATCCAACCCAGGGTAATCTTCGAATCCGTCCAGAGGAAGTATTTCACATCTCTTAGTTTTATCGAGTTTTTTATAAAAGAATGAAGCCTTGAGGCTAAAAGTGCAGCGGTCAGTTCCAATTTAGGCAAGGTAAGTTCGTTTTCTCCATCAATTTTAAGTGGCGCTATCCGATTTTTGGCACACAGGAAATTTACTTGAACTTGTTCGCCATTAAGCAATACACTTCGAAGGTATGCAACTGTGCCATAAGCTTTGGTACTCGCATCAGCGAAAATGTGAATTTGGACGTTAGCGCTGCTGGACGAATAAGGCAAGACCGCTCTTGGAAATGTCATGTGCTTGAGCTCCAACAAGCTTCTGATGCAATCTTCCCATTCGATTAACAAATCTTCGGGAAGTGTTTGGTTCCAAGCCAATCTTTTCTTCCAGGTACTCTGGAAAAGAATCTTCAATTTTACAATTGCCGGTCCAAGAAAACCCAAGGGGTCAAATATTCGGGCAATGGCCTGCAGCACATTGCATTTGGTCCCTCTTGTTAATTGGGAGCGAAGCATAGCCTCTAGGGAGTCGGTAGGTACACACAATTCATCGCTATGTACAAACCAAGAAAGCCCCAAGACCTTTTGCGTAGCAACAATGGGGTGATCCTGTAGTTTCATCGCATTTCGCACTAGGCTGCTGTTAGAATTCCATTTATGTAAATTCATCGTTGCTCTTTTAAAGATGCAGGTAGCTTCCTTGCAAATTCGCAGCGCTTCGGCCTCAGTGTCGACACTGACTGCTACATCATCCATGTAGATATTCTTTAACGCGTAACATGTATCAGGAAATTCTTGTTTCTCGTTATGAAGGTGTTCTTTAATAGCAGCACACAGGAGAAACGGGCTACTTTTAACACCAAAAGTTACTCTGGCCATCCTCAGTTCACGCAGGTTCAACATCTCAGCAGGTACATAAGACGTAGAAGTCAATTTATTTGTAAACCACAAGAAACGGTGACTATCACGGTCATCCTTGTGCAAAATTATTTGGAGAAATGCCTTCTCAATGTCCGCGACGACAGCAAACGGACCCAGCCGGAAATTGAGCAGTACTCGCATTACGTCTGGCAATAAATTGGCACCAGTCCATAGATGGTCATTAAGAGATCGCGTACCGTCTTCACAGGCAGAGGCATCAAACACCACACGCATCTTTGTAGATAGGCTTTCCTCTTTATATACGGGCCGGTGTGGCAAATAGAAGATGTTATGCTTGCGATCTTCTTCCGTACTTCGCACTGGTTCGACAATACCATCATGCACAAGCTTTAGTATAGCAGTATGGTATTCCAATAATTTGGCAGGATCCTTTAACAGACGACGATAAAGTGATAATAAACGATTGGCTGCTTGGGCTTTATTGTTATGCAACACGGAGCTAAGATTTTTCCAGGGTAACTTAGCAACATAGCGCGAACCTTCTCGGGTAATATATGCACTAATCATTTCTTTAGTTAAAGAATCATTTTCGTCTTCGGTGTTCATGATGCCAATGGTTTCAAGTGACCAGAAATCGTCGACTGGCTCTGGCACACATGCCATACTTAACAGATTGCTAGTGGAGAAACAAGAGATGTTATCAAACGTTTGCATGTTTTCACTTACGGGGTTTTGAATTCCCTGCAGAGCCCATCCAAACACAGTCTCGATTGCTCTTAAGCGGTCGGTAAGACGTCGTTGCTTGCCTGTTATTATGGACCAATAATAGTCCGAGCCAATAAGAAGACTCAAGCCATCCTCGAACTCTATACCCCTTGGTTGAACATCGGCTAACTTCATGTTCTTAAAAAGCGCAAGATCTTCCTGAGGGGTTTCCAAAATATCGACGCAAATTTCCGGAACCACTACGGCTTCCAGGGAAATAACTTTCGCCTCTTTAAAGGTACTTTTAAGCTTAACCTCTACCTTTGCAAATGCTTCCACTGTGTTCACTTTTTTGCTTCCAAAGGGAATTACTGACAGCTTTACTTTGCCTAAGCACTTGAGTTTTAACTTGTTCGCAACCCTTTCGCGAATATAAGTGAATTGACTGCCACCATCTATAATTGCACGTATAGAAAGCGCTTGATCAGCTCCTAATGCCGTACATTTCACCGTCTTCAAGAAAATGTTCGATTTAGAATTATGTGTGCACAAATTCAGAGCATTGCTTTCTTTTTCGTTAGTCATGCTACCGCCTTGATATCTACTTTTAGTAAGTGTTACTTGAGCCGAGCCTTGAAGTTTCGAGTAACACATAGACGTCATATGTTTGCCGTGGCACTTATCGCACGAGAGATATTTACTGCTCCTGCATTTTTGGGATGAGTGTCCGCGCTTAGCACATCGGAAACGTCGCCCAGTTGTACGTAAAGTAGTTCTTTTCTCTGATAAGGAAATTTTGCTGTCACAATCCTTAGTTTTGTGTTCTTTAGACTTGCAAAAAATACACATATTTTCGTCACCTAGCACTATTAAACTTGAAGCTGTAGCTAAATCGTTCGTTTTGGATTTTATGATGGTATGTGAAATTCCGCTCCTCTCTAATGATTCCACCTCGCGCTTAAGAAAGCGCAAGATATCTTTAACTTCATCTCCCCCAGTTAACGAAAGGGAAGACTCACTACTATTCGAAGGTGGTTCGTTTCCACCCAAATCTTCCGTCCGCTCTAATTGTCGATGATATGAAATTCTCAATTCGGTAGGAAGGCAGCGTAAAAGAATGGATCGAAGCATAATATAATAATGAGTGCTGGGGACTTGTAATGCTGTAAGGGAACGAGTGCATGCAATTACCTTTCCATACAAATTGCGAAGTCCAACTATGTCGGCCTTGTCTCGAATTGTGCTAACTGTTGGATATGTTTATCAATGAGCCTGTCACTATTTCCATACTTCTCTTGCAGCAAAGCTACGGCGGAGTCGTAACATTTCGCTGAGGGCGTAAAGCCAGCAATTGATCTCTTAGCTTCTCCCGTCAGCACCGAGTCCAGATAATTGAATTTTTCGGATGGCGATAAGATTGCGTTTTCGTGCACTGCGCTACGAAATTGTTCCCAAAAGGGCAACCAATTATCGAGGCTACCATCAAAACGCTTAAGTGGTAGTTTTGGTAACTTTGCGGAACAGGCAAAAGTCTTTGCACTAAGGAAAGTGTTACCTGGTTCTTCAGAAGTACAATTGAGGTTTTGTTTCTGACGCAATTTGCTTAAGCGAACATTCAAACGAGCGAGAGTTCCGACAGCAAGATCTTGATATTCCAACGTTTTCTCCGGAGGATCTTCGGCTTTTAGCAGTCCCTTTTGTTTGAGCTCTCCATTCAGAGTATTCAAACTATCGTTAACCGCCGTGAGTCTTTGAATGAGCGAAATGAGTTCCTCCTCGATTTCATCAAATTGTGGCAAATGAGCATCAGTCAGCTGTGATCCTTCGTCTTTTAAGTAATCCGACGCAGCCTTGGCAATTTTGATTATTTGCCCTCTATGTGCTGCCCGTGCTGAAAACTCCATTTTAAGATGGCGAGTAGGCAATTATACAACTAGGCAAAGAAATTTGAAATTACTGCGTTCTTTACCGATTTTCCTTTCCCGGGTTTCGGCACCAAATGTAAAAAAAGCGGACAAGAAAATAGCACCCGTGGAAAATGAACAAATAAAGAACACCTCTTTTTGATTTGAAATATTTCGGCTTACAGTTTTCGTTGCAATGAAATTTATATCGTTTTTTCTTCCGTTTATATACAAAATTTGAGTTCGAAAAGAAAGAAATGAAAGAAAGAGATGAATTCATTGTTTAAAGCTTTAGACGAATTATGTTCGAATGTACAGGGTGCTTATTAATTTTTAACAGTGATAGTTGTTGTGGTTATATTGTCTATTTTGAGAGTCATTGGGCCTGTATACACGAGAATATCGCTAGCAGCAGGAAGACCGGTTTGATGCTCTACACTGAAGCATACACGGGATTCATTTTTCTAGAAGAAAAAATTGTATATGTGAACCTTGTTCAAATGTGTTAGTGTTTCGGTCTTTTTGACATTTCATTTGAAAGGGATATTTCCTTTGACAGAGATATTAAGTGCAACCACGCACTAAAATGTCCCTTTGTTTTTTTCCGATGTTCACTGCTTGAAAGACCAATGACGATTGAAGCGCAACAACAGGCAAAAAAAGTGCGGACTCGAAAACTGAAGAATTGTATATGTATTAGTTTTCCTCTAATACCACTAATACCAAGAAAATGGTATTCCGTTTCGTACCGCAACCTTTAGCTCCCTCTCCCACAAAACCGGTTTTTTTCGGTTGATATATTCTCGTGTATACACCCTCATTGAGTTGTCTGAATTGCCCTGCATTCATCCTATAATGATTCTGATTGCTATTTCCTGAATTGCGTCTATTGTTCTGGTAATTGTTATTGTTTTGTGCTATGTTATGCCTATCCTGTATTATAAATTCTTTATCTAAATTGCCACTGTCATACCCTACATATGAACAGAGAATTTCTTTAGTTTTATGTATTTCGAATTCGTCTTTGATATCTCTAGATAAGTTTCCTGCCACAATTTGTTTGACTCTATTTACTAATCATAAATGGAACTTACTTTCAAATGGCTAATCTTTCTTGAAATATCCTTATAATTACACGCTGGCCGGAAATGTTGTATTAGAAGATCCTTGGCCTTTTTCCAGCTATCCGGCGGGTTGTTGATGAGTAGCTCCTTTGCTCTTCCGATGATTTTCGCATTATAGACTGCCTGCCACAGTTCTCCTCGTAGGGCCTCGTCTACTGCTTGCATGTGGGTGTCCACGATGGTTATAAACTGCGTTAACTTTTCTTTATCGCCATCGAACTCCTTGATGTAGGCTATTTCCTTCATCCAGTGGACGGCTCGGCTTGGTCTTGGTGCTGAGTTCTGGCTTGCTAACGCCTCTAATATGGCTGTTAGTCGCTCTGCCAATTGTTCATTCATCTCCGCTTCTATTTCTTTCTTCCAGAATTTTAAAACTTTGTTTTTCTTAATGGTGGTCACTTTTGCAACTGGGTCCTCTGTCAATTTTCACTTGACTTTTGTGCACTAGGATAACTTATTTGGTTTTTCACTTCGACCGACCAGATGTCATTTTACGTTTGACCTAGGTACGTTCTCGTATGGACTCCCCAAGTTTTAGAGGAATCCTACCGACTGCGCCACACAAATAATTATTCTCGCGGAAAATTAAAAAAAACCTTTATTGGCAAAACTGTCACAACCGAGAGCTTAGTTACTACTTAGTGGATTTTTCTTCCACTCCCCTATTCTACTGCTTCTTTGTAGGCTCAAATATCCCGCTTAGAAAACCGTGTGAGCGCGATATTGTCTGGTCAGCTTATTGGGTTGCGTGTGAAGCTGCAACTTGAGCTTGGACGTCCGGCGCGAGAAGCTATGCTTCGAAATAAGAAGGAGAATATGAGAGAGTAAGCAAAATGACGCAGGTGATTGCACCTATTTCAGATAGCGAATATTGAAGGTCGTGGCGACCCAATAGGATATGTAACCTGTATAGGTGATTAAGTAGAATTAAAAAACTATTAAATTCCATACAGAGTATCTTTTATTTCTTAAAATCAAATACATTTTTGGCAAATATTATATATCAATGATTTTGCAAACATTTATCGTAGTAAGTTACGTAACAATAGTACATAACTCAAAGTTACTAAATCAACTATCTCTATAATGAGATCAATATTATAGAAAGGTTTTACAAGATCACTTTTATAACTATGAGATAATGAGAAAACCAAAAATTAATTCTAATCGAATGATTATTCTAATAAAGTAAATAACACTGCGAGCCACATAAAGTGTAGACATTAAATTACACGAGTAAATACAGTAAATAATAGAGGTACTTGAACAAATTATAAATCATAATTGAAATTAAGTAATGGTAAATTGTATTTCAAAAAGAGTAACTTGGCAGCTTTGTCCCCCAAAAGTCTGTTACGATGAGGATTATAAACAATTCCTGCTGCACTGAAAAATTGTTCACTTGGAATGCTTGTTGCAGGGGTTGATAAATATGTGCGAGCAATATGACTGAGACCTCCAAACCTTTCACTGTTAATCTGCCAATATTTTAACTGGTCTTGATCTCTTGGTAACCTTTTTTCTGACATATATTCTTTGAACAAATTAGTTTTCGTATCTGATATTTGATTTTCAGATTGCTCATCGTCATCGTCACTATCTAACATATTAGCAATAGACTCTTCTAAACTCTGATAATGTTCTTTTCTAACAGTAATTGGTTTGATTTCAGTACTTATAGCTGCTGTGAGATTTTCTTCAGTTTCTAAAGCTGTAAGCAATTTCGCTGTTATTTAATTTTTGAGAATATCACTGAAGAATTTATTTTTGTATCGTGGGTCTAAAAATGTGGCTACTTGAAACAAAACATTTTTATCAATTTCAGGAAAACGATAATCTAATTCATTCTTCAAAGCACACACAAAATCCAGAACAGCGGATACACTGATACTGAGACTTTCCTGGATCTCATCATAGATTTAATTCAATGCTCGTACTAGAGGAATAACGTCAGATATACATGTGTTCTGTGAGCTAAGTTTTTTTGTAATGTCTTCCAGAGGCATCAGAACCTTAGCTAATTCTTGAATTTAAGTCCAGTCGTCAGCATTAAATTGTTCTATTTTGTTATTAGAAGCATAAAGCGACAACGAATCCTTGATGCAATCTAGTCCTTCCAACATATGATAGCTGGAGTTCCAGCGTGTCGGTGAGTCTTGCAACACGTTTAAAACGTTTTGATTGAGCCGAACTTGTACTTTTTCTAGTTCTTGCTTCGCCATTGTGGAATGGTTGAAATGTCCTGCAATTTTCCTACATTTTGCGAGTAACACGGAGATTGTATCAACTTTTTTGATAGCTTCCTTAACTACCAAATGTAGCTTCCTTAACTACCAAATGTGCTGTACAGTCAATATTGTGTATTTCAAATATAAAACAGGCACGCTTCATATTGGATCCCCCATCTCGTACCATACAGTGCACATTTTGTTTCTGTATTCCCCATTCTTCTAACATACTTTGAAATATTTCCGAAATATAATTTCCCGTATGACGTTCTTCAAGAACTTCCGCTTTCAAAACGATATTGTTTCGTTGAAAATCTTTGGTAATACCATGACGTGTTAAGGACAGCAATGAAACTCTGGATGACGAGTCTGACCAGATATCTGATGTGAAGGAAACTTTCTCAAAATCTTGTAACACGTTTTTTATTTTTGATGACACTCTATCGTAAAGCTCGCTGCAAACAAGTTCCGTAAAATATTTTCTGCCTTTTAGAACATAGTTTGGAACAATATGGTCCATCAATCGTCGGAACCCTAATTGTTTTACGTGTTAAAAAGGCAAATCTGATAAAGCTAACTTTTCAGCAATCGAATAGTCATTTTTTATTGATTTGGGGTTTCTATTATCCCACATTCTAGCTTTTTCCATATATTCTTTGAAAAAAGTTTGTTTAAATTCTCTTTTTACCGTTTGCAAAGATGTTCCCGGCCATGATATTTCATCAGTACTCTTCTTAGCGGAGTCTTCTTTCAAGAATGAATCATATTCTTCAGGATGTTTTCTCTGTAGATGATTTTTTAAAGAAGTTGTTAAAGAAGTTTGTGAAGTTGTGTTGTACCCTTACGGGAATACTTTCCATCACAAATTTCACATTTCGAACACTCGGCATTTATTATTTCAAAATAATTCCAAATTACACTAGAAAACTTCTTATTAGACATTATTTAAACTCTTGTACCAAAACCATACGCAAACGTTATCTACGCGGCCCAGTGTCACACGAAATATACATTATATATTCTTTTTTTACATTTCATTTTATACTTGTTGAATTTTGTGGTTTGCACCGTAGACACAAGGACCAGATGTGAGCTAGACTCTCATTAATCCTTCCCTGGGTCGGCTAACATTTATTATTTTATGGTTTCACTGTCTGCGGGGTGATAAGATTATCCCTCATGTCGGCCCGTCGGGATCGTAACTCGCGCCAACACCGATTGAATAAGAAAATAAAAATCCGTATCCGTATCCGCGGATCTTGACACCAAATATCTGTATTCGGATCCGTATCCGCGGATATACGTTTTTGGCCATCCGGCACATCACTAGTTAGTAACAGAATGGATGCTATTATTGTAAGTAATAAGGGCTTCATTAAGTACGTCTTTCCATATTTGCTTCTTTTTTTTATCATATATAATCCTATAGATTTCCGTTAAGGTTGAATGAAACCTTTCAACTGGTGAATTACCTGTAGAATTTAGAGGTGTTGTTAAATGTACCGTGATTTCATATTGGTCGCAAAATTCTTTAAATACGTTCGACTTAAATTTGGGCCCAGAATCACAAACTATCTTTTTTGGAATTCCATGATGTGCGAAAAATTCTCTTAACGCATGTATATTGGAAACTGAATTGGCAGCACAGTTCCTTTGATATGATCATACGAAAGCTTTATGAGCTATGTAATTGTGCTTTTATTTTAGTCTCTCAATAAAATCTATTTCTATTGGATGTGTTCCGAGTTAAACAAAGGTTATGGGCCCAGGACCCACTTTTAAATAAAGTCAGTGTTAATATAGAAATTTAAATTAAATTCGTGCGTAATAAATTATTAGTTAATTTGCCGCAAAATGAGTTCGTCTTTGTACCAAATCGACAAATTATCGAATGATAATTATGATTGTTGGAAGATTCAGATGAGATCCGTCCTCATTCATTCTGAACTTTGGCCTCATGTTTCCGGAGAAAGCCCTAAGGCACAGTCAACTGCTGAAAATCAAAATGCTGCCGCCATCGCCAGTTGGATAAAGAAGGACGAGAAAGCACTGGCTACCATTCTACTGTGTGTACAGTCAACGCAACTAAGCCACATTAAAAACTGCAAATCAGCGAGGGAAGCATGGATAAAATTATCCGATGTCCATCAACCTAGCGGTCCCGCTAGGAAGGTAACACTTTTTAAGCAACTGTTAGCATTAAAATTAGATGAAAATGGTACAGTGTCAACTCATTTAATACAATTCTTTGATACGGCCGATAAATTGATAGAAATCGATGTAAAGCTTCAAGATGAATTGCTCGCGATCATCTTGCCATCTAGCCTTCCAAAAAGCTTCGAAAACTTTGTCGTTGCGATTGAATCCAGAGATGCTTTGCCTTCTCTCAGTGTGCTGAAGACAAAGCTTTTAGAAGAAGGAAAGCGACGTGAGGAAAATCCGCAAGACGTAAGTGGGTCTGCATTTCTTATACGACAGCAGCCGAAAGCACATGAGGCGAAAAACAAGCATCGCGTTAAAGCTAAATGCTACAATTGTCATAGAAGGGGACATTTTGCATCATCGTGCACAGTGCCGAAAAGCTCTTCTCACAAAAATGTGACGTCATCATTTGGTATGCTGAACATGCACAGTTCTTCTATTCTGAATAGGAACAATTGGGTTTTGGATAGTGGTTCAACTTGTCATATGTGCTGTAATAAAAGCTTATTCACGTCAATGCGATCACATAGAGAGAAAGTTCAACTAGCGGCAGAATATTCAATTGAATCTAATGGCATTGGATCCGTTTTAATTACAACCGATGATCGAACAATTGAACTCAAAAACCTGCTTTTTGTTCCACAATTGAAAACAAATTTTATTTCTATTTGCAAAGCCGCGGAGAAAAATCACTATGTTCGTTTCACCAATTCTGGTGCATGATGAAAAAAATAATCTTATTTTGCATGCTGAAAAATGTGGTAGTCTTTATTTGTTAAATTTTAAACCTAATTCGAAAGTTTTCTGCATGACCAAATTTGATAATTACTTATTGTGGCATGCACGTTTCGGCCATTTGAATTGTAAAAGTTTGCATGATTTACATAAACAAAATATGGTAAAAGGATTGCGTTTGGATAATACTCCTATTCCAGAAAAAATCGAGTGTGAAGTCTGTTACAGAGGGAAGTTATGTAGTTCAGCATTTCCAAAATTGAAGGAGATTCGAAGTCAACAGATTTTAGAGATTATTCACACAGATATATGCGGACCAATGAGAACCACTTCATTAGGAGGCGCAAGATATTTCGCATTATTCGTAGATGATTTTAGTCGGAAAGTGTTCGTCTATTTTTTTAAAGCCAAATCCGATGTTTTTGACGCATTCAAAAGATTTAAGGCCGAGGTTGAGCGGGAAACTTCCTGCAGAATTAAATGTCTTAGGAGCGACAATGGGCGTGAGTACGTCAATTCCGATTTTACAAAGTTTCTGGCCACAGAGGGAATAAAGAGACAATTGACCGTGGACCTGTGTGACTGTATACCCCACAACAGAATGGAGTCGCTGAACGCGCAACAGAACCGTGATAGAAATGGCTAGGTGTCTTCTTCTTAATAGTGATCTTCCTGATTCTTTGTGGGCAGAAGCAATAAACACCGCCGTATACTTGCGAAACCGCTCTCCAATTAAGTTGCTCGATTCCAAAACCCCTTATGAAACCTGGTATGGGCGAAAACCATATGTTGGACATCTGCGCATTTTTGGATGTAAGGCATTCAAATTAGACAAAAAGCCAGGAAAAACGAAATTTCAAGCCAGAGGAGTGGAATGCGTTATGGTGGGCTACTCTAGTGAATCCAAAGCATATAGACTCTATGATCCCAAGATGAGAACTGTCGATAAGAGTAGGGATGTTAAATTTTTAGAAAATTCAATTTACATCAATCGAGGAAAGCCTATGGATCTTGTGTTAATGGATTTAGCAGACAATGAGTCTAAAGGGGAAGAAAATCTTCAAAATCCAAAGAAGTATATCAGTTATTCTTCAAATAATAGTGAAGACTCTTTCCACACGGACTCTGGTGGTGATGACAATTGTATAGCTGCTGATAGCAGTAATTCGGATGAAGATGAGAATGGTGCAGATGATAATGACATGGGTGATGGTAAAGAGGATGCAAAGGGCGGTAACAGCGGGGGGATAGATTATGACAGTGGTGGTGATTGTAAGAAGGAGATAGTTGACGCGAGAACTCTTAGGCCACGATCGAAGAATGTAATATATAATTACTTCATGAATGACTTAAAGCTGTGTGATAGCCCTTCAACAGTAACAGAAGCTTTAAACAGACCGGATGCAACTAAATGGCTGCAGGCAATGAGATGTGAGTACAATTCTCTTAAATCAAATAAGACGTGGGACTTAGTCCGAGTTGCCACCGAATCGTCATGCCATCAAATCCAAGTGGGTGTTTACCATAAAATATGATAAAGATGGAAAGCCGATTCGCCATAAGCCAAGACTTGTTGCAAAGGGTTGCAGCCAACGTTTTGATCTTGATTACAAGGAAACGTTCTCGCCAGTGGTAAGGTACTCAACCATTCGCCTTATTTTAGCTTTAGCTGTTGAATATAACCTGGAGGTCCATCATGTTGACGTTTCATCCGCGTACCTAAATGGTGAAGTTTCAGAAGAGATATATATGGAGCAGCCAGAGAACTTTGAAGATGAATCTGGTGGTAAAAAGGTCTGCAAGTTGCGGAAAGCTATCTACGGGTTGAAGCAAGCTGGCCGTCAGTGGAATAAAAAGTTGGATGAAACACTTAAGGCTCTCGGATTCAGAAGTTGCTCTACTGATTCGTGTGTGTATACAAAGAATGGAAATGGATACAAAAACATTATTGCTGTAAATGTCGACGATCTTATAATTGCATGTTCAAGGAAAAGTAGTGTAATCAACATAAAGCATGCAATTAGTTTGGCCTTTGATATTGTCGATAAAGGGCCAATAGATTTTTTCTTGGGTATAGGGATTGAACGGGAACAAAGCTCAGGATCTATTAGTCTTTCTCAGGAACAGTATATCCGAGACCTTCTAGCGCAGCATAGTATGACATCCACAAGAAAATGCAGATCCATTGGATCCAGGAAATGTTCTTAGAAAATGTCCAGAAAAGTAAGAGGGTGGATGCAAAACAATATCAGTCGCTTATTGGGTCTTTAATTTACCTGGCAACTTCAACAAGGCCTGATATTCAGCACGCAGTCGGCAAATTAGCTCAATTTAATGCTGAACCCTACCAAGAACATATGGCAGCTGCTAAGCATCTTTTAAGATATCTTTTTAATACAATTAACTATAAGCTTTCGTTTAGGAAAACTGGTGAAGCTCTTAAAGGGTTCGCAGATGCTGATTGGGCCGATTGCGTTGAAGATCGTAAGTCATACACTGGGTATGTCTTCCTACTTGCTGGTGCAGCTATATCGTGGGAGTCTCGGAAGCAGCATACAGTGGCGCTAAACAGCACGGAGGCTGAGTACATGGCGTTGGGAGCAGCTACGAAGGAAGCGGTATATTTGAGGCGCTTGGCAGAAGAAGTCGGCTTCAGTTGTATACTAAGAGGTCCTACAGTGTTAAACGGTGATAGCTTGAGTGCACAGAACTTAGTTAAAAATCCAGTTTTTCACTCAAGATCAAAACACATTGACATAAAGTTCCATTATATTCGAGAAATTTATAATAAGTCATTGATAATTCTAAACCTTGTTCCAACCAATGATATGATTGCCGATATACTTACAAAAATTTTACTGAAGTCAAAACATGAATATTTATCTTTAAAACTTGGATTGTTAAAATAAATTATTTACATTTAAATTAGACATAATTAAAGGCACTGTTTTGAGAAGTGGTATTCGAAACTGAATTGGCAACACGGTTCCTTTGATATGATCATACGAAAGCTTTATGAACTATGTAATTGTACTTTTATTTTAGTCTCTCAATAAAACCTATTTCCATTGGATGTGTTCCGAGTTTAACAATGTATTATACTGAAGCTTTTACGTGCGGATAAAATATAAGCTGATGGATGCGAACTTAGAAAATTGGTCAATCGCTGTCAAGATCTGTTGGTTATGTATTCCATACACATGTGCAAAATATCCAAAGGTAAGTTGGGTGTTTCTGTTAACTCGTATTGAACTTTTGGAGGGTGCCTTTCATATTTAAGTAACTGACATGTTTCGCAATTGTTTATTGTTTTTGTTATCTTAATTTTCATATTAGGGAAATAGTAATTCCTAGATAGGTGTTGGAGTGTTTCGTTTATGCCCCTGTGATTTGATTTAATATGGTATTCGTTAATGACGGCAGTTAACTAAATTGATTAATTTGTCGTTACAACGAATTATTTGGAATATCTTACCGTTTGCAAAGAAATTTGAGTACGCCTCCTGGACTGTTTTAAAGGTGTCATTATCTGTAGAGGGCATGAGCTCGGTCATACAGGGTAAAGTCGTTGATCGTTGTTGAGCTGCCAGCTGTTTAAATGCCTGGGTCAAGTTGACATACGGCCTCCTCCTGGCGCCATCCGGATAGCCTCTTCAACAACCGTTGGGGGGTGAACAAACGTATGCAGCGACGAAACAATCGAACAGTATGGCGGTTGTGCGGCGGGCTAACAATCCGCCCACGTAAAAAACTTAAAAATTATGAATCAGCAAGATGCCTCGGATAGATGGACGGTTACTCGACGACGACAACGCACGAAAAAGGAACACGATTTGCGGGTATGCTCCTGGAATGTCAGAACCCTGTACACTCCCGGAGCTGCTCATAAACAGAAACGGTATGATGAAGGAGCAAAATTGCGACATTTATTACAGCTGTCACAAAAGACTGCACTTACTGGGATGCGGATTTGTCGTGGGAAAGCGGTTAAAGTCGACTTTAAGCCTATAAGTGATCGCCTGGCTGTGATCCGCATCAGAGGCAGATTTTATAAAATCAGCCTTATATGTGCACACGCCCCTACCGACGAGGCTGAAGACCCTATCAAGGAGGACTTCTATGACCTCCTGGACAACGCCTACGGAGCTTGTCCGGAGTACGATGTAAAAATCGTGCTCGGGGACTTCAACCCCAAAATCGGTAAAGAGAATACCCTTGGCGGAGTGGTCGGAAAGCACAGCCTACACGATACAACAACAGATAACGGCTGCCGACTCATGGACTTTGCGACAGCTCGTAATGCGGTGATAAGTAGCACAAGATTCCCTCGTAAGCGAATGCACACAGCAACCTGGCGTTCTCCGGACGGTCGAACCGCCAACCAAATCGACCATGTGCTCATTGACGCAAGACACTCGTCAAACATCCTGGATGTGCGAACATTCAGAGGAGCAACTGTCGAATCTGACCACTTCCTCGGAGCAGCAAGATTCAGAGCTCGACTGTCCAATATCAGAAAGCTGCACCAGCCCACCAGGAGAAGGTTCGACATTGGGCGCCTGAGCACACCGGAGATTACCAAAGTCTACAGGAAGCAGCTGAGCGAAAGACTCTACGGTAAGCCTACGTCGAACACAAATGCCAATAATATGTGGCTGCATTGCTGCTCAGCCATTCAGGAAGTAGCCGAAACCACCTACCACCGCTGACAAGAAACCCGTGGTATGATGGCGAGTGTGAGCAGAAAAAGGCAGGAACCGACGAGGCGTACCAAAAGGCGCTCCAGAGGAAAACCAGGGCAGCGCAAGAAGAGTTCCGAGCCAGAAGAAGGGAGGAAAAAAAAACTACTGCGACAAAAGAAAAGAACCTCCGCAGCCTCCCAGCTCAAGGATATCGAGGAGTCTAGGGATAAGCATAAAACACGAGCCTTTTACAATAAAGCCAAAGGCCTTGCAGGAGGCTTCAAAAAGGGCACTCAGGCTCTTCGAAACAGCGAGGGTAATCTTGTCACCGACCCGCAGGGAATAGTTGATATATTTAAGCATAATTTCCAGCAGCTGCTTAACTAGCATGACCAAGAGAGAGTGGTAGGGACCTAGGGAATCCCAACTCCAGCCGCTGAAGTAGTCCTCCCACCCAGCCTCGAAGAAGTCGGCACAGCTAAGGCTTGCCATCAGAGCTCTTCAGGTCTGGCGGCGATATTCTGGTAGGGAGCATGCACCAGATCATCTGCATAATTTGGGAAGATGAAAGCATGCCCGACGACTGGAATACCAGCTCTATTCGACCCATCCACAAAAAAGGCGATCCTACCTCTTGCAAGAATTATAGAGGTATATCCCTATTCAATGTCGCATATAAGATCCTGTCCAGCGTATTGTGTGAACGTCTAAAGCCATTTTGCACCGCACTAATCGGCAGCTACCAGTGCGGCTTCCGGCCCGGCAAATCGACTATAGACAAAATTTTCATACTTCGACAAATCCTGGAAAAGACCAACGAGTTTCGAATTGATACACACCATCTTTTCATCGACTTCAAAGCCGCATACGACAGCATTCATCGTGAAGGACTGTTTGGTGCGATGGCCGAATTCGGGATTCCGGGAAAACTGATCCAGTTGTGTCGCGCCACGCTAAAATACCTGATGCACCGTGCAACTCGGTTCCAGTACTTCGGAACGGCTTGAAACATGCACCGGATTTCGGCAAGGAGATGCGCTGTCATGTGACTTCTTCAACCTGGTGCTGGAGCAGATAGTGCGATGGGCAGGCGTCAACAGGGAAATCACTATCTTCTACAGGTCCGTCGAGCTGCAAAGATACGCGACATCATCGCGTGTTCTCTCCGTGGCATTGTAGAAGCATTCACTGTGATTGAAGAACAGGCGAAGCGAGTTGGTCTTAAGGTCAATGAGGACAAGACGAATTACATGTTGTCCAGCAAAAACCAATCCGTCGCTCACCACCTCGGACAAAATATAATAATCGACAGCTACAATTTCGAGGTAGTTAAGGAGTTTGTCTACCTCGGGGCAAACGTGAATTCTAGAAATGACACCACAGTGGAGATCAGGCATAGAATCGCCCTTGGCAACCGCTGCTACTTCGGCTTGTCCAAACAACTGGAGTCAAAACTCCTCACTCGAAGGACCAAAGTCATGCTTTACAAAACGCTCATACTGCCAGTCTTGCTGCATGGAGCCGAAAGCTGGACGATAAGCAGGACGGCGGAGCTTATTTTGGGTTCTTTCGAAGGAAAAATTCTGCGCCGGATATTTGGTCCTGTCTGTGAGGAAGGTGAATGGAGAAGAAGACACAACCGCGAACTCTACAAGCTGTACAAAGATGTGGATGTAGTCCGGAAGGTAAAGATCCGTCGACTACACTGGCTCGGCCACATCGAGCGCATGGACACCAACGCTCCAACTAAGAGGGTCTTCGACTCCGAGCCTCCAGGTTCGAAAAGAAGAGGAAGACCGAACCTCCGTTATAAAGACCATTTTATCGCGGATGTAAGACATCTTGGTCTTGCTAAGTGGAAGCAGCGTGCCCGGGATAGTCAAGGATGGAAGGCAGCTATAGCTCAGGCTCCGATCCTCCATGGATCGCTGGCCTGATAAGTAAGTAAGTCATTATTCTCTCATTCTTTTTTCTTCTTCTATTTTTCTTCTTCTTCTAATATATAAAAATCTCGTGACACAATTTTAGTGTTTATACTCCTCCGAAACGGCTTGACCGATTTTGATGAAATTGTATATGTATATGCAGTAGGTCTGAGAATAGGTTTATAACTAAAGACAGCCATGTCATTGAACGTGTTTTCACGCTGCTCAGCGGGGTTCTGACATTGTCATGAAAATCTTCTCGAAATTCGCCGTTCGGAACCGGCAATAAACTGTAGGTCCCTTTCACCTATGGGAAAATAAAATCACACACAACATGGGTGATTGAGAGAAGCTCGGCTCAGGTCCTTCATGGACTGTAACGCCAACATACAAACATACATACAAGTGTTAAGGGTGGCTCACCCCAAATTTTATTTTTTTTTTCCTAGAAAAAATTTTTTTTGGTTTTTATTTTTTTTTATGGTGTGGCATTAAAAAATACATTGAGTCCTTAATTTTCACCCTCCTACCACTAACCCCTACTTTTAAATAGGATCTTGCTCACTGTGCAAAGCATAAAACAAAGAAACAAAAAAACACTGTACAAAAAAAAAACACTACAATTTGAGAGTATTTTTGATACGTAGCTGGCCACAGCTGGGTATATAAGGGAGGAATTCAGGAGTTAGAGTTCACTCTAAACCGAGCGAGCATCAGGTCTAAAACACAAAAGGAAGGTCTAAAGCACAAAAGCACGCATTCAGTTCCCCATTAGATTGGCATTTGCAATGACCATTGATAAGTCTCAAGGCCAAACAATGTCTGTTTGTGGCTTAGATTTGAGCACACCATTTTTTCCACACGGGCAATTATACGTGGCATGCTCTCGAGTGGGCAAACCATCCAGTTTGTTTGTGTTAGCAAAAGATGGAATGACAAAAAATACTGTACACTTTATTGCGCTAAGAGATTAATATTGTTGACTAATATTTCCAGAATTCGTTGTATATGAATATAATTAAAATGAAAAAAAAAATAAAAAAAATTGTATTTGGTATGTTGCTTTTTTCACAATCCGTCGACGGTCCATGAAGCTTCCACTCATATACCACAAACGCACACACTTACGTTAAGTAAGAAATATTACCATAATAATAATAAATAATAATAACTTCTAGAAATAAATCATATGGTAAAGCAACGTTTGCCGGGTCAGCTAGTCTGTATATAAAGCAAATAATTTCTTTGGAACAGGGTAGTCTTTAAGAATGGATGTTATCCTTTTTTCTTGATGCAAGTCTGGTCGTGTGACAGTTATTCGGCGCTTAGTCTGAAAGAGTATTGTGCAAGTAGTTGTTGGATTTGTCGCGCAATTCGTTCTTGTCAAAATGAGCTGATTACTGAATTCATTCAAGGGGCGCTTGAAAATGGGCATACCTTCATCTAGATTTTCGGAAGCGGAATGAACTGTTGAAATGTTAGAACTATGCTCCAAGTCGTCTATGTTTACTTAAAGCATCGGCATTAGCATTTATTTTCCCTTCTTGTAAAGGACCTCATAATCGAATTCCTCAAGTTTTAGACGCCATCTTATTAATTTGGAGTTTGCATCTTTCAAAGAGAAAAGTCAGGTTAGTGATTTGTGGTCTGCAACTATATAGAATTTACGCCCATAAAGATAAGGTCGGAAATGTTTGGTTTCCCAGACAATGGCAAGAAATTCTTTTTCAACAGTACTGTTGTCTTATTTCGGTTTCTGACAAGGTACGTGACGCATAAGATACAGGTTTATCTGAGCCAATATTACCCAATATTACGGCGCCTATCGCAAAACTGCTTGCATCTGTTGTCAGATTAAAACATTCCGAAAAATCTGGATATTGCAAGAGGGGATCATTACTAAGGATGTCTTTGCAATGATTGAAACAGCTAAGGTACGTCTGGTCTAGCGTGACTTTTCTTCCCTTTTTTAAGCATTCAGTTAACGGCTTGATTATTTTCGATTATTTCCAAGGAAAGACTTTATTTGTTTTTGAGGTGATAACGTCTTATAAATCGATGAACACCGGCCGCACGTACGAAAAAGTATGACTCATTGTCACGTTCCGCCTGAGCGAAGCAAACGATAAGGAGGCATCTATTTAAAACAACATATATGTATACGTCACTGTTCTCGGATTGGAGTTCCATTTTCTTTTTGGATAGTGAATTATTTGTTTGACGTGATAGCGTCTTATGAATCAATGTGCACCTAGAAAATACTTTACCCAAATTAACCATATTGTTATACAAGGCTTCTTAAGCCACCTATTGCACAACCACCAAGCCACCTTAACCGCAACGCTGCGACCTCGATGTCGCGATGTGACTAAATTATAATCAAACCGATTAAAATAATTATTACTGAATTTAAAGCTCAGTTTGCCATTGACAGTCGTCGCGACTACGTCGCGTTACGTTCCTTCACCCTATGTGTCCACAAGTTGCGAGGCTCGAGGAGAATTCAGCTGATTCAACACATTCCACCAACTGTGTTAGACCAGAGATCATCAAGTTCGTTGAGAACCTGAGCCGATCACGACTCAGCTTGATGAACGCAAACAACTCAGTGTGCGAAACACCTGAGTAAGCAAATCAAAATAATTGCGACTCAGCTTGGTGAACGCAAACAACTTAGTGTGCGAAATACATGAGTAAGCAAATCAGAAGAATTGCTTTTTGCATACGATGAATCGCAGAGTTCTCTTCAAACCTCCTAACGTGACGGTCAATTCAATAAATATCATTTGCCAGAAAAAATCATTTTTTGTTTTTCTTTGTGGTGGATATTCCGAAGAATATCCAGAGTTAAGTCGCGCGGTCACGAGTCACACACAGAAGGAAAATACAAAAGAACGAACAAAAAAGAAAAAACGGGAAAGAAAAACAAATACCGTAGTGCAGTGTAGTGCGCGCAAAAAAAAAAAAAAATAAAAAAAAAAACCGTGAAAGTGCCCCAACCGAACAGGGTAATGTCCCCAGTAGTCGAACACTTAGTGGTTTACTGTAAAGTAATCGTTAACTGTGAAAGAATTATTAAACGTAAATATATGAAGTTAAATTAATTAGATGCTCAAACTCAAAATGTTTATATTAAATTTAAGTTTTCCTTAGCGACTTTGAATGTTTCTTTATAAGAAAATAGAAACTGGAAAACAGCCCAATTCCCCAGTAATCGAACACATGTTTCCTGAAGTCAAACGTAAAGTTTCCAGACTTCGAACACAAGCTTTCGTGTAAGAATAAACCTTAACAATAGTTAAAAGAATTTTTTGAATTCTTATTTCTTTCCAATTTTATTAAAAACATAAACACAAAAGCTTAAAGTCTTTTAGGTTCAAAATTTAAGCTCAAAAAATACAGACAAATTCTTCATTTTGAGCCTCTTAAATTTCATGGTGCAAAGTAAAGTGTTTTGTACGCATTTGCTGTAATCTACTGCATTTGGATTAAAGGGGTAAATACCACCTTTTTGAAAAGCGTTTTGTACAATTTTAGACCGATCTTTTTTATCTAACACCATTTTTAGTATATTACAAAATTTTGTTTTTGTAACAGACTTACCGGTGTTTTCAGGCATATTCTGCCATTCCCTCACAGATATCTTATAGTCACTTTGAATACCTTTAAACGCTCCCACATCTGCAGGCTGCATGATGTGCGTTGTGTTAGGAGGTAGTGAATAGAGGATTATTTGATTGTTAGAACAAAACTCGCTTATTGCCATTGATAAATGAGACTTATGTCCATCAACTAGTAAAAGGACCGGTCTTTTAATATTGTTTTGATCAAGCCACCCGAGAGCACCGTGGCGCAGTGGGTAGTGTGTTGGCCTCTGACGCCGATGACTCGGAGTCGAATCACGACACAGCTATGTCATCGAACGTGTTTTTCACGGTGTTTCTCCTCAGCGGGGTTCTGACAAAACCCCCTGTAGTAAAATTGTCATGAAAAGCTTCTCGAAATTCGGAACCGGCAATAAACTGTAGGTCCCTTTCACCTATGTGAAAATGAAATCACACACAACATGGGTGATTGAGAGAAGCTCGGCTCAGGTTCTTCATGGACTGTAACGCCAACATACATACATACACCCGCTAAAATCATTTGCGACATATTCATAAAAAGTTTCCGACCTCATCCACCCAGTCCCAGAACGACCAATGATCTAATCTTCTGGCATATTTGGAACAAGTTTTGATGGAGGGTTTCGTAAATATGGGAATACGATTTCAGGGGGTAAAATCATTCCGCTGGCACTAAACACCAAAAGAACCGTCAAGTTTTCTTTTTCGTTTGATGATTTTACTTCATAAAGGTTTTTGAAACCCCTTGGACCGATAACTTTTCCTATTTTCGGGGCAAAACTAAAAGAAGTTTCGTCTCCGTTATAAATTCGAGTGGGGTCATCTAAAATATCTGAGCCGTTTTCAAATTATGGAACCATTGGCGTATAACTTCTTCCGTATCGATTGCTCTGGCCTAACATAGTGATTCTGAGGCCCGTAAGCTTACCTCCTTATGTCGCTTCAAAAAATTATAATACCACTTCTTGCCGGGTCTATCGTCTTTGAACGGAGTTTTTCGCTTTTCATCCCTAACTATTTTTTGAACCACATCTAAAAGGTCGTTTATTTTTTGGGGGAAACCGCATTTGGCAATATTCATTAACCATTCTACAACCCTGAGCTCCTCACTTTCTGTAAGAACTGTGGAAGGACCCATCCGTTTTAGCTCATCTGCAATTTGATGCGATCGTGAAGTGTAGTAACAGGAACATCAAACTCTCTACTCGCTGCTCGAATGCTTAAATTACTTACACGAATAGCTTTTAAGGCATTTGCTAACGAGGCTGCACTATAGGTCTGATATATTCGTTTCATTGTGTCGGACAAAGGAAACTAAAAATGTGGAATTTCCTTGATCCGAACACTAAAGAAAAAGATGTTCGAATACTGGTCCTAAAGATTTTAGTATATTTACTTGTATAAAAACGTAACCCCTTTTTTATTTCCAACAATATTTGAAGCCTGAAAAAGAGAAAAACATTTTGAAGAGATTGCCTATATTCGAACACTAGTGTTCGAATAGGAAAGTCGTAAAAATGTAGTTTCCTATGATCGAACAGTAAAAATACAATAAAATTCACCAATTTTTCAAATAAAGCTTTAACTAAACGAATAGTAATAGATATAATATAACGGAAAAACTTTTGAAGGTATGTATTTATCCCAATTTCCACACAAAACCCGCAGTTTCCCACAACACTCTCAACAGGTTTTTTTTTTCTACTAAACCCTTATATGACCGCACTCTCTGAGACCTCAACTCAAATGACTACTTTTTATAACTTTGACATTTATTGTTCCCACTGATCGTTTCTGAAAGTTAAGGGGGAATACCCCAATTAGAATTTCGCATTTGCGGAAACTGAAAATCAGGGAAACAACACAGTTTAGGCGGTTTGTTAAATAAAGCGTTCGACTACCGGGAGTGTTCGAATTTAGGCTACTCCACCCCACCTGGTCGGCAGCAGCGCTGGGCCGTCCTCCTGCCAGTCCCTCTTCCCATCTCTTGACAGTGTTCGCACTCAGCACACACACTGATTGAGTGCTAACGCAACCGACGCGTAGCGGGTCGCGTGTGTTGTTTTTTGTTGGTGGAGCAAATCTTACTGTCGTAAGGGCATAACACCTACGGTAGTTTGTTTTTGCAAATCCGGCGATAGAACTTCACTTACGAGTCTCTGCTTTAACGGTTTTGTACCTATACATGTTTTGTAGTTTGCATTGATGAGGGATTTCTGTGTGCAGTTCTGCAATATTCGTGGGTTACGGAAGAATTTCTTTGCCACGTATACCCATCTCTCTCGCCACAAACCGGCTGTTTTGGCACTTTGTGAAACACAGGTCGATGAAAAGTCTGATCCATCGGATTTCAGTCTTCCTGGATATAGCTTAGTGCCATTATTCGTTTCTCGCCGTGGTCTCGCCATCTATGTCCGTAGTGATATTGCTTACCAGTTACTTCCACAGTATAGCCAAACATCCACCCCGGAATTTAATTTCATATGGCTTAAATTCATATTCCGTAAGCACTCCATCCACTACTGTTTTCTTTATAGAAGCCCCAATCTAGACGGGAATGCAGCATTTGATGCATTCGACGCACTGTCTGATTCCATCCAAAGAATTGTTTCCCTGTTCCCTCGCACTGAAATCGTTTTTGCGGGCGATTTCAATGTACACAATTCTCAGTGGCTTCGACATTTTGGACAGTTAAATTGCTGAGTTAAATCACTTAACTCAACTTGTGAATGAGCCATCACGTATCCCCGATGTTGCTGGTCATACCGCCAACACACTGGACTTGTTTCCTACCTCTCAGCCTGACAAATACACGATCGATGTATTGGAACCCCTAGGCGTGTCTGACCACTGCATGATATCAGCGAAATTCTCGAACTCCCACCATCCAGTTAAAGAAAAAGCTCCTAAGAGAACACTATGGCTATACGAGGAAGCCAACTGGTGCGGCCTTAACAACTTCTTTCAGATCTTTAACTGTTCGTTGTGCTTCTCCTACAACGACGTAGACGCCGCAACTAATATTATCGTAAACATTATCCGAATCGGCATGGTAAATTTTATTCACAGCAAGATTAAAAGCACCAGGCCTAAGGATAATACGTTGTTTGACTCGAGCTGCAAAGAGGCTATTAGGTTCAGGGAGCTAAGTTTTCGGGCCTACAAAGCAAACAGTTCTGAGGAAAACCGAAAAAAGTACATACGAGCCAGAAATGACTGCAACACCCACATTCGACGGATTAAATTCCAATCCGACCAAAAGTTAAGGCGTAAAATCCTTCAATGTCCCAAAGGTAGCAAAAGTTTCTGGTCGTTTGTAAAAAACGTAAAAAACTCAACTAAGTCGTCTATACCGACGCTCATCCACAATGACATTCCAGCTGTCACCCCCTTAGACAAAGCTAACCTACTTGCTGCCCATTTCGCAACCAGTTCTCAGCTGCCAGATTGTACTTTGTCTCCGCCTGTACCAGAGTGCGTCAATTCCACCATGGGACTAATCCACTTCGGCACTCGTACAGTCGCAAGGGTTCTTAAAGACCTCGCCATACACAAATCCGCTGGTCCGGATGGTATTGCCCCAATAGTTCTGAAGAGGTGTTCTTCTACGCTGGCAAAACCACTGCGTAAGCTTTTTCACCTTTCCTACACCTCTGGGCTTTTTCCGAGTAGGTGGAAAACAGCATTTGTCCAGCCTATACCCAAAAAAGGCGAATCATCTTCTCCCTCCAACTACCGACCGATTGCACTAACGTCCCTTCCTTCCAAGGTCATGGAAACGCTGATTAACCGTCAGCTTATGAAATATCCTGAATCACGGAAACTCCTCAATGACCGCCAATACGGTTTCCGCAGCAACAGATCCACTGGTGATATGATGGCATATCTCGCTGAAAAGTGGAATCACTCGCTTCACCAAGCAGGTGAAAGCAAAATTGTTGCACTGGATATTTCGAAAGCATTTGACAGGGTTCGGCATGAAGCCCTTTTGTCGAAAATGCGTGGTTTTGAGATCGATGAGTCTCTCTTTCAATGGATTAGAAGCTACCTTTCGAATCGTTCAATTCAAGTTGTTTTGGACGGATTCAAGTCTGACACTCACTTTGTAAATGCCGATGTTCCCCAGGGTTTTGTCTCCAACACTCTTTCGTATTTTTATAAATGATCTCCTGTCTGTTACTTCTAATCCAATTCACTCCTTCGCTGACGACAGCACCCCCAGCTTCTCATATTCGTTCACCAGTTTACGACCCTGCACTTCGGTTGTAGGTAATGAGCGGCAGCGTATTAAATCCCGATATCGACAGCATCATCCAATGGGGTATAAACAATAGAGTGGAATTTAATGCTTCCAAAACACAATGCTATCTCTTGTCGTTAAAGCGTATAAATAACCCGCAGCCATTATCCATGAATGGCACTTGCATCTCAGAAACTGAAAAGCTTTCTACCCTGGGTATGAGTGTTGCTCACAATCTTAACTGGAGCGACCATATATTCAGTGTCGCCAAGAATGCTACGAAATGTCTAGGATTCTTATACAGATGCAAGAAATATTTCTCACCCTTAGATCTGCCTACAATCTATAAGGCGTTCATTCGCCCCAAATTAGAGCTCAACGCTCATGTCTGGTCCGGTGCTTCCAAGACCTCACTGCACCTACTAGACAGAATACAAAAACGAGCCATAAAACTGATAGGTGACTCCAGCAGTACCAAAACATTAGACTCGCTGGAACACCGCAGGAATGTTACCTGTCTCTCCCTGTTTTATCGTTACTACCACCAAAAATGTATGTATGTATGTATGTTGGCGTTACAGTCCATGAAGAACCTGAGCCGAGCTTCTCTCAATCACCCATGTTGTGTGTGATTTCATTTCTCCCATAGGTGAAAGGGACCTACAGTTTATTGCCGGTTCCGAACGGCGAATTTCGAGAAGCTTTTCATGACAATTTTACTACAGGGGGTTTGTTAGAACCCGGCGGAGGAGAAACACCGTGAAAACACGTTCGATGACATGGCTGTGTCGAGATTCGATCGCGTGCCATCAGCGTCAGAGGCCAACACACTACCCACTGCGCCACAGTGCTCCCCACCAAAAATGCTCTGATGAAATAGCCAGTTGCATTCCGCCCCTTCAACATTTCTCCCGCAATACACGTCTCTCTAGGAATGCTCACCAATATACTCTGAAGCCCGCTTTCGGACGTACTTACAAATATCTGGGGGCACGGCAGTGCCCCTGCCAAGTCGAACAAAAAAGCGGCACGGCCGTACCATCCTTTCATCCTTTTCTCGTAACATAATAGGCCATTTTCGACCCCCTATAACTTCATTGTGGATAGAACTAGAAGTCTGAATTTTCAGTAACCAAGCAAGCATTGCATAGACACGGTATATTTCAAATTTCATTCAATTTGAACCAGTGGTTTAAGAAATATAACTAGTCAAAGTTTCTTAGTTTTGTCACTCACTGACTGACTCACTGACTGACTGACCGATCATCAAAAGTCTAAGGCACTTCTAGCAGACGTAGAAGCTTCAAATTTGGAACACAACTAGTGTTAAGTGTATAAACCAAGGAAAAACTAAAATATTTTGCAATTTCGGTTCAGTTTTCTAGGTACACCAACTGCATAAATAATCCCATAAACGTATATACATACATCAGTGAATGAATCTGTATGCCTGGATACATATACATAAAAAATGGAATAATAAGGATAGGTAGGCTTACTGTATTCGGTATCGGCGAGTATATACATACATATGTATGTATTTACGCATCAGAAAGATTTGGTTTTACTTCAAGCATATAACCCATCTATACGTGGTGTGATTTGTTCACTAATACACTTGCACGTGCATTGCATGAATTTGAACAGTGTATATCTGGCATAGGCATTGGTATCAGCGAAATTGTGCCTACGCTGAAGAAATACATATGTATGTACATACATAACTGTATGAGGGATACATAGGACGGGTGAGAATGGGAGATTAGACAAATTTAAAGCAGAAGGTTAACTTAATCACCCAAAATAAATATATATATAAAAAAAAAAAAAATAAAAAAAGTAATAAAAAGTTTCTTTGGTTTCTTTATGTGTATGTAGTTTCTACCTTCTAGTAAAAAGAAAGTAACTCAGTTTTAAAAATAAGATAAAAATAACGATCCTCGATATTGTATTATACATATGTAGATGCATATGTATATAAGTAAAGAAAGAAGTGAGAGCACCGTGGCGCAGTGGGTAGTGTGTTGGCCTCTGACACCGATATGACACGGGATGGAATCCCGACAAAGCCATGTCATCGAACGTGTTTTCACGGTGTTCCTCCTCAGCGGGGTTCTAACAAAACCCTCTGTAGTAAAATTGTCATGAAAAGCTTCTCGAAATTCGCCGTTCGGAACCGGCAATAAACTGTAGGTCCCTTTCACCTATGGGAAAATGAAATCACACACAACATGGGTGATTGAGAGAAGCTCGGCTAAGGTCCTTCATGGACTGTAACGCCAACATACATACATACATACATACATATGTACATCTACAAAAAGGAATGAGATGCCATGAAAAACATAACTTGTAAAAAAACCAAGTCTCGCAACTCAGATCTTCTACGGTAAAAAGTTGTAAGATCCATGTATTACCAAGTCAGTTAATTTATTCAGTCCCTACTTAAGGGACCTTCTGCCTTGATTTATTACGTAATTAGCTAACCTAACAACATCTTATAGTGACCATACCAATATCAAAATCTTTTATGTTTTAAGTAAATAGATTGACTAGGAAATCGCACTAAATATTCTAATTTAATATAATATGTATTACTTGTGAGATATATTGTGTTTTCATGCGATGGCCAGGTCAATCTATCTAAATACATCATCTGTGAAAATTTCAACTGTCTAACTATCACGGTTCATGAGATACAGCCTGGTGACAGACGGACGGACGGACGGACAGCGAAGTCTTAGTAATAGGGTTTCGTTTTACCTTTGGGTACGGAACCCTGAAAACGAACACGTGGTTTTTGGCATACAGTAATTTTTTAAAGATGTGCAAATCTAAAGTCTAAAAAAAAAACGCAAACCAAAAGAATAAGCAGGAAGCCGGCGCTGAAAGCTGCCATCCAAGAGAACCAGAATCGAGAGAAAGTCATTTGACGGTAAGAAATAGTATACCTATTTAGAAAATTATGCTAAGTTACATTAGATTAATAAAATTAATAAAGCTCAATAGATTTAATCTAAGTTCGATAAAATTAATATATTCAGTTCAGTTAAGCTAGGTTACACAGACAAAAAAAAAAAAAACAGTGGAGAATATACAGCCAGTAGAAAGGCTTAAAATTATATTAGAGTTACTTAGCAAGAAAAGAATTCGATGGAGATTCGCTATATTTGTTAGATTTCATTGATCGAGTTGAATAGAAGCCACAATAGACAGTTTTGAGCAAGTGTACGCGTAATTATTATAGGTTACATTAAAGATAAAATAATCGGTAATGCAAAGTGCGTGTTGCAAATCCATGGTAGATTAAATACATGGCCGGAAATAAAGGAAATTAAAAGAAATAGTTTCGGGGAAAGACTGTCAGTCGGTACACTCCTAGACAAAATAAGAACAAGCAAAATAGTAACAAGTATCGAGGATTATTATAACACTATAAATACCTGATCACGCCTGATCACGACCTTATTTCGTCCAATAATAAGATTGCTTTTGAAACTTTCAAGCAAAATATACCTGAGCCAGCAAAAACAATGCTTTTTTGCAGGAACCCTTCCACTCTAGCTGAAGCATACAAAATTATAATAGAAACCGAAAACCAACATTTAGGTCCTAGCAGGAAAATACCACAGTATGACAGGTATAGAAATAATAGTAATTTTAATCCGCATATAAACTCTAACGTTCCAAGTCAAAGGCAAGAACGGAATGATAGCATAGGAAGCCGTTATTTACAGCAACACAGTAACTTACTTACTTACTTACTTACTTAGGTGGCGCTACAGTCCGTGGTGAACCTGGGCCTCAACCAACAAGCGTCTCCAGCCGGTACGGTCTTTGGCCAGCTGTTTCCAGTGCCGCATGCCCAGTTGGTTGAGGTCCCCTTCCACCTGCGTGCGCCACCGCTGATGCGGCCGTCCTCTGCCGCGCCTTCCTTCCGGAGTGGATTCGAAGACTTTTCGGGTCGGAGCTGTATCTTCCATGCGCTCTACATGGTCTAGCCACCTTAGACGCTGTATCCGTAGACGTCGTACCAGGCCGATGTCGCTGTACAACCCGTACAGTTCTTCGTTATATCTTCTCCTCCATACACCGTTTGAACAAACGGGATCGTAGATAGTGCGCAGAATTTTCCTCTCGAAACGACCAAGGGCATCTTCATCCGCTTTTGTTAAGGTCCAAGCCTCTGCGCCGTAAAGGAGGACTGGGATGATCAAAGTCTTATATAGTGTCACCTTGGTTTTCCGAGAGAGGGCTCTACTTCTCAATTGCCTCTTGAGCCCAAGAGTGATTCTGCGTTTTATCTCAGCGCTGGTGTTGTTGTCGCTGGTTATCAGTGAGCCAAGGTAGACGAATTCCTTGACCACTTCAAAGTTATATCCGCCCATGGTGACGTTCTGGCCAATACGTCGGTGTTGTCCGTCTCTTTTAGATGAAAGCAGATATTTGGTTTTACCCTCATTAACCTTGAAACCCATCCTAGCCGCTTCTACCTCAATGCTCACGAAAGCCTCATTGACGTCTTGCTGTTTTCGTCCAATTACGTCAATATCGTCGGAGTACGCAAGCAATTGCGTAGACTTGAAATAAATCGTACCTCTTGTGTTGGCCAGTGACTCTTGCACGATCTTTTCAAGCACGATGTTGAAAAAGTTGCACGACAGCGCGTCACCCTGCCTAAATCCTTTCTAAACATCAAAGGTCTCGGTTTGCTCATTACCGACCTTAATGGAGCAGCGAGAATTCTCCATTGTCATCCTGCACAGTCGGACGAGTTTGACAGGGATGTCAAAACTAGACATGGCTTTGTACAGCTCGTCTCTATATACGCTGTCATACGCGGCCTTGAAATCGACGAAGAGGTGGTGAGTGTCGATTTGGTATTCCTGGGTCTTCTCCAAGATCTGCCGTAGCGTAAATATTTGGTCTATTGTGGATTTACCTGGCTTGAAACCACACTGATAAGAGCCGATCAGGTTATCCACAAACGGTCTCAGGCGTTCACACAATACCGCAGAGAAGATCTTATATGCGATGTTAAGGAGACTTATTCCCCTATAGTTGGCGCAGTTATAGGCGTCTCCTTTCTTATGGACCGGGCAAAAAATGCTGAGATTCCATTCGTCGGGCATGCTTTCCTCCGATCATACCTTGCAGATGAGATGGTGCATGCACCTTACCAGCTCATCTCCAGCCGCCTTAAAAAGCTCAGCAGACAGGCCGTCTGCGCCAGCGGCTTTATTAGACTTAAGTCTTGATAACGCTATTTTGACTTCGTCGAGGTCGGGTGGACTGAATTCTGTTACTTCGTGGTCCATTGCGAATGGCTCGTTCTGCCTGACGGCGGTATCGTGTCTATCATCGCCGTTATACAGTCTGCAGAAGTGGTCTTTCGAAATCCTCAGCATCGACTGCGACTCTACTACCAGTTCTCCATTTTCATCCCTGCAGGCCGCCACTCTGGCTTTGTAGCCATGGCATGTTCGTTTTACCTTGTTGTAAAACTTACGGGCGTCATTCCTGCAGAAGCATCTCCCCATCTCCTCGATCTCACGCTTTCCATGCTCTCTCATCTTTCTTCTGAAAAGCGTGTGTTCCTCTCTTCTCTTCTGCTTATAGATTTCGCGAGCAGCTCTCGTCCGTCGTGGCAGCATGGCTTTATATGCCTCTTGTTTTGCTGCATGGGCTTGTTCGCATTGTTCATCGAACCAGGGGTTTCTAGGTGGTGGCTGTTTGAAACCCAGCACCTCTGAGGCAGCCTCTCTGATGGCGCTCTGGCAATGAGCCCATTCCTGCTCTATTGTTTGTGCTGCTGTGGGCGGATTTTGAGAGAGCTTTGAGTAGACACGATCGGCAAAGATTCTGGCAGTCTCTTGCGATTGTAGCTTTCCAACGTCACACTTACGTAGTCCTACTCGACTCCTCGGCATTCTTGATATCCTCATTCGTACCTTGGCTACAACAAGGTAGTGGTCCGAGTCGATGTTGGCCCCTCGGAAGGTTCGTACGTCGAGAACACAGGTGGAGTGTCTGGCGTCGATCGCAATATGATCGATCTGGTTGGTTGTCGATTGATCAAAAGACCGCCAGGTACCCTTGTGGATGTTGAGATGGGGGAATCGCGTGCTTGCTACAAGGAGGTTACACCCCGCTAGGAAATCGATTAGCCTTAATCCGTTGTCGGATGTGGTTTTATGGAGGCTATGCTTTCCTATGATCGACTCAAATATGTCCTCCTTGCCCAGTTTTGCATTAAAATCTCCTAGGACTATTTTTGTGTCGTAGCTGGGACATTGGGCATATGTTCTGTCTAGGAGATCGTAGAATTCTTCTTTGAGTCGATCGTCCTTTTCTTCCGTTGGGGCGTGAGCGCATATTAAGCTAATGTTTCCAAATTTAGCTTTGAAGCGGATTGTTATGAGGCGTTCGCTTACATCTCGGAAGCTTAAGACTTTTTGTCAGAGTCTTCCTCTAATAACAAATCCGCACCCGAATAGGCGCTGTTTGTTCTCCTTGTAGCAGTTCCCGTAGTAGATGTCGCAGTTTTTCATCCGTTTTTTGCCTGGTCCATCCCATCGCACTTCTTGGAGTGCGGTTATATCTGCTTTATAGCAGTTGAGGATTTGCTCCAATTGATCGCCTGCACCCGGTCTGTTAAGGGACCTCACATTCCAGGTTCAGACTCTCAAGTCCGTTAGTCGTTTGCAGGGGTCGTCAGCTTTGTATCCGTCCGTATCCGAGGCTTGTTGTCGTTTCGAAACAAGTAGATTTTTACGTGATAGGGATGTTACCTCTAAGCACAACCCCCAACCTGGAGGGCCAGGTTCCTCTTTCCCCAGGAACAAGGGTTGGGTCGCTGCACACATTGGTTCACTACCTGGCGGGTGCCAGGGTAGCTATCCAGGGGGGGGCACGCGGAGGCTGTGTCTCAACTTGGATTGAGCAGGGACAGAGATCGAAGCTGGCGTTTGCCATGTTAAACGCGATCAACTTCTTTGCTCTGCTTGCTCGCTCCCTCCCTCCCACGAGGGAGGGGCGTATTAACACTTTTACAAAATATAGAATCCCCTTATTCTCCGAATTTAACAGAAACAATTTCCATGTTAGCTTTCTTGAATACCAATTTCATGACTCCTTTGACGGCCTTATAGGCAATAACATCTGGTTTCTACTAAATGCCATTATCGATTTCGATAAAAGATTTCTTATAGCTAACGATGCCCAAATTCTTTATTTTAATGAAGAGGAAGAGATTTTCGAGAAAAATTGCTACAGCGATGAAGCGTTTGCGATTTACTTAAACGAAACCTTCGAGGATAAAATGAAGGACAAAGTTTTTTCTGACCATTCATCAACATATGATACTTCAAAATTAAAATCTTTGCTTTATTCCTTCAAGTCTATTTTTTATAAAAACGGTGATCTCCTTACCTTTACGAATCAAATTAGGCATCAAATTAATACGAAGCATAACATCCCAATCTACAGCAAGCTTTACCCGTATCCGGAGGTGCATGTTGAGGAAGTTGATCGGCAAATTGAGGAGATGTTGCACCAAAAAATCATTGCCCCAAGCAATAGTCCCTATAATTCGCCCATCTGGATCGTCCCTAAAAAAGATGACGAAAATGGTATGAAACAATGGCGAATCGTGGTAGATTATAGAAAACTTAATAGTGAAACAATTGATGATAGGTTTCCAATGCCAAATATAGATGACTTGCTTGATAAGCTGGGAATGTGCAATCAACGATTGACTTAGTGCAGGGCTTTCATCAGATTGAAGTCGAACCGAGGGATACACCTAAGACCGCATTCTCCACAAAAGACGGTCACTATGAATTCCTACGCATGCCGTTTGGATTATAAAATGCTCTAGCCACTTTCCAACGGCTTATGAATAGCGTACTTAAGGAATATATAAATAAAATATGCGTGTATACCTCGACGATATCCTTATCTTCTCGACTAGTTTTGATGAGCACATAGTTTCATTACGTAAGATTCTTCAGAGGCTTCAGGAAAATAACCTTAAAATACAAATAAATAAATGCCGATTTGCTATGCTCTCTACGAATTATTTAGGTCATACAGTAACTGGTAACGGTATCAAGCCCGATGAAGGGAAGGTACAAGCCATCCACTGTATGAAAGTTCCAACTACTATAAAAGGTATTAAACAGTTCCTTGGTATGACGGGGTACTATCGAAAGTTTATAAAAGACTATGCGAAAGTAGCGTATCCCATGATTAAGTGCCTAAAAAAGACCGAAAAAAATTAAAGTATTAGACAGTATCTGAACGCATTTAATACTTTAAAAATGTTACTCACCAGCGATCTAGTTCTTAGAAGTCCCAGTTTCAGTAAGGAATTCGTTCTTACTTGCGACGCCTCTAACTACGCGCTAGGAGCCGTATTGAGCCAGGATGGTCATCCGATCTCCTATGCATCTCGAACACTAAACAACCATGAGCTACGCTACTTAACAATTGAGAAAGAGCTTTTGGCTATTGTGTGGTCGATAAAATATTTTCTGACATACTTGTATGGTCGACATTTTGTCGTCCGTACCGATCATAAACCATTAGTTTGGCTCAATGGAATTAAAGAGCCCAATATCAAACTGCAATGATGGAAGATACAGCTAAACGAGTTCGATTTTTCAGTCGAATATCTAAAAGGAAAAGAAAATCTAGTGGCAGATGGTTTAAGCAGGGTTCTATGCGAAAACAATAGCGACGAAGCTAATGGTTCTAGTAGCGAAGAATCTATCTTTGGTGACATTTTCAATAATGAGTTCGCTGATACTAGCGGGCATATTGACGAAGATGTCGTAAGTGCAGTTGATCAATCGAACCTAGATAATTTATCGACAGGGGCCACTATCCATAGTGCTCAGGAAGACGAGAGTTGTTATTTTTCTATAACACTTAAACCCGTTAACCTTTATAAAAACCAAATATACTTGGCATATGGCGCAAAAGAAAAGGTTAATTTAAAAATTGTGCATAAAAAGGTGCAAAATCTCGTTTTCATAGAAAAAGGCAAGAGTAATCTTTTGCAAATAATGCAAAGGGTCTTAATAAATAAAGGCCTCATGTGCATCTACTGCGACAATATCCAACCATTTCTAGAATTTCAAAACTTATATGTGAAATATTTTGCTATGAATAAAAACCTTAATGTACTTAAGTCTCTTATAAAGAAGGAACACCTTAATAAAATTCATAGGGATATTCGCGAAGTTTTTCAGAAATTCGAAAATTATATTTCTATCTTCACCTTCCTAACCTTCAGGATGAAATTCAAAAGGTTATTAACAACTGTGAAGTATGTAACGTAGCGAAACATGATAGACGACCTCTACATATTCCATTTCAAACAACAGAATCTCCAGTACGATTTAACAGTATTGTGCATATCGATATCTGGTTCCCAGAAAGGAATAAAATGTTCTTAATAACAATCGATAAGTTTTCGAAATACGCAACTAATTCACAAATTGGATAATAGAAATTGGATAGCAATACTAGGCGCGTTAAAACAAAGAATTCAATTCCTCGGAAAACCAACGAAAATAATTACCGATAGAGACATTTGCTTTATAAATTTAGCTGTGGAGGAGTTTCTCAAAGAAATCAATATCGTCTCTCATACAACTACCGGTCATCATAAGACAGGTAATGCTGAGATTGAACGACTTCACGGCACGTTAAACGAATATCTAAGAATAATGGATACCGCGCGAGATAAATCCGATTTAGATGAAAAAATATTTAGAATAATTTGTCACTACAATAACACCATACATACAACTACTAATATGCGTCCCATCGATTTTCTTTGTAAAAACCTAAGCAAAGAAAACATCAACAATTTGTCTGAAAAATTTAAAATTTAAAAAGAAAATAGAATACGAAAATTTAATTCAAAGAAAATTACAAAAAATATCTCAAATCTATGCACACATCTCGTAAAAAATCGAGAAGTTGGTAAAGCACGACCGAAATATAAGAAATCAGATAACTATACGATTAAAGGCACCTACGTTATGGACAGATCCTCACAACGACAGACAAAGTTTTACAAAACCCAACTTAAAAGAAAGTATACTTACCAGAACACTCCGCACTCCAAATCTTTAACTTAATAAAAAAACAAAAAAAAAAAAAAAAAAAAAACGAAAATACTATGAATTAGAATAATTAAATGATTAACATTGCCCTTCACCACACATCTAATTTGAAATCTTTACTTTAATATTTTTGAATTCAAAGAAAAGCACGAAAAGACAAACGTCATTTACATAAATGCAAATGACGGGGGAATTGTTATAGATTTTTGCACCGATCACTGAGTAGTACAGGTAGTACAGTCCAAGCTGAATCTATTGTGGCTGACAGGGATCAATTATATCGTTATACGTTATTGTATTTAAGCAGCGACGTTAATCCTTTCGTTTCTAATTTTGCAAATATATTACTACTTATTTAATGGGATAAGAATTGATATTGTACATAAGAATGTGTTGTTAGTATAGTTATAAGCAAGAAAATGAATTTGTATTAATAATGTACGTCCCACTTACATGATAATAACTTTATGACAAGGGTCACCTTTTGACACCTTTTATTTCAATATTGTAGTATAAAAATGTATAAATGTATAATGGTAGCAAGATACTACAAGCCTAGTTATCTTCTTTTTTAGGGCCCAAAAAAATTGTAAGGGGAGAGGTGTTATACAAAGCTTCCTAAGCCACCTATTGCACAATAGGCTATTTAATTTATCGCCGCACTTGACTCGTTAACATGACTCGCCGCACGTTGACATGTCAAGCTTGCGCCTCCGATAGAGCGAATTGCGCTTTTCGCCTTGCCCAGCTTCGTCTTCTCACAAGACAAAGCTGAGCACACTTCCTCTTTCTGTTTGGACCGCCACCGTGATTAGACGTGCAATTAAGTGAAAAGGTTAAGAAAAGGTTTTAAGTCAAGCAACCTTTAAAAAATTAATAAACAACTTTTAAAACAACTTAAATTGTGTCTTTCCATTTGTTTACCAAAACACCCACTAAACTATATGCTCCTGAAGAGAGGCTGAGAATACGATTATATCATCCATATAAATCAGACATGTTGTTCTCTGGAGATCTTTCAAAATGTTGTCCATCACCCTTTGAAAGGTGGACGGAGCATTTTTAAGGCCAAACGGCATACGAACGAATTCGTAGTGGCCAATGTCCACTGTGAACGCAGTTTTATTAACATCTCTACGATCGATTTCGATTTGATGAAACCCAGAAGCCAAATCTAAAATAGTAAAGTAGGTACATGTTCCCAATTTATCCAAAATCTCTGTTATGTTAGAAAGTGGATATCGATCGCCAATAGGTTTTTCATTGAGTTTTCGATAATCCACTACCAACCGCCATTTCTGTTTATGAGAAACATGTGGAGGAATTCTTGAATGTGGGATTTTATTTCGGCCTTATGAACTTGTGGGTACCTGTACGATTTTGTGTATATTGGTAGATCGTCACTTGTTTTTATACGATGTTTAATTACGTTGGTGAATGAAAGTTGACTGTCCTCTTTGAAGAATATATCGTCATAGTATTTACATAGTTTAACAAGCTCTGTTTTCTCTTCGCTGTTTAAATGGTCTGTTCTTAGTGAAATTGTTATGTCGTTTTGTTCGAAGGACCTAATTCGATCTAAATTGTGTGTAATACATATGTTATTTATCTCATCAAAATTGCTGTAGCGTTCGACTTTAAGTGGTTGTTCCAAGAAAAGTTTTTTGTTCCTAATTTGATTTTTCATAACTTCTACGTTACTGTACCAGTTAGTTGGTTTGTAGATACCCTGAGAAATTTTTAGGAGTTTTCCTATCATAGTAGGTCGCACGTATAGATGAGTTAGCACCAATAACGCTGAACACAAGACAACGCGCTGACGCAGCATCGTTTCCACGGGCACTCGTAACTCGCAGCCTCGCTCCCAACCTGTGCAAGCATTGTCACAGCACAGTCAAGCCAACAACAGAGGAACACATTCACAACTCGTGCAAGGTATCTTTGGTGACGTTGTGGCTGCACCTGATCCCTCTCCACACTATTCCATTCTTTCCGCCACCTATTCCCCAATTCCTTTCCCGGGTCACTTTTCGTGTTTGGCAAATTCTGTTTGTAAAGTCAGTCGTAGTTGAAGAGCACAACAAAAAAGATCAAACGATCTTACGAAAAAAAAAATAGTTTTTTTTTTAAGAAGACTTAACACGGAAAAGTCTAACTGGCACCCGAGCACCTCGCATGCTATCCCGAGTAAATCAATAAAACGCGAACGGTAAACTCTTCCATAAGGAAAAAAGTGTGCAGTGGCTACAAATTACCCTACCGGTTCTAATGTACAAAGTGATAACTCACAAAATACAAAAAAACCTAGAACAGTGTGAAGTGGTCTTAAATACCCTTCTGTGAGAAGTGATTACCCGTATTAAGCTTTAATGAATTCATGAAATAGGCAGTGTGAAGTGGTCATGCAAAAGTACCCTAATAGCCTATAAATAGTCAGGAGAATATTTTATAAACAATATAGTCAAGACAATTTTAAGAAAAATACGTTGAACAAACAGTTTTTTTATATATAAATAAAGATTCTTAAGAAACAATATAATCAAGACAATTTTAAGAAAAAGAACATTGAAAAATATTAATGTAAGAATAAGAAATATATATCCCAACACTAAGTACTTATTCATTTAGTATTTAGGAATTATTGTATTCAAAAAATAATATTAAAATAGCATGGTAAAATATCTAAGTGCAAATATCCATACGATGGCAAATCCAAAAAACTTAATTCGACCCCCAGTACTTAACCCTCAAGGTGATAGTCCCCAGCCCCAAGGTGACCCTCGTGCGGTTGTGTCTTCCCCTGAACTCCGTGCCCTTATTTCCTCCATTATCGATGATATTGTTAATCGTGAAGCTCCAACCCTAATAAACTCAATTTGGCACCCGAACCCTGATCTATTGCTCGGTCAGGATCAGGTGATAGATCCGGGCTATGAAAACGATATCGCAGATCTGGACAAAATACCGGATGTCGTGAGGTCACTCCGTGACTTTTCTGGAAATCCTTCCGAGTTCAGCTCTTGGAATAAGAGCGTGGACAGGGTTATTAAAATTTACGAATCATCCAAAGGAACTCCGAAGTACTTCGGCATCATTAGCTTTATACGCAATAAAAATAACTGGGAACGCCGATATGGCTCTGGAGTCTTACAATACTCCTCTAGACTGGGCAGCCATTTCGAAGTGCCCTACGATGCACTATGCTGACCAAAGGGATCTCGGCACCCTCGAGTACCAAATGAACTCGTTGGTACAGGGAAACAAAACGATCCCCGAATTCTACCAGGCAATTTACAACAACCTCTCCCTCATTCTTAACAACATTTCATGCATGGACGCCGGGCCAGAGTCTCTGGCATTACTGACGAGGACATATAGCAATAAAGGCCTAGACACCTTCGTCTGTGGGCTAAATGGCGACCTCCCACGACTGCTAGGCATAAGGGAACCCAGCGATCTACCCCAGGTTCTAAACCTTTGTCTGAAATTGGAAAACCAAAGGTTTCGAATTGATTTTGCTCACCAACATCAACAACATCGCAGGTATAACCCCAATCAAAATGTACCTAAAAGTGTCCCCAACCAATATCCCCTCGCAAGTAATTTTAACCAGATTCCTCGGCAACAACAGTATTCAGCCAATACCCCACCATTTAGAGAACGATTCTTTCCTCAAATTGCCTATATACCTCAAACACAATATATTCCAAACAACCATCAGCAACATACTACCTATGGAAACAATCCTAATAATTATTCTCATCCTACACCACCCCCTCGCCCTCTCGCCCCAAAACCCCTACCAAAACCGAAACCTATGGAAACTTCCACCATCGGGTCCACTGCAGTGAACTACCAAAATAGGCCCAATCCATTCAAATATGCCGGGAAACGTCCTCCAGGAGCCTCAACGCAAGCTCCTATCCCAAATAAACACCGACGCAACTTCCATATCAAAGAGGAACCAATTCTTCCAAATTTCCAAACACAGGTAATGGGATATATATCCCCCGACGATGCGTATGCCCCCTACCAGCAAACTAATGTTGAGGAAGCAATGCATTATCCGGATCTCAGAGATTATATGCTTGAGCAATCTCAACATGCACAAGAAAATTACCAAGATCAGACCAATTTCCAGGAACTCGAAGAATTTAGTGACATTCATTTTTTTGACTAATGGACTCTTCGTTGCCCTATTTCCGGTGTAGAACGAAGAGTGGGACACTCCAAAATTTCTTAATAGACACCGGATCAAGTAAAAATTACACCCAACCTATTTTGATAAAGTATCCCATCCCAAACGAACAAAAATTTAGAGCCAAATCTATTGCAGGCGACATCCAAATTACTCAACACACGTTATAAAATTAAAATTTTTTCTTCTGCCATGCCTTAAAACATTTCACGGCATCTTAGGAAATGACAGCCTTAAACAACTTTCGGCAGTCATCTATGTAAAGGATAATTACATGACTATTCTCGATAAAGTAAAAATTAAAATCAGACAACTTAAGTCACTCTCGGTAAACTCTTTAAATATTAATTCAGATCATATGTCAACCTCACAAAACTGGCCATTAATCGAATAGCGAATAAATTTCCTTCCTTATTTTCGGAGCCAAATGAAAAATTAACATACACTACAAAAGTCATCGCCACAATACGAACTAATTCGGATACACCTGTTTACTCCAAGTGTTATCCATACCCTTCATCCCTTAGAGACGAAGTGGAGAAAAAAATTAACAAAAACTGTTGGACGATGGTATAATACAGCCATCAAGGTCGCCCTAAAATTCACCTGTGTGGGTTGTCCCCAAGAACCCAGATTCTAGCGGGAACAGGCAATACAGGATACTTATTGACTATCGAAAACTGAATTCGGTGACGATTGCTGACAAATACCCGATTCCCGAAATAAATGAGGTATTGTCGCAATTAGGGCAAAGTAAATACTTCACAGTTCTGGACTTAAAAAGTAGTTTCCACCAGATTCCATTAAAGGAGCCTGACATGGAGAAAACTGCCTTCTCAATTAGCAATGGGAAGTACGAGTTTACTCGACTCCCATTTGGCCTCAAAAATGCACCGTCGATATTTCAACGTGCGCTCGACGATATACTCCGCCATTTCATCGGCAGAACATGCTATGTCTACATTGATGATATCATCATCTTTAGTAGAAACGAATCCGAACATATTAAGCATGTGGAGCAAATTTTTCAAACATTGTGCCAAGCTAATATGAAGGTACAGCTCGAGAATTGCAAGTTCTTCCAGGAAGAGGTTGAGTTTTTGGGCTTCTTTGTATTTTCATCGGGAATAACAACTAACCCGGAAAAGCTCAAGTCAATTGTGAATTTCTCTATACCAACAACTATTAGGGAACTAAGATCGTTCCTAGGCCTTTCTGGCTATTATAGGCGATTTATAAAAAACTATGCCGGTTTAGCTAAACCACTAACCTCACTGCTAAGGGGAGAGGAAGGTCGTATTTCGAAAAATAAATCTAGTAAAATCAAAATTTCCCTATCACCCGAAGCAATAGAAGCTTTTCATAAATTGAAAACTCCCTTTCTTCAAAATATCTTATTTTAGCCTACCCAGGCTTTCGAATTAACTACAGACGCATCTAACTTCGCAATAGGAGCAGTGCTCTCGCAGGAAGAAAAACCCATAATGTTCATCTCAAGATCGCTCAGCAAAACTGGGGAGCATTATGCTGCGAACGAAAAGGAAATGCTCGCTATTGTATGGGCGCTTAATTCCCTTCGGAATTACCTCTATGGCACTGCGCATGTTAAAATTTACACAGACCACCAACCGTTAACGTATGCCCTGAGCAATAAAAATTGCAACTCTAAGATGGAACGCTAGAAAGCGATTCTCGAAGAGTATAACTATGAATTAAAATATAAACCGGGCAAAAGCAATGTCGTTGCGGATGCGCTGTCACGCTTACCAATAGATTCCGAAGCTAATACATTACCGCTAACCCAACATAGCAACGAAAGCTCATCTCACTATCTAATCCCAGCTGTCGAAAGTCCAATCAATGTATTTAAAAATCAATTATGGCTTCTTCTTGGCGATAACGAAAGTTATGAATTCAAAATTCCCTTTCCAACTTACCATAGACACATCTTCATTAAAAAAAACTATATGGATAACGATATAATCTCAATTTTCAAACAATAGTTGAACCCCAGCGTCATAAACGGAATCCTAACGCAAGAATCTGTCATGGGTAAAATCCAGGAAATTTATCCATCCTACTTTAGATCATACACGGCAAGATTTACACAGACACAGGTCACAGATATAACCGATACTAATGAACAGGAAGAACAGATTCTTCAAGAACATAAAAGAGCTCATAGAAATAGTCAGGAGAATAAAATACAACTACTTCAGAAATACTATTTTCCCAAAATGAAGGCAAAAATCCATGAGCTAGTAAAACAGTGCAGGGTATGTAAGGAGCAGAAATACGATCTACTCCACAGACAGAAACCTCGTCTTAACCGCTATCGACAAGTTTTCAAAATACGCCCAAGTGCGGATAATAAAGTCGAAGGCCATTGAAGATATTAGGGAACCGTTAAGACAATTAATATTTGCATTCGGAGTATCAGAAATGGTGGTATTCGACAACGAAAAATCTTTGAACTCCGCTTCCATTTACTTCATGTTACGAGATCAGCTCAATATTCAGATTCATAAAACCAAGCGCAGTAAATGGGTAGGTCGAGAGGTTTCATTCGACCTTGGCCTAAATTATGCGTTGCCTGAAAACGAGCCGCATTCACAGATCCTTCACGGAGCGGTTAGACCGAACCGTTTATGAGTACAATTGCACCATACACTCTCCAACAAAAAGAAAACCAATAGAGATATTTTTCGGTAGAATTGTAAGTACCGATCCAGATTTATACGAGCAAACCAGGAAAGAAAACATTGAGAAGCTTAGGGACAACCAAAAAAAAAAAGACATTTCCGAACACAACAAGAAAAGAAATCCAATTAAAAACTATACGAAAGGTGAAATCGTGTACGTTAAAACCAATAAACGGTTGCGTACACAACTATCACTAAGATTTAGGCAAGAAACAGTTGATCAGAATAATTTCACCACAATACTAACACAATCAGGCAAAATTGTCCATAAATCCAATATTCGAAATTAACTAATTCCAGATTCCTAACCCCAACATCCAACGCTGAGATCCAGATATTAGACTATTCAAACACCAAACTGGTTTCGATCAACACCGGATCTGCCAAAATCCAAACTGGCACATTCAAAATCATACACGTCATCGATTTATTGGCTTACGAAGATGCGCTGCGTAACCTTCAATCAGAAATATCAAGTCATGCAAAAAGAACTGACCCAAATTCTCTCCTCATGTCCCACCAAATAACCGAACTTTAGGTCCTTGTAAATCCCCTTAGACCTACGTTAAGAAAACGTAGATCTTTAAATTTTTTTGGATCTGCTTGGAAGTGGATAGCCGGTAGCCCGGACCACTATGACATGCAAATTATTAAAGCAAAAATGCACAATCTTTTAGAGAATAACAATAAACAAGCCATTATTAACAAATTTTCTCTGAATAGGCTAAATGAAATACCTAACAAATATAACTAACAATATTGTAAAAATTATTAAATCAGATGGAAACTTGTATACCGAGTACTTGCTTAATATTAAACTCAAATTAGACATTATAAGAGAAGAATTAAAACACATAGAATATGCTATACTTTGGGCAAAAGCCGGAATAATTAACACATTTGTATTGTCAATACTTGAGTTAGAAACTATTAAACAAGTTTTCGAAAAAGATGTAAGAGAAGATTTCCGGAGATAAGAAAAACCGAACAGTTTATACGTACTGATAACTTTATTCTTCACTGTTCAACTGCCCCCGTTGTCCATGGCGGTTAGGCTATTTATACACTGTTAATACAAATACATATAAAGCATTGGAGACTTCGGGTCATTCACTTGATCAGATGATTGTGTGTTATGCAAGAAACGTATTATTTATTCTTCTACAGCTCGGCCATCCTGATCAAGTGATCGACCCGATCACAATTGTGTATAAATAATCAATAACAATTTCAATATACAAATTTATTCTATTCGCATATATGTACAATTGGCAATTTAACGAACTTAACAATATTTCGAATAAAAAGTAAAAAAAACAAAACGAATAGTAGTTCAAAATGCAAAACAATTGATTGGATACATAAGAAAAGAGGCTTGTATAATAGAACGAAAAATGACATTATCGTAACATCACGTTTCAGCGTTAGAGCCAAGATCTTCCAAAATCCCATTAGCAACGTTCAAGTCTTCACCAGGTCTTGAATCTGCCGTCTCTACTTTAAAGGGTCTCATATTATCAGGGGAAAACACTCACTTGTATGGCAATCGGGTCAATTGTAAACCTTCAATATCAGAAACGAGATACCTATCATTAGCTAAAATCTTTTTAACCTCGTACGGACCACGAAATCCGTACGATGTATTTCTGATCATAACAAAATCACCTGGTTTGTATTTTGTAGGTCTCTTGTGACGGTTGTCATAATACTCTTTATTCCGTACTTGCGAACTTTCTATATTCTGAAGCGCTCTATTTCTTATATCTCCTAAACTTGCTCTTTCTTCTCTAAATTTGCTATCAAGGAATTCTTTCACTCGATCAGCAAGCCCTCCCTTTTGTTCAATACCAAAAAGCAATACACTAGGAGTAAACCCTGTACTGTTGTGTTGATGAAAGCAAATTCGATCTTCGCCAAATGCCTATCCCAATCACCAGCCATATTGGGATCGCATGCTTTAGCAAGCATTGGAACTAGAATACGATTCATTCGTTCAATTTGTCCATAAGACTGAGGCGAATGCCTCTCTCTTCCATAAAATCTGAGAATTCTTTAGACGTAAAACAAGTTCCACGATCAGAAATAATTCGCTCAGGTCTGGAATAATTCTCAAAGAACGATGTGAGGCACTTAATCGCTTCTTTACTTTGAGTTGTCTTTACCGGATAAAGTTTAATGAACTTGGTAAATCCATCAATCACAAGGTGAACATGTTTTCTTTTTGTCTGTGAATTCGGTAAAGGATCTAGGTGGTCAACATGTTATGTGCTAAAGGGAAGATTTCCTTTTGGAATCGAATGCAAAGTCGCTTCTACCTTGCCAGAATGAGGCGAAAAATATATGCATTTGAGACAAGTCTGAATATAGGTTTTGATTTTGTCCTTCATCTTAGGGAACCAATAACAACCAGATAAATTTTGATAACATTTCTCTACACCCAAGTGACACATCGCTTCGTGATGGGTGCGAATCACTTGCTCCTCCATATGAGATGGAACGTAGAAAAGTACTTTGCCTTTGCATTTCCTATAAATCAGGCCATCTATCATTTCATATAAACGACTTTCGCTTTGCTCAAGATCAGTTGCTATAGCGATTATCTTTGCGTCCTGTTTCTGAGCAGCAGCCAGGACAAACTCAAAAGATTCGTCGTCCATATGCAAAATATTAAAAGATCGACTTAAAGCATCGACATGAGCCATTCGATCTGATTTTCTATGCTCAACTACGAGATCAAAACTTTGTAGCTCTAAAGCCCATCTCGAAATTCGAGAATTTAAAGTTTTTTTCATTAAAATTAAAGTTAGGGCCTGACAATCTGTTATTACCTTGAAAGCTATTCCCAATAGGTAAATTCTAAATCCCCTAAGAGCATAAATTATTGAAAGTGTCTCAAGCTTGTAGCTATGGTACATACTTTCTGCTTCTGTTGCTCTCTTCGAAAAGTAAAAAATAGGATGAAATTTTCCATCTATCTGTCTCTGCATTAAGATAGCTCCGAATCCTATCGAACTCGCATCGCAATGTAGCTCTGTGGGACTATTTTGACTATATATTGCAAGAACCGGAGATGCGACAAGTTTATCCTTCAGTGATTCAAAAGCTTCCATTTCTTTTAAACCAAAAACAAATGGTGCGTTTCTTTTCAACAGGTCATAAAGCGGCTTAGCTATGTAAACAAAATGCTTTATAAATTTTTGAAAATAAGAGCAAAGTCCTACGAAGCTTTGTACGTCCCTAGTACACATTGGTATCGGAAAGCTTTGAACAGCATTCAAATTACTTTCGTTGGGCCTAATGCCATCTACTGTTACCCTATACCCAAGGTAAACAACCTCTGTTTGTAAAAACACGCACTTATCAAATCTAAGCTGCAAACTATTATCTACTACCAGCTTAATTACTGACTCCAGAACCTCAGTAGAAACGGTCGCGATAAGAATATCGTCTAAATAGGTAAGCATATTTTCTTTTAAAACTAGCACTATGGGCGAAACGTAAGGGGAATTCGATTCACGTATAATTCCCTTTGCTAACAAATCGTCCAAAATGATTTGCAATGAAAGTTTGTGTGCATGAGGAAGCATTCTAGGTGCACAACGGAAAGGGATATCCTTCGAAAGGGATATTTTCATTTCAAAATCCGTCCCGCACAATTTTAACTCGGGACAGGAAAACGCACGACCTACTATTTCCCTAACCCTATTCTTAATATCCGTACACATACTACGATTAATATTCAAATCAAACTCACCCTGTTCTGTGATGTCGATGTTAAAAATTTGTTCGATAGCGTCAGCAAGATTATCTTGAGATGAAAGTAGAGATGAAGATTTAAAGCTGGTGTTGTTGTTTCTTATTGTTCGATCTTGATTGCTGCTGATGGGATTATCAACTTTTCCAAATACCAAGCCCGTTTTTCTTATGAAATCCCTACCTAAAACGATTGGATATGTTATTGAGAAATTGTTTACCATTAATAATCGCAAATTAACAACTAAACTTTCAAACTCTATGTTGGTGCTGATACCTCCAATCACTTCCAACGGACTATTGTTGACTCCGCAGTAAGTGTGGGTAGTTTTTTCCAACGTTGATAGAAGAGCTGATGGCAGGAATCGTTCTTACAGAAAACTAATAGGGCTTCCCGAATCAAAAAGTGACAGCAGCATAACTGAAGCTCGCTGATGATCGCTGACCCACTTGCATCGGATGTTACGTTCGAAATCATTGTTACCTGTTGTTGTTTCTGTTGATGTGTTGTTGATATGAATTTCTTCATCTTCTTGCAACGACAAGACTGGATTTTTGTTTTCGCATCTCGTTGAAATGTGGCCAGGTTGTCCGCATTTGTAGCAGGTTAAATTGTTTCTCTGGATCTTCATGTTGGTAAGTTGCTGTTTAGGCATCGTTGGGTGATCGGCAGGCGCTTTTGGTCTGGTTGTTGGTTGGCGACGGGTATGCGGGGTATGTAATGCTGGTTTTGTTATTCGCTCGGTGTTATCGCGGTGATTGTTTTTGAGTTTGGTGTATCTACGTAGGGCGGGTTTCAACTCCCCAAGATTGTCTGCACTATATAGAATACTTTTATTTATTTCAGAATCAGGGATACCTTTTATTATGAATTGGACTAAGTCCTCCTCTTCGACTTTACTGTGCGATGCAATCTCCTGCATGTGTAGGACATACTGCTGAATCGATTCGTTTCGATGCTTCTTCCTTTCTCGAAGCTCGTTGTAAACGTCGGATCTTGTCACGACCTTCTGGAACTCATTCTTCAACGCATCCTTTAACTGTGTCCAAGATCGAATGTTAACGGATCGAACAAACAGTTTAGCGGTGCCTTTCAGGAGCCTCTTGGCGTAAATGAATTTATTGCGGTCGTCTAAGCCAAAGACCTCGGAGCACTCCTCGAACTGTTCGATCCAAAACAGAACATTGAAATTATCGTCTCCACTGAAAGACGGTACCGAGTCTTCCACATCTCTGAAGTTGCAGGCAGAGGTAGACCGTGAATTAGATTCCGATTCCTCTAATTGCAATTCGCGTAGTTGTTGTTGCAGCTTTCGTATCTCCTCCTTCTTACAGATTCTTCTCAGTTTCGTCAGTTCAGCACCGAGCGTTTCCTCATCTTCGCTGCTAGATCCATTATTGTGAACTTGTTCACATGGAATCGCCAAGTCGTCGTTACTTAGTTCCTTACTTGTTGAGGGGAACTCTTGTATTAGTCTTGCGAAGTCTTCGTCTGTATATTCCTCGACCGCTTCTTGCACCCGAATCTTCAATTCGGATTTATTGCCGGTTGTTTGACACTTTAAGAGTCTAAGAAGATTCTTGTGCCTCGAAACGGTCGCAGACTCCAAGAAATTATTCCACTCTTCTGACATTATCAAACGTTTTAGCACTATAAAGAATTTACTTTCGGACTGAAAAAAAAAACGCGGCTCAGCACAGATGTACACTCGCTCTGTACAGTAGTTCCAACACCGAGATTGGCCGAAACTAAAACACTTGTTGACCCGTCTAACGTAATCCCACTTCTGAGAGTTGTAAGAGAAGATTTCCGGAGATGAGAAAATTGGAAAACCGTCAATATTTATACTCAAATGATCGCAAATTGAAAAAGTTTCACCGTGAATTTGTAATAAACATAAACTGACCTGTAACTCATTTACACGGAAATATTCTATATAAGCTTCGGCCAAATTTGGTGCCCTCCGAGATTGTATACTATTGGTGTATAAATGATCACCGGAAATCAGAATCGAATCAATCATATTTGATGACCACGGGTCAGTTCGTTTAATTTTTGAAACGACAATAGCTACAGTTGCGTTTGCGGTACACTGGATCACTGCTTTCCTCTAGAATAATCGTTAAATTTACTATGGCTTTGATGAAATGAACATCGCAATATATGCCGTTCATTGCCTAATCTTGGAAACAATCATTGTTAATTTCGTTTGCGTTTTCTTTTAGTGCTATGTCTTTATGGTGAACATGACTTACTTACTTACTTAGGTGGCGCTACAGTCCGTGGTGAACCTGGGCCTCAACCAACAAGCGTCTCCAGCCGGCACGGTCTTTGGCCAGCTGTTTCCAGCGCCGCACGCCCAGTTGGTTGAGATCCCTTTCCACCTGCGTGCGCCACCGCTGAGGCGGCCGTCCTCTGCCGCGCCTTCCTTCTGGAGTGGATTCGAAGACTTTTCGGGTCGGAGCTGTATCTTCCATGCGCTCTACATGGCCTGGCCACCTTAGACGCTGTATCCGTAGACGCCGTACCAGGCCGATTTCGCTGTACAACCCGTACAGTTCTTGGTTATATCTTCTCCTCCATACACCGTTTGAACAAACGGGATCGTAGATAGTGCGCAGAATTTTCCTCTCGAAATGACCGAGGGCATCTTCATCCGCTTTTGATAAGGTCCAAGCCTCTGCGCCGTAAAGGAGGACTGGGATGATCAAGGTCTTATATAGTGTCACCTTGGTTTTCCGAGAGAGGGCTCTACTTCCCAATTGCCTCTTGAGCCCAAAGAAACAGCGGTTGGCAAGAGTGATTCAGCGTTTTATCTCAGCGCTGGTGTTGTTGTCGCTGGTAATCAGTGAGCCAAGGTAGACGAATTCCTTGACCACTTCAAAGTTATATCCGCCCATGGTGACGTTCTGGCCAATACGTCGGTGTTGTCCGTCTCTTTTAGATGAAAGCAGATATTTGGTTTTACCCTTATTAACCTTGAGACCCATCTTAGCCGCTTCTACCTCAATGCTCACGAAAGCCTCATTGACGTCTTGCTGTTTTCGTCCAATTACGTCAATATCGTCGGCGTACGCAAGCAATTGCGTAGACTTGAAATAAATCGTACCTCTTGTGTTGGCCAGTGACTCTTGCACGATCTTTTTAAGCACGATGTTGAAAAAGTTGCACGACAGCGCGTCGCCCTGCCTAAATCCTTTTTTAACATCGAAAGTCTCGGTTTGCTCATTACCGACCTTAATGGAGCAGCGAGAATTCTGCATTGTCATCCTGCACAGTCGGACGAGTTTGACAGGGATGTTAAAACTAGACATGGCTTTGTACAGCTCGTATCTATATACGCTGTCATACGCGGCCTTGAAATCGACGAAGAGGTGGTGAGTGTCGATTTGGTATTCCTGGGTCTTCTCCAAGATCTGCCGTATCGTAAATATTTGGTCTATTGTGGATTTACCTGGCCTGAAACCACACTGATAAGAGCCGATCAGGTTATCCACAAACGGTTTCAGGCGTTCACACAATACGGCAGAGAAGATCTTATATGCGATGTTAAGGAGACTTATTCCCCTATAGTTGGCGCAGTTATAGGGGTCTCCTTTCTTATGGACCGGGCAAAAGATGCTGAGATTCCATTCGTCGGGCATGCTTTCCTCCGACCATACCTTGCAAATGAGATGGTGCATGCACCTTACCAGCTCATATCCAGCCGCCTTAAGAAGCTCAGTAGACAGGCTTAAGTCTTCATATCGCTATTTTGACTTCGTCTAGGTCGGGTGGACTGGATTCTGCTACATTGTCGTCCATTACGAATGGCTCGTTCTGCGTGACAGCGGTATCTTGTCTATCATCGCCGTTATACAGTCTGTAGAAGTCTTCTTCTTCTTCTTCTTCTTTGGGGGCGTTACAGCCCATGAAGGACCAGAGCCAAGCTTCTCTCAATTACCCATGTTGTGTGCGATTTATTTTTCACACAGGTGAAAGGGACCTACAGTTTAATGCCGATTCCGAACGGATCCGAACTCGCTCATCGGGCGCCAGGGTCCAACACACTAACCACTGGGCCACTCCGCCCTCTGTGTGCAGAAGTGGTGCAGAAGTGGTCTTTCCAAATCCTCAGTATCGACTGCAACTCTACTACCATTTCTCCATTTTCATCCCTGCAGGCCGCCGCTCTGGTTTTGTAGCCATGGCATGTTCGTTTTAGCTTATTGTAAAATTTACGGGCGTCATTTCAGCGGAAGCATATCTCCATCTCCTCGATCTCACGCTTTCCGTGCTCTCTCTTCTTTCTTCTGAAAAGCGTGTGTTCTTATATGCCGTGTGGCTTTATATGCCTCTTGTTTAGTTGCTTGGGCTTGTTCGCATTGTTCATCGAACCAGGGGTTTCTAGGCGTTGGCGGTTTGAGACCCAGTACCTCTGAGGCAGCGTCTCTGAAGGCGCTCTGGCAATGCACCCATTCCTGCTCTATTGTTTGTGTTGCTGTGGGCGGATTTTGAGAGAGTTTGGAGGAGACACGTTCAGCAAAGATTCTGACAGTCTCTTGCGATTGTAGCCTTCCGACATCAAACTTACGTAGTCCTACTCGACTCCTAAGCATTCTTGATATCCTGATTCGTAAAATACAATACAACTAGGAGTAAATATATACACAGTGCATTTTTCCTTTGTAAACATAATTCGCGTAAGATAGTTATAAGTTCTCAAAAATAAAATGAATTTAGAAGGTCGAAGGCTTTTGAAATTTGCTATACATGCTTCTGAATCATGTGGTTCTCCACACAGTACGCACCTACTAATATACCCCCAACAATCCCAGAATGCCCAAATCATCGACGGACTTTCCATGTCTTTTTACCCAATAAATGCGATGGGAGAGTAAGTATCTAGTAAGGGGGTGGCCGTGGGACCGTGGCTAACATTACCGACCGTCGAGCGAAAGGTCTATAGTTCAAGTAGCCAAGAAAACGCAATTCCTATACGGAAAAATGTATAGGACCAAAGTAAAGAGACCAAACGTATAGCGGCAGGCATAACACTCACAGTATGTCGCCAATTGAAATTCATCCTCTCCGTATGCAATATTTACACCAAAGTGCATGAATGAATTACTGAGAATTATAACCAACGCGAAATTTTGTCGGCTCTCGTCCACCCCTGAAAATAGAGAACGAACATCTACGATCCAAAACCACTGCACACAGTTCAGGTTGTGTGTCAAAACATCAACCTGCGCGAAACTCTCCCTCTCCTTGTTACCTTCGCTCGCACAACGTTCAATACGTTATAATGCCTTAACCTTGAGGGCCGGTGTGACTATAAAAAAAAAAAACAATGCACGTTAAATCTTTGGCAGATTCACCTAGCTCAAATTGTGCTGTAGAATTGTTCAGTTTAACATTTGGTTCCTTAGTCCTAGCCGTAAAAAAGGAGTAATTTCAGAAAATTTTACATTAGGAGCAGCAGTAGTCAAGGGTTGTTTGAACTTCTCTATAGACGTGTCGCTATAGAGACCCTTCAATAAAGTAGAAGTGACTTTGCTTGCTTTAGGAAAGAACGTGTATGCGCCGATGTCAGTATCGCGTAATCTATACTATATACTTACTATAATTTTATAAATGTGAAAGTTTGTGTGTCTGTTTGTCCGTCTTTCGCGGCAAAGCGGAGCGACGAATTGACGTGATTTTTTAAGTGGAGATAGCAGAAGGGATGGAGAGTGACATAGGCTACTTTTGTTTCTTTCTCACCCCCCCACTTCCTTAAAATGTGGGGGGGGGGGTATTTGTATGGAGCAAAAAAAAAATTGAGTATAAAACGAATAATAAAATAATTGAATTAAAACAAATTAACCTTCACATGAACAGTATCTACCCGGTTAGATATTTTAATCTTCTTTTTCCAATGTTTCCACAACTTTTGATTATATGTTCATGCCGCCCCGACTCAGTGACTAACTTTTTTGTAGCTTTGAGAATATGTTAAAAAAAATTATTTAGAGAATGTTCCTCCAAGTCTTGACCATTTTTCTACGTGCACGAACAGTATCTACCCAGGTAAATACAGTATTTTTCATACATTTTGTATTGAAATATTCAATCAGATAAAGGAAGTGTTTCTTCATATACATATACATTTGTATGTACACATGCATATGTACACTCATGACAACAATGCCAAAATTTCTCCACATTGCGAGATTTAAACTCTGCGAGAATTTCAAATGCCTACTCAGATTCGATTTGCAGAACTTCGCTTCAAGTGAAATATCAAATTTTTTGGGTGGATAACTATGGAGTGCCATGAGTTATTCAAAGTAAACAAATTCGCAAGCTTCAAATGAAAATGACGAATATAGTGGATACCGTGACTATTGACTGTTGATTCACATTGATTTAACTGCTTTAGATTTTTGGCTACATATTCGTGTTTAGCTTTACGATTTGGTATTGTTGGCTTGGTTTGGTTTTCCGATTTCCGAAAACAAACTCGGTTTCGGATTCGGTTTTACCGTTATTGTTTTTCGGATTGTATTAATTCGTTTAGTTTAGATTTATAATATTCCTGGACTTTTAAGGAATAAAACAATCGCTTTGGTTTTGGATTTAGTTTTGCTTCGTGAATTGGTCTTGTTTTTGTTTTGGTTTAAAGTAAATATATATAAAAATTGTAAGTAACATTTATTTTCCACTTATCCCTCAATAATTCTATGAGTTTTTAAAAGGTCGATTACATAGTTTGTTGTATTTGTTTAATTAGAGTTAGCAATATTTTTTGGCATTTATTTTTTTAAATGAATCGCAAACGCAAGTCGAACCTTTCAAGAGTGTCTTCTCAATCACAAGCGAAGAGATTAGCTCGGTCCCAAAAATCTCTTGAATATGCTGAAGGAAGGCAAGAGAGCACCGTGGCGCAGTGGGTAGTGTGTTGGCCTCTGACGCCGATGACACGGGATCGAATGCCGACACAGCCATGTCATCGAACGTGTTTTTCACGGTGTTTCTCCTCAGCGGGGTTCTGACAAAACCCCCTGTAGTAAAATTGTCATGAAGAGCTTCTCGAAATTCGCCGTTCGGAACCGGCAATAAACTGTAGGTCCCTTTCACCTATGGGAAAATAAAATCACACACAACATGGGTGATTGAGAGAAGCTCGGCTCAGGTTCTTCATGGACTGTAACGCCAACATACAAGAAGGCAAGGACAGGCTGAACGTCAAGTTGCTTTGAGAGCCTCGGGAACACCTGCTCAAAATCAGCAGAAACTGCTCGACGATGCAGAACGTCATGCTGCTCTAAGAGCTTCTGAAACACCCGCTTAAGCTCAGCAAAGGCTACTCGAAAACGCAGAACGTCAAGCTGCTTTAAGAGCCGCTGAAACACCTGAACAAGCACAGGCACGCAGAAATTTAAATGCGCAGCTCCAAGCAGAACGTCGGCGTAATTTTGAAAGAAATAATTGGTCGATATTTAATGAAGCTGCATTTAATTACGATCCACTAATTGATTATAAAAATCACGGACTGATTGTTGTAGGACTCATGGACAAGGCGTGTGGCTCTTGTAGGGCATTAAAATGGAAAGATGAGTCCCCAGGCATGCGCTGTAGCAGCGGCAAAGTTTCAAATAAGATCCGGAAATATAACTCATGCTTTTAGATGACGTCTTTTGGAGTAGACCGGGAAGTAATAATGCCAGGATTTTCGCCAACATTTACGGTGCAAGGGCAAATTTATCACTGGATCGGTGCACTCCTTCCAGCTGACAACGAACAGCACAAATTTTTGCAGGTTTACTTTATGGGAGACGAAGAAGTTGGGGTAGACCGTCGATGCCAATTTATCCCGGGAGTAGAAAGAGACACGGTGCTGAAAATTCAAAGATACTTGCATGATAATAATACTTTAGTAAACACGTTTAAAACTGCTATAGAAAGCCTACCTGAACAGCATTATAAGGTAGTTGTACATGCGGACAGGACTCCTTGGGGAGAGCATGAAGGGCGCTATAATGCGCCATTGATTAATGAAATTGCAGCCGTAGTAAGTGGTGAACAATTTTCTTCACTGGACATTGTCTTGGGAGCACATGATGACACGTTGCAACGGGTAGCCGATACACACAAATTTTGTGATGCTCTGCAATACCCATTGATTTATTCCAAAGGACAAGAAGGGTATCACTTTGAAATTCCCCTAATTAATCCAGTGACAAAACAACCCACTGCAAACAAAAAAGTATCGTGTATGGATTTTTATGCCTATCAAATAATGTTACGACAAAATGATTTTAACCTTTTAGCTCGGTGCAGACAACCATTTCATCAGTTCTTGCTGGATATGTACGTGAAGGTGGAAAGCGAACGTCTTCGTTTTATTACTTTAAATCAATAAAAGCTACGAGTTGATAATTACATACATTTGCAAGATGCAGTTGCTAGCGACGCCAATGTTAATCCTTCAAATCTAGGAAAAATGGTAATTCTTCCGTCAACATTCGTTAACAGCCCCCGCTACCTACACCAATACACACAAGACGCATTTACTTATGTACGAACTTACGGCAGACCTGACCTTTTTGCCACTTTCACTTGCAAAAATTAATGAATGTAATTACCAAGGGTAAAATATTCGGCGAGGTACAATGTTTCATGTATTCTATTGTATGGCAAAAAAGGGGACTACCACATGTGCATATTCTAATATGGCTTAAAGAGAAGATGCGGCCCACCCAAATAGATGAGTTAATTAGCGCCGAGATTCCTGATCCTGAGCAAGATAAAGAATTGTATGACACTATTGTCCGAAACATGGTACACGGTCCCTGTGGTGCACGAAATCCAGCATCGCCATGCATGAAAGATGAAAATTGCACAAAGAATTTCCCTAAACAGCTGTTAAAAGAAACTGTGCACAATGACAATGGCTACCCGTTATACATGCTCACAACACCCGAAGATGGTGGCCGAACAGTTACAATTAAGACTTGATATAGAGCGAAGTAAACCTTAGACAACAGTTGGATCGTCCCGTATTCGCCCATTCTATGTCAAATGTTCAATGCTCATATTAATGTAGAAGCCTGTAGCTCTGCCCGCGCAATCAAATAAATATGCAAATATATAAACAAAGGAAATGACCAGGTTACATTTAATCTCAGGAATGAAGGTGGAGCACATCTTCTAAATGAAGTGCAAACCTTTCAAGCAGGACGTTACGTCAGCAGTAATGAGGCAGCGTGGTGCCTCCTTGGCTTCCCCTTGCATGAAAGACATCCAGCAGTAACCCACCTTGCTGTACACTTAGAAAATGGAGAGCGCATATATTTTACCGAGAACAGTTTCCAAGAAAGAGTATCATCACCGCCCAAAACAACATTAACAGCCTTTTTCCATCTTTGTCAGGCCGATCCCTTTGCAAAAACGTGTTTCTATGCCGAAATCCCCCGATACTATACCTGGAACACGTCTACAAAGGAGTGGAAGCGCCGTATTCAAGGCGTGCCTGTTGAGAATTGGCCCGGAGTGAAATCATCTGATGCCCTTGGTCGTGTGTACACCGTCCACGCTACTAATTTTGAATGTTTCTGTTTACGTTTGCTGCTACACCATGTTCGGGGTCCTACAAGCTATAGAGATCTTAAAATTGTCAACGGCCAGGAATGCGCAACATATAGAGAAGCATGTGAAGTTCTGGGTCTGTTAGAGAATGGGACGAAACTATGGAGGAAGCCGTCCAGTGCCAATCGCCAGCCAAATTCAAGGACCTTTATGCAACTCTCATATCATCTTGCGGGCTATCTAATCCGAATGAATTATGGAACAAATATAAAAAGTAAATGGCGGAAGACATTTTGCGAAGGCTACAGCAGAAACACACGGACATGACATACAATGAACACATTTATAACAAAGCCCTTGGAAAAATTGAAGACAAAGTAATGGCAATGGTGGGTAAACGGTTGAGGGAATTTGGAATGATTAGCCCTCGATGAACGAACGAAAGTTAACTATCTGATGAGATTGTACGAGAAACAAACTATGACATACCAGCTTTGCAGTAGCAAGTTGCTGAATTGGTACCCGAATTACTACCAGAACAAAAACGAGTATTTGACCAAGTGTTGCAGCAAATAGAATCTGGGAATGGCGCACTACTCTTTGTTGATGCCCCAGGAGGAACAGGAAAAACATTTTTGCTAAATTTGTTGCTGGCGCAAGTAAGAAAAGATAGCAACATTGCTGTGGTCGTACCTTCCTCAGGTTTGGCCGCCACGTTTCTGAGCGGGGGTCGTCCTGCGCATTCTGTTTTAAAATTACCACTAAATCTCGACCAGGAAGATTCACCTATCTGTAATGGTGTTGATTCTGTCCCAACTCAAGGATTTGGAAGGTCGCCTTAAGCGTGTTGAGGAGACATCGGTCTCTGAAGTTGCTACCGACAACGAGGTCAGCGCAGAACTTCGTGGACCGAAAACCGAGGCCGATCTTCGTGAGATCAGCCGCCTACCAGACTGTGTTAAGGAGTTACAAACGTTCGAAGGTAACCCGACACATTATGTATCTTGGGTACATAATGTCGAGGGAATTTTAAAAGATTTCGATATAGTTAGACATAAGCCTATATATCGTGCGATTCTGCAGCACATCAGGCAGAAAATTAGAGGTGGTGCCGATACGGCTCTCGTATCGTACAACATCTTTGACGATGATTGGCCGGCAATCAAACGTTGCACTATGCAGACAAGCGCGATATTAGAACACTCGAACACCAATTGAATCAACTGACTCAAAGGGGTTCGAGATTAGACGAATTTTACGCTGCCGTGAACCATCAATTTTCATTAATAACTAATAAGATAAAGACCGAGTCCTACACACAAGAATCAGTCAATGCTCTTGTGGAAACCTATCGGAATCGCGCCCTTGACGTCTTTATTAGAGGCCTTAACGGTGATCTATCGCGTATGCTTATAATACAAAAGCCGAAAAATCTACCGGAAGCTTATTCCGCCTGTCTTGAAATCCAAAATTTAAATTATAGTAGTCATGCGATCCATCCCACAAATTTTTCCAACACGGTAACAGCTCCGATAAACCAAACTTTCAAGAAGGAGATCCATTCTCCTCCTCGTTTTAATAAATACCCAGCTAACAACTTCAATCGTCACCATCTGCCTCGTAACGATAACCCGCCACCAAGGCCGAGTGCTCCTAAGCCCCACGAAAAGATGGATGTAGATCGTTCGGTTCAATCCCGACAGGTCAATTACATGAACCGGCCAGTAGGTCACCCTAACCCATTCAAAAGAAGAGCCGTCTCTGAAAATTTTCCAAATAAACAACAAAAAATTTTTAATATGACCACGTCCAGCAACGAGGAGGAAAGGGAGTACGAGGAAGCCGCTCAAGATGCCACGGAGGAAGTAAATTTTATGAAAAACGCCTATCCAGCGTTCCATATATAGGGTACGTCCTCGCAGATGGTACCATTCTCAGTTTTCTTGTCGACACAGGTACGAACAAAAATTTCATCAGTCCACGGGTGTCGGGGAAAACTGAAAAAATTTCAAAACCATTTAAAGTCCATTCAGCGGGCGGTGATATTCTAATTACCGAAAAAACTACTGGCGCTTTCTTTAAGGGAGTCGGAAACGACTCTGTAACAACCTTCTACGTACTTCCTGGGCTCACTTCTTTTGACGGCACTATCGGCGACGATACTTTAAAACAGTTAGAGGCAGTCATCGATCGGAAGGAAAATTTGCTTATTTTGGGACGAAAAACTAAGATTCCGCTCAAAAACAAGATTTCAAATGAAGTTAATGCTTTGCTTGGCGAGGACCTCCCCGAAGGGGTCCGAAGTGAATTGCGAAGCATAATTGAAAAATATAGCATAATTTTCGGACCTATCGATGTACGAGAACCAATTAAAACCGCTATTAAAGCTGAAATAAGAACCTCGACGAATGAACCGGTTTATACGAAAAGCTACCCGTACCCTGTTTGTATGAGAGACGAGGTAGAAAAAGAGATCAAAACTTTGCTCTCGGAGGGTATCATTCGACCCTCAAAAAGTCCTTACAATTCCCCAATCTGGGTAGTACCCAAAAAGCCCAAACCGTCGGGGGAAAAACAGTATCGCATGGTCATTGACTTTAAGCGACTAAACCTTGTCACGGTTGCTGACGCATACCCTATCCCAGATATAACTTCTACACTTGCCAGCCTAGGCAAGACTAAATATTTCACTACTTTGGATCTAACATCCGGTTTCCATCAGGTGCCAATGAAGGAGTCAGATATACCCAAGACCGCATTTTCCACAATGAATGGGAAGTACGAATTTCTTCGTCTGCCCTTCGGCCTGAAAAACGCGCCGGCTATCTTCCAGAGGATGATCGATGATGTCCTGAAATAGTACATAGGAAAGATATGCTATGTATACATTGATGACATCATCATATTCGGTGGAAGCATTGAAGAAAGCCTCCAGAATTTAGAGACTGTGTTTTCCAGACTAAGGGAAGTGAACCTCAAGGTGAATTTAGAAAAAACTAATTTTTTGAGAACAAGCGTGGAATTTTTGGGTTATGTGATTACTTCTGAAGGTATCCGGCCGGATCCCAAAAAAGTTTCTGCCATAGAAAAAATCTTGCCTTAAGGGACTGAAAAGTTTCTTGGGCCTCACTTCCTACTATCGGAAATTTATACGTGACTACGCTAAAGTTGCAAAACCTTTGACTAATCTGACTAGGGGTGAAAACGCTCAGATAAAAGCAAACCAGTCTAAACGCGTTGCTATCCATCTTAACGAAGAAGCACTTCAAGCTTTCAATGATCTGAAGTGTCTGCTGACGTCAACTGAAATACTTGCTTTCCCTGATTTTGAAAGACCGTTCAATTTAACAACAGATGCGTCTAATTACGCCATAGGAGCGGTACTGTCACAGGGTGAGTTCGGTAAGGATAGGCCAATTGCTTACATCTCCCGTTCCCTCAATAAGACCGAGGAAAATTACGCAACAAATGAAAAGGAGATGTTGGCAATAGTCTGGGCTCTGGATAACCTTCGTTCTTATGTCTATGGGGCAAAAAAGGTCCGCATCTTTACTGATCACCAACCGCTGAATTTTGCTTTAGGGAATCGGAACTTCAACGCGAAGCTGAAGCGGTGGAAAGCCCGTATAGAAGAGTATAACTACGAATTGATTTACAAGCCAGGTAAATCCAATTTTGTGGCTGATGCTCTTTCAAGATTGAGAACCGAGGTGAACCACTTATCCGACTCGGCGTTGCTTGAGGAGGAAACAAGTTCGAAAACACCCGAAAATGGTTCTGCCACTACTACGGCGAGCGAGGGTACGAGCGATGCTGCCACAGAATCAGCGCATGAAGAACATGCCGAAAGAGCAACGAAAAACATTAAGCAGGAAACTCCGAGTGGTGATCCTGACAATGCTACCGAGACGGCAAGCGAAGGCGCTTCCTCCCTGCAAACTGCCCATAGCGCAGAGCAGGATAGCACTGATCTCATCCCCCATGTCGAGTCACCCATCAATGTTTTCCGCAATCAAATCATTGTAAAGGTAGGTAAGGGCCTGGAAATCTATGAGGAACCTCATCCTGGATTCTCTCGGCACTATGTGGCAATAATGAACCCAGACAAAGAGAACCTCACAGATATGCTAAAAACCAGATTAAGGCCTAATGTTATAAATGGGATCAAAATACCAGAGGGCTGTCTAGGAGCCTTGCAACAAGCCTACTTGGAAAACTTTACGGCATACAAGTTGAGAATTACGCAAAGGATTGTGGAAGACGTCACAAATCCAGACCGGGTGTGCAAGCTAATCGTGCAAGAACACAGGAGAGCGCACCGAAACCCACGGGAAAATAAAGAACAGCTGTTGGAGAACTACTATTTCCCCCGAATGAACAGCCTTGTTAAAAAATATACGAAAACTTGCGAAATTTGTACTGAAAACAAATACGACCGACATCCCATCCATCCCGAATTTCAACCAATCCCTGTTCCTTCCTATCCATGTGAGATCCTACATCTAGACATAATCGAAATCCAAAATGAGAAATTCCTTAGCTGCATAGACAAGTTTTCAAAGTTTGGTAAGCTGTTCCATATCAAAAATAGATCTGTTCTCCACCTTAGGGAGAAAATCATTAAGATTCTTCATTACTTTACCGTACCGAAGATTCTGGTCACCGACAATGAGTGCAGCTTTCTAAGCCCAATCATAGTCAATTATATAAAAATGCTGGGTATACAACTCTACTGCACCCCCGTACACCGATCGGAGGTCAACGGACAGGTGGAAAGATTTCATTCGACCATCATAGAAATCTTCCGTTGCCTCAAGGTTGAGTATAAGGACCTAAGGCTAAGGGAGCTACTGGGGATAGCAGTAGACAGGTACAATAACACGATTCACTCGGTCACTAAACGGAAACCGATTGACATATTCTTCGGTCGGGTTCAAAGGGTCAATTACCAGAACCTGACTGATTTCCGCAATAAGGTGAATAAAGACTTGAGGGCTGAGATTCTGAGAAAACAAAGAAGTACAAACAACGGTAGAAATAAAAAAGGTCTCCTCCAAAGAAATATAAAACGGGAGACATTATCTTTACAGCTTCCAAAGGCATTAAAGCAAAAAATAAGCCACTCTACCGCAAAGAAACCGTGGCAAAAAACAATAAGGTAACCGTCATCACCGCGGATGGCAGAAAAGTGCATAAGGCTCACATTAAGAATATCTAGTTCACATCCGCACAACTCTCGTGTCGCCCCGTATACAACCCTTAAATAATATGTACATGTATTCTTATTTAAAATAAGCCTATTTGTAGTCTAATGAAGGTTTTGACGGTTTATATCCTAAACTTTTCTAAAATAAATGCGTAAATTATAATGTAAATTTTAATTGATTTTATTCATTCCCATCGGATGTATGTTCCCAAACCACATCACTGTATTTCAGACTATTGTTCCTAAGCGCTGTGCGTGGATACTACATCTTCAAATACGAGGAACCTATTGTTGCAATCAAGGAAGGCAAGGCATGGATAATAAATGGATACTTTAAACTGGTGCACGTTATCCGGTTACAGGAGTTCGATGACCTACTTGAATCAAAGAACAAATCAGCAAACGAGAGTGTGAAAGAACCCGGAGGACGAGCCGTAATTGAATTTTATTCAAATCAAATACGAGAACGAATCCGGTTGCTTAAAGGAAGATCCCGAGAAGCAAGATAGATAGATTGGATTGGTTCTGCTTGGAAGTGGATCGCGGGGAACCTGGACGCTGCGGATTGGAGCAAAATTCTTCAAAGTGAACAGCGCATTGTAGAAAATAACAATCACCAATACAAGATTAACGACAGACTTTTTGGAGTCATAGGCGATATCACAAAAAAAACCAATTGGATAATAGACCAATTTAAGAACGAGATCAGAGCGTCAAACACCGGCAGACAACTACAGGACATCTTGAATGAAATACTGATAATCAAACAGGAGGTCAATGAAATCGTACGAGCGTGCCAGATGGCAAGAAGTGGCGTGGTAAATACCAATCTTCTTGACAGTGAGGAAATTAACAGAATTGTAAACGAAATTGAAACCTTGCCATACGCAAATGAAATTGAGGCCGTGGAATATGGAACGCCGACCATATATTCTAACGGCTCAGTTTTACTATATATTCTTTCGATGCCCAAGGTGAGAAATGAAGAATTTAATCTGGTGTTGACGCGTTCACCCATCATTACCGGAACGCAAGTGGATCTAGATTTCGGAACGATGTTGGTCAATCATCATGAAACGTTTGGCGTAATTACGAAATGCCTTTCGCTGAATAACATGACAATCTGTGAGGAAAGGGCCCTGGAGCGGTTAGGTGAGGAAAGTTGCATACCCAGACTTTTAAAGGGAGGACATGCAGCATGCACGTTCCGGAACAATAACCAAGAGATCATCGAGTTAATAAAGGAAGACACAATATACGTCACAAACTTCGATGGTAAAATAGTGTCAAATAATGTGTCTAGATCTCTGAAGGGAACTTATGTGATACAACTGAATAACGAGGTGATTCAACTAAACAACAGAACATTCTTTAGCATGACGTCCACGAAGGTACAAGCCCTACCTTCTGCCCTCGTCAATATCACCAGCCGCAACCAGAAGATCGATGTGGGATACATCCATGACCTTAGCATGAGGAACATAGAGCGGCTAAAAGACTTAGATGACCAACTTAACGCCTCTTCAGCAGCTAGCGCCTTGACCCTGATACTGTTGATATTACTTGCCTGCATCATCTGGCGAAAGATCAATCGGGACGTCGTCATCCCCCCGATAACAGTACCATCGTTAAGGAGGGAACCGGAAGAGAATGAGGTCCACCCGGAAGATCGCATACCGCATCCTTGCTCATCGCAAAGACACGCATTGGGCAGTGACGTCACACGTCACACTTCCTACTATCGGAAATTTATACGTGACTACGCTAAAGTTGCAAAACCTTTGACTAATCTGACTAGGGGTGAAAACGCTCAGATAAAAGCAAACCAGTCTAAACGCGTTGCTATCCATCTTAACGAAGAAGCACTTCAAGCTTTCAATGATCTGAAGTGTCTGCTGACGTCAACTGAAATACTTGCTTTCCCTGATTTTGAAAGACCGTTCAATTTAACAACAGATGCGTCTAATTACGCCATAGGAGCGGTACTGTCACAGGGTGAGTTCGGTAAGGATAGGCCAATTGCTTACATCTCCCGTTCCCTCAATAAGACCGAGGAAAATTACGCAACAAATGAAAAGGAGATGTTGGCAATAGTCTGGGCTCTGGATAACCTTCGTTCTTATGTCTATGGGGCAAAAAAGGTCCGCATCTTTACTGATCACCAACCGCTGAATTTTGCTTTAGGGAATCGGAACTTCAACGCGAAGCTGAAGCGGTGGAAAGCCCGTATAGAAGAGTATAACTACGAATTGATTTACAAGCCAGGTAAATCCAATTTTGTGGCTGATGCTCTTTCAAGATTGAGAACCGAGGTGAACCACTTATCCGACTCGGCGTTGCTTGAGGAGGAAACAAGTTCGAAAACACCCGAAAATGGTTCTGCCACTACTACGGCGAGCGAGGGTACGAGCGATGCTGCCACAGAATCAGCGCATGAAGAACATGCCGAAAGAGCAACGAAAAACATTAAGCAGGAAACTCCGAGTGGTGATCCTGACAATGCTACCGAGACGGCAAGCGAAGGCGCTTCCTCCCTGCAAACTGCCCATAGCGCAGAGCAGGATAGCACTGATCTCATCCCCCATGTCGAGTCACCCATCAATGTTTTCCGCAATCAAATCATTGTAAAGGTAGGTAAGGGCCTGGAAATCTATGAGGAACCTCATCCTGGATTCTCTCGGCACTATGTGGCAATAATGAACCCAGACAAAGAGAACCTCACAGATATGCTAAAAACCAGATTAAGGCCTAATGTTATAAATGGGATCAAAATACCAGAGGGCTGTCTAGGAGCCTTGCAACAAGCCTACTTGGAAAACTTTACGGCATACAAGTTGAGAATTACGCAAAGGATTGTGGAAGACGTCACAAATCCAGACCGGGTGTGCAAGCTAATCGTGCAAGAACACAGGAGAGCGCACCGAAACCCACGGGAAAATAAAGAACAGCTGTTGGAGAACTACTATTTCCCCCGAATGAACAGCCTTGTTAAAAAATATACGAAAACTTGCGAAATTTGTACTGAAAACAAATACGACCGACATCCCATCCATCCCGAATTTCAACCAATCCCTGTTCCTTCCTATCCATGTGAGATCCTACATCTAGACATAATCGAAATCCAAAATGAGAAATTCCTTAGCTGCATAGACAAGTTTTCAAAGTTTGGTAAGCTGTTCCATATCAAAAATAGATCTGTTCTCCACCTTAGGGAGAAAATCATTAAGATTCTTCATTACTTTACCGTACCGAAGATTCTGGTCACCGACAATGAGTGCAGCTTTCTAAGCCCAATCATAGTCAATTATATAAAAATGCTGGGTATACAACTCTACTGCACCCCCGTACACCGATCGGAGGTCAACGGACAGGTGGAAAGATTTCATTCGACCATCATAGAAATCTTCCGTTGCCTCAAGGTTGAGTATAAGGACCTAAGGCTAAGGGAGCTACTGGGGATAGCAGTAGACAGGTACAATAACACGATTCACTCGGTCACTAAACGGAAACCGATTGACATATTCTTCGGTCGGGTTCAAAGGGTCAATTACCAGAACCTGACTGATTTCCGCAATAAGGTGAATAAAGACTTGAGGGCTGAGATTCTGAGAAAACAAAGAAGTACAAACAACGGTAGAAATAAAAAAGGTCTCCTCCAAAGAAATATAAAACGGGAGACATTATCTTTACAGCTTCCAAAGGCATTAAAGCAAAAAATAAGCCACTCTACCGCAAAGAAACCGTGGCAAAAAACAATAAGGTAACCGTCATCACCGCGGATGGCAGAAAAGTGCATAAGGCTCACATTAAGAATATCTAGTTCACATCCGCACAACTCTCGTGTCGCCCCGTATACAACCCTTAAATAATATGTACATGTATTCTTATTTAAAATAAGCCTATTTGTAGTCTAATGAAGGTTTTGACGGTTTATATCCTAAACTTTTCTAAAATAAATGCGTAAATTATAATGTAAATTTTAATTGATTTTATTCATTCCCATCGGATGTATGTTCCCAAACCACATCACTGTATTTCAGACTATTGTTCCTAAGCGCTGTGCGTGGATACTACATCTTCAAATACGAGGAACCTATTGTTGCAATCAAGGAAGGCAAGGCATGGATAATAAATGGATACTTTAAACTGGTGCACGTTATCCGGTTACAGGAGTTCGATGACCTACTTGAATCAAAGAACAAATCAGCAAACGAGAGTGTGAAAGAACCCGGAGGACGAGCCGTAATTGAATTTTATTCAAATCAAATACGAGAACGAATCCGGTTGCTTAAAGGAAGATCCCGAGAAGCAAGATAGATAGATTGGATTGGTTCTGCTTGGAAGTGGATCGCGGGGAACCTGGACGCTGCGGATTGGAGCAAAATTCTTCAAAGTGAACAGCGCATTGTAGAAAATAACAATCACCAATACAAGATTAACGACAGACTTTTTGGAGTCATAGGCGATATCACAAAAAAAACCAATTGGATAATAGACCAATTTAAGAACGAGATCAGAGCGTCAAACACCGGCAGACAACTACAGGACATCTTGAATGAAATACTGATAATCAAACAGGAGGTCAATGAAATCGTACGAGCGTGCCAGATGGCAAGAAGTGGCGTGGTAAATACCAATCTTCTTGACAGTGAGGAAATTAACAGAATTGTAAACGAAATTGAAACCTTGCCATACGCAAATGAAATTGAGGCCGTGGAATATGGAACGCCGACCATATATTCTAACGGCTCAGTTTTACTATATATTCTTTCGATGCCCAAGGTGAGAAATGAAGAATTTAATCTGGTGTTGACGCGTTCACCCATCATTACCGGAACGCAAGTGGATCTAGATTTCGGAACGATGTTGGTCAATCATCATGAAACGTTTGGCGTAATTACGAAATGCCTTTCGCTGAATAACATGACAATCTGTGAGGAAAGGGCCCTGGAGCGGTTAGGTGAGGAAAGTTGCATACCCAGACTTTTAAAGGGAGGACATGCAGCATGCACGTTCCGGAACAATAACCAAGAGATCATCGAGTTAATAAAGGAAGACACAATATACGTCACAAACTTCGATGGTAAAATAGTGTCAAATAATGTGTCTAGATCTCTGAAGGGAACTTATGTGATACAACTGAATAACGAGGTGATTCAACTAAACAACAGAACATTCTTTAGCATGACGTCCACGAAGGTACAAGCCCTACCTTCTGCCCTCGTCAATATCACCAGCCGCAACCAGAAGATCGATGTGGGATACATCCATGACCTTAGCATGAGGAACATAGAGCGGCTAAAAGACTTAGATGACCAACTTAACGCCTCTTCAGCAGCTAGCGCCTTGACCCTGATACTGTTGATATTACTTGCCTGCATCATCTGGCGAAAGATCAATCGGGACGTCGTCATCCCCCCGATAACAGTACCATCGTTAAGGAGGGAACCGGAAGAGAATGAGGTCCACCCGGAAGATCGCATACCGCATCCTTGCTCATCGCAAAGACACGCATTGGGCAGTGACGTCACACGTCACACTTCCTACTATCGGAAATTTATACGTGACTACGCTAAAGTTGCAAAACCTTTGACTAATCTGACTAGGGGTGAAAACGCTCAGATAAAAGCAAACCAGTCTAAACGCGTTGCTATCCATCTTAACGAAGAAGCACTTCAAGCTTTCAATGATCTGAAGTGTCTGCTGACGTCAACTGAAATACTTGCTTTCCCTGATTTTGAAAGACCGTTCAATTTAACAACAGATGCGTCTAATTACGCCATAGGAGCGGTACTGTCACAGGGTGAGTTCGGTAAGGATAGGCCAATTGCTTACATCTCCCGTTCCCTCAATAAGACCGAGGAAAATTACGCAACAAATGAAAAGGAGATGTTGGCAATAGTCTGGGCTCTGGATAACCTTCGTTCTTATGTCTATGGGGCAAAAAAGGTCCGCATCTTTACTGATCACCAACCGCTGAATTTTGCTTTAGGGAATCGGAACTTCAACGCGAAGCTGAAGCGGTGGAAAGCCCGTATAGAAGAGTATAACTACGAATTGATTTACAAGCCAGGTAAATCCAATTTTGTGGCTGATGCTCTTTCAAGATTGAGAACCGAGGTGAACCACTTATCCGACTCGGCGTTGCTTGAGGAGGAAACAAGTTCGAAAACACCCGAAAATGGTTCTGCCACTACTACGGCGAGCGAGGGTACGAGCGATGCTGCCACAGAATCAGCGCATGAAGAACATGCCGAAAGAGCAACGAAAAACATTAAGCAGGAAACTCCGAGTGGTGATCCTGACAATGCTACCGAGACGGCAAGCGAAGGCGCTTCCTCCCTGCAAACTGCCCATAGCGCAGAGCAGGATAGCACTGATCTCATCCCCCATGTCGAGTCACCCATCAATGTTTTCCGCAATCAAATCATTGTAAAGGTAGGTAAGGGCCTGGAAATCTATGAGGAACCTCATCCTGGATTCTCTCGGCACTATGTGGCAATAATGAACCCAGACAAAGAGAACCTCACAGATATGCTAAAAACCAGATTAAGGCCTAATGTTATAAATGGGATCAAAATACCAGAGGGCTGTCTAGGAGCCTTGCAACAAGCCTACTTGGAAAACTTTACGGCATACAAGTTGAGAATTACGCAAAGGATTGTGGAAGACGTCACAAATCCAGACCGGGTGTGCAAGCTAATCGTGCAAGAACACAGGAGAGCGCACCGAAACCCACGGGAAAATAAAGAACAGCTGTTGGAGAACTACTATTTCCCCCGAATGAACAGCCTTGTTAAAAAATATACGAAAACTTGCGAAATTTGTACTGAAAACAAATACGACCGACATCCCATCCATCCCGAATTTCAACCAATCCCTGTTCCTTCCTATCCATGTGAGATCCTACATCTAGACATAATCGAAATCCAAAATGAGAAATTCCTTAGCTGCATAGACAAGTTTTCAAAGTTTGGTAAGCTGTTCCATATCAAAAATAGATCTGTTCTCCACCTTAGGGAGAAAATCATTAAGATTCTTCATTACTTTACCGTACCGAAGATTCTGGTCACCGACAATGAGTGCAGCTTTCTAAGCCCAATCATAGTCAATTATATAAAAATGCTGGGTATACAACTCTACTGCACCCCCGTACACCGATCGGAGGTCAACGGACAGGTGGAAAGATTTCATTCGACCATCATAGAAATCTTCCGTTGCCTCAAGGTTGAGTATAAGGACCTAAGGCTAAGGGAGCTACTGGGGATAGCAGTAGACAGGTACAATAACACGATTCACTCGGTCACTAAACGGAAACCGATTGACATATTCTTCGGTCGGGTTCAAAGGGTCAATTACCAGAACCTGACTGATTTCCGCAATAAGGTGAATAAAGACTTGAGGGCTGAGATTCTGAGAAAACAAAGAAGTACAAACAACGGTAGAAATAAAAAAGGTCTCCTCCAAAGAAATATAAAACGGGAGACATTATCTTTACAGCTTCCAAAGGCATTAAAGCAAAAAATAAGCCACTCTACCGCAAAGAAACCGTGGCAAAAAACAATAAGGTAACCGTCATCACCGCGGATGGCAGAAAAGTGCATAAGGCTCACATTAAGAATATCTAGTTCACATCCGCACAACTCTCGTGTCGCCCCGTATACAACCCTTAAATAATATGTACATGTATTCTTATTTAAAATAAGCCTATTTGTAGTCTAATGAAGGTTTTGACGGTTTATATCCTAAACTTTTCTAAAATAAATGCGTAAATTATAATGTAAATTTTAATTGATTTTATTCATTCCCATCGGATGTATGTTCCCAAACCACATCACTGTATTTCAGACTATTGTTCCTAAGCGCTGTGCGTGGATACTACATCTTCAAATACGAGGAACCTATTGTTGCAATCAAGGAAGGCAAGGCATGGATAATAAATGGATACTTTAAACTGGTGCACGTTATCCGGTTACAGGAGTTCGATGACCTACTTGAATCAAAGAACAAATCAGCAAACGAGAGTGTGAAAGAACCCGGAGGACGAGCCGTAATTGAATTTTATTCAAATCAAATACGAGAACGAATCCGGTTGCTTAAAGGAAGATCCCGAGAAGCAAGATAGATAGATTGGATTGGTTCTGCTTGGAAGTGGATCGCGGGGAACCTGGACGCTGCGGATTGGAGCAAAATTCTTCAAAGTGAACAGCGCATTGTAGAAAATAACAATCACCAATACAAGATTAACGACAGACTTTTTGGAGTCATAGGCGATATCACAAAAAAAACCAATTGGATAATAGACCAATTTAAGAACGAGATCAGAGCGTCAAACACCGGCAGACAACTACAGGACATCTTGAATGAAATACTGATAATCAAACAGGAGGTCAATGAAATCGTACGAGCGTGCCAGATGGCAAGAAGTGGCGTGGTAAATACCAATCTTCTTGACAGTGAGGAAATTAACAGAATTGTAAACGAAATTGAAACCTTGCCATACGCAAATGAAATTGAGGCCGTGGAATATGGAACGCCGACCATATATTCTAACGGCTCAGTTTTACTATATATTCTTTCGATGCCCAAGGTGAGAAATGAAGAATTTAATCTGGTGTTGACGCGTTCACCCATCATTACCGGAACGCAAGTGGATCTAGATTTCGGAACGATGTTGGTCAATCATCATGAAACGTTTGGCGTAATTACGAAATGCCTAAATTTTTATAAAATTTTATAAATTTAATTTTTCGTCTGCATTTTTATAAAAAATTTTTATAAAAAATGCAGACGAAATTAAAGCATGTCCACTCTATGGGCCACTTCAATTTGACTACAAATATGAGAGTGCATCTATATGATGACACAAATGCTGGCAACTATGCCGAAACACTATTGAAAATAGGAGATGGTCGGTTAGAAACTGATGCCGAGGGCTGTGTGACAGTGAGATTTTTGTCACTTAGTACACGGTGATTCAGAATTAGTTGCAAGTATTTACCCAGATTTACAAAACAATATACACGAAAATCAATATTTATGTGAAAGAGCAAGTTAAGGATTTCTCCTTGGAGAAATTATAAAAAAAACGCGAACGGAGAGACTTCTGTCTCTCCCCAACGGTTCGACTTACAGGGAACGCGTCTGAATCGTTCCACACTCGATCTAAAACTAACTTAAAATCTAATCCCAATTGCACTCGAAGCCTTCGTCCCGTTCCCAAGCTGCGGTGTCATCATTTCCTGCCGATACATTTGTCGGCCGTGGTTCATGCGCGTGTCATGTGATACCCTTGCACTTGATCCATTCGATGTGTATGCGCTTCTATCGTGGGAACGCGTTCGCACCTGAATTCGTGGGAACGCGTTCGTACGCGAAAAAAGTTGACTAAGCAAATCTGGATGATTTGCTTTCACGCGTTCGGCTCGTGGCCCTAGTGCAGGGTGTTAACTCCTCCCCCCTTAAATATCTACGTCCCGTAGATTGCGTGTGACGTCACTGCCCAATGCGTGTCTTTGCGATGAGCAAGGATGCGGTATGCGATCTTCCGGGTGGACCTCATTCTCTTCCGGTTCCCTCCTTAACGATGGTACTGTTATCGGGGGGATGACGACGTCCCGATTGATCTTTCGCCAGATGATGCAGGCAAGTAATATCAACAGTATCAGGGTCAAGGCGCTAGCTGCTGAAGAGGCGTTAAGTTGGTCATCTAAGTCTTTTAGCCGCTCTATGTTCCTCATGCTAAGGTCATGGATGTATCCCACATCGATCTTCTGGTTGCGGCTGGTGATATTGACGAGGGCAGAAGGTAGGGCTTGTACCTTCGTGGACGTCATGCTAAAGAATGTTCTGTTGTTTAGTTGAATCACCTCGTTATTCAGTTGTATCACATAAGTTCCCTTCAGAGATCTAGACACATTATTTGACACTATTTTACCATCGAAGTTTGTGACGTATATTGTGTCTTCCTTTATTAACTCGATGATCTCTTGGTTATTGTTCCGGAACGTGCATGCTGCATGTCCTCCCTTTAAAAGTCTGGGTATGCAACTTTCCTCACCTAACCGCTCCAGGGCCCTTTCCTCACAGATTGTCATGTTATTCAGCGAAAGGCATTTCGTAATTACGCCAAACGTTTCATGATGATTGACCAACATCGTTCCGAAATCTAGATCCACTTGCGTTCCGGTAATGATGGGTGAACGCGTCAACACCAGATTAAATTCTTCATTTCTCACCTTGGGCATCGAAAGAATATATAGTAAAACTGAGCCGTTAGAATATATGGTCGGCGTTCCATATTCCACGGCCTCAATTTCATTTGCGTATGGCAAGGTTTCAATTTCGTTTACAATTCTGTTAATTTCCTCACTGTCAAGAAGATTGGTATTTACCACGCCACTTCTTGCCATCTGGCACGCTCGTACGATTTCATTGACCTCCTGTTTGATTATCAGTATTTCATTCAAGATGTCCTGTAGTTGTCTGCCGGTGTTTGACGCTCTGATCTCGTTCTTAAATTGGTCTATTATCCAATTGGTTTTTTTTGTGATATCGCCTATGACTCCAAAAAGTCTGTCGTTAATCTTGTATTGGTGATTGTTATTTTCTACAATGCGCTGTTCACTTTGAAGAATTTTGCTCCAATCCGCAGCGTCCAGGTTCCCCGCGATCCACTTCCAAGCAGAACCAATCCAATCTATCTATCTTGCTTCTCGGGATCTTCCTTTAAGCAACCGGATTCGTTCTCGTATTTGATTTGAATAAAATTCAATTACGGCTCGTCCTCCGGGTTCTTTCACACTCTCGTTTGCTGATTTGTTCTTTGATTCAAGTAGGTCATCGAACTCCTGTAACCGGATAACGTGCACCAGTTTAAAGTATCCATTTATTATCCATGCCTTGCCTTCCTTGATTGCAACAATAGGTTCCTCGTATTTGAAGATGTAGTATCCACGCACAGCGCTTAGGAACAATAGTCTGAAATACAGTGATGTGGTTTGGGAACATACATCCGATGGGAATGAATAAAATCAATTAAAATTTACATTATAATTTACGCATTTATTTTAGAAAAGTTTAGGATATAAACCGTCAAAACCTTCATTAGACTACAAATAGGCTTATTTTAAATAAGAATACATGTACATATTATTTAAGGGTTGTATACGGGGCGACACGAGAGTTGTGCGGATGTGAACTAGATATTCTTAATGTGAGCCTTATGCACTTTTCTGCCATCCGCGGTGATGACGGTTACCTTATTGTTTTTTGCCACGGTTTCTTTGCGGTAGAGTGGCTTATTTTTTGCTTTAATGCCTTTGGAAGCTGTAAAGATAATGTCTCCCGTTTTATATTTCTTTGGAGGAGACCTTTTTTATTTCTACCGTTGTTTGTACTTCTTTGTTTTCTCAGAATCTCAGCCCTCAAGTCTTTATTCACCTTATTGCGGAAATCAGTCAGGTTCTGGTAATTGACCCTTTGAACCCGACCGAAGAATATGTCAATCGGTTTCCGTTTAGTGACCGAGTGAATCGTGTTATTGTACCTGTCTACTGCTATCCCCAGTAGCTCCCTTAGCCTTAGGTCCTTATACTCAACCTTGAGGCAACGGAAGATTTCTATGATGGTCGAATGAAATCTTTCCACCTGTCCGTTGACCTCCGATCGGTGTACGGGGGTGCAGTAGAGTTGTATACCCAGCATTTTTATATAATTGACTATGATTGGGCTTAGAAAGCTGCACTCATTGTCGGTGACCAGAATCTTCGGTACGGTAAAGTAATGAAGAATCTTAATGATTTTCTCCCTAAGGTGGAGAACAGATCTATTTTTGATATGGAACAGCTTACCAAACTTTGAAAACTTGTCTATGCAGCTAAGGAATTTCTCATTTTGGATTTCGATTATGTCTAGATGTAGGATCTCACATGGATAGGAAGGAACAGGGATTGGTTGAAATTCGGGATGGATGGGATGTCGGTCGTATTTGTTTTCAGTACAAATTTCGCAAGTTTTCGTATATTTTTTAACAAGGCTGTTCATTCGGGGGAAATAGTAGTTCTCCAACAGCTGTTCTTTATTTTCCCGTGGGTTTCGGTGCGCTCTCCTGTGTTCTTGCACGATTAGCTTGCACACCCGGTCTGGATTTGTGACGTCTTCCACAATCCTTTGCGTAATTCTCAACTTGTATGCCGTAAAGTTTTCCAAGTAGGCTTGTTGCAAGGCTCCTAGACAGCCCTCTGGTATTTTGATCCCATTTATAACATTAGGCCTTAATCTGGTTTTTAGCATATCTGTGAGGTTCTCTTTGTCTGGGTTCATTATTGCCACATAGTGCCGAGAGAATCCAGGATGAGGTTCCTCATAGATTTCCAGGCCCTTACCTACCTTTACAATGATTTGATTGCGGAAAACATTGATGGGTGACTCGACATGGGGGATGAGATCAGTGCTATCCTGCTCTGCGCTATGGGCAGTTTGCAGGGAGGAAGCGCCTTCGCTTGCCGTCTCGGTAGCATTGTCAGGATCACCACTCGGAGTTTCCTGCTTAATGTTTTTCGTTGCTCTTTCGGCATGTTCTTCATGCGCTGATTCTGTGGCAGCATCGCTCGTACCCTCGCTCGCCGTAGTAGTGGCAGAACCATTTTCGGGTGTTTTCGAACTTGTTTCCTCCTCAAGCAACGCCGAGTCGGATAAGTGGTTCACCTCGGTTCTCAATCTTGAAAGAGCATCAGCCACAAAATTGGATTTACCTGGCTTGTAAATCAATTCGTAGTTATACTCTTCTATACGGGCTTTCCACCGCTTCAGCTTCGCGTTGAAGTTCCGATTCCCTAAAGCAAAATTCAGCGGTTGGTGATCAGTAAAGATGCGGACCTTTTTTGCCCCATAGACATAAGAACGAAGGTTATCCAGAGCCCAGACTATTGCCAACATCTCCTTTTCATTTGTTGCGTAATTTTCCTCGGTCTTATTGAGGGAACGGGAGATGTAAGCAATTGGCCTATCCTTACCGAACTCACCCTGTGACAGTACCGCTCCTATGGCGTAATTAGACGCATCTGTTGTTAAATTGAACGGTCTTTCAAAATCAGGGAAAGCAAGTATTTCAGTTGACGTCAGCAGACACTTCAGATCATTGAAAGCTTGAAGTGCTTCTTCGTTAAGATGGATAGCAACGCGTTTAGACTGGTTTGCTTTTATCTGAGCGTTTTCACCCCTAGTCAGATTAGTCAAAGGTTTTGCAACTTTAGCGTAGTCACGTATAAATTTCCGATAGTAGGAAGTGAGGCCCAAGAAACTTTTCAGTCCCTTAAGGCAAGATTTTTTCTATGGCAGAAACTTTTTTGGGATCCGTTCGGATACCTTCAGAAGTAATCACATAACCCAAAAATTCCACGCTTGTTCTCAAAAAATTAGTTTTTTCTAAATTCACCTTGAGGTTCACTTCCCTTAGTCTGGAAAACACAGTCTCTAAATTCTGGAGGCTTTCTTCAATGCTTCCACCGAATATGATGATGTCATCAATGTATACATAGCATATCTTTCCTATATACTATTTCAGGACATCATCGATCATCCTCTGGAAGATAGCCGGCGCGTTTTTCAGGCCGAAGGGCAGACGAAGAAATTCGTACTTCCCATTCATTGTGGAAAATGCGGTCTTGGGTATATCTGACTCCTTCATTGGCACCTGATGGAAACCGGATGTTAGATCCAAAGTAGTGAAATATTTAGTCTTGCCTAGGCTGGCAAGTGTAGAAGTTATATCTGGGATAGGGTATGCGTCAGCAACCGTGACAAGGTTTAGTCGCTTAAAGTCAATGACCATGCGATACTGTTTTTCCCCCGACGGTTTGGGCTTTTTGGGTACTACCCAGATTGGGGAATTGTAAGGACTTTTTGAGGGTCGAATGATACCCTCCGAGAGCAAAGTTTTGATCTCTTTTTCTACCTCGTCTCTCATACAAACAGGGTACGGGTAGCTTTTCGTATAAACCGGTTCATTCGTCGAGGTTCTTATTTCAGCTTTAATAGCGGTTTTAATTGGTTCTCGTACATCGATAGGTCCGAAAATTATGCTATATTTTTCAATTATGCTTCGCAATTCACTTCGGACCCCTTCGGGGAGGTCCTCGCCAAGCAAAGCATTAACTTCATTTGAAATCTTGTTTTTGAGCGGAATCTTAGTTTTTCGTCCCAAAATAAGCAAATTTTCCTTCCGATCGATGACTGCCTCTAACTGTTTTAAAGTATCGTCGCCGATAGTGCCGTCAAAAGAAGTGAGCCCAGGAAGTACGTAGAAGGTTGTTACAGAGTCGTTTCCGACTCCCTTAAAGAAAGCGCCAGTAGTTTTTTCGGTAATTAGAATATCACCGCCCGCTGAATGGACTTTAAATGGTTTTGAAATTTTTTCAGTTTTCCCCGACACCCGTGGACTGATGAAATTTTTGTTCGTACCTGTGTCGACAAGAAAACTGAGAATGGTACCATCTGCGAGGACGTACCCTATATATGGAACGCTGGATAGGCGTTTTTCATAAAATTTACTTCCTCCGTGGCATCTTGAGCGGCTTCCTCGTACTCCCTTTCCTCCTCGTTGCTGGACGTGGTCATATTAAAAATTTTTTGTTGTTTATTTGGAAAATTTTCAGAGACGGCTCTTCTTTTGAATGGGTTAGGGTGACCTACTGGCCGGTTCATGTAATTGACCTGTCGGGATTGAACCGAACGATCTACATCCATCTTTTCGTGGGGCTTAGGAGCACTCGGCCTCGGTGGCGGGTTATCGTTACGAGGCAGATGGTGACGATTGAAGTTGTTAGCTGGGTATTTATTAGAACGAGGAGGAGAATGGATCTCCTTCTTGAAAGTTTGGTTTATCGGAGCTGTAACCGTGTTGGAAAAATTTGTGGGATGGATCGCATGACTACTATAATTTAAATTTTGGATTTCAAGACAGGCGGAATAAGCTTCCGATAGATTTTTCGGCTTTTGTATTATAAGCATACGCGATAGATCACCGTTAAGGCCTCTAATAAAGAAGTCAAGGGCGCGATTCCGATAGGTTTCCACAAGAGCATTGACTGTTTCTTGTGTGTAGGACTCGGCCTTTATCTTATTAGTTATTAATGAAAATTGATGGTTCACGGCAGCGTAAAATTCGTCTAATCTCGAACCCCTTTGAGTCAGTTGATTCAATTGGTGTTCGAGTGTTCTAATATCGCGCTTGTCTGCATAGTGCAACGTTTGATTGCCGGCCAATCATCGTCAAAGATGTTGTACGATACGAGAGCCGTATCGGCACCACCTCTAATTTTCTGCCTGATGTGCTGCAGAATCGCACGATATATAGGCTTATGTCTAACTATATCGAAATCTTTTAAAATTCCCTCGACATTATGTACCCAAGATACATAATGTGTCGGGTTACCTTCGAACGTTTGTAACTCCTTAACACAGTCTGGTAGGCGGCTGATCTCACGAAGATCGGCCTCGGTTTTCGGTCCACGAAGTTCTGCGCTGACCTCGTTGTCGGTAGCAACTTCAGAGACCGATGTCTCCTCAACACGCTTAAGGCGACCTTCCAAATCCTTGAGTTGGGACAGAATCACGTTAACTGCCCCGGTTAACTCGGTTAAGGATTTCTGGACGGACTCCATATCTTTAGCTTCACAAAATTAAACGGATTTAAAAACACTCACTCACGAACTACGTTAGCTTAACTTCACTACCGCACAAACCTCCGGATTACCCCTTTTTACACTTCAATTTCACCCTTCTAATTTATTAAATTTTTTACTTATTTCTTTTATTCTTTTCAATTTTAAAATTACTTTCACAATTCACTATATTATTTCTTATACTATTATTAATATTCTTTTTCTATGCACTTGTGAATTTATTCTCCACCAACTCTACAAGCTTAAATTTGATCTATTCGTTCGAAAATGTAGTAGGTACTATTATCTTCCTTCTGGATTTTCTTTACGCTTCGCCTATTTGACGATTTTTCCAATTCACTAATTCAATTTCTTTCGGACTTTGGTTTTGATTCGAACTGATTCTTTCAAATTTGTTTTTTTTTTTTCGTGTATGGGATTTTTTCTTTTGAGAGGTTTTGACTTGAACTAACTGTTTCAAATTTGTGTTTTTTTGTTTCTCGTATCAGATTTTTCTTTTCGGAGCTCTGGTATTATATGTAGCTCTCTCTGTTTTAAAATTTTATGAACTTTGTATTTTTTTATTTATTTTATTATCTCACACTGTATTTAACTTAATTTATCTCAGTATCTCTCAGTCCGATTTCCTGAAGGAGATATGAATAATTTTTTTGTTAGGATTCTCGATAGTTTCCTGAGAACCGGCAATGGAAGGGTCGTACTTATCCCTTTTAGTCGCGAACGTTAATAATTGTACGCGACCTACTCGTGGTACGACGATCTTCACTATTGTATCCCTTAGCCCTCTAGGATATCCGCATGTTCCCAGGGGTATGCGAAAAGTTGGTATTCAGAAATAAATGGTCAACTGTGTTCCCATGGGTACAGTGACTTGCACCCGATTGAGCGTATATATTCTGTTTTCATACCGATCCACAGGCGAAAAGGATACAATGATTGCCGGTCCCTGCTCGGGCGCCAGTTAATGATTTCTCCTTGGAGAAATTATAAAAAAAACGCGAACGGAGAGACTTCTGTCTCTCCCCAACGGTTCGACTTACAGGGAAAAAACTTTTATCCGTTTCATTAATATATTTATTTCACGCGTCTGAATCGTTCCACACTCGATCTAAAACTAACTTAAAATCTAATCCCAATTGCACTCGAAGCCTTCGTCCCGTTCCCAAGCTGCGGTGTCATCATTTCCTGCCGATACATTTGTCGGCCGTGGTTCATGCGCGTGTCATGTGATACCCTTGCACTTGATCCATTCGATGTGTATGCGCTTCTATCGTGGGAACGCGTTCGCACCTGAATTCGTGGGAACGCGTTCGTACGCGAAAAAAGTTGACTAAGCAAATCTGGATGATTTGCTTTCACGCGTTCGGCTCGTGGCCCTAGTGCAGGGTGTTAACTAGCATAAGAGAGTTGATGTTGTCAACAAAATAAATTCAGACATATTGAGTAAAGTACCAGGAGATACAACAGAGTATTTATCAATAGACACAGTTATGGATACAGAACAGAGCACATAATATCACGTAAAGTTTCTAAATTCGCTTGAGCTGTCAGGTGTACCCTCACACAAGCTTCAATTAAAACTAGGCGTCCCAGTCATGCTTATGAGAAATTTGGATGCCGAGATTATGTAATGGGACGAGACTTCGTGTCACACAACTTGAAAATGTAATGATCCCACGAATCCCAATAATTCCCACAGATCTCCCGTTCCAGTTTAAACGGCTACAATTTTCTCTAAAGCTTAGTTTCGCTGTGACCATTTACAAAGCGCAAGGTCAAACATTAAAGGTGGCTGGGGTGAACTTAGAAAAGCCGTGCTTTTCCCATGGATAACTGTATGTTGCATGTTCGCGTGTGTCCAATGCCCAGAATCTTTATATTCTATCTCCAAATGGAAAGACATATAATATCGTCTACAGTAGCGTATTAAAATAACATTCTGTTCCGAGTTCTTTTCTGTGTTCTAAATCAGGAAAGGGGAACCGTGTTACCCCGAAATTAACGCGAGCGAAGCCGCGGGCAAAAGCTAGTCTTTCAATAATCATCTTATACTTTCGTTTTTCTAAAACCTGTATCAATGAATTTGTTTATTTTTAAGATTTGTAATTTTACATTCTGTAGCAGCGAGTTCAACCACTTGACTGAAAAGCTCCAAGTCAGCCTCAAATGTAAGTATTGGTGGGCACAATGATACACTTTTTACAATTTTCATTTTCATTTAATGGAGAGTTAGTAGCAATATTAGTAGGTTTTTTAGTAGGTACATATATTACCAGACTTATTGTTAGAAGCAGAAGCTTCTGGTTGCGAAGATTGCGAAAGAATGCCATAATCGAATTGATTACGAGATGAGTTATCTGGCGTGTTTTTTTAATATTCCTGATCCACTCTATTTGCTTAGTGAATGAGTCATCGATGTTTGAGTCTGATGCAACCATGCATTGGCCTTGGTTGATATATGAGTGTTTCTCTTTATTTGTTTGAGCGTTATTAGATTTACCAAACAGGCTTGGAGAGGAGAGAGCTAAGCTTGTGCCAGCAGCATTGCTTGCATTAGCGTAGATGGTGTGAGGGGACTTTTTTAGATTCACACTCCGTTATTGTTTTATGCAAATTGTCTGCGGAATTTTCGCATATAAAAGAACTTGCTATATTTTTTTGCCTATCACTCTGCAGCGTGTGAGCTGGTATATCTAGACTAAGCTGGTCACTGAGATCCACTTTTAAGAGGCACTGTCTCTGGAGGAAAATTGGGTAAATTTGCGAACAAAACCACGCTGACTTTAGTAATAGAAAAACAAGTAATCACACTGTAATAGACGATTAGTATCACTTCGAAAGATCGATGCGAACCATGGCCTAAATACGAAAAAAATCCTTTATCTGAAAAGAGAAGAGAGCGCCATGGCGCAGTGGGTGGTGTGTTGGCCTCTGACGCCGATGACACGGGATCGAATCCCGACAACATCCATGTCATCGAACGTGTTTTTCACGGTGCTTCTCCTCAGCGGGGTTCTGACAAAACCCCCTGTAGTATAATTGTCAAGAAAAGCTTCTCAAATTTCGCCGTTCGGAACCGGCAATAAACTGTAGGTCCCTTTCACCTATGGGAAAATAAAATCACACACAACATGGGTAATTGAGAGAAGCTCGGCTTTGGTCCTTCATGGAGTTTAACGCCAACATACATACATTTAACGCCAACATACATACATATATCTGAAAATTAAGTATTTTTTCTTTGTCTATTGTATTTTTAGTATAATATATTGAAAAGTTTTTGCCAAAATGTAAATATATCAATGCCAATTCATTGAAAATAGTTTACTAGAAAATCGATCCCACTTGCTTTAAGGTTTCGAAAATGCAGTAGTTGTACACTTTCTTTTGACGTTCACAGTATGTATGTATGTACATACATATTCGTTTAGAACTAAGTAAGTTGTGTATTTGAGATTTTTTAAACTTTTTCTGAGCCTGTTCAGAGTGCATGCTACTCGGCTTGCATGGTTGTTTGGTAAATATGGCCATTATAAAAGATGTACGAATGTACGTCTCTACATACATATGTCTTCACAATTCAGATGAGTATCAACATTCTTCTTCTTATCTGGCACTACAGTGGACCTGGGCCTCAACCAACAAACCTCTCCAGACAGCACAATCTTTTGCCAATTGCCTCCAATTACGTTGTCCCCATGGCTCAAAGATTCAAAGCCACTAACAATACCGTAAACACCGGACTTGACTCGCCTAGACTTTTTTCTCCTCTAAGAACTGGAAAACATCCAAAATAATGACAGCATCGCTGTAAGTGCTCTAGACCGTATCAAGTATTATATATGTATTTAAGATGGATTACTGTTATGGAGACAAAATAGGTATTGATCTATAAATAAGTACTTTACAAGAAAAATTAAAGTCACTTAATTCTTTTTAACGGATCACGTATGTATGTGTCTGTATTTTATTGGATCAGTTAAAAAAAAAACTGTGCTTATAGTGAAGGAAAATAGCAAATTCCGATATACATATGTATGTAATAAAGAAATAAACTCACATATCTGTGGTCTGCTCCAATTATATTAAACTGCTTTAACTTTCTTTTCTTGAGGGCGCCGTGGCGCAGTGGTTTGTGTGCCATGAAAAAGTTTCTCGACTCAGGCTGTTCGCAATCGGCATTAAACTGTAGGTCCCTTTCACCTGTGTAAACCACACACAACATGGGTGATTGACAGAAGCTTGGCTCTGATCCTTCATGGGCTGTAACGCCACCAAAGAAGAAAAAAAAAAATAACTTTCTTTTATCCGCAACTTATTTCTTAGTTATTCTAGGTTTTTAAAAGCCACAGCCATATTGTTTGATCTCTTTGGCCGTCATGATAATTAATAAAATTAATTTAAGCCATTATTTTATTTACTTTACAAATAGATAGTATCAAGTGCGAAACATACAAATATTTGTGTCTGTATATATAAGAATGAAAGAGACGTTGTATGCTACCTCATCATATTAAAACGGCTAATCCGTTTGAAATGTTTTTTTGCGTGATGACAGACCTTGGTTGCAGGCAGATTATAAGCATATTACTTTGATGATCGAAAATCTCCATGATGAGATAGTTGATCATCAAAGTGCCCACTGAATTCAAATCAATTATCTTACTTGAGAGCAAAAAGGTGAAAAGGTGAATAACAATAAATACAGAAAAAAGGTTTGCAACTAGGACTAACATATCAAGGACACAATAGGGATCAAAGCTTGAAAGTGTTTTATTGGTTGTGGGATATGATCGAAAGTTCATTTCACAACAATTGAATCTGTTAGAACATCTGATACATACTTTAACCTATCAGGAGGGTGAGGAGGGGAATAGCAATTGTACGAAAGGGTTTGCAGCAAGGATTAACTTAGCAGTGACACAATAGAGATCATCAAAGTTTAAAGGGTATTTATTATTGGTTGCTCGTAATTATGGAAAAAGGGTTGCAACTAGGATTAATATATCAAAAACACAATAGGAATCAAAGCTGGGAAGTTTGCTACTGGTTGTGGAATATTGTCGACTAACCTTAGGTCAGATTGTGACCAATGGGAATTTTTGAAAAGGGAATCTTCTTTTCATAACAAACGAGAACCGATTACTGATTAGGAAAAACACATACAAACATTTGAGTTACTGCAGACAATTGTCGATGTGTATGCAAAAATTGAAACAAAAAGACAAACCTGAAAGTTGAAAATAATATTCACCTGCGAGACGCTGTCTAATTTTACCTTCATCTTTTATAGGAGGTCCTCGGTAGATGCATGAACGTAAGCAAGATACATTCTGCTATGTATTAAGATATGGCCGCCCTGATCTATTTATAACATTTACAAATAATCCTAAATGGGATGAAATTACAAATTAACTTTTTGCTGTGCAGATAATTTCTGATCGACACGATACAGCGTCAATGGTATTTAAACATAAATTTAACAAAATGATGGATATATTAGTAAAAGAAAACATAACTAGCGGCAACACTCGTAATACAAGAACTCAACAATCGAGATTCCGAGAAGCAAACTCGTTCAATTAGACCAGTAGTGGCATATTTAATAATATGTAATGAAATAAGACAAAATTATATGGGCCAGGAAGTGCATAGTATACAACAACAGCCTACGTACTCGTACTATACCAACTCAATTACTGGAGAAAACGTCCAACAACAGCAACCTACAAAAATGTTAATACTAGTGTGGACCCCGACCCAAACAACTATCAAAATCCTTTCGAAAATCAAAGTGAAACATACTCGTATAGCCCCTATACTTATTCCAACGAAGCGAATCACGAAACAAATGTTCGATTACTTGCCTCGGACAACTAGTAGGATACGTTGACATAAATAAACATAGGTCAGGTATCTTGCCATATATTAACATATCATCTTCTTCTGGTCGACCATTGAAGTTTCTGATTGATACTGGAGCTTCAATTAACTTTATCAATCCCGAATACACAAACACAGATTTTCATGAAAGCATAAAACCAATTACAATAACCACTATATTTAATAAACATAAACTGAATAAGCAGGTTACACTACCTGCATTTAAAGAATTCAAGACAGATGACAAATTTATTTTCCTCGTTTTCAAGTTTCATCCCTATTTTGATGGCTTGATAGGTTTAGAGACAATGAACAATTTAAGGGCCAAAGTTAATCTTAAAGATAAGCTCTTAGAGACAGTTAAATCAGCAATACCACTCCATGTTAAGCCTAACTGTATGTCAAAGGTCTTCAATATCCCTCCAAATTCAAAATTCGTGGCAACTTTACCTGTAGATGTAGAAAATGGCGACATATAAGTTAGACTTATCCGTGTTAAGTCTTTTAAAAAAAAAATATTTTTTTTTATTTTCGTAAGATCGTTTGATCTTTTTTATTGTGCTCTTCAACTACGACTGACTTTACAAACAGAATTTGTCAAACACGGAAAGTGACCCGGGAAAGGAATTGGGGAACAAGTGGCGAAAAGAATGGAATAAGGTGGAGAGGGATCGGGTGCAGCCACAACGTCAGCAAAGATACCTTGCACGAGTTGTGAGTGTGTTCCTCTGTTGTTGGCTTGACTGTGGGAACAATGCTTGCACAGGTTGGGAGCGAGGCTGCGTCAGCATGTTGCTATGTTGTAGGTTTGCACAGGTTGCGAGTGCCCGTGGGAACGATGCTGCGTCAGCGCGTTGTCTTGTGTTCAGCGTTATTGGTGCTAACTCCTCCCTCCTTAAATTCGAGTGTCCTCACTCGTGACCATATAGAGTATTGGGACCTGTCCGCTGGTTTTTGGCGTTGTACTTTCGCCGATTTCGTCAGCGTTTTCTGTAGGCTCCCTGCTATCATTTACCTGGGTGGAGATTCGTAGCTGCCTTTTTTTATCACTGCTCTTAATATGACAGTTAAAGATGCTAGTAAGACGAAGCTTACGAAAGTATAGTTAGTTATGCGATGTTTTTGTTCGTTTTCTGTGAGTTCCTCTATATGTTTGATGTTTTTGATGTTAAGTTCCTTCATCATTTCCAGGGTGAGAATTTCTTCGTAAGTTTTTGAGGGTGCGTCAAGCTGTACTATCGCTGGGAGAGGGTTGTTAAAGGAGATCTCGCTCATGGTAAAATTTTTTCCGTCGACGTATACGGAATCGATATGAAACTGGACGATGAATGTCCCAGTAAGATTAATCTTCTCCATGTGTGCAACTATCGTCCCGTTGAATTGATTGAATAATAGGGTTCCTGGCAGGATTTCTTCTACGTTAGGGATATGTTCAAAAGAACGAAACAACTTCTCATGCTTTCGAGGAGTCAGATTCGTTTAATCACAGGTTTCCTTACTGGACACTGCCCAGTTAGTAAACACCTCAAAACAATGGGCATCATACAAGATGACACTTGCCGAATGTATAATGAACACGAAGAAACAGCAGAGCACATACTATGCCACTGTAACTGCCTTGCCAGTACACGTCTTCGTCAACTAGGCAAGTATTATCTTGAAGCAGAAGAAATCGCTGCTAGCTCACTCAAAAGCATACTAAGTTTTATCACTAACTCAGGATTCTTGAGTGAACTGTAAGTGGGGGACATCACAATAGACCCACTCGTGGCCGCAGTGATCAGGCGACTCTGTCCCACCCCCTAACCCTATCTATCTATCTAGGGATATGTTCAATAAATTTGGAATACAATTGGTCTCAGTTATTTTCATAATAAAATTACTCTTACATATTGTTAGCTTATTATATGTTTGGCAATTTCTTACTATTTCGTAAATATCGTCTTCGCAGTTTAATACATATTCATTCTTAATTTTGATTACATTGTTTAATTTTTTTATTGGTTTGATTAATAGTTCATTACATATATTGGTATCGGTAGTAGGTAAACTTGCTATATATAAAATTGTGGAAGCAATAGATGCGATTTTCACATCGGCGAATTCTAGTGCTTCCTCAATATAATACAATATGTTTGATATATGGGATATTATCTCTGTAGAAGAATAAATAATACGTTTCTTGCATAACACACTGTGGCAGTGCTAAAAATTCAATTGGGTTTGATAGCTGCATCTATGTCTTGGAAAGAACCAATCATCTGATCAAGTGAATGACCCGAAGTCTCCAATGCGTTATATGTATTTGTATTAACAGTGTATAAATAGCCTAACCGCCATGGACAACGGGGGCAGTTGAAGAGTGAAGAATAAAGTTATCAGTACGTATAAACTGTTCGGTTTTCCTCATCTCCGGAAATCTTCTCTTACAACTCTCAGAAGTGGGATTACGTTAGACGGGTCAACAAGTGTTTTAGTTTCGGCCAATCTCGGTGTTGGAACTACTGTACAGTGCGAGTGTACATCTGTGCTGAACCGCGTTTTTTTTTCAGTCCGAAAGTAAATTCTTTATAGTGCTAAAACGTTTGATAATGTCAGAAGAGTGGAATAATTTCTTGGAGTCTGCGACCGTTTCGAGGCTCAAGAATCTTCTTAGACCCTTAAAGTGTCAAACAACCGGCAAATAAATCCGAATTGAAGATTCGGGTGCAAGAAGCGGTCGAGGAATATACAGACGAAGACTTCGCAAGACTAATACAAGAGTTCCCCTCAACAAGTAAGGAACTAAGTAACGACGACTTGGCGACTCCATGTGAACAAGTTCACAATAATGGATCTAGCAGCGAAGATGAGGAAACGCTTGGTGCTGAACTGACGAAACTGAGAAGAATCTGTAAGAAGAAGGAGGAGATACGAAAGCTGCAGCAACAACTACGCGAATTGCAATTAGAGGAATCGGAATCTAATTCACGGTCTACCTTTGCCTGCAACTTCAGAGATGTGGAAGACTCGGTACCGTCTTTCAGTGGAGACGATACTTACAATGTTCTGTTTTGGATCGAACAGTTTTAGGAGTGCGCCGAGGTCTTTGGCTTAGATGACCGCAATAAATTCATTTACGCCAAGAGGCTCCTGAAAGGCACCGCTAAACTGTTTGTTCGATCCGTTAACATTCGATCTTGGACACAGTTAAAGGATGCGTTGAAGAATGAGTTCCAGAAGGTCATGACAAGATCCGACGTTTACAACGAGCTTCGAGAAAGGAAGAAGCATCGAAACGAATCGATTCAGCAGTATGTCCTACACATGCAGGAGATTGCATCGCACAGTAAAGTCGAAGAGGAGGACTTAGTCCAATTCATAATAAAAGGTATCCCTGATTCTGAAATAAATAAAAGTATTCTATATAGTGCAGACAATCTTGGGGAGTTGAAATCCGCCCTACGCAGATACACCAAACTCAAAAACAATCACCGCGATAACACCGAGCGAATAACAAAACCAGCATTACATACCCCGCATACCCGTCGCCAACCAACAACCAGACCAAAAGCGCCTGCCGATTACCCAACGATGCCTAAACAACAACTTACCAACATGAAGATCCAGAGAAACGATTTAACCTGCTACAAATGCGGACAACCTGGCCACATTTCAACGGGATGCGAAAACGAAAATCCAGTCTTGTCGTTGCAAGAAGATGAAGAAATTCATATCAACAACACATCAACAGAAACAACAACAGGTAACAATGATTTCGAACGTAACATCCGATGCAAGTGGGTCAGCGATCATATGGAAGCTTCAGTTATGCTGCTGTCACTTTTTGATTCGGGAAGCCCTATTAGTTTTCTGTAAGAACGATTCCTGCCATCAGCTCTTCTATCAACGTTGGAAAAAACTACCCACACTTACTGCGGAGTCAACAATAGTCCGTTGGAAGTGATTGGAGGTATCAGCACCAACATAGAGTTTGAAAGTTTAGTTGTTAATTTGCGATTTTTAATGGTAAACAATTTCTCAATAACATATCCAATCGTTTTAGGTAGGGATTTCATAAGAAAAACGGGCTTGGTATTGGAAAAGTTGATAATCCCATCAGCAGCAAATCAAGATCGAACAATAAGAAACAACAACACCAGCTTTAAGTCCTCATCTTTGCTTTCATCTCAAGATAATCTTGCTGACGCTATCGAACAAATTTTTAACATCGACATCACAGAACAGGGTGAGTTTGATTTGAATATTAATCGTAGTATGTGTACGGATATTAAGAATAGGGTTAGGGAAATAGTAGGTCGGGCGTTTTCCTGTCCCGAGTTAAAATTGTGCGAGACGGATTTTGAAATGAAAATATCCCTTTCGAAGGATATCCCTTTCCGTTGTGCACCTAGAAGGCTTCCTCATGCACACAAACTTTCATTGCAAATCATTTTGGACGATTTGTTAGCAAAGGGAATTATACGTGAATCGAATTCCCCTTACGTTTCGCCCATAGTGCTAGTTTTAAAAGAAAAGATACTTACCTATTTAGACGATATTCTTATCGCGACCGTTTCTACTGAGGAACACTTAGAGGTTCTGGAGTCAGTAATTAAGCTGGTAGTAGATAATAATTTGCAGCTTAGGTTTGATAAGTGCGTGTTTTTACAAACAGAGGTTGTTTACCTTGGGTATAGGGTAACAGTAGATGGTATTAGGCCCAACGAAAGTAATTTGAATGCTATTCAAAGCTTTCCGATACCAATGTGTACTAGGGACGTACAAAGCTTCGTAGGACTTTGCTCTTATTTTCGAAAATTTATAAGACATTTTGTTTACATAGCTAAGCCGCTTTATGACCTGTTGAAAAGAAACGCACCATTTGTTTTTGGTTTAAAGAAATGGAGGCTTTTGAACCACTGAAGGATAAGCTTGTCGCATCTCCGGTTCTTGCAATATATAGTCAAAATAGTCCCACAGAGCTACATTGCGATGCGAGTTCGATAGGATTCGGAGCTATCTTAATGCAGAGACAGATAGATGGAAAATTTCATCCTATTTTATACTTTTCGAAGAGAGCAACAGAAGCAGAAAGTATGTACCATAGCTACGAGCTTGAGACACTTTCAATAATTTATGCTCTTAGGGGATTTAGAATTTACCTATTGGGAATAGCTATCAAAGTAATAACAGATTGTCAGGCCCTAACTTTAACTTGAAAAATGAAAAAAAACTTTAAATTCTCGAATTTCGAGATGGGCTTTAGAGCTACAAAGTTTTGATCTCGTAGTTGAGCATAGAAAATCAGATCGAATGGCTCATGTCGATGCTTTAAGTCGATCTTTTAATATTTTGCATATAGACGACGAATCTTTTGAGTTTGTCCTGGCTGCTGTTCAAAAACAGGACGCAAAGATAATCGCTATAGCAACTGATCTTGAGCAAAGCGAAAGTCGTTTATATGAAACGATAGATGGCCTGATTTATAGGAAATGCAAAGGCAAAGTACTTTTCTACGTTCCATCTCATATGGAGGAGCAAGTGATTCGCACCCATCACGAAGCGATGTGTCACTTGGGTGTAGAGAAATGTTATCAACATTTATCTGGTTGTTATTGGTTCCCTAAGATGAAGGACAAAATCAAAACCTATATTCAGACTTGTCTCAAATGCATATATTTTTAGGGTTCCGTACCCAAAGGTAAAACGGAACCCTATTACTAAGACTTCGCTGTCCGTCCGTCCGTCCGTCCGTCCGTCTGTCACCAGGCTGTATCTCATGAACCGTGATAGTTAGACAGTTGAAATTTTCACAGATGATGTATTTCTGTTGCCGCTACCACGACAAATACTAAAAACAGAACAAAATTAATTATACATATACATAATTACAAACAACCAATAATAAATTGTTTCGAAAGGTTTTCGTTGTCATCTTTCAGTCAGTTCCCATTTGTGAACGGCTCGTAGTCATCCGTTTTGGGAAATCAAACACAGAGAAAGCGGATAGCCCGAGGGTACGATCGGCACTTGACGCGCGAACGAGTGGAGTTCAACCCGCAGAAGGTCAGAATTTAATTTTTTTTTTGTGTTCCTAGTAGCACATGAGGGAGAGTGGGCAAAGAATTCGGAGAGAAATCTTCGGCGAAGTACTCGGAGAGTGATCTTCGGGGAAGAACTCCGGTACGGTTTTAAGCAGTTCCCGGTACGCGGCCGTACCGTGTGTCCTATTGCCTACGTTGGTCGCGGATATCACGTTCGTTGTATAAGGTATTGAAATCACAAATTTGCGTGTCGTGATTGGTGATGCGGCCTAAGTAGTTGGTCAGAGGAGTTTCGGTACCACTGTTCGAATACTCATGCTGCGGTTTATTTACTTTTTTGGACAGTGAATTCCTTTTTTTTTTATTTTACATATTTTTTTTTTTATTTATTTCGACTTTTTTTTATTGACATACGGTGTAGGGTAGTTTTAAGGAATAATTGTAAACCTAGATTAAGTTAGGTTAAGGAAATTAAATTTGTGACATATTGAATTGGAAACGATTACGGTGTTTTTTTTTCTTTTGCGTGGGATATTTCGCGAGTCTCGTAGCAAATTCGCGATTCTTGCTGCGGGTAAGTCGGCGTGAGGGCAACCGCGTGGCGCCATTGCTCACGACCAGTCCTCGCAGCTGGCCTAGCATCCCTTTCGCACGACGTCGCTGCAGGTGGAGAGGAGCAAGTCAGCAAGAGGAGCAAGCGATCTTGCACACATACGAACCGATACGTACATACGTGCATACGCATCACATACGTGCATACACTCACACATCTGTACGCTATGTATAAGTATACATACATACATACATATGTATATTACGAAGTAGAGTTGGGTAGTTCCGGACATGTATAGTTCACGGAACTATGTCCTCTCTCGGACACATGTCCTCTCGTTCCGCAAATTGAACGAAATGAGTTCCATAGTTCCATTCAACCCTTATTCATCAATCACATATGTACAAAACGAAAAAAAAAACATAAATGCAACGAACATGCTTCTCATACGGTATGAGTTATACCCCGTAGTTTTCAAGAAACCCAAAAGTATGGAGATGTGGCGATAAAGCTCGAACAGTTGGTGTACACTGTACAGCACACTTGAACTGAAATGGAGAAAAGAAATGAAAGAATATAATGCCTGCACCGCATTTCGTGAACGAATGTCATACATGTGTATGTATGCATTCAGGTCCGGACATGGACATGGTTTGCTAGTTCCATATCGGTGCGATAATACATTTAGTTCCGGACATGGACATGTTTTTGCTAGTTCCATATCGGTGCGAGTATACATTTAGTATTTTAAAACGGGTAGAGATTGCAGTGCATACTGAGATGGAATAATTATCTTATAACCCCATTTAGATACTGTTTCAAATATATTGAATGGTCTTTCCAACAAAGTTGTTGGTCCAATATAACACCTAAATATTTAAAACTGTCCACGTGTTCAATCAAGAAGCAATTTTCAAACATTCTTGATTGTTGAATACTAGGTATATCTTCAAGAACAAATCGATTGCACAAAGGTGCATGATAATATAAGGGAAGGTCTCTGAAAACTGTACCATTGAGATTAAATATCATGTACTTCGTTTTGTTGCTAATTATTAGTTTATGATAATTAAACCATCTCCTTAACATATCTAGGTCATAATTAACATCTGCAAAACTATCAATAAAGTTAGTGTTTGAGTGGAAAAGAGATGTTTCATCAGCAAAGGCAGTTATTTAGCCTTTAAAAGGTTGTAAGAAAAACGAATTAACATAAATTAGAAAAACCGGCCAAGTGCGAGTCGGACTCGCGCACGAAGGGTTCCGTACTATTATGTATAAAAACTCCAAAAAAAGCATGTCTGTTGTATGGGAGCCCCATTTATACATATATTTATTATATTCTGTCTAAGTATATACAGAAATACATAATCAGTGACATTTTATTCTCACTTTTCGGATAGTTAAAATCTAGAATGTTGTAATTTTTAGAAAATACTCATTTTTTGAGTGATTGCCAATTTGGGTTTAGACGTGGCAAATCGACTGAAACTGCTTTATTGAAATTAACTGGTGAAATATATAATAGTCTAAACACTTCTCAAACACAATCAACATTATTTGTTGATATCAGTAAGGTCTTTGATATGGTTAATCATACTTTGCTACTCGATAAACTTTACAAAGCGGGTTTCAGAGGCTCCATTTATAAATGGTTTTCTTCTTATTTATTCAACCGTTATCAAGTTGTGAAAATTAGGAATGTTTACAGTTCTATAGACTTCTTAAATATGGGTGTTCCCCAAGGAGCAGTATTGGGCCCAATCCTTTCTCTAATTTATGTTAATACGTTTTTCATACAACCTTTTAAAGGCAAAATAACTGCCTTTGCTGATGAAACATCTCTTTTCCACTCAAACACTAACTTAATTGATAGTTTTGCAGATGTTAACTATGACCTAGATATGTTAAGGAGATGGTTTAATTATCATAAACTAATAATTAGCAACAAAACGAAGTACATGATATTTAATATCAATGGTAGAGTTTTCAGAGACCTTCCCTTATATTATCATGCACCATTGTGTAATCGATTTGTTCTTGAAGATATAGTATTTAACAATCAAGAATGTTTGAAAATTGCTTCTTGATTGAACACGTGGACAGTTTTAAATATTTAGGTGTTACATTGGACCAACAACTTTGTTGGAAAGACCATTCAATATATTTGAAACATTATCTAAATGGGGTTATAAGATAATTATTCCATCTCAGTATGCACTTTAATCTCTACCCGTTTTAAAATACTAAATGTATACTAGCACCGATACTAGCAAAAACATGTCCATGTCCGGAACTAAATGTATTATCGCACCGATATGGAACTAGCAAACCATGTCCATGTCCGGACCTGAATGCATACATACACATGTATGACATTCGTTCACGAAATGCGGTGCGGGCATTATATTCTTTCATTTCTTTTCTTCATTTCAGTTCAAGTGTGCTATACAGTGTACACCAACTGTTCGAGCTTTATCGCCACATCTCCATACTTTTGGGTTTCTTGAAAACTACGGGGTACAACTCATACCGTATGAGAAGCATGTTCGATGCATTTATGTTTTTTTTTTTTCGTTTTGTACATATGTGATTGATGAATAAGGGTTGAATGGAACTATGGAACTATTTTCGTTCAATTTGCGGAACGAGAGGACATGTGTCCGAGAGAGGACATAGTTCCGTGAACTATACATGTCCGGAACTACCCAACTCTACTTCGTAATGTACATAACATATGTATGTATGTATGTATACTTATACATAGCGTACAGATGTGTGAGTGTATGCACGTATGTGATGCGTATGCACGTATGTACGTATCGGTTCGTATGTGTGCAAGATCGCTTGCACCTCTTGCTCACTTGCTCCTCTCCACCTGCCGCGACGTCGTGCGAAAGGGATGCTAGGCCATCTGCGAGGACTGGTCGTGAGCAATGGCGCCACGCGATTGCCCTCACGCCGACTTACCCGCAGCAAGAATCACGAATTTGCTACGAGACTCGCGAAATATCCCACGCAAAAGAAAAAAAAAAACACCGTAATCGTTTCCAATTCAATATGTCCCAAATTTAATTTCCTTAACCTAACTTAATCTAGGTTTACAAGTATTCCTTAAAACTACCCTACACCGTATGTCAATAAAACAAGTCGAAATAAATAAAAAAAATATATATAAAATAAAAAAAATTAAAGGAATTCCCTGTCCAAAAGAGTAAATAAACCGAAGCTTGAGTATTCGAACAGTCGTACCGAAACTCCTCTGACCAACGACTTAGCCCGCATCACCAATCGCAACACGCAAATTTCTGATTTCAATATGTACCTTATACAACGAACGTGATATCCGCGACCAACGTAGGCAATAGGACACACGGTACGGCCGCGTACCGGGAACTGCTTAAAACCGTACCGGAGTTCTTCCCCGAAGATCACTCTCCGAGTACTTCGCCGAAGATTTCTCCCCGAGTTCTTCGCCCACTCTCCCTCATGTGCTACTAGGAACAAAAAAAAAAAAAAAAACAAAAATGCTGACCTTCTGCGGGTTGAACTCCACTCGTTCGCGTGTCAAGCGCTGATCATTTTTTTTTTTTTTTTTTTACATTTAAAAAGCATTTTTTTTTATTAATTTTGGAAACAACTTATTCTAGGTAAAAATACTTAAACCTATCTTAAATATCTTATATGTCTTATATATTTAAAGTAGCCTACTGGACCTAGACGGGCACTCTAAGCTATTGTAAACATATTTGTTTTTTGTCTTTCGACGACTTATCTGTTTGTGATTTTTTATTTATTTTTTAAAAACTGAGGCTAAGAAAAATTTGTATTAGAAAAAACTTAGCATGGTATAGATATGTATATTCTTACAACTATCTAAAACTACACTACCTACTAATCTTAATCTAGCCTAGCCTATTTTATATAATATATATGTACATACATATACACATACATATGCACAAACAAATATATATATATATATGTATACATAGGTGTAAACATATATACATATGTATATAAGGTATATAACTTACAACTAACCTAACTTACTACTACCTAAATTTAAAGTTAGCTATTATATTATATAAAATGTTTTGTTATGGCACTAGGCCCAAGGGATTCAGCGACGGAGTCTCCCCGAGCCACCAGAAACGCTGCGCTTGTCGAGCTACATCTGCTCGATCTTGATTGGACGTTGCCACACTGAAACGGAGACGCCCCGGCTCACGGTGTGCAACATCGCGTTCGTAGGACAGACTCTTTTCCACAGACCTTCGGGACACGTGAAAGATTAACGGAACCGCCGATTTGTCCTGTATCAATTCGCGGTTGTCGTAATGCAAGAATGCTTCTGGGGGAACAAAGCCACTAAGGCGCGCTTTCTCGTGATATAACTCATTTGGGTAATAAGCCCCAGATATCAAATTATTGGTCGAAGTCAGTGCCCTTGCAACGTGACCTCGAATCAGTTTGATCAAAAAGTTGTCAATCCTAATAATTTTGGCTCTATTGTATAGGACCTCGTTGGGATAGTATTTTGTGTACTCGGATTCTGGTGTTCTGTGCAATGAGAGACAAGTCCTTAGACATTGTCTCTCAAACACACGAATCCTTTCCATTAAGCTGGCACTCACATTGAACCAAACGGGACATCCATATTCGATCATGGGCCTGACTAAAGCCATGTAGCAGATTATTTTCACTCTCTTATCAAGTTGGCTGCTATCAAACAGCCACCTTAACAGAGCGCAAGCTCCCCGGGCCCTGGCTAAAGCAACATCTATATGTTTATTAAAATACAGATACTGGTCCAACCAGATTCCAAGGTATCTGACTACATTTTGGTTCGCCAGTGGACGCCCGTCCGGTCCAACAATGGAAAATGTTCGCCAGTTTCGCCTGGTATCCCTAGAAGCCCCAGACAATGGCGTTCTGAACAAAATGGTTTCAGATTTTTGGAAGTTGATTCTTAACTTCCAGTCGTTACAAACAGTCTGAATTTTTTCGAAATCACGTTGCAAGAGCGTAGCTATAACATCAATCGTTGGACCCGTCCTGTACGCGACTAGGTCGTCTGCGTATGCTATCGAATGTCGAAGGGAAGCTATCAGATCACTGACGTAAATGTTGAAAAGGATCGGCGAATTCACCGTGCCCTGTTGCAGACCATTTTTAATATCAAATGTTTGAGAAGAAGTCACGTTGGCAATTTTCACAACGAACTTTCTTCCCGTTAACATATCATAGATCATATACAGCAGTGGTTTACTTATGCCTAGCTGGTTAAGCCTGTAGTAAAGTCCCTCTAACCATACGGTGTCGAAGGCCTTTTCCAGGTCAACCAGACAGGCACCCGTGCATTGGTTCTTGCATCTGTTCCATTGGATATCCGAGACGAGTTTCGACGCTGCATGAATCGTACCATGTCCCGCCTTGAAACCGAATTGGTTATCCGGAATGATGTCTTTGTCCTCAACCCATTTTGAAAGGGCTCTGTGAATCATCTTCTCGAATACCTTGCTGATGCTCGGAAGGAGACTTATCGATCGAAGATTTGCCGGGTTAGACGAATCTTTTCCTTTCTTGGGGATCGGCTGCACCACCGCTGTTTTCCAACGCACCGGATAATATGCATTATTCAGTGCGTTGTTAAACAGGATAGTGAATGCTTCTATAGCCATCGGTGGAAGGTGTCGAAGTACAATATTAGATATTCCGTCAATGCCCACGGATTTCTTCTTCCTTAGTGATTCGAAGATCGTTTGGAGCTCTACCGCCGATACAAAAGGGGTATTAAGACCATCATTGGCGACGACATTGTTTGCCGTGAAATCGTCACTGAACCTGGTGAAACCAGTGTTCTCGGATCGCCAATGTTCGATATCATTCCGAAGGTAGAAGTGGTGGAGCAGGGCCCTGTTTTCCAGGTCGTGGTTCGGACGAATGCTATCATTCACCTTATACACTTCCTGAAAGACAGCCCCCACTGTCGCCACTTTCTCTTGTAGATCTTCAATCACAAAGAAGTCGTCATCCAGAACAGCATCTTCCGGATCTATGCTCACGCCTCGTAAGATTCGTTCATTGTCTGGTGTCCTCCGAAGTTTCAAGATCTGATTGTCATTCGGATTGTTTCTTCGAAAAATTTTATTGATTTGGGGGAACATGTTCGGGTTGTTGGACTTCACATTCCGAATTTTGTTGTTCCAGTATGAACTTATGGATATACTGTAGTTCTCTTTTATTAATTGTTGGAGGTTTTTGATCAAGGATTTCAGTGTCCTGATCTCCGGATCTTGTCTATCGGTAAAACGTCTGTACAGGAGTTTGAGTCTCGACAGAAGTCTACTTTTTTGTCTATGTAAAGCGTCTATGGTCGCGTTTCGGTACACGTCAGTGGTATCATTATGTGGGTGGCGTCGTATTGTTCTATTCATTGTCTGTTTGATTATCACGTCCATATTATTGAGATACCCATCAATTTCCGAATTTGACAGGTTTCTGTTGGATGGTGGAAAGGAGGCACTCGAAGTGAGTGCGCTCGTCAGGGATCTGGTAAAGCGTGGCCATCGCACTTTGCGGTAATCGTAAAGGTGCAACTGCGCATACTCCCCCAACTCCGCGAATTCGTCTGGTATTTTGATTACGGCTCCAAAGCCGCAATGGTCACTGTCGTATGCCAATGTCCGTAGACAGTTTGTAGACCGTTCGTTTGTATCTGTCAGACTCAGTCGTGAGTCGAGCAGCATGAGATCCAGATAGGAGCCACTCCTTGGGAATGACGGACCATCTGTTGCCAGTAATTTGAGCTTATACTCGATATTGTGTTGGTTGCACCAATGACTTAAGAGGTTGCCTCTTTTGTTGGAAGTGATATTACCCCAATCAGCGTGTTTGGCATTTAAATCTCCTGCTAGGAGATAAAAGTTATCATCCGAGTTTAAGCGCAGAGATCGAAACAGCGATTCGAGCTCTGTGATAAATAGTGCAGGTTGAGGTGTTTCAGGTGCATAGGCCGATACTATATACATCCTCCTTCCGTTCCGAAAGGGGATACACACAATACAAGCCTCTAGCACCTCGAACCTCCGCACTTCACGACTGTAAATGACCTTATGATGAATATCTTTATGTATGAAGATCGCAACTCCTCCGCCCTGAGTGGCGTTGGGTCGGTCTCTTCTTATTATGTTATATGAGTTGTGCCGAATTTTGTGCCTCTGGTTTAGCTTAGTTTCGCTAGCCAGAAGCACATCAGGGCTTTCGTCCTTCAATAAGTTGAAGAGCACGGCTCTTCGTTCGATCCTAATCAGTGAGTTGACATTCACTGCCAGGATCTTCAGGGGTCTCTCAGAGAGCATGCCCATTACGATTGGAAGCGGGCTCGGCCCGGCAGGAGCGAGTAGAGTCGGTTTACCCGGTACGCCTGTTCTTGTAGCTGCTGTTGAAGTTGGCCGATTTGCCTCTGAATAGAGGACAATATCGAGCGCAAATCCAACTCTGCTTCCGGTGCCTTAGGGACAGGCACTGGAGCTTTGGTAGCAGTTTTTGCTTGCTGTGCTGTCTTACCCCAACCTGACGCCATTTGAGCGTAGGACATTTGGGGTGTTACAGCTGGTGTTTGCCAGTGAATTGGAGGCCGTCTCTCATCGACTCCCCCCTGTCGGGTCAGTTTATTTTGCCTCAACTGTCGGTATCTAGGGCAACCCCGATAGCTTGCCGGGTGTCCATTACTGTTGCAGAGCGCACACTCAAGCAACTCCCTCTCCACAACTTCTTGACCCAGTGCGCACTCGCCGAGCTTGTGGTCTTTTGCGCACCTTACGCATCGATACTGCATCTCGCAGTTCGACGCGGCGGCGTGCCCATATCTCTAGCAGCGGCTACATTGTAAGATGTCTCCGCTCCTTATTACTCTCTCCCAACGCACGGTCTGGCAGCCTATGACCTTAATCGTCTTTAGGCTGTCCACCCTGCTTTCGGGAGTCAAATGGACCAGGAAAAATGGCAATAACCGCTTCTTCTGTCTGGACCTAATAGTGGAATATTGCCTAACCTTAACGAACGAGAAGCTCTCGCAATCGAGCTTCTTGAGGCACTGCAGGAGCCTATCCGGATCGGTATGGGGATCCATGCCCTTTAAGAGCATGGTTTGGAGCCTCTCCGATTTCGGCGTGTACGAAAAGTACTCCGTCTCGGAATCCCTTAGCAATGCCTTAATTTTTTTATGCTGATCTACTGTGTTGCAGTAGATTGCATGTTTATCATCATTAATCCTAGTTATATTAAAATTTAAACCAATAGCTGACTCACACATTATAATAGTCTCGTCTAGGTCAATTTTGAATGTGTTGATTGGTGGCACTTTTTCTTTGGTTTGTTGCTGCCTTTTGTCTGACTGCTGATATTTCTGCGACGGATCCTGTTGCCTCTTTTTTCTCTGTTTTTTAGATTGGGGCTGTTGCTGCTGCTGATGTTTCTGCTGCTGTTTTTTCTGCTGCTGTTGTTGCTGCTGCTGATGTTGCTGCTTCTGTTGATGCTGCTGCTGTTGATGCTGCTGCTGTTGTGGCTGCTGCTGTTGATTCTGCTGCAGTTGTGGTTGATCTGGCATTGGTTGTTGTTGCTGTTGCTTCTTCATTATATTGCGTTCGACAACAGCTTCTTTCTCCCTTAGCCTTCTGGCCCTTTGCTTTTCCCTAATAGCACGCACTGTCTCTTCAATGAGTCGAATGCGTCTATTCAAGCCTTCCACTTCTTCGTCTTCGTCGTCTGACTCAGAACTCGCCAGAGCGCCAAAGGAGTTCTTTCCTGGCACATACGGCATCTGGTCTTGAGAGGGGCGGTCATTACATTGGCGTTTTGCTGCTGCCAATGCTGACGTTGTTGGAGATTCATCCATTATCTCCACCGTCGGGGTGGTATCAGACGGTCGCTTGAGGAGGTTCGGTGTAGGCTTAAGCCTCCTTCTGGTAGCTGGTGGTTTAGTAATTGGTGCGCCTATTGACGCACTTTCGGAAACGTAGCCCGACACTTCCATAGTGCGGAGTGCGGGCTGCTGGGCTTAAATCTAGTATTCCCTCAATTCGCGAGAGTTCACTTTTTATATTTAAGTTTATGTTTTCTTCGCTTTGGAATTTTTCAAATTTTTCAAAATTTTTATTTATTTTTCGATTGTCAGAAAATGCACGGCCTACTTCGATGAGAATCGAATGCGAACTGAAGCGCTGATCGTACCCTCGAGCTATGCGCTTTCTCTGAGTTCGGTTTCCCAAAATGGATGACTACGAGCCGCTCACAAATGGGAACTGACCGAAAGATGACAACGAAAACCTTTCGTAACAATTTATTATTGGTTGTTTGTAATTATGTATATGTATAATTAATTTTGTTCTGTTTTTAGTATTTGTCGTGGTAGCGGCAACAGAAATACATCATTCTGTGAAAATTTCAACTGTCTAACTATCACGGTTCATGAGATACAGCCTGGTGACAGACGGACGGACGGACGGACGGACGGACAGCGAAGTCTTAGTAATAGGGTTCCGTTTTACCTTTGGGTATGGAACCCTAAAAAGGATTGGGCCCAATACTGCTCCTTGGGGAACACCCATATTTAAGGGTGTGAGAATAAAATGTCACTGATTATGTATTTCTGTTGCTGCTTTAACAACAAATACTTTGACAGAATATAATAAATATATGTATAATTGGGGCTCCCATACAACAGACATGCTTTTTTTGCCGTTTTTATACATAATAGTACGGAACCCTTCGTGCGCGAGTCCGACTCGCACTTGGCCGGTTTTTCGTCTCATTCTGGCAAGGTAGAAGCGACTTTGCATTCGATTCCAAAAGGAAATCTTTCCTTTAGCACATAACATGTAGACCACCTAGATCCTTTACCGAATTCACAGACAAAAAGAAAACATGTTCACCTTGTGATTGATGGATTTACCAAGTTCATTAAGCTTTATCCGGTAAAGACAACTCAAAGTAAAGAAGCGATTAAGTGCCTCACATCGTTCTTTGAGAATTATTCCAGACCTGAGCGAATTATTTCTGATCGTGGAACTTGTTTTACGTCTAAAGAATTCTCAGATTTTATGGAAGAGAATAACATCAAACATATTAAAGTCGCAACGCATTCGCCTCAGTCTAATGGACAAATTGAATGATTTGATTTCTTTTATTGTAGCTAAAATGTCAGATTTTCCTTAAAAACTACATTGCACAATTTACACAGAGATGTGGTATGGACTACCTTGCTACTGAAAACTATTATAAACTGTGGGAAAATATATCACTACTATTGAATATATATTTGAAGGAAAAGCTACAGAAAAAAACCTTCATTTAATGAGACCCTTTAAAGTAGAGACGGCAGATTCAAGACCTGGTGAGGACTTGAGCGTTGCTAATGGGATTTTGGAAGATCTTGGCTCTAACGCTGAAACGTGATGTTACGATAATGTCATTTTTCGTTCTATTATACAAGCCTCTTTTCTTATGTATCCAATCAATTGTTTTGCATTTTGAACTACTATTCGTTTCGTTTTTTTTTACTTTTTATTCGAAATATTGTTAAGTTCGTTAAATTGCCAATTGTATATTGAAATTATTGGTTATTGGTTATTTATACACAATTGTGATCGGGTCGATCACTTGATCAGGATGGCCGAGCTGTAGAAGAATAAATAATACGTTTCTTGCATAACACACAATCATCTGATCAAGTGAATGACCCGAAGTCTCCAATGCTTTATATGTATTTGTATTAACAGTGTATAAATAGCCTAACCGCCATGGACAACGGGGGCAGTTGAACAGTGAAGAATAAAGTTATCAGTACGTATAAACTGTTCGGTTTTTCTTATCTCCGGAAATCTTCTCTTACATCTTTTTCGAAAACTTGTTTAATAGTTTCTAACTCAAGTATTGACAATACAAATGTGTTAATTATTCCGGCTTTTGCCCAAAGTATAGCATATTCTATGTGTTTTAATTCTTCTCTTATAATGTCTAATTTGAGTTTAATATTAAGCAAGTACTCGGTATACAAGTTTCCATCTGATTTAATAATTTTTACAATATTGTTAGTTATATTTGTTAGGTATTTCATTTAGCCTATTCAGAGAAAATTTGTTAATAATGGCTTGTTTATTGTTATTCTCTAAAAGATTGTGCATTTTTGCTTTAATAATTTGCATGTCATAGTGGTCCGGGCTACCGGCTATCCACTTCCAAGCAGATCCAAAAAAATTTAAAGATCTACGTTTTCTTAACGTAGGTCTAAGGGGATTTACAAGGACCTAAAGTTCGGTTATTTGGTGGGACATGAGGAGAGAATTTGGGTCAGTTCTTTTTGCATGACTTGATATTTCTGATTGAAGGTTACGCAGCGCATCTTCGTAAGCCAATAAATCGATGACGTGTATGATTTTGAATGTGCCAGTTTGGATTTTGGCAGATCCGGTGTTGATCGAAACCAGTTTGGTGTTTGAATAGTCTAATATCTGGATCTCAGCGTTGGATGTTGGGGTTAGGAATCTGGAATTAGTTAATTTCGAATATTGGATTTATGGACAATTTTGCCTGATTGTGTTAGTATTGTGGTGAAATTATTCTGATCAACTGTTTCTTGCCTAAATCTTAGTGATAGTTGTGTACGCAACCGTTTATTGGTTTTAACGTACACGATTTCACCTTTCGTATAGTTTTTAATTGGATTTCTTTTCTTGTTGTGTTCGGAAATGTCTTTTTTTTTTGGTTGTCCCTAAGCTTCTCAATGTTTTCTTTCCTGGTTTGCTCGTATAAATCTGGATCGGTACTTACAATTCTACCGAAAAATATCTCTATTGGTGTTCTTTTTGTTGGAGAGTGTATGGTGCAATTGTACTCATAAACGGTTCGGTCTAACCGCTCCGTGAAGGATCTGTGAATGCGGCTCGTTTTCAGGCAACGCATAATTTAGGCCAAGGTCGAATGAAACCTCTCGACCTACCCATTTACTGCGCTTGGTTTTATGAATCTGAATATTGAGCTGATCTCGTAACATGAAGTAAATGGAAGCGGAGTTCAAAGATTTTTCGTTGTCGAATACCACCATTTCTGGTACTCCGAATGCAAATATTAATTGTCTTAACGGTTCCCTAATATCTTCAATGGCCTTCGACTTTATTATCCGCACTTGGGCGTATTTTGAAAACTTGTCGATAGCGGTTAAGACGAGGTTTCTGTCTGTGGAGTAGATCGTATTTCTGCTCCTTACATACCCTGCACTGTTTTACTAGCTCATGGATTTTTGCCTTCATTTTGGGAAAATAGTATTTCTGAAGTAGTTGTATTTTATTCTCCTGACTATTTCTATGAGCTCTTTTATGTTCTTGAAGAATCTGTTCTTCCTGTTCATTAGTATCGGTTATATCTGTGACCTGTGTCTGTGTAAATCTTGCCGTGTATGATCTAAAGTAGGATGGATAAATTTCCTGGATTTTACCCATGACAGATTCTTGCGTTAGGATTCCGTTTATGACGCTGGGGTTCAACTATTGTTTGAAAATTGAGATTATATCGTTATCCATATAGTTTTTTTTAATGAAGATGTGTCTATGGTAAGTTGGAAAGGGAATTTTGAATTCATAACTTACGTTATCGCCAAGAAGAAGCCATAATTGATTTTTAAATACATTGATTGGACTTTCGACAGCTGGGATTAGATAGTGAGAAGAGCTTTCGTTGCTATGTTGGGTTAGCGGTAATGTATTAGCTTCGGAATCTATTGGTAAGCGTGACAGCGCATCCGCAACGACATTGCTTTTGCCCGGTTTATATTTTAATTCATAGTTATACTCTTCGAGAATCGCTTTCTAGCGTTCCATCTTAGAGTTGCAATTTTTATTGCTCAGGGCATACGTTAACGGTTGGTGGTCTGTGTAAATTTTAACATGCGCAGTGCCATAGAGGTAATTCCGAAGGGAATTAAGCGCCCATACAATAGCGAGCATTTCCTTTTCGTTCGCAGCATAATGCTCCCCAGTTTTGCTGAGCGATCTTGAGATGAACATTATGGGTTTTTCTTCCTGCGAGAGCACTGCTCCTATTGCGAAGTTAGATGCGTCTGTAGTTAATTCGAAAGCCTGGGTAGGCTAAAATAAGATATTTTGAAGAAAGGGAGTTTTCAATTTATGAAAAGCTTCTATTGCTTCGGGTGATAGGGAAATTTTGATTTTACTAGATTTATTTTTCGAAATACGACCTTCCTCTCCCCTTAGCAGTGAGGTTAGTGGTTTAGCTAAACCGGCATAGTTTTTTATAAATCGCCTATAATAGCCAGAAAGGCCTAGGAACGATCTTAGTTCCCTAATAGTTGTTGGTATAGAGAAATTCACAATTGACTTGAGCTTTTCCGGGTTAGTTGTTATTCCCGATGAAAATACAAAGAAGCCCAAAAACTCAACCTCTTCCTGGAAGAACTTGCAATTCTCGAGCTGTACCTTCATATTAGCTTGGCACAATGTTTGAAAAATTTGCTCCACATGCTTAATATGTTCGGATTCGTTTCTACTAAAGATGATGATATCATCAATGTAGACATAGCATGTTCTGCCGATGAAATGGCGGAGTATATCGTCGAGCGCACGTTGAAATATCGACGGTGCATTTTTGAGGCCAAATGGGAGTCGAGTAAACTCGTACTTCCCATTGCTAATTGAGAAGGCAGTTTTCTCCATGTCAGGCTCCTTTAATGGAATCTGGTGGAAACTACTTTTTAAGTCCAGAACTGTGAAGTATTTACTTTGCCCTAATTGCGACAATACCTCATTTATTTCGGGAATCGGGTATTTGTCAGCAATCGTCACCGAATTCAGTTTTCGATAGTCAATAAGTATCCTGTATTGCCTGTTCCCGCTAGAATCTGGGTTCTTGGGGACAACCCACACAGGTGAATTTTAGGGCGACCTTGATGGCTGTATTATACCATCGTCCAACAGTTTTTGTTAATTTTTTTCTCCACTTCGTCTCTAAGGGATGAAGGGTATGGATAACACTTGGAGTAAACAGGTGTATCCGAATTAGTTCGTATTGTGGCGATGACTTTTGTAGTGTATGTTAATTTTTCATTTGGCTCCGAAAATAAGGAAGGAAATTTATTCGCTATTCGATTAATGGCCAGTTTTGTGAGGTTGACATATGATCTGAATTAATATTTAAAGAGTTTACCGAGAGTGACTTAAGTTGTCTGATTTTAATTTTTACTTTATCGAGAATAGTCATGTAATTATCCTTTACATAGATGACTGCCGAAAGTTGTTTAAGGCTGTCATTTCCTAAGATGCCGTGAAATGTTTTAAGGCTTGCCAGAAGAAAAAATTTTAATTTTATAACGTGTGTTGAGTAATTTGGATGTCGCCTGCAATAGATTTGGCTCTAAATTTTTGTTCGTTTGGGATGGGATACTTTATCAAAATAGGTTGGATGTAATTTTTACTTGATCCGGTGTCTATTAAGAAATTTTGGAGTGTCCCACTCTTCGTTCTACACCGGAAATAGGGCAACGAAGAGTCCATTAGTCAAAAAAATGAATGTCACTAAATTCTTCGAGTTCCTGGGAATTGGTCTGATCTTGGTAATTTTCTTGTGCATGTTGAGATTGCTCAAGCATATAATCTCTGAGATCCGGATAATGCATTGCTTCCTCAACATTAGTTTGCTGGTAGGGGGCATACGCATCGTCGGGGGATATATATCCCATTACCTGTGTTTGGAAATTTGGAAGAATTGGTTCCTCTTTGATATGGAAGTTGCGTCGGTGTTTATTTGGGATAGGAGCTTGCGTTGAGGCTCCTGGAGGACGTTTCCCGGCATATTTGAATGGATTGGGCCTATTTTGGTAGTTCACTGCAGTGGACCCGATGGTGGAAGTTTCCATAGGTTTCGGTTTTGGTAGGGGTTTTGGGGCGAGAGGGCGAGGGGGTGGTGTAGGATGAGAATAATTATTAGGATTCTTTCCATAGGTAGTATGTTGCTGATGGTTGTTTGGAATATATTGTGTTTGAGGTATATAGGCAATTTGAGGAAAGAATCGTTCTCTAAATGGTGGGGTATTGGCTGAGTACTGTTGTTGCGGAGGAATCTGGTTAAAATTACTTGCGAGGGGATATTGGTTGGGGATACTTTTAGGTACATTTTGATTGGGGTTATACCTGCGATGTTGTTGATGTTGGTGAGCCAAATCAATTCGAAACCTTCGGTTTTCCAATTTCAGACAAAGGTTTAGAACCTGGGGTAGATCGCTGGGTTCCCTTATGCCTAGCAGTCGTGGGAGGTCGCCATTTAGCCCACAGACGAAGGTGTCTAGGCCTTTATTGCTATATGTCCTCGTCAGTAATGCCAGAGACTCTGGCCCGGCGTCCATGCATGAAATGTTGTTAAGAATGAGGGAGAGGTTGTTGTAAATTGCCTGGTAGAATTCGGGGATCGTTTTGTTTCCCTGTACCAACGAGTTCATTTGGTACTCGAGGGTGCCGAGATCCCTTTGGTCAGCATAGTGCATCGTAGGGCACTTCGAAATGGCTGCCCAGTCTAGAGGAGTATTGTAAGACTCCAGAGCCATATCGGCGTTCCCAGTTATTTTTATTGCGTATAAAGCTAATGATGCCGAAGTACTTCGGAGTTCCTTTGGATGATTCGTAAATTTTAATAACCCTGTCCACGCTCTTATTCCAAGAGCTGAACTCGGAAGGATTTCCAGAAAAGTCACGGAGTGACCTCACGACATCCGGTATTTTGTCCAGATCTGCGATATCGTTTTCATAGCCCGGATCTATCACCTGATCCTGACCGAGCAATAGATCAGGGTTCGGGTGCCAAATTGAGTTTATTAGGGTTGGAGCTTCACGATTAACAATATCATCGATAATGGAGGAAATAAGGGCACGGAGTTCAGGGGAAGACACAACCGCACGAGGGTCACCTTGGGGCTGGGGACTATCACCTTGAGGGTTAAGTACTGGGGGTCGAATTAAGTTTTTTGGATTTGCCATCGTATGGATATTTGCACTTAGATATTTTACCATGCTATTTTAATATTATTTTTTGAATACAATAATTCCTAAATACTAAATGAATAAGTACTTAGTGTTGGGATATATATTTCTTATTCTTACATTAATATTTTTCAATGTTCTTTTTCTTAAAATTGTCTTGATTATATTGTTTCTTAAGAATCTTTATTTATGTATAAAAAAAGCTATTTGTTCAACGTATTTTTCTTAAAATTGTCTTGACTATATTGTTTATAAAATCTTTCTTCATTTATATAAAAATTCTTCTTATTCTTCCACTTACATTAAGCTTAACAATGTTGTCCACATCATATCCACGGTTACGCTGGAGCGGCTGGCCGCATTCGCTGTCTCCTGTTCACTATAGTTACTAAGGGGCCCTAGGTTTCTTCGGCGGAGTCTAGTTGATTGTTGTTATTGAAGCACTTATTGTCTTTTTTCCCTCTTTACGTTAATGTCACCTTTTATAGGTTATTAGGGTACTTTTGCATGACCACTTCACACTGCCTATTTCATGAATTCATGAAAGCTTAATACGGGTAATCACTTCTCACAGTAGGGTATTTAAGACCACTTCACACAAAAAAAAAATAAAAATCACACTGTTCTAGGTTTTTTTGTATTTTGTGAGTTATCACTTTGTACATTAGAACCGGTAGGGTAATTTGTAGCCACTGCACACTTTTTTCCTTATGGAAGAGTTTACCGTTCGCGTTTTATTGATTTACTCGGGATAGCATGCGAGGTGCTCGGGTGCCAGTTAGACTTTTCCGTGTTAAGTCTTCTTAAAAAAAAACTATTTTTTTTTTTCGTAAGATCGTTTCGTAAGATCTTTTTTATTGTGCTCTTTAACTACGACTGACTTTACAAACAGAATTTGTCAAACACGAAAAGTGACCCGGGAAAGGAATTGGGGAATAGGTGGCGGAAAGAATGGAATAGTGTGGAGAGGGATCAGGTGCAGCCACAACGTCACCAAAGATACCTTGCACGAGTTGTGAATGTGTTCCTCTGTTGTTGGCTTGACTGTGGGAACAATGCTTGCACAGGTTGGGAGCGAGGCTGCGAGTTACGAGTGCCCGTGGAAACGATGCTGCGTCAGCGCGTTGTCTTGTGTTCAGCGTTATTGGTGCTAACTTATACGTGCGACCTACTATGATAGGAAAACTCTTAAAAATTTCTCAGGGTATCTACAAAACAACTAACTGGTACAGTAACGTAGAAGTTATGAAAAATCAAATTAGGAACAAAAACTTTTCTTGGAACAACCACTTAAAGTCGAACGCTACAGCAATTTTGATGAGATAAATAACATAGGTATTACACACAATTTAGATCGAATGAGGTCCTTCGAACAAAACGACATAACAAATTCACTAAGAACAGACCATTTAAACAGCGAAGAGAAAACAGAGCTTATTAAACTATGTAAATACTATGACGATATATTCTTCAAAGAGGACAGTCAACTTTCATTCACCAACGTAATTAAACATCGTATAAAAACAAGTGACGATCTACCAATATACACAAAATCGTACAGGTACCCACAAGTTCATAAGGCCGAAATAAAATCCCACATTCAAGAATTTCTCCACATGTTTCTCATAAACAGAAATGGCGGTTGGTAGTGGATTATCGAAAACTCAATGAAAAACCTATTGGCGATCGATATCCACTTTCTAACTATAACAGAGATTTTGGATAAATTGGGAACATGTACCTACTTTACTATTTTAGATTTGGCTTCTGGGTTTCATCAAATCGAAATCGATCGTAGGGATGTTAATAAAACTGCGTTCACAGTGGACATTGGCCACTACGAATTCGTTCGTATGCCGTTTGGCCTTAAAAATGCTCCGTCCACCTTTCAAAGGGTGATGGACAACATTTTGAAAGATCTCCAGAGAACAACATGTCTGATTTATATGGATGATATAATCGTATTCTCAGCCTCTCTTCAGGAGCATATAGTTTAGTGGGTGTTTTGGTAAACAAATGGAAAGACACAATTTAAGTTGTTTTAAAAGTTGTTTATTAATTTTTTAAAGGTTGCTTGACTTAAAACCTTTTCTTAACCTTTTCACTTAATTGCACGTCTAATCACGGTGGCGGTCCAAACAGAAAGAGGAAGTGTGCTCAGCTTTGTCTTGTGAGAAGACGAAGCTGGGCAAGGCGAAAAGCGCAATTCGCTCTATCGGAGGCGCAAGCTTGACATGTCAACGTGCGGCGAGTCATGTTAACGAGTCAAGTGCGGCGATAAATTAAATAGCCTATTGTGCAATAGGTGGCTTAGGAAGCCTTGTATAACACCTCTCCCCTTACAATTTTTTTGGGCCCTAAAAAAGAAGATAACTAGGCTTGTAGTATCTTGCTACCATTATACATTTATACATTTTTATACTACAATATTGAAATAAAAGGTGTCAAAAGGTGACCCTTGACATAAAGTTATTATCATGTAAGTGGGACCTACATTATTAATACAAATTCATTTTCTTGCTTATAACTATACTAACAACACATTCTTATGTACAATATCAATTCTTATCCAATTAAATAAGTAGTAATATATTTGCAAAATTAGAAACGAAAGGATTAACGTCGCTGCTTAAATACAATAACGTATAACGATATAATTGATCCCTTTCAGCCACAATAGATTCAGTTTGGACTGTACTACCTGTACTACTCAGTGATCGGTGCAAAAATCTATAACAATTCCCCCGTCATTTGCATTTATGTAAATGACGTTTGTCTTTTCGTGCTTTTCTTTGAATTCAAAAATATTAAAGTAAAGATTTCAAATTAGATGTGTGGTGAAGGGCAATGTTAATCATTTAATTATTCTAATTCATAGTATTTTCCGTTTTTTTTTTTTTTTTTTTTTTTTTATTAAGTTAAAGATTTGGAGTGCGGAGTGTTCTGGTAAGTATACTTTCTTTTAAGTTGGGTTTTGTAAAACTTTGTCTGTCGTTTTGAGGATTTGTCCATAACGTAGTAACCTTTAATCGTATAGTTATCTGATTTCTTATATTTCGGTCGTGCTTTACCAACTTCTCGATTTTTTACGAGATGTGTGCATAGATTTGAGATATTTTTTGTAATTTTCTTTGAATTAATTTTTCGTATTCTATTTTCTTTTTGAATTTTAAATTTTTCGGACAAATTGTTGATGTTTTCTTTGCTTAGGTTTTTACAAAGAAAATCGATGGGACGCATATTAGTTGTTGTATGTATGGTGTTATTGTAGTGACAAATTATTCTAAATATTTTTTCACCTAAATCGGATTTATCTCGCGCGGTATCCATTATTCTTAGATATTCGTTTAACGTGCCGTGAAGTCGTTCAATCTAAGCATTACCTGTCTTATGATGACCGGTAGTTGTATGAGAGACGATATTGTTTTCTTTGAGAAACTCCTCCACAGCTAAATTTATAAAGCAAGTGTCTCTATCGGTAATTATTTTCGTTGGTTTTCCGAGGAATTGAATTCTTTGTTTTAATGCGCCTAGTATTGCTATCCAATTTCTATTATCCAATTTGTGAATAGTTGCGTATTTCGAAAACTTATCGATTGTTGTTAAGAACATTTTATTCCTTTCTGGGAACCAGATATCGATATACACAATACTGTTAAATCGTACTGGAGATTCTGTTGTTTGAAATGCAATATGTAGAGGTCGTCTATCATGTTTCGCTACGTTACATACATCACAGTTGTTCATAACCTTTTGAATTTCATCCCGAAGGTTAGGAAGGTTAAGATAGAAATATAATTTTCGAATTTCTGAAAAAAACTTCGCGAATATCCCTATGAATTTCATTAAGGTGTTCCTTCTTTATAAGAGACTTAAGTACATTAAGGTTTTTATTCATAGCAAAATATTTCACATATAAGTTTTGAAATTCTAGAAATGGTTGGATATTGTCGCAGTAGATGCACATGAGGCCTTTATTTATTAAGACCCTTTGCATTATTTGCAAAAGATTACTCTTGCCTTTTTCTATGAAAACGAGATTTTGCACCTTTTTATGCACAATTTTTAAATTAACCTTTTCTTTTGCGCCATATGCCAAGTATATTTGGTTTTTATAAAGGTTAACGGGTTTAAGTGTTATAGAAAAATAACAACTCTCGTCTTCCTGAGCACTATGGATAGTGGCCCCTGTCGATAAATTATCTAGGTTCGATTGATCAACTGCACTTACGACATCTTCGTCAATATGCCCGCTAGTATCAGCGAACTCATTATTGAAAATGTCACCAAAGATAGATTCTTCGCTACTAGAACCATTAGCTTCGTCGCTATTGTTTTCGCATAGAACCCTGCTTAAACCATCTGCCACTAGATTTTCTTTTCCTTTTAGATATTCGACTGAAAAATCGAACTCGTTTAGCTGTATCTTCCATCATTGCAGTTTGATATTGGGCTCTTTAATTCCATTGAGCCAAACTAATGGTTTATGATCGGTACGGACGACAAAATGTCGACCATACAAGTATGTCCGAAAATATTTTATCGACCACACAATAGCCAAAAGCTCTTTCTCAATTGTTAAGTAGCGTAGCTCATGGTTGTTTAGTGTTCGAGATGCATAGGAGATCGGATGACCATCCTGGCTCAATACGGCTCCTAGCGCGTAGTTAGAGGCGTCGCAAGTAAGAACGAATTCCTTACTGAAATTGGGACTTCTAAGAACTAGATCGCTGGTGAGTAACATTTTTAAAGTATTAAATGCGTTCAGATACTGTTTGTCTAATACTTTAAATTTTTTCGGTCTTTTTTAGGCACTTAATCATGGGATACGCTACTTTCGCATAGTCTTTTATAAACTTTCGATAGTACCCCGTCATACCAAGGAACTGTTTAATACCTTTTATAGAAGTTGGAACTTTCATACAGTGGATGGCTTGTACCTTCCCTTCATCGGGTTTGATACCGTTACCAGTTACTGTATGACCTAAATAATTCGTAGAGAGCATAGCAAATCGGCATTTATTTATTTGTATTTTAAGGTTATTTTCCTGAAGCCTCTGAAGAATCTTACGTAATGAAACTATGTGCTCATCAAAACTAGTCGAGAAGATAAGGATATCGTCGAGGTATACACGCATATATTATTTATATATTCCTTAAGTACGCTATTCATAAGCCGTTGGAAAGTGGCTAGAGCATTTTATAATCCAAACGGCATGCGTAGGAATTCATAGTGACCTTATTTTGTGGAGAATGCGGTCTTAGGTGTATCCCTCGGTTCGACTTCAATCTGATGAAAGCCCTTCACTAAGTCGATCGTTGATTGCACATTCCCAGCTTATCAAGCAAGTCATCTATATTTGGCATTGGAAACCTATCATCAATTGTTTCACTATTAAGTTTTCTATAATCTACCACGATTCGCCATTGTTTCATACCATTTTCGTCATCTTTTTTAGGGATCTGTGTTCCATTCTTTTCGTTTTCCTTTTGAACTCGAAGACGCCATTCTAAAACCAAAATATTAAATTTGAAATCTAGCCAGATGATATTTTGGTATCCAAATATGGAATAGTCCATATTTAGACCCCACGGACTGTCCATATTCGGAAATTTCAAACTAATCAAAACGTATATCAGATTTTTTTACTAAACACAATCAGACAAGAAAAAACCTCTAAAACAATCAAACAAACATGTAATCAATGCATAGTCATAGTAAACAATATTATTTCCAATCACGTTTTGAGAAATTTTTAGTTTTACGTAAATACCTTACAAACTTTTCTCACATCGCCTAAACAAAACACTCTCACCGCGGCCACAGCGTTCGCCCGACTGACAAGTCGAAGCCTGTACGCGAGTATAATGATAGAAAGATATAGAAGATAACTGTTTTTTGCAACTAGGAGTATTCGTTTCCGGGAAATGGCGGTATTCCATTTTAGGGATACTATTCCATATTTGGCTACTTTCCTCTACATAACTGTTTGAGGGATACATAGGACGGGTGAGAAATGGGAGATTAGACAAATTTAAAGCAGAAAGTTAACTTTATCACCCAAAACAAATAAATATAAATATAATAAAAACCGGCCAAGTGCGAGACGGACTCGCGCACGAAGGGTTCCGTACTATTATGTATAAAAACGGCAAAAAAAGCATGTCTGTTGTATGGGAGCCCCATTTATACATATATTTATTATATTCTGTCAAAGTATTTGTTGTTAAAGCAGCAACAGAAATACATAATCAGTGACATTTTATTCTCACACCCTTAAATATGGGTGTTCCCCAAGGAGCAGTATTGGGCCCAATCCTTTTTCTAATTTATGTTAATTCGTTTTTCTTACAACCTTTTAAAGGCAAAATAACTGCCTTTGCTGATGAAACATCTCTTTTCCACTCAAACACTAACTTAATTGATAGTTTTGTTAATAATGACCTAGATATGTTAAGGAGATGGTTTAATTATCATAAACTAATAATTAGCAACAAAACGAAGTACATGATATTTAATATCAATGGTACAGTTTTCAGAGACCTTCCCTTATATTATCATGCACCATTGTGTAATCGATTTGTTCTTGAAGATATAGTATTCAACAATCAAGAATGTTTGAAAATTGCTTCTTGATTGAACACGTGGACAGTTTTAAATATTTAGGTGTAATATTGGACCAACAACTTTGTTGGAAAGACCATTCAATATATTTGAAACAGGGGGTGGCCGTGGTGCAGTGGTTAACATCATCGACCGCCGATCGGAAGGTCTATAGTTCAAATTCGCTTCATAGCCAAGTAAAAGTATTTCCTAAACGGATGATAAAAAGTATGCAACGCAGTTGTGAATGGAAAGTGACCAGACGTACTGCCTGCAAGCATAACACTCACAGTATATGGTCAGCCGAAATTCATCCACTGCGTATGCAATACTAAAGTGCTTGAAGGAATTACTACGGACTATAACCAACGCGGACTTTGGTCGGCTCTCGTCCTATCTAGGCCTAGGACAACCACCCCTGAGAGTAGTGAACGAACATCACCGACCCCAATCACTGCACTCCGTTCAGGTTGTGTGTGTCAACACATCATAAGAGAATATAAAAACTCTTGAACCTGCGCGAGTCTCTAAAAAAAAAAAAAAAAGTATCTAAATGGGGTTATAAGATAATTATTCCATCTCAGTATGCACTGCAATCTCTACCCGTTTTAAAATACTAAATGTATACTCGCACCGATATGGAACTAGCAAAAACATGTCCATGTCCGGAACTAAATGTATTATCGCACCGATATGGAACTAGCAAACCATGTCCATGTCCGGACCTGAATGCATACATACACATGTATGACATTCGTTCACGAAATGCGGTGCGGGCATTATATTCTTTCATTTCTTTTCTTCATTTCAGTTCAAGTGTGCTGTACAGTGTACACCAACTGTTCGAGCTTTATCGACACATCTCCATACTTTTGGGTTTCTTGAAAACTACGGGGTATAACTCATACCGTATGAGAAGCATGTTCGTTGCATTTATGTATGTTTTTTTTTTTTCGTTTTGTACATATGTGATTGATGAATAAGGGTTGAATGGAACTATGGAACTCATTTCGTTCAATTTGCGGAACGAGAGGACATGTGTCCGAGAGAGGACATAGTTTCGTGAACTATACATGTCCGGAACTACCCAACTCTACTTCGTAATGTACATATGTATGTATGTATGTATACTTATACATAGCGTACAGATGTGTGAGTGTATGCACGTATGTGATGCGTATGGACGTTTGTACGTATCGGTTCGTATGTGTGCAAGATCGCTTGCTCCTCTTGCTCACTTGCTCCTCTCCACCTGCCGCGACGTCGTGCGAAAGGGATGCTAGGCCAGCTGCGAGGACTGGTCGTGAGCAATGGCGCCACGCGATTGCCCTCACGCCGACTTACCCGCAGCATGAATCGCGAATTTGCTACGGGACTCGCGAAATATCCCACGCAAAAGAAAAAAAAAATCACCGTAATCGTTTCCAATTCAATATGTCACAAATTTAATTTCCTTAACCTAACTTAATCTAGGTTTTTCAATTAATCCTTAAAACTACCCTACACCGTATGTCAATAAAAAAAGTCGAAATAAATAAAAAAAACATATGTAAAAAAAAAAAAAAAAAAAGGAATTCACTGTCCAAAAAAGTAAACAAACCGCAGTTTGAGTATTCGAACAGTCGTACCGAAACTCCTCTGACCAACGACTTAGCCCGCATCACCAATCGCGACCAACAAATTTCTGATTTCAATACCTTATACAATGAACGTGATATCCGCGACCAACGTAGGCAATAGGACACACGGTACGGCCGCGTACCGGGAACTGCTTTAAACCGTACCGGAGTTCTTCCCCGAAGATCACTCTCCGAGTACTTCGCCGAAGATTTCTCTCCGAGTTCTTTGCCCACTCTTCCTCATGTGCTACTAGGAACAGAAAAAAAAAAAATTCTGACCTTCTGCGGGTTGAACTCCACTCGTTCGCGTGTCAAGTGCTGATTGTACCCTCGGGCTATCCGCTTTCTCTGAGTTTGCTTTCCCAAAATGGATGACTACAAGCCGTTCACAAATGGGAACTGACCGAAAGATGACAACGAAAACCTTTCGAAACAATTTATTATTGGTTGTTTGTAATTATGTATATGTATAATTAATTTTGTTCTGTTTTTAGTATTTGTCGTGGTAGCGGCAACAGAAATACATCATCTGTGAAAATTTCAACTGTCTAACTATCACGGTTCATGAGATACAGCCTGGTGACAGACGGACGGACGGACGGACGGACGGACGGACGGACGGACGGACGGACAGCGAAGTCTTAGTAATAGGGTTCCGTTTTACCTTTGGGTACGGAACCCTAATAAAAAAAGTAATTAAAAGTTTCTTTGGTTTCCTTATGTGTATGTAGTTTCTACCTTCTAGTAAAAAGAAAGTAACTCAGTTTGAAAGAAAAGATAAAAATAACGATCCTCGATATAGTATACATACATACTTATGTAAGTAAAAAAAAAAGTGAGAGCACCGTGGCGCAGTGGGTAGTGTGTTGGCCTCTGACACCGATATGACACGGGATGGAATCCCGACAAAGCCATGTCATCGAACGTGTTTTCACGGTGTTTCTCCTCAGCGGGGTTCTAACAAAATCCTCTGTAGTAAAATTGTCATGAAAAGCTTCTCGAAATTCGCCGTTCGGAACCGGCAATAAACTGTAGGTCCCTTTCACCTATGGGAAAATGAAATCACACACAACATGGGTGATTGAGAGAAGCTCGGCTTAGGTCCTTCATGGACTGTAACGCCAACATACATACAAACATACATACATCTACAAAAAGGAATGAGATGCCATGAAAAACATAACCTGTAAAAAAACCAAGTCTCGCAACTCAGATCTTCTACCGTAAAAAGTTGTAAGATCAATGTATTACCAAGTCAGTTAATTTATTCAGTCCCTACTTAAGGGACCTTCTGCCTTGATTGATTACGTAATTAGCTAACCTAACAACATCTTATAGTGACCATACCAATATCAAAATCTTTTATGTTTTAAGTAAATAGATTGACTTGGAAATCGCACTAAATAATCTAATTTAATATAATATGTATTACTTGTGAGATATATTGTGTTTTCATGCGATGGCCAGGTCAATCTATTTACTTAAAACATAAAAGATTTTGATATTGGTATGGTCACCATAAGATGTTGTTAGGTTAGCTAATTACGTAATCAATCAAGGCAGAAGGTCCCTTAAGTAGGGACTGAATAAATTAACTGACTTGGTAATACATTGATCTTACAACTTTTTACGGTAGAAGATCTGAGTTGCGAGACTTGGTTTTTTTACAAGTTATGTTTTTCATGGCATAATAATAACTTACAACGTTCAAACAATTTCCATCAAAATAGGTTCAGGCAACCATTCCAGAAACAATTCCAAAGAGTGGATAAACGCCCCCACGAAAGCGCATAACATAGTGTCCAACCGCCAGTAAAAATTTAAAGAATAAATAATTTGAACGAAGACTCTTTTTTAGGAGAAACACCGGACTACCCTATATATTCAGAGATAGTCCAATAAAAAGATTAAAAATATTAATTGACACTGGAGCTACAAGTTGCTATTGTAGCCCTAACACACTAAACCACAGGCAAGAACTCATTATTAAAAAAAGAGTTAGAACCATAAATGGTTCAACCATCATAACCCATTACTATGACGTTTTTATTTTCGATCGCATAGTTAGATTCTACGAAATAAATAATTTAGAAGCTGATTTATTGGTGGGCTTCAATTTACTAAGAAATGCAGGTATTGAATTAGACCTTGGAAAAGGAATTTTGAAATATAAGAATAGGTGTGAAAGAATTTACGTTCCAGAAGTGGGACATCCGAACATTAATAGTGTCCGAAATGACCTTTGTCAAGCAGACCTATTGAGGAAAATTAAACAAAGAATTGAGGAAATACATTCGAGCATAGATCTGAACTTACCTTTCAGAACTGACATTAGGGCGGAAATTCGCACAACGGTTGAAACTCCTATATGGAGTAAACAGTATCCCTATCCGCTGTCAGCGAACTCTTTCGTAAATAAAGAGTTGAATAGAATGTTAAAATATGGAATAGTTCGACCATCTCAATCTCCATACAATTCGCCTGTATGGGTCGTGCCCAAAAAGGGACTAAATGACGACAATACGCCAAAAATGCGATTAGTTATAGATTATAAAAAACTAAACGAAAACACAGTCGCAGATAAATACCCTATTCCCGACACAAATGTTATCCTATCAAACTTAGGAAAGGCAAGATATTTTTCTACTTTAGACTTAGAATCGGGATTTCACCAAATTAAAATGAAGAACGAAGATATAGAGAAAACTAGTTTCTCTGTAAAAAATGGCGAATACGAGTTTCTAAGACTGCCATTTGGTCTGAAAAATGCTCCTAGTATATTTCAGCGAGCCATGGATGATATTTTACGAGAATCTATAGGAAAATGTTGTCACGTATACATAGACGACATAATCGTATATTCGAATAGTTTAAAAGAACACGAGGAACATTTAAAGAAAACAAAAGATGTTCTAAAATATGCAAATATGAAGATTTCATTGGAAAAATCAATTTTTTATAGAACGGAGGTGGAATTTTTAGGATATATTGTCGGGTACAACATAATTAAAACAGACCCAAAAAAAATTGAATCGATCAACAATTTCCCATTACCTAAGACTTTAAGACAGTTAAGAAGTTTCCTTGGAATGACAGGATATTACAGGAAATTCATCAAGGATTACGCAAAAATAACCAAACCTTTGACAAAGTATCTCAGGAGAAAATGGAAGAGTATCCCAATACATATCAAAGAAAACGGTCATCGATCTAGATGAAGAAGGAAAAAAGCATTCAATAAACTAAAGAATCATTTAACAAATGAAGCTGAATTGACCCAACCAAATTTTGACAAGAAATTTGTGTTAACAACAGATGCGTCAAATGATGCTATAGGTGGAGTATTATCACAAGATGATAAACCCATCACATCTATTTCTAGAACCTTAAATAAAACAGAAAGAAACTACGCAACAAACGAGAAGGAACTTTATGCCATAGTTTGGGCACTAAAAAATCTTCGAAATTACCTCTATGGAGTATCGAACCTAGAAACACACACTGACCATCAACCACTTACTTTTGCCGTCTCTCCGCGTAACCCAAATTCTAAAATGAAAAGATGGCATGCAATTATTGAGGAGTACGCTCCTAAAATTATTTATAAACCCGGTAAGACAAATGTTGTAGCAGATGCACTATCTAGACAGAATTTAAATCATTTAACGGACAAATCCTCTACGGACGCTACTATACATTCAGCAGAAAGTAGCGATAACACTAATATTAGGGAGACTAATAAACCACTGAACGATTTCCGACAGCAGATACTCTTGGCAAAAGCGAATTTTACTGTACATGAAATGTTGCAGAATTTTCCAAATAAGACACGCCACATCATAGAATAAGATACCCCAGATAATTTAATAATTATCTTGAAAGAATTTTTAAGCCCAGGGGTAGTCGCAATACATTGCACACCGGAAGATCTATACGAGATTAAATCTAAAATTTTACAAACCTTCACTAACAAATTTCTTTTTACCAAAATATTCCCTAACGACATTCCAAATAAAGACGATCAAGCTGCAATTGTGCAACAGACACATACTAGAGGTCATAGAAACTACAGGGAAAATATAAAGCAAATCCATAAAGAATATTACTGGCCGGATATGCGAAAACAATTTAAGGAATACACCAGAAATTGTGACATATGTAATAAACTTAAATACGACAGACATCCACAAGTAGCGCCAATTGGAGAGGCTCCAATCCCAAAGAAAGAGGGGGAATTCCTACATATAGATATATTTTCCGCCCAACAAGAAAAATACCTTACATGCATTGACGCGTATTCAAAATTTTTAATCGTCAAACTCGTCGGATGCAGTTGGTTCCAACATAGAAACTAATCTGCAAGCTGCCTTAAATACAGTGTTATCATATTATCATAATTGGAACATAAATATTAATGTTTCGAAGACTCAAGCTATCTTTTTCACACGTAAAAGAAAAGCCTGCTTACTTCCAAGCAACCGCCTTCAACTAAACGGTGTTCCAATTGAGTGGAAATCAAGTGGAAAATATCTAGGAATCTACTTAGATAAACATTTAACTTACAAGCTACACATACAAGAAGTTATAAACAAGAAACGTTACGACCAAGATTCTATACCCATTCATTTGCAGAAATTCAAAATTGAACAATGATAACAAATTATTGATATTCAAGGCTATTTTCCAAGCGATCATGTTCTACGGGTCTCCTGTCTGGGGCACATGCGCAAAAAGTCATCTTCGTAGACTCCAAACAACACAAAATAAATTATTAAAAATGATCCTAAATGTTCCCTGGTTTTTCTCCACAGAGGAATTGCATAACATTGCTGGCATCGAAATGGGTTCAACTGGAATTCAGAAACTTCATAGCAAATATATCTTATCTTGTATGTCTTCTGACAACGACTTGATTTTAAATCTAGTTATATAATGTGCAATTTAACTCTTCGTGTTTATTTATTTATTTATTTGTCCGCTATTCCATTCAATTTTTTCCTTATTATTATTATTGTTTTTTTTTTTTTTTTCTTGTACTTATTTATTTATTTACATATTTAATTACTTATTCTATTTATTTATTTATTTATTTATTTACCTATTTATTTATTTATATATTTATTTATTTATTTACTTGCTTGTTTATTTTATTTAATTATTAATTTATTTATTTGTTCATATTATTTATTTATTTACTTATTTATTTGATTTTGTTTTTCCTTTTTACCCTTTATTTATTTATTCATTTAATCATTCATTTATTTTTTTCTTCTTATCGCACGAGTATAGCACTTTAAAATCAAGTGTCAGCACCACTTCTCTTTTCCCTCCAACGAAATAAGGTATTTAATTGCAAGAAGGTTTTTAGTGGCTTTTCCTTCTAACTGAAAGAATCTCTGTGATATATTATTTAAGATAATTGTATAAATATTCTAGATGTAAGGTAATGGAAACCAAATCTCTGTATAATGATTATTGCATTTTATTAATTGTACAATTTTTTGCCACATTAAATAAATATATATATATAATCGTCAAACCCATAGATAACAAATTTAGTTTAGAAATCAAAGTTTTAGAATTGTTACAAATTTTCCCCAATTGTAAAAAAATAACATTAGACAGCGAAAAAGGTTTTACGTCGGTTGCATTCAAAAACCTAATGGATAGGTTAAATATGGAACTTTACTTTTGTGACCCAGGTCATAGTACTACAAATGGTCAAGTAGAGAGGATTCATTCCACCCTTATTGAATTAACGAAATGTTTAAGACAAGAATTCGAAATTATAGACACAACCGAAGCATTGCTTAGAGCAGCCCAACAGTATAACCAGTCCATACATTCAGTAACAAACATCAAACCTTTTGACATACTCTATAACAAAGTTGAACACAATAACGTTCACCAGAAATTAGAAGTAGCACAGGAAAAAACGTTTAAAAGAAACAATGCTAAAAGAAAAATAAAAACATACAAACCCGAAGAAGTGGTTTATGAAAAAATACTATAATTTGAAAATAAGAACAATATGATGAATAGTTATAGGAAACAGATAGTTAGGGAGGATTTAGGAAACAAAATAAGAACCGATAAGAGAATTATTCATAAAGACAATATTAAAAGCTAGATCTTTATTTCAGGAAAATGACAATAACAATTTTCAATTTTATTGCTTGCATTAACCCTGACAGCTGACATAGTTGACTATACAAGGGAAAACTATTTACTACTAGAGAATGGAAGAAGATGGGCAATTGAGATTAGTTAGAGAAAGAAATAAATTAATGTTAATAGAATCACAGAATATAGTTCAAACGATAGATATGTACATACATATGTATTTCTTCAGCGTAGGCACAATTTCGCTGATACCAATGCCTATGCCAGATATACACTGTTCAAATTCATGCAATGCACGTGCAAGTGTATTAGTGAACAAATCACACCACGTATAGATGGGTTATATGCTTGAAGTAAAACCAAATCTTTCTGATGCGTAAATACATACATATGTATGTATATACTCGCCGATACCGAATACAGTAAGCCTACCTACCCTTATTATTCCATTGTTTATGTATATGTATCCAGGCAAACAGATTCATTCACTGATGTATGTATATACGTTTATGGGATTATTTATGCAGTTGGTGTATCTAGAAAACTTAAAATTGGTGTATCTAGAAAACTGAACCGAAATTGCAAAATATTTAAGTTTTTCCTTGGTTCATACACTTAACACTAGTTGTGTTCCAAATTTGAAGCTTCTACGTCTGCTAGAAGTGCCTTAGACTTTTGATGATCGGTCAGTCAGTCAGTGAGTCAGTCAGTGAGTGACAAAATTAAGAAACTTTGACTAGTTATAATTCTTAAACTGCTGTCTCAAATTGAATGAAATTTGAAATATACCCTGTCTATGCAATGCTTGCTTGGTTACTGAAAATTCAGACTTCTAGTTCTATCCACAACGAAGTTATAGGGGGTCGAAAATGGCCTATTATGTTACGAGAAAAGGATGGTACGGCCGTGCCGCTTTTTTGCTCGACTTGGCAGGGGCACTGCCGTGCCCCCAGATAAACCATACCATTTTGGGCGAATGGGTTGTATTTTTGCCTAGCGAAGTCCTGTTCATACCTAGCTATAGGTCTATGAGCAGAGCTTCCGACTTCCATTGGCTCTGGTTTGTTTTGCCTAACCTGTTGATTGGTTGGAACTTGATTGCTCGGTTGGATTCTTAAATTGTTCCGAAAGTTATTATTCGCATTCCTTCCAAATTGGAGTGCAAAATTTGTCCTCATGTTATTTGACTCCAACTCCTGCGCTTTCGCAAGTGCGCTAGGCAAGTCTTCCGGGGACAGTGAAAAAAGTATATTTGAAAGTGTCGGGTTCAGACCGGTTATGAACACTCGCAAAGCATTTCGACGATTCGCTATGTTTAACTCTTTGGTTATTGGGGAGTCGTTACCGTGGGTCATGATTGTTTTATTCGTCAACAGTGTGAGCTTCTTGTTTACTACATTGTAGAAGTCGATTATAGACAAGTTACCCTGTCTAAGGACACTTAGTTCCTGTTCAATTATATGCGTGGGCCGCTTGTCGGCGTAAGCGAAATCTAATCTAGAGATAATTGCATCGAAATTCAGAACCGTACCGTGGTTAGTCAAAGTGTCATTTGCACTCTGCGTTATCTTATTTCGAAAAATAGTAAGGGCTGCAAAATATTTGCGGCTGCCTTTCATATACAATGAAATTGAATTATGTGCTGCTTCTCGCCAGCTTACATATGAATTGGCATTGCTGCCTGAGAATTCGGGCAAGGACTTAATGACATCTAATATTTCGCTACAATTAATGTCATCTGAAATTGTTTGAGTTTTGTACTCAGTAACTACATTGGTATTCGTTACTGATTCTAAAGCAGATTGATGCAGATTCGAAGCCACGAAAGAGTTTTTAAATAAATGCGATGAAAGTGTTTTTAAATAAATGGGAAAAATTAAAATGCCAATACATAAAATCTTTATAATGATTTACTTATCTTTTGATCCGGTATATCCAACAGCTCGCAAGTAAGTGAGAAGCAATGCACTCAGCTGCAGCCACCCACCCATGGTTCCAATCACGAAAATGTGGGAAAAGAAGAAGATGCAAAAATGCGGAAAAGTGGGACTGTAGACTGTACCAACCATGGGTCGATGTCTGCTGTTGATTGCATTGTCCTAGTACCGCAACGGCAAAAAGCATCAGCCGATCGAAAGATAACAAAATGATTATGTATGTTTTAGAATCAATTACGATCATACATGCTGGCTCGAATCTTATCGGATATTCAAGCGAGCATGTATGATCGTGTTAGACCAATGAATTACGAACGAAATATCGGCTGGTGCTTGTACAGTGAATAACAAATTACAATGGTAAAAAATTCAAATTGAAAGTTAAATGGTTACAATGCGTCTCAAACATTCCTCCCCCCCCCCCCCCCCCCTGAACGAGTTCAGGAAACCGGTAATATCACCATCCTATTTATTGGTCGTATAAAATTGCCAGCTACAGTCTTCACAGTTGCAACGCGCACAAGGCCATCCCGTCCGAGGTGTACTTTCAGAATTCGCCCCATAACCCATTTTGTAGGTGGGGGATTAGGCTCCTTAAGAATTACAACATCACCAGTCTTAAGGTTTGGGTGATGTTTCTGCCATTTGGGTCTTTCCTGGAGTGATGTTAAGTACTCGTTGTGCCATCTCTTCCAGAATCTCTTCCAGAATCCTTGAGCTTGGAGATGGCGATAGTGATCCAAACGGTTGCTTGGGATGCTCAGGTAACTTGGCTCGGGTACTGCTGTTAATGGCTCGCCTACAAGAAAATGAGAGGGGGTGAGTGGGTTTATATCAGAATCAGATAAACAGCACAAAGGACGAGAATTGACAACAGCCTCTATCTGACAAAGCACAGTGGAAAGCTCCTCAAACGTCAACACGGTGGAACCCACAACTCGACGCAAGTGTGATTTTATGGATTTTACACCCGCCTCCCACAGACCGCCAAAGTGAGGTGCTGAAGGTGGTGAAAAATGCCAAGTGACTCCGTCTTCGGGAAGAGCGGAGGATATAATGTTGTTGTGTTGTTCAGACAGCATATACCTATGCATATCTGTCAGGCATCGGCGGGCTCCGTGAAAGTTTGTGCCATTATCGGTATAGATATTGCTTCATCTTCCACGGCGAGATACGAAGCGACGAAAGGCGGCAATAAACGCGTCTGTGGTGAGATCGCTGACCAACTCGAGATGGATAGCTTTCGTGGCCATACATATAAACAATGCGATGTAAGCCTTGGACAGTTTTGGTTTCCGCGTCCGCGACAGCTTGATTGTAATTGGTCCAGCATAGTCACAACCTGAATTTTTGAATGGGCGACTAGGTTGTACTCGACACGGCGGCAGATCTCCCATTAATTGCTGTGATGTTTGCCTCCGGTGTGTGAAACAGGGCTTGCAGTGGAAAATTATGTTGCGTATAAGACCTCTCGATCCAATGATCCAGTACTGTTGGCGAACGAGGACAAACGTTTCCGAGATCCCAGGGTGCAGGTAGCGTTGATGTATGTCTCTTACGATAAGTCTGGAAATAGGATGATGGGAAACTAAAATAATAGGATGTTTTAAACTAAATGAAATTAAAGCCTTCTTGATTCTTCCCCCAACACGCAGAATACCCTCGTTGTCGACGAATGGGCAAAGCTTGATCAATGATTAATGTCTGGAGAGCTGGAGACCCTTGCTAAGCGAACGAATATCCTCGGCGAATGTGTGTTGTTGAACTAGCCTTATGATAATAGTTTGTGCATGATTCGATTCCGACAAACGCAACGCCTCCTTTCGACGATCGGTAGCTCCTGCGCGGCAATTGAACCCAAAACGTAGACAGTAAGCCACCACCCGTTTCATACGAGGCCAAGAGGAGAATTTTTCGACAAGAAGATCGTGAAAGGTGTTCGTCGTCGATGCAATCAAGACCTGCGTTTTGGGAGCCTTTTCTTCAAGAGTTTCGAGCCTTCTTGAGTTTACCCTTGGCTTCGGCCATTGTGCAGAGTCCATAGAAAGCCAAGATGGACCATTCCACCACAAATCAAATGAAATAAGACGCGCAGGAGTAAGACCACGTGAGGCGCAATCACCAGGATTTTGTTCAGAGGCTATATGGTGCCAGACATGGCGGGGCAGAATTTCGAGAATAGCAGCCGTACGGTTTGCCACAAAGGTGGCCCAGCGACGTGGTGGTGACGATAACCAATGGAGAACAACTTCAGAATCGCACCATGCAAAATTTTTAGTAGGTTTTGAAGACAAGGTGTTAGTTACCCGTTGAAATAGCCGAGCAAGCAGCAGCGCACCACAGAGCTCGAGTCGGGGAATGGAAGTCGGCTTTAGCGGAGCTACCTTCGTTTTAGCCGCGATAATATTCACCTGGTAGTTTCCATTCTGAAGTGTACAACGACTGTATATAACGGCGGCGTAGGCCACTGAAGAGGCATCCGAGAATCCATGCAATTCAAATTCTCCCAGCGAAGACAGTGCACAACGCGGAATCCGAAGTTGCTCGAACAGATGAAGTTCTTGATGATAACTAGTCCACCGTGAGGACAAGGGACCGGGTAGTGGATCGTCCCAATGGAGATTCAACTCAGAAGACCATAATTCTTGGAATAGGACCTTGAACAATAGAACCGATGGAGCGAGAAAACCGAGAGGGTCGAATATCCGCGATACTTCCGACAATAATGATCGTCTTGTTGGCGGATCAATGAAACCAATATTCGAAATTTTGTAGGAAAAATGATCCCTGACTGGATCCCAAAACATCCCGAGTACCTTGATAAAAGAGTAAGAACGTTCAGGGTCAAACATCAAGGTGTTGCAATCTTCTTCAGGTAGGGTTTTCAGCAACGGCGAACAATTTGAGCTCCATTTCCGAAGTTAAAGTTTGGCTTCCGACAATAGCGATACTAATTCTGACTTAAGTGCAATTAATCCCGCCGCAGAGCCCAACCCTGTCATCACATCGTCCACGTATACGTCCTCGCGAATGACCTTTGAAGCCGTAGGATATTTCCATTTGTAGTCCTCAGCTAATTGTTGTAAAACGCGAACCGATAGAAAAGGGGCAGCCGCTGTGCCATAGGTGACCGTACGCAACCGAAAATGTCCAATTTCATCATCAGGGTTTTCTCGCCAGACGACGCGTTGAAAGTTAGCATGTTGATCATCTACCCAGATCTGGCGAAACATCTTGACGACATCGGCTGTAAAGACTACGCGATGTTGACGAAAACGCAAACATACCCCTACCAAATCCCGCTGTATTGATGGACCGACTAATAAGGAACTATTTTAAGAAACTCCATGTGAATCCTTTGAAGACCCGTCGAACACGACCCGTATTTTGTTTGTCGCAAGTTCCTTTTTTACGACCGCGTGATGTGGAAGATAAAAATGCTTGCCAGCATCCGTTTTATACTGAGCGACAGGAATTCGCGTCATATGGCCAAGTTGGATATATTCAGCCATGAAATCTTTATACATTTGACGAACCTCTGGATTTAATCGAAAACGCCGTTCCATGGAATGCAGTCTAGAGATCGCCGAATTTAACGTCTCACCGAAAATAGGATCCGGATTCTTAAACGGTAACGAAACAATATACCTTCCATCACCAGAACGGCTGAAAGTTTCCTTAATATGTTGCTCGGCTGGATCCACACCTACTGTGTCGCAGCCTGGTGAAGAGACCTCTTCGACTTCCCAAAAACGCCTGAGTAAATAGTCCACATCCATGGTTAAGTGAAATGAGTCGACCGCACCAGTATCCAGCTGATCACTGTTCGAAAACTCTCCAGAAATTACCCAACCAAAGGACGTATTTTGGGCTACAGGTGAACCGTCATCTCCGATAACCTTTCCTGCCCGTAGAATGCACCACAGTTTTTCGGCACCGAGAAGAATATCAATTGGAGACGAAATGTTAAAATTAGGATCAGCTAGCTGCAGTCCGGCAAGATGTGGCCAAATGGAACTATCAAAACTTCGACATGGAAGATTCGAAGTCAGTTTTGGCAAAACAAACGCATCTACCCCGATGGTAGCAGAATTTACTAAAGACGAGAGTTGGATTGATATGCGACCCCTGGTATAACCTGCATCTGACGCTGAAAGTCCGCGAACGGGAATACGCGCGTGAGAGCGAGGAAAGCCTAGTCGTTTTGCGAACGACTCTACAACGAATGATGACTGCGATCCGGAATCCAATAACACTCGGCACACAATGGGATTGCCTTGGATATCCCTAACAGTTGCCGAAATAGTTGGAAGAATTGTCTGTTTGCAACGATTAGGGTCAAGCGATACGTTATTGACGATTGGAGAAGGTTGTGCCGGCGTGTTATTTGCTGTTGAGTGATTGGTGGAAGAAAACGAATGGGATAATTGTGAAGAAGAGCAATGAGTTGACAACGATGGCGGGTTGGTTGGTGCATTTTCCGAATGAACCAGTGTGTGGTGTGATGACTTGCATAAACGACATCTAAACGCAGATCGACAGTTCTTAGCTGAATGCCCAACGCGAAGGCAATTGAAGCAAAGCGAATGGGTTTTTACGAACTCGCGCCGGGTTGGAATGTCTAACGAAACGAACTTTGGGCATTGAGATAACGAATGGGGTTCAGAGCACTCAGGACACTTGGGCTTTGACGAATTTGTTTCGGACACGTGGGAACGTAACGGTGGCGTAGTTATCGCGTGCGAACGATTAGGTAGCTGACACGATTCAAGAGCGTTGCATCTTGCCTGAAGAAAGTCTAAAAGGGAATCGATGGTGTGATCGTCTCTTGACCCAATAAATTCTGCCCAAGCTTTGCAGGAATCTGGGTCTATCTTACTAAGGAGCAGATAAATTAGCCACGGATCGCGGCCGGTTTTATCTAACGCATTCAATCCTCGCACGACCTCATCGGCACCGTCGGTTATCTTACGAAGAGTCTGAACATTCGCGACACTCATCGAGGGAAGAGAGAGGAACGATTGAATAAACGACCGCACAATTAAATTCACCTTATCGTAACGCGCTTCTAGACGTTCCCATGCTTCAGTATAATTCGCTTCCGATATGGGTATGTGTTTCACTAAGTTCGCGGCTTCGTCACGAAGGAATGATTTCAGATACTGAAATTTCTGGGTAGGTGTGAGATTCGACCGAGTGTCCACGGAACCAACAAACGAATCGCGAAACGAAGGCCAATCCTTGTAATCCCCTGCAAATGATGGAATTACAATTTTTGGCAAGTGTACATTCGACGAATTCCCCCCCGCGTCACTAAGCCTTTCCAGAAACGTTGATTGTTGGCTCGCTAACCTCTCAAACACCGTATCATTAGGATCGACTACTTGCGAGCTCGATCTACGATCTTTGATTGCACGCGACAATCCTTCATGGACCCGAAAATATTTAATTTCATAATCGGCAAATTCCGCGTGTAACTCGTCGTGAAGCGATTCGTCTATGGTGTCAAGGTATTCGTCCTGCAGCGTGCCGAACAATTTCCACGCTTCTTCGATCTTATCCCACCGATTTTGAAGCTGCTCTAACGAAACCGTGCTGTCCATTTCCTCAACGAAAGTCAACGCGCGCGTTATATGCCCTTTTACACTAGATCTCTTTAGTTTCACACTCATGATCCAAATATTTTAGCAAACAACCAAAAGAGTCAAACGATTCGCGAACGCCCACAGAAAAGAAAGGAAAAAAAACTACCAGCGAATAGTTCAAATAGTTCGGATAGTTCAAATCACAAAAAAAAAAGCATCCGGCTCGAAGGACCAGTTTGATGCAGATTCGAAGCCACGAAAGTGTTTTTAAATAAATGCGATGAAAGTGTTTTTAAATAAATGGGAAAAATGAAAATGCCAATACATAAAATCTATATAATGATTTACTTATCTTTTGATCCGGTATATCCAACAGCTCGCAAGTAAGTGAGAAGCAATGCACTCAGCAGCAGCCACCCACCCATGGTTCCAATCACGAAAATGAGGGAAAAGAAGAAGATGCAAAAATGCGGAAAAGTGGGACTGTAGACTGTACCAACCATGGGTCGATGTCTGCTGCTGATTGCATTGTCCTAGTACCGCAACGGCAAAAAGCATCAGCCGATCGAAAGATAACAAAATGATTATGTATGTTTTAGAATCAATTACGATCATACATGCTGGCTCGAATCTTATCGGATATTCAAGCGAGCATGTATGATCGTGTTAGACCAATGAATTACGAACGAAATATCGGCTGGTGCTTGTACAGTGAATAACAAATTACAATGGTAAAAAATTCAAATTGAAAGTTAAATGGTTACAATGCGTCTCAAACACAGATTTTAAGGACCCTATCTCTGCCTGCAATGATGCGGTGCTTGCTGCTATCAACCTAGCGACTAAATTCTCCATATCTGTGTTATTTGGCATTTTCAAGCTTAAGTTAGTTAGTTTGTCAAGAAGTTCGTCCAGTGTGTCGTTTATATATGAATATATGTATATATATATATATATATGTATATGCATGAACAAAAATATAAAATAAATTTACAATAATTCTAAATTTGATCTTACAGGAATATTTTTATTAATGTTGACACATTGTTCTTGTGGCTGGTTCTCGATGTCGGCCCTTCTCTTCTCGAAAGTTGTTTTGGTCTTTTTCACTTGGTCTTTTCACCTTCGTTCACTTCATACGCACAAATTTTGCTATTTTTTTCCCGGATAGGATACTTTTATAATTGTTTCTCCTTTCTTTGAAGGATACTTATTTGTTTTTTGTTTCGAGATTAACTCGCGCACTACTTTACATTACCATACTTTTCTTTTCTGGTTTCACTTTTTATTGTTTCTCCTTTCTTTGAAGGATACTTATACGTATTGTTCGAGAATAGCTCGCGTGACTACTTTATATTACCATACTTTTCTTTTTCTGGTTTTAAATATAAGTAGTCCTGTCACGGTCGCCAATTAATTTAATCTACATTTAGTTATTTAAAAAAAAACCGGCCAAGTGCGAGTCGGACTCGCGCACGAAGGGTTCCGTACTATTATGTATAAAAACTCCAAAAAAAGCATGTCTGTTGTATAGGAGCCCCATTTATACATATATTTATTATATTCTGTCTAAGTATATACAGAAATACATAATCAGTGACATTATATTCTCACTTTTCGGATAGTTAAAATCTAGAATGTTGTAATTTTTAGAAAATAGTCATTTTTTGAGTGATTGCCAATTTGGGGTTAGACGTGGCAAATCGACTGAAACTGCTTTATTGAAATTAACTGGTGAAATATATAATAGTCTAAACACTTCTCAAATACCATCAACATTATTTGTTGATATCAGTAAGGTCTTTGATATGGTTAATCATACTTTGCTACTCGATAAACTTTACAAAGCGGGTTTCAGAGGCTCCATTTATAAATGGTTTTCTTCTTATTTATCCAACCGTTATCAAGTTGTGAAAATTAGGAATGTTTACAGTTCTATAGACTTCTTAAATATGGATGTTCCCCAAGGAGCAGTATTGGGCCCAATCCTTTTTCTAATTTATGTTAATACGTTATTTCATACAACCTTTTAAAGGCAAAATAACTGCCTTTGTTGATGAAACATCTCTTTTCCACTCAAACACTAACTTAATTGATAGTTTTGCAGATGTTAATTATGACCTAGATATGTTAAGGAGATGGTTTAACTATCATAAACTAATAATTAGCAACAAAACGAAGTACATGATATTTAATATCAATGGTAGAGTTTTCAGAGACCTTCCCTTATATTATCAAGCACCATTGTGTAATCGATTTGTTCTTGAAGATATAGTAGGTATTCGACAATCAAGAATGTTTGAAAATTGCTTCTTAATTGAACACGTGGACAGTTTTAAATATTTAGGTGTTATATTGGACCAACAACTTTGTTGGAAAGACCATTCAATATATTTGAAACAGTATCCAAATGGGGTTATAAGATAATTATTCCATCTCAGTATGCACTTTAATCTCTACCCGTTTTAAAATACTAAATGTATACTCGCACCGATATGAAACTAGCAAAAACATGTCCATGTCCGGAACTAAATGTATTATCGCACCGATATGGAACTAGCAAACCATGTCCATGCCCGGACCTGAATGCATACATACGCATGTATGACATTCGTTCACGAAATGCGGTGCGGACATTATATTCTTTCATTTCTTTTCTTCATTTCAGTTCAAGTGTGCTGTACAGTGTACACCAACTGTTCGAGCTTTATCGCCACATCTCCATACTTTTGGGTTTCTTAAAAACCACAGGGTATAAGTCATACCGTATGAGAAGCATGTTCGTTGCATTTATGTTTTTTTTTTTTTTCGTTTTGTACATATGTGCTTGATGAATAAGGGTTGAATGGAACTATGGAACTCTTTTCGTTCAATTTGCGGAGCGAGAGGACATAGTTCCGTGAACTATACATGTCCGGAACTACCCAACTCTACTTCGTAATGTACATATGTATGTATGTATGTATGTATGTATGTATACTTATACATAGCGTAGAGATGTGTGAGTGTATGCACGTATGTACGTATCGGTACGTATGTGTGCAAGATCGCTTGCTCCTCTTGCTCACTTGCTCCTCTCCACCTGCCGCGACGTCGTGCGAAAGGGATGCTAGGCCAGCTGCGAGGACTGGTCGTGAGCAATGGCGCCACGCGATTGCCCTCACGCCGACTTACCCGCAGCAAGAATCGCGAATTTGCTACGAGACTCGCGAAATATCCCACGCAAAAGAAAAAAAAAACACCGTAATCGTTTCCAATTCAATATGTCACAAATTTAATTTCCTTAACCTAACTTAATCTAGGTTTACAATTATTCCTTAAAACTACCCTACACCGTATGTCAATAAAATAAGTCGAAATAAATTAAAAAAATATATTTAAAGTAAAAAAAAAACGGAATTCACTGTCCAAAAAAGTAAATAAACCGCAGCTTGAGTATTCGAACAGTCGTACCGAAACTCCTCTGACCAACGACTTAGCCCGCATCACCAATCGCGACACGGAAATTTGTGATTTCAATACCTTATACAATGAACGTGATATCCGCGACCAACGTAGGCAATAGGACACACGGTACGGCCGCGTACCGGGAACTGCTTAAAACCGTACCGGAGTTCTTCCCCGAAGATCACTCTCCGAGTACTTCGCCGAAGATTTCTCCCCGAGTTCTTCGCCCACTCTCCCTCATGTGCTACTAGGAACAAAAAAAAAAACAAAAATGCTGACCTTCTGAGGGTTGAACTCGACTCGTTCGCGTGTCAAGCGCTGATCGCACCCTCGGGCTATCCGCTTTCTTTGAGTTTGGTTTCCCAAAATGGATGACTACGAGCCGCTCACAAATGGGAACTGACCGAAAGATGACAACGAAAACCTTTCGAAACAATTTATTATTGGTTGTTTGTAATTATGTTTGTAATTTTGTTTTGTTTTTAGTATTTGTCGTGGTAGCGGCAACAGAAATACATCATTCTGTGAAAATTTTAACTGTCTAACTATCACGGTTCATGAGATACAGCCTGGTGACAGACGGACGGACGGACGGACGGACAGCGAAGTCTTAGTAATAGGGTTCCGTTTTACCTTTGGGTACGGAACCCTAAAAAGGAATTTTTATTCACTAGCTCTGTAGGGCAGAGCTTTCCCTTACACTTCTGAATAAAGTCTGCCCACAATTTTTCTTATTACTATCTTAAATACTAAAAAAATGCGTACTCTGCAGCATCCGATGTTGGAGTCGGTGGATGTTTGTTTGTGCGCGATATCCGGTTGATGCTGGGTAGCGCGATGTTTATGGTAAATTTCGCAGGAACCGCCTGGATGTGGATATTGTTGTTTCGTAGGAACTCTGGATGTGGGTTTCATTGAAATTGCTTCCGCAATGTTCAGTGTGTTAATTCGTATATAAGTTGTCATATGGTGTCGCGTTAACTTAATATTTATGTATTAATAATGTTGAATTTAAATATCACATGTCTGCTGTTGTTGCCGTCTGCCGCGTGACTGAATCTCCCAAAAACTACAAGAAGTTCCTGATGCAACTCTTCCCACAACTTCTGGTGTCAACCGGCATCTCCCAAGCTTCGCTTTTCCGCCACACGTTATCAATCCTGTTGATCTTGTTGTAAACAAGATGGGCCCACGACTGATTTGGCGGGAACAATACGTAGGTGATTTTTTATTGTTAGGGATGGGAAATGTTGAACAGATCATTAGGCCACATGCAGTGATGTGCATGTTACTCTTCCCCGTAAGTGTTGAGGAAGGAGGATGTTGAGTTTTTTTTGTTGACGAAGGATCGTCCCATACTTCATAATTTAGTGCTTCAGTTGGGGGGATAGGATAGGTAAATAAAAGGACATAAAGTGCATTTATTTATAAAAAGAAAATTGACTCAATTGTTAAGAAACCTCTCAGCTTCTTAGATACTTATACTGCAATAACGTTCGCGTTAACATTTCGTAGGTTGAATGCCACAACTTAGTTCTGGATCAATTAATCTTACGCCTTAGCTTAATTTTCTGTTTATGGACTTTTCGATTGGTAGTATTTATTGTAATGTTTTTGTTTGTTTGCAAAACCTGATCTATATACATATCTTGGGGCTAACTTGTCCCTTCTGTCATTTTGTTAATTTTCAAATATTCATTTTAACCTTCTCTGTAATGTGGAGGGTCGACACGATTACGATTAAGTTTAACTATCTTATCATTTTTGTTTTTAAGACAATCCTGGTGAACTACTTTTGTCAGATTTTCGTAATTTTTAATATGCTCGTTTAGATAACATTGTTTTGTTGTTGGTAAGATTTTGGAGGAAATTGGTGTAGTCTTATCTATATGGCCAGAAACTAGCTCGAATGGGGACAATTTAGTTGTTATGAATGGAATTATTGTAAGTCAAAACGGCTTCGTCGACTACTTCGGATATGGGCTTTTCTCTGTCTTCTGACCTTATTAGTCTAATCAATTCTGTAAGGGTTGAATGAAAACGTTCGATAGGAGAATTTCCATTCGAACTTTTTGGGCAAATCGTATGGTGTTCAATATTATATAAGTTAATTGAATATGATGCACTTATTCGGATTTACGTCCGATTGTTGACTGACTCTTTATTTTCTTCCTTTTCTTTTATATCATATTTCTTACAACTACCTTAAAGCTAAATATTTGCGAGTCATCGCAATGTTGTTGTTTGCGTATGTCACTTCGGTGAACCAGGAGCGTTGAACTGAAGGCGGTTGAACTGCCCTACATTGGGTGTTGCGCAAGCACAGCGTTTCCGCTGCTTCGCTGTGTTAACTGCTCCCCTGCTTGAATATGAACGTCCGCGTTCATGATGTTTTCAATCGATCGATTTTTTTAAATGTTCTGGATTGAAAGTTTTCATTTCTCTTGGAAGGTTTGAAGTACGGATATCGATGTTTTTGGATTTCAGCTTAGCAAACAAGATTATCAGAATTAGGGCGATCAGTGATGCAGTAACCCCGTACTATATCCATTTTCTAGTTTCGTACGAAACCTTGAATTCATTGATTCGTTCAATGTTTTGCAGATGAAGCTTGTGAAGAAGGGGCAAAGAAATTTTCTCACTGAATCTGGTTTCGTTTAAATTGTTTTTTCTTGGTGCTGGAAGATGAATTACGTCGGATGGTTGATTCGTTCGATACTCTCTTCCATAAATTTTAATGCTGCTTTTGAACGTAATCAGATACGTTCCATTTACAGATATTCGGTGATTATTTCTTCAATGGTCGTTGCTTCGCCTCGTACTGTTATTACACCTTCCCTAAGAACTTGAATTTGTTCGAGATGGTAGGCTGATGTTCTTTCGCAATTTGCTGTATGGTTACTTAGGAGCTGGATTAAACATGTATCCTCTAAATCTAAATTACAATATTTATAAGACCAGGAACTTTTACAGTTTCTTAAAGCTACGTGCTCTCCATAACATTCTGCAGTTACACTGCTTTTAAAAAGAATTATTTTATTATTTTGGATTACAGGTGAAAGTTCAAAATATTCACAAATCTGTTTAACTTTAGGAATTTTAATTAAATATATAAGAGAGTCCTTAGAATAATACATTTTTACATCGGCTACGGTTAATAAATCGTTTAATGGAGTAACAAAGTTTACAGAAAGTGTTATAAAATTCATGTTTAACAATAACGGATTAACGGTATTAGTTTTAGCAAGCATTATTGCGTATACATTATATTATATAAATTTTGGATAACAATTTGGTTTCTTTTTGACATTAACATTGTTAAAAGTTGGTAATCGACAGTTGCACGATTATTGACAGTATTCATTCGCTCTGTTAGTTCGTCTAATTTTATTTGAATATCTTTATTAATTTCTATTGGTCTGTTTATTGTTCTTACAACTTGGCTTTCCGTGTTTTGTAGGATTAGGAAATCCTGATGATCAGGAACTCCTGCTACAAGTTTTAAAGCCGAACCTAGAAAATCTATTGATCTTTTCTGATGGGTTTTTTTAAAATCTGAGAAAGTCGCTTAATTTCTTGAATATCTCGATCTATTATTTCTTTATCCTTTTCATCTTTAAGAATATCTAACACATTATGATTTTGGGTTAAGATCTCTTCTAGCATTGAAAAATTAGTTTCATGTTTTAAATAGAGGTAATTATAATAAATTGCTACTTCACCGTTTGGTACCGAAATGAAGAGGGCATTAGAGTTATCTGTAATTCGACCGATTGCAGGTGAAAATAGAGTTATTCTGAAAAGGAAAAAGGTTTATCTTAAATTATTTTTATGAACCTGTTTGCCATCAATTATTACAGCAGTCCCTATATCCGCTTGAATCGTTTTTAAAGTATAGAGATTTGATAGTTTATTGCCAAGTCTTTTATTTCTTTTTAAATATACTTTATCTCCGCGTTCATATTGCTTAACTACCAACCCTTTATTGTGATAACTCATGTCTTTTTCTTGTTTTATTGTAAGTTTCTCTATTATATCTTTTCTTAATTTGTCGCTGCTGCAATGAAATATTTCAAAAGGCTTGTATCCAGTAACAGAATGGATAGTGTTATTGTATTTGTAGGCAGCTAACAAGAACAATTCAATTATATCGCTACAGCTCTCTTTAGTACATCTTGCTATTTCTGCAAGAGTAGAGTGAAAACGTTCCACTTGACCATTGCTCTCGCTGTGAAGAGCAGGGGCAATGTACCGTGATATATCGAAAACATTTTCAACAAAAGTTTGAATTGAATTGGATATGAAAGCACCTTCGTTGTCAGAAATTATCAGCTTAGGCTTGTAGAAATAAGACATAATTTCTGTAAGAGGAGTTTTTATATCCGTCACGTTTCTGGAGCTAATTTTTTTGAAAACAGCAAATTCAGAAAATTTGTCCACACACGTGATAAAGTATTTCTAACCGGTGTTGTAGATGTCGAGGTGAAGAATTTCACCGGGGTATTTAGGAATCGGTGGATCTATTGGATGTTTTATCGGTTTTCGTTGGTATTTATTCTCCTGACAGATTTTACAATTAATTATAAGGTTCTTTAACTTACTTACTTACTTATCAGGCCTGCGATCCATGGAGGATCTGAGCCTGAGCTATAGCTGCCTTCCATCCTCGACGGTCCCGGGCACGCTGCTTCCAGTTGTCAGGACCAAGATGTCTTACATCCGCGATTACTTGGTCTTTATACCGGAGGTTCGGTCTTCCTCTTCTTCTCGAACCAGGAGGCTCGGAGTCGAAGACCCTCTTAGCTGGAGCGTTGATGTCCATGCGCTCGATGTGGCCGAGCCAGTGTTGTCGACGGTTCCTTGCCTTCCGGACTACATCCACATCTTGGTACAGCTCGTATAGTTCGCGGTTGTGTCTTCTTCTCCATTCACCTTCCTCACAGACAGGACCAAATATCCGGCGCGGAATTTTTCTTTCGAAAGAACCCAAAATCAGCTCCGCTGTCCTGCTTATCGTCCAGCTTTCGGCTCCGTACAGCAAGACTGGCAGAATGAGCGTTTTGTAAAGCATGACTTTGGTCTTTTGAGTGAGGAGTTTTGACCCCAGTTGTTTGGACAAGCCGAAGTAGCAGCGGTTGCCAAGGGCGAATCTATGCCGGATCTCCACTGTGGTGCTATTTGTGGAATTAACGTTTGCCCCGAGGTAGACAAACTCCTTAACTACCTCGAAATTGTAGCTGTCAATTGCTATATTTTGTCCCAGGTGGTGAGCGACGGATTGGTTTTTGCTTGACAGCATGTATTTCGTTTTATCCTCATTGATGTTAAGACCAACTTGTTTCGCCTGTTCTTCAATCGCCGTGAATGCCTCCACAATGCCACGGCGAGAACACGCGATGATGTCGATATCATCCGCGTATCCTAGCAGCTGGTTGGACTTGTAAAAGATAGTGCCTTCCCTGTTGACGCCTGCCCCTCGCTCTATCTGCTCCAGCACCAGGTTGAAAAAGTCACATGACAGCGCATCTCCTTGCCGAAATCCGGTGCATGTTTCGAATGGTTCCGAGGTCCTAGAACCGAGTTGCACGACGCATCGCGTGTTTTTTAGCGTGGCGCGACACAACTGGATCAGTTTTACCGGGATCCCGAATTCGGCCATCGCACCAAACAGTTCTTCACGATGAATGCTGTCGTATGCGGCTTTGAAATCGATGAAAAGATGGTGTGTATCGATTCGAAACTCGTTGGTCTTTTCCAGGATTTGTCGAAGTGTGAAAATTTGGTCTAGAGTTTGCCGGGCCGGAAGCCGCACTGGTAGCTGCCGATTAGTGCGGTGCAAAATGGTTTTAGACGTTCACACAATACGCTGGACATACGTATGCGACATTGAGCAGGGATATACCTCTATAGTTCTTGCAAGAGGTAGGATCGCCTTTTTTGTGGATGGGGCGTATAGAGCTGGTATTCCAGTCGTCGGGCATGCTTTCATCTTCCCAAATTCTGCAGATGATCTGGTGCATGCTCCCTACCAGAACATCGCCGCCGGCCTTGAAAAGCTCTGATGGCAAGTCATCTGAGCCTGCGGCCTTGTTGTTCTTCAGCTTCTGAATAGATGTGCCGACTTCTTCAATGCTGGGTGGGAGACTGCTTCAGCGGCTGGAGTTGGGATTTCCTCGGTCCCTACCACTCTCTCTTGGTCATGTTCGTTAAGCAGCTGCTGGAAGTGCTGCTTAAATACATCCACTATACCCTGCGGGTCGGTGACAAGATTACCCTCGCAGTTTCGAAGAGCTAGGGTGCCCTTTTTGAAGCCTCCTGCAAGGCCTTTGGCTTTCTTGTAAAAGGCTCGTATTTTATGTTTATCCCTAGACTCCTCGATATCCTTGAGCTGGGAGGCTGCGAAGATTCTTTTCTTTTGTCGCAGTAGTTTTTTCTCCTCCCTTCTTCTGGCTCGGTACTCTTCTTGCGCTGCCCTGGTTTTCCTCTGCAGCGCATTTTGGTACGCCTCATCGGTTGCTGCCTTTTTTTGCTCACACTCGCCATCATACCACGGGTTTCTTGTCGGGGGTGGTAGGTATCCTAAGGGGGTTTCGGCTACTTCCTGAATGGCTGAGCGGCAATGCAGCCACATATTATTGGCATTTGTGTTCGACGTAGGCATACCGTAGAGTCTTTCGCTCAGCTGCTCCCTGTAGACTGTAGGTTCTTTAACAGTTTCTTGATATTCGGGAAATAATAGTCCGCAATGATTTGTTTGTAGTTTTCCGCTTGACCTCTGTGTGCTCTATTGTGCTCGGTAGTTATAATATCCGTTTGATCATCTTTATTTGTTATATCGACTTCTAATTTGTTAGTGCGTTTCATTTTTATTCCTGAAAATGCGTTAATTAAATCGTTTTGCACTTTTCCTCATATTTCTAGTGTGCAAAATATGCCATTTCAGTGATTCAATAAGGTTCCTGAGAGAAGAAAATTTCACGGTATGTCTAAACTGTCTTTTGAATAGAATTTTCGTTTTTCTGCTGTCCTCAGGGGATTTTTCGATGAAGATTTGGCTTCCAAATGTATTTATCGGTTGTGTAACTGAAGTCATAACCTTTGGTAAGGACCCTTTACTATGAACCGTAGCACAGCTAGCACCGACAATACTTATGTGTTGCCGTGATAACGCATCAGCAACTTTGTTTTCTTGCCAGGTTTATAGTGAAAGGAGGGTGAGTATTCTTCTATAAATGCTCTCCATATTTTCAGATTTGTGTTTGGGTTTTTTTCCGACATAGCAAATGTTAGCGGCTGATGATCAGTGAATATGTTAAGTTTAGGTGCGCCATATAAATAATTTCTTAAGTTTTGCAAGGCCCATATTATTGCGAGCATTTCGCGCTCATTTGTTGCGTAGTTTTTTTCGGTCTTGCTTAGAGTTCTTGATATCATTGTTATAGGGCATCCGTTTTGCGAAAGAACGGCACCTATTGCATCGGACGAATCTGTTGTTAAATCAAAAGGCATTCTGAAATCCGGATACGGGAGTAGAACATCTTCCGATGCCAAAATGGTTTTTATTTTGTCGAATGCTTCTAATGCTTCTGAATCCAATGCGATTTTTATAAGTTTTGACTTATTAGAGCTTATATGCCCATTGTCACCGCTTAAGTATTTAGTTAAAGGTTTTGTGATGAGTGCATAATCTTTCACGAGGAATGATCTTGAAATAAAATTCGTTAAAATTCGTTAAGAAAAGACCCGAGTCACAACAAGAACAATAAATTTATTTAAAACCGATCCGATTGAAGGTTAGAACAGGAATGATATCCAAGGAAGATGAGAATGACTCAATACACTGTCAAAGAAAATATGACAGTTTAAATTATGTGACAGTTCAGAACGTTACAGGGTGAACAATTTTCTACATCCTCCCGCCCCAGATGGTTGAAGAGCTAAATCAGTTGACTTCTAGCGGATACAATAGTTGTATTGGTCGTCGTAGTTTGGTTCCATTAGCTAGCCTAATTTGACACGCCCTCACTCTGTTGTCACGTCCAGGATAAACCCCTTCGATTACCGCCAACTGCCAGAACATCTTTGATAGAGATGGATCATGTAGAATCACAACATCATTAGGTTGGAGTCTTGAAGATGCGCCTATCTTTGAGTGGTGAAGTGTTCGGAGCTGCTGCAAATATTCGAGCCTCCAACGTTTCCAAAGGCACCGTAAAGTTTTTAGCCTCGAATTCCACCTTAGTCGAAGTTCGCTGCTTATCTGCGGATTTTCAAGTTGATATAGATCACAAAGTCCAGATGAACCTGTTAAGAAATGAGACGGAGTAAGAGTATTTAAGTCTTTAGGATCATCTAAAAAATATATGTCAGCGGTCTGGAGTTGACAACACTCTCAGTTTCTGTCAATAACGTTCGCAGTTGTTCGAAATTGAGTATACTTCGTCCTATTGTTACCTTGAGGACAACCTTTACACTTCTGACCAGTCGTTCCCAGAAGCCGCCCCACCAAGCCGCCCTTTCAACGATGAATTTCCATCGAATGCCTTTCTTGCTGACAAAATCTTGCACCGTCGCACTATTGAGCGCATCATTCAAAATCTTCAGTTCCTTAGACGCACTCTTAAATGTTTTAGCATTGTCCGGGTAAACTATGCTCGGAGTTCCCCTTCGTGCAAAAAATCTTCTCAATGCTAGCAGGCAACACTCAGCAGTGAGATCTGTCACGAGTTCCAAGTGTATGGCTCTTATAGAACCACAAGTTAACAACATTATGTAGACCTTCCTTGTTGATCCATCATCGGCAGATTCGCGGATATATAGAGGTCCCGCATAATCCACTCCTGTCATGTCAAATGGTCGCGAGATCATCATCCTGTCGCGAGGGAAAGGAGCGAACGGCTGAGTTCGAGGAAGGGCTGAGATTCGTCTACATACGAAACATCGCGAAATTACGGATTTTACCAGCTGTCTTCCTTTCAAAATCCAAAACTTATTCCTCAACTCTGATAATGTTGTATTCGTCCCACCATGTAACATGCTTTGGTGAACATGTAGTACAATAAGTTTACTTATGGTAGATTGATATGGCAATATGATTGGGAACGCGTTAATATCAGGTAATTTGGCATCTTTAAGACGGCTATTCACTCGCAATATGCCGTTGTCATCGAGCAAAGGATTTAATGTAAGTAGATCAGAAGACTTACCGATGGCTCCTCCGCTCCGTATTGCATGAATTTCCTCATAAAATGCTTGTTCTTGAACGTATTTAATCCAGTATTTCTCGGCTAGTTGAAGTTCCTCAGCAGTAAGAAATTGATCCTCCTGACCAATAAGGCATTTTCGCAGACCGTGTATAAAACGCATCACGAACACAGTCACTCGCAGCATTCTTGTCCAACTACTAAAGCGTTCCATTGGAAAAAGCGACTCTCTCTTGCAGGCGCCTTTTTTCTCGGTAACGGCTATCTGCAAAGAGATGAGTGGCTGAGAATGATCTACCTGAATGTTGTTATTTGGCCAATTTTCGGGATCTAATCGTAACCAAGCGGGACCATGTATCCAATAATCGGACGTCTCTAAAAATGTTGATGCTACACCTCGGGTTAAGAAATCAGCGGGATTTTCTTTGCCGGGACAATGATTCCATTCAAAATCTTTGGTCAGTTGTTGAATTTCTAAAACCCTATTCTCCACGAATGGCTTCCATCTTTTTCCCGAGTCGTTTCTAATCCAACATAGAGTAATTTTCGAGTCTGTCCAGAGACAAACACGATCAAATGAAACTCTTAAATTTTGAACCAAATATGAACACAGCCTTGAAGCAATAAGGGCTGCAGTTAACTCTAAGCGCGGTAGCGTTAGTTCACTTTGATTGTCTGTCTCCTTTAAAGGCGCAACTCTATTTTTCGCACAAAGGAATCGCACGATCGTTTGTGTACTAGATGTAGACCTGAAGTAGGCAACAGTACCATATGCCTTTTGACTGGCATCGGCAAAAAGATGAAGTTCCTTTCTGGTGGTATCTCTCGATGCGTCCCTCAACTTGGCTATACTAGAATAAGATAGATTCCAAATTTTCAATAAATCGGTTGGCAAATCTTCACCCCATTCCAGTTTTCGTTTCCATATCATTTGGAAAAGTATTTTAAAATTTATTATAAATGGACCGAGAAATCCCAAGGGATCGAAAAACGATGAAATTATACGTAATACGTACCGTTTGGTTGGGCTCGTTTGGATAAAAACATTTGGGTTTAGCACGGGGCTTAAATCGACGGCTAGCTCATCGGTATGAACGTACCATATGACACCTGAAACTTTCTGCTCGCAAGGAGGTGTTACAGAAAGATGTCCCTTTATCGTTTCATTATTACTGTTCCACTTTCTCAGGTTCATCGCAGCTCTCTTTAAGATCTGAATTGATTGTTGGTATAAACGCACTGCTGATCCTTCATCATCCACGCTGCATACGACATCATCCATGTAGAAACTCTCAGAAAAATGGCACATGTCTCCGGGAACTGACAACGTTCAGACTGAAGGTGTCGTTTTAAAGTTGCTCCAAGTAGAAAAGGACTTGATTTCACCCCAAAATTTACCCGGGTCATCCGATAAATTTGATATTCTGGAAGAACAAAAGGATTACTACCGATTTCAGATGAAAACCAATAAAATCGATGAACATCTCGATCCCTTTTATTTAATGATATCTGTAGAAATGCCTTTTCTATGTCTGCAACTAGTCCAATAGAACCAAGGCGAAAATTAAGTATCACTTTAAATAAATCAGGCATTAAATTGGGACCAGACAATAAGTTTTCGTTAAGCGATAAACAAAGTTTTGCATGCGCGGAAGCGTCAAATACGATATGGAGTTTTGAAGTAGTCTTATCATCCCGATACACTCCCCGATGTGGCATATAATACCTTCGAATACCGTCCAACATTTGATCGGCCCGTTCAGCAATTCCTGAATTAATGAGGTCCCACATTGCCCTATCGTACTTCAAAAGATCTGCCGGAGATCTAGAAAGTGTTTTTGTGAGCGATTTGAACCGATTCAATGCCCCTTCCCGATTGTCGTCTAAAAAAATGCATTCATCTTTCCACGGTAAGCTAACTTCATATCGATCGTTATTTTTAATAGTGCAGTGGTCTATAAATTCCTGCGTAAACGATTCCGTTTCATTTTTAATGTGTTTAATGCCGATCGTTTCGAGTTCCCAGAATACATTTTCATTGAAAGCACTAACATGTAAGACATTCGCGTTAGAAATTCGAGTACTTGAAACACAAACCGGAGCTGGCCCTTGTAGAGTCCACCCAAACAAAGTATCGATTGCCATTAATTGTTCATCAATCCGTTTGGCCGTACCCGTCACTATTCGCCAATAATTATCTGCGCCGATCAAAATCGATATGCCCTCGTCGGGATAATAATTAAACGGACGCTCATCAGCTAATTCTAATTTATGGTTATTAACGCACTTTTCAGAGGGAACTGTGAGCACATCAAGACAAATAGTCGGTACTACTACTGCGTTCAGTTCCAGCATATTGCCATTAGTTTGCCCTTTCAGTCTAAACCGGACTATATTATATTTTTTATCGGACCATTGTCTTTCGTCACTACCGAAGGGAATAACGGAAATATTTCGCGAGCCCACAATCTGTAAACGTAGCTTTTCTACCAGCGATTCTTTAATGAACGTTTATTGACTACCGCCGTCCAAAATTACCCGCACGTACGCACTAAAGTCTTCACACGTGTTGAATGCGAACACCGATGCCGTTTGTAAAAACACAGTCCTAGCATTGTCTCTTACATTGGCAGTATACAAATTAACTGTTTGCGTGGGAATAGCCTTCTCGATTGATTGTACCGCTTGCCGACGATAATCTGGATCACACATTACCTTTGCATGCCACCCCCTACAAACGGTGCATCGTAAGGGTTTGAGTGTACATCCCTTTGCTAAATGACCACGAGATGTACAGCGAAAACATCTCCCGTCTTGCTTGAGCATATTTTTCCGCTCCGTTAAGGTCATTGAGGTGTTACAGTCTCTGGTTCGATGAGAACGCGAATTGCAAAAGAAACAAGATGGTGGTGGCTGTGACGTGGTCAATAATCCAGCTGCTGTTGCAAATACTTTCGTTTGCCTTCTACAGTCCTTATCTTCTGTCGAATTTTCCAACGCAACAATCTCCCTCTTGATGAACCGCAAGATATCCTTGATTTGCTTATCACCCTCAAGAGTTTAGGAGCATTCACTTTCTGATGATGAAACATTTGCAGTGTCGGCCGGAACGTCATTAGTATTGCTAGAACGAAAGTAATTAGCACGGAACTCACTCGATAAACATCTCAAAAGTTTCGACTTTAACATGATAGAATAGTTACTGGAGGGAATTCCTAAAGCAGTGAGTGATCTAATAGAACACGTGGCAGTATTATATATTTTGCGTAGACCACGCAGATCTCCCTTTGTTGTCATAGATGGAATGGACATCAACTCGCTCATATGCTTGTCTATTAATTTGTCAACACTACCAAACTCTTCCTGTAGCAAGGCTATAGCTGCATCGTAGCAGTTACCACTCGGCATTAACCCTGCAATTGCTTCGGCCGCAGTGCCTTTCAAGGATACTTGCAGATAGTTGAATTTGTCCGCTCCAGACAAGGAATCGTTGTGGTGCACGGCTGTCTTAAATTGCTCCCAGAAAGGAAGCCACTCATGAAAATCACCCGAAAACCTTTTAAGGGAAAGCTTTGGCAGTCTAACACCGTTCGAATTATCACGCGAGGATGGCGCCATAGTGGCCCGATCTAACGGATCACTACCGTTCCGCATACGGTTCAATCGTTCGATACGTTGCGTTAAACGCGCAATAGCGGAATTTGCTTTGTCTTCATATTCGACGGTCGTTTCCGTGTCCTTTATTTGTTCGTCCAAATCCGCACTACACACAAAGGCATTGTTGGCTTTAGTGAGACCTTCAAGAGCTATTTTCAAACGATGGAGGAGAACATTAAGCTCTTCCTCGATACTGTCCCAATTTTCTATGTTCGCGGTGGAAGGTCTCGATTCAGGCGAATTCAAATAATCGTTTGCACTGTTCACGACACGTGTCACCTGTCCTCGATATGCGGATCTACTCGCGTTTTCCATTTCGACTCGGTTTAAATTTGTAATACGTTAGTTCTATCGTTTTCGCGGGTTTCGGCACCATGAAATAAAATTCGTTAAAATTCGTTAAGAAAAGACCCGAGTCACAACAAGAACAATAAATTTATTTAAAACCGATCCGATTGAAGGTTAGAACAGGAATGATATCCAAGGAAGATGAGAATGACTCAATACACTGTCAAAGAAAATATGACAGTTTAAATTATGTGACAGTTCAGAATGTTACAGGGTGAACAATTTTCTACAGATCTTAAAGCTCTTAAAGACTTTGGAACTTCAAAATTTAATATATCACGCACCTTTTCCGGTCAAGTTTTTATACCCTGGCATGAAACAGTATGTATGTATGTATGTTGGCGTTACAGTCCATGAAGGACCTGAGCCGAGCTTCTCTCAATCACCCATGTTGTGTGTGATTTGATTTTCCCATATTTGAAAGGGACCTACAGTTTATTACCGGTTCCGAACGGCGAATTTCGAGAAGCTTTTCATGACAATTTTACTACAGGGGGTAGTCAGAGGCCAACACACTACCCACTGCGCCACGGTGCATGAAACAGTGAATCCTAGAAATTCAACATTTTGTTTGAAAACTTTAGATTTTTCTGGTGCTATTCTCCTACTGGCCTTATAAAGCTTAGAAAATATTGTGTCCAGATCTCTAAGATGCTCCGCTGCACTCTTAGAGAAAATAATTGTATGTATGTATGTTGGCGTTACAGTCCATGAAGAACCTGAGCCGAGCTTCTCTCAATAACCCATGTTGTGTGTGATTTCATTTTCCCATAGGTGAAAGGGACTTACAGTTTATTGCCGGTTCCGAACGGCGAATTTCGAGAAGCTTTTCATGACAATTTTACTACAGGGGGTTTTGTCAGAACCCCGCTGAGGAGAAACACCGTGAAAAACATGTTCGATGACATGGCTGTCTCGGGATTCGATCCCGTGTCATCGGCGTCAGAGGCCAACACACTACCCACTGCGCCACGGTGCTCTCAAAATAAATAAATATATCATCTATATAAACATAACAGCATTTGCCTATTTCGGATCTGAGCACGTCGTCAATTGAAATATGCTCGGGGCATTTTTGAGGCCAAAGGGCAGCCTACAAAATTCAAACTTTCCATGATTAATGGAAAACGCTGTTTTCTCCCTATCCTTTTCATCTAGCAGGATTTGCTGAAAACCAGCTTTAAGATCGATTGTTGAGAAAAAATTCGCTCGCCCTAGGTTTGAAAGAATAACCGATACTTCAGGAATATGATATCGGTCAGCTACAGTTTTTTCATTAAGTTTTCAGTAGTCAAATACTAATCTTAATTTTTTTATCCTCGTTCAGACCCTTCTTATTTGCAACAAGTATAGGTGTATTATAAGGTGAACGGGACAGTTGAATAATTCCTTCCCTTAACAATCTCTCGATCCCATTATTGACAAACTCGGTATGAGCCATAGGATATGGCCTAGGTTTTGAATAAACAGGTTCAGAGTTTACTGCTCTAATTGATGCCCTGACTGAAGTATTAAATGGTAAACTTTGCTGCGTTTGAGCAAACACTTTTGCGTCTTTTTTAATTAGTTCCTTAAAATTGCAGTTCAAGTTATGTGGAACTGTTGTACAATCAATGTCGATAGCATTGACGTTTTCGCATTTCAATAATTCCAAAGGTTCTTCTCCACTTACATGGATTAATAAACCTTTTTCAGTGTCAATTTTAGCTTTTATTTGTTTTAAAAAATCATAGCCAATTATGGCGTCAAAAGTGTTTAGTTGTGGGAGTAAAAAAAAAAAATCTGTCAAGTTTCCGAACAAATTTATTTTGCATTTTTGGGTTATTTTATTTTGGACGTTGAGAGTGTTAGCCAGAAAGCTATTTTGTTGTGTCAAAAGTTTTTCAACGATGGTAGTTTCTTTATATAATTCTTTGCAGTACCTGTATCAATAAGAATTTTTAGCTGGTAGCTGTTGTTAAGTTTATTTTTGATAAAAGGTAATGCCGATCCTATTCTAAAAAATTAATCTGATTAGTAACGTTATCTAGGGTAGAAGGGAGCGAACAAACAGAGCAAAGAAGTTGATTGCGTATAACTTGGCAAACGCCAGCTTCGATCTCTGTCCCTGCTCAATCCAAGTTGACACACAGCCTCCGCGTGGCCTCCCCTGGACAGCTATACTGGCACCCGCCAGGTAATGAACCAATGTGTGCAGCGACCCGACCCCTTGTTCCTGGGGAAAGAGGAACCTGGCCCTCCAGGTTGGGGGTTGCGCTAAGGGCTAACATCCCTATCGCTCAAAACAAAAATTTTGTTCAGAGACAACCAATAGCCTCGGATACGGACGGATTACATGTTGAGGACCCCCGCAAACGTCAAAAAGGAAACGAATCTCGGTTCGGCAACTGGAACGTTAGGTCCCTCAACAGACCAGGTGCAGCCGAACAACTGGTCAACTCTTTGGACTGCTATAAGGCAGACATTACCGCGCTCCAAAAAGTGCGATGGGATGGGCCAGGCAAAAAGCGGATGAAAAACTGTGATATATACTACGGAAACTGCTACAGAGAAAATAAACACCGCTTATTCGGATGAGGATTCGTTGTTCGAGGCAGACTCAGGAAAAAAGTCTTAAGCTTCCAGTATGTAAGCGAACGCCTATCCGCATCAAGGCCAATCTCGGCAATATACGCTTACTATGTGTCCACGCCCCCACAGAGGAGAAATATGACCGACATAAAGACAACTTCTATGATCTCCTAGGCAGAACGTATGCGTAATGTCCCAGCTATGACACCAAAATCGTTCAAGGAGATTTCAGTGGAAAGCACAGCCTACACAACACCACGTCAGAAAACGGACTAAGGCTAGTGGACTTTATGGCGGGACACAACCTGGTAGTAGCAAGTACACGATTCCCACACCTCAACATCCATAAGGGGACCTGGCGGTCTTTCGATCAATCGACAACCAACCACATTGATCATATTGCGATCGACGGCAGACACTCCTCCAGCATCCTAGATGTCCGAACCTTTCGAGGAGCCAACATCGACTCGGATCATTACCTTGTTGCAGCCAAGGTACGGATGCGAACTTCTCGGAACCAACGGAGTCGAGTAAGAACACCGAAATTTGACGTCGGAAAGCTGCAATCGCAGGAGACCGCCAGGACCTTCGCCGATCAAGTCTCCCTCAAGCTTTCTCAGGTCCCGATGCAACCTGCAGAAATCATAGAACAGCAATGGAGTCGTTGTCAGAAAGCCATTAGAGAGGCCGCCTCAGATATACTCGGTTTCGAGCCACCACCTTCGAGAAACCCCTGGTTTGATGATGAGTGCAGACAGGCCCATGTAGAGAAACAGAATGCATACATGGCCACATTGCATCGACGGACGAGAGCTGCCCGCGAGCTCTATGAACGGAAAAGGAGGGAGGAGCATGCGCTTCTTAGAAGGAAAAAGAAAGAGCACGAGATGCGCAGGATCGAGGAGATGGAGAGATGTTACTGCAGGAACGACGTTCGAAAATTTTACCAGAAAGTAAAACTCTGGCTATAAAGCCAGAGTAGAAGCCTGCAGGGATGAGCACGGACAACTAGTAGTGAGTCACAGTCGATGCTGAGATTGTGGAAGGACCACTTCTGCAGACTGTATTACGGCGATGATAGTCAAAATGCCGCCGTCAGGCAGAGCGAACCATTCACAATGGACGAAGACGAAGGAGAATCCCGTCCACTCGACCTAGACAATGTTAAGATAGCGATATCGAAACTTAAGTCTTATGAAGCTGCTGGAGCAGACGGACTCCCCGCGGAGCTGTTTAAAGCAGCTGGCGATGACATTGACGATATTGGACGAACAAGGCGAGACGTCAATGAGGCGTTCGCAAGCATTGAAGCAAAAGCGGCGAAAGTGGGTCTAAGGGTAAATGGGGACGAGACCAAATATATGCTGTCATCCAAGAAAGACGCACAACACCGACGTCATGGTGAGAACGTCACCTTCGGCAGCTATATTTTTGAAGTAGTCAAGGACTATGTCTACCTTGGCTCGATAGTGACAAGCAGCAACGACACCAGCGCTGAGATAAAACGCAGAATAACTCTTGCCAATCACTGCTTCTTCGGGCTCAAGAAGCAATTGAGAAGTAGAGCCCTCTCTCGAAAAACTAAGGTTTCCCTCTACAAAATGTTAATCATCCCGGTCCTCCTCTACGGCGCTGAGGCTTGGACGTTATCAAACGCGAATGAAGAGGCTCTTGGACGTTTCGAGAGGAAAATTCTGCGTGCAATCTTTGGTCCTGTTTGTGTAAACGGAGAATGGAGGGGGAGATTCAACCAAGAATTGTACGGGCTGTACAGCGACATCGGCCTGGATAGACGTCTTCGGATCCAACGTCTAAGATGGCTATGCCATGTAGAGCAAATGGACATCAACGCTCCGGCCCGAAGAGTCTTCGACTCCAACCCCGAGGGACGACGCAGCAGAGGACCACCGCATTTAAGGTGGCGCGCACAGGTGGAAGGAGACCTCAACCAATTGGGCGTGCGGCACTGGGCGCTGGCCAAAGAACGGGCCGGCTGGAGAGGCTTGTTGGTTGAGGCCCTGGTTCAGAAGAAGAAGAAGAAGAAGAAGTATCGTTATCTTCGAAAGTTTCATTCTGATCCATTGTTGAAAGGTGCTGTTGGATATAGTTTACACGCTGAAGCTTGTCGAAGTCGTTTTTTGTATTGGTTTTGTGATGTTTTTTGGCTAGGGTGTGGTCCTGAAGCCATAGTTTTATTACCTTAAGGCTGGTATGAAAAGTGTGGGGGATTAGGTCGATTATTGAAATGGAGTTTGGAAGAAGTTGGATCTATGTCCATAGCATTATCTTCTTCTCTAACTGTGACACTATTTTGTGGTTCTTTTATTCTTCTATAATGTGGACTGTTTCGACTAAAATTGTTATTTCTATTCGTTTGCCGAGAGTCGAAGGCTCTTGCAAACTCGTATCTATATTGATTTGTTTCTAACTCTTGCGCTTAAGCGAGTGCTGAGGGCAAATCCAAACAACCTGCAGAAAAAAGAATATTACAATAAGGTCTATTGAGACCCCAAATAAATACTCGTAAGGCGTCAGCACGATATTTACTCGATAGTGAACTTATGAGTTCACTGTTGCCTGAATAGTCCATCGTTAATTTGTTTGTTATGAGGGTTAGATTCTTTTCAATTTCATCACAGAAATCGGAAATTGTCATTGTGCCTTGAACTAAGATGCTCATTTGATTTTCTAGGACATGTAACGGCCGTCTGTCAGATAGGTTTGGTCAAGTCTAGCTATTATTTCATCGAAATTTAATACTGTATTAAAAGAGGATAGGATCAGATCGGCTGATCCGACTACTTTGTTTCGAATTATTGCAACCGCTTGGTACTATTTTTCGGTGCCGGGATATTTTCGGAACATATCAATGGCCGTATTAGCAGCTTGACGCCAACTTATGTATCTTGCGTATTCTCCGGGAAATTCCGGAAGGGATTTTATCAAATCCAAAGATATGGAACACGCTAAATTGACGTTTGTCACTGACACTGGTTCGTATATTGCCACGGACGGCGAAGCTATTTGAACTGCGTCAAGTTTATTTGCCAATTCTTCAACTTTAACTCTAACTGTGCCATTGTTCGATTTGTTTTCAGCTATTAATTCTGTCATTTTTCGGAATATGTTTCTACAAGCAGTTTCTACTGCAATTTCGACAGCAGCGGCAAACGAAGTTTCCGGTTGATTTGTTGACATTGTTTTTTTCACTCAATAACACGAACTAACAGAACGAACATCTTTAACAATTTTCAACAACACTTTTCACCAAATACCAAATGTTATTAATTAAAATATTCTTAAATATGAATAACTTATGCACTAGCTTACATTAATACAACAATCATCTCTGCTCTTCCTCGGGTCCTCGGGTTCTTCTTTTTCTTCCTATAACTATGTACCTTTTTTTAATTAAAAATGATTGAACTCTTGTATCGCCAAGGATACCAAAAAAATAAAAATAGAAACGAAGTCGGTGGACGTACCGACAGCAAAAAAAAACCAAAGAAAATAAAAAATGAATTTGTAAATACATGTAGGTATATATTGTACGAGGTACTTTATTTTGCTCCCGATCTCTTTTACTGATGGTTCTTAAGTAAATTTATCCCTCACTTCCTTCCTGAGGAAACTTCCTAAGAGCTGTTTTTATTACAGCTATTTTGGCCAACAGCAGGTTTGGCCGTTGCTTAGCTTTTGCCCGGACGTTGACCCCATGGTGTCGTTGTCGTCATGTCGCTGTGAAGTCACATGCATAGACACTAATTTCGTTCTGGTGGAAGGAGCCAAATAAACATCGCATTTGCTATGTATGTTCTCTTTTTACTTTCTGGCCTCCCGGAATTTCACCAACTGGAATGTTTTGCCGTCGGCATTTGCGTACTGGGTGCTTTGCCGACGGGAAATGCATCTGATTTATTATGTTGAATTTTGTTTTTCAATGCTGCGGTGCAACATCCTGCCCGGCCACAGAAAGAGCGTCAAGGGGTGCTATCCTTCATCCGAGCTTGTTGAGGATGGTGTTGTTGATGTCAGGATCGGGTGTATGTGTCTTCCAGAACTCCATTGCTGAGTTGCTCATTGACGTATTTTTCGGTGAGTGCATGCAAGGGAGAAGAACAATTTATGAATGGTGTGTGGCGATAATGAATTATAGTATTAGATTAATTTTGCGTAAGATCAGAATATGTGATATGTATATACGAATTAGTGATGTGCCGGATCGCTAAAAACGTATATCCGCGGATACGGATCCGAATACAGATATTTGGTGTCAAGATCCGCGGATACGGATACGGATTTTTATTTTCTTATTCAATCGGTGTTGGCGCGAGTTACGATCCCGACGGGCCGACATAAGGGATAATCTTATCACCCCGCAGACAGTGAAACCATAAAATAATAAATGTTATTGCACAGCCGACCCAAGGAAGGATTAATGAGAGTCTAGCTCACATCTGGTCCTTGTGTCTACGGTGCAAACCACAAAATTCAACAAGTATAAAATGTAATGTAAAAAAAGAATGTATAATGTATATTTCGTGTGACACTGAGCCGCGTAGATAACGTTTGCGTATGGTTTTGGTACAAGAGTTTAAATAATGTCTAATAAGAATTTTTCTAGTGTAATTTGGAATTATTTTGAAATAATAAATGCCGAGTGTGCGAAATGTAAAAATTGTGATGGAAAGTATTCCCGTAAGGGTAAAGGCACAACTTCTTTAAAAAATCATCTACAGAGTAAACATCCTGAAGAATATGATTTATTCTTGAAAGAAGACTCCGCTAAGAAGAGTACTGATGAAATATCATGGCCGGGAACATCTTTGCAAACGGTAAAAAGAGAATTTAAACAAACTTTTTTCAAAGAATATATGGAAAAAGCCATGTCATCGAACGTGTTTTTCACGGTGTTTCTCCTCAGCGGGTTTCTGACAAAACCCCCTGTAGTAAAATTGTCATGAAAAGCTTCTCGAAATTCGCCGTTCGGAACCGGCAATAAAACTGTAGGTCCCTTTCACCTATGTGAAAATGAAAACACACACAACATGGGTGATTGAGAGCAGCTCGGCTCAGGTTCTTCATGGACTGTAACGCCAACATACATACATACATACATATGGAAAAAGCTAGAATGTGGGATAATACAAACCCCAAATCAATAAAAATTGACTATTTGATTGCTGAAAAGTTAGCTTTATCAGATTTGCCTTTTCAACACGTAGAACAATTAGGGTTCCGACGATTGATGGACCATATTGTTCCAAACTATGTTCTAAAAGGCAGAAAACATTTTACGGAACTTGTTTGCAGCGAGCTTTACGATAGAGTGTCATCAAAAATAAAAAACGTGTTGCAAGATTTTGAGAAAGTTTCCTTCACATCAGATATCTGGTCAGACTCGTCATCAGGAGTTTCATTGCTGTCCTTAACATGTCATGGTATTACCAAAGATTTTCAACGAAAAAATATCGTTTTGAAAGCGGAAGTTCTTGAAGAACGTCATACGGGAAATTATATTTCGGAAATATTTCAAAGTATGTTAGAAGAATGGGGAATTCAGAAACAAAATGTGCACTGTATGGTACGAGATGGGGGATCCAATATGAAGCGTGCCTGTTTTATATTTGAAACACACAATATTGACTGTACAGCACATTTGGTAGTTAAGGAAGCTACATTTGGTAGTTAAGGAAGCTATCAAAAAAGTTGATACAATACTCGCAAAATGTAGGAAAATTGCAGGACATTTCAACCATTCCACAATGGCGAAGCAAGAACTAGAAAAAGTACAAGTTCGGCTCAATCAAAACGTTTTAAACGTGTTGCAAAACTCACCGACACGCTGGAACTCCAGCTATCATATGTTGGAAAGACTAGATTGCATCAAGGATTCGTTGTCGCTTTATGCTTCTAATAACAAAATAGAACAATTTAATGCTGACGACTGGACTTAAATTCAAGAATTAGCTAAAGTTCTGAAGCCTCTGGAAGACATTACAAAAAAACTTAGCTCACGGAACACATGTATACCTGACGTTATTCCTCTAGTACGAGCATTGAATTAAATCTATGATGAGATCCAGGAAAGTCTCAATATCAGTGTATCCGCTGTTCTGGATTTTGTGTGTGCTTTGAAGAATGAATTAGATTATCGTTTTTCTGAAATTGATAAAAATGTTTTGTTTCAAGTAGCCACATTTTTAGACCCACGATACAAAAATAAATTCTTCAGTGATATTCTCATAAATGAAATAACAGCGAAATTGCTTACAGCTTTAGAAACTGAAGAAAATCTCACAGCAGCTATAAGTACTGAAATCAAACCAATTACTGTTAGAAAAGAACACTGTCAGAGTTTAGAAGAGTCTATTGCTAATATGTTAGATAGTGACGATGACGATGAGCAATCTGAAAATCAAATATCAGATACGAAAACTAATTTGTTCAAAGAATATATGTCAGAAAAAAGGTTACCAAGAGATCAAGACCAGTTAAAATATTGGCAGATTAACAGTGAAAGGTTTGGAGGTCTCAGTCACATTGCTCGCACATATTTATCAACCCCTGCAACAAGCGTTCCAAGTCAACAATTTTTCAGTGCAGCAGGAATTGTTTATAATCCTCATCGTAACAGACTTTTGGGGGACAAAGCTGCCAAATTACTCTTTTTGAAATACAATTTACCATTACTTAATTTCAATTATGATTTATATTTTGTTCAAGTTCCTCTATTATTTACTGTATTTACTCGTGTAATTTAATGTCTACACTTTATGTGGCTCGCAGTGTTATTTACTTTATTAGAATAATCATTCGATTAGAATTAATTTTTGGTTTTCTCATTATCTCATAGTTATAAAAGTGATCTTGTAAAAACTTTCTATAATATTGATCTCATTATAGAGATAGTTGATTTAGTAACTTTGAGTTATGTACTATTGTTACGTAACTTACTACGATAAATGTTTGCAAAATCATTGATATATAATATTTGCCAAAAATGTATTTGATTTTAAGAAATAAAAGATACTCTGTATGGAATTTAATAGTTTTTTAATTCTACTTAATCACCTATACAGGTTACATATCCTATTGGGTCGCCACGACCTTCAATATTCGCTATCTGAAATAGGTGCAATCACCTGCGTCATTTTGCTTACTCTCTCATATTCTCCTTCTTATTTCGAAGCATTGCTTCTCGCGCCGGACGTCCAAGCTCAAGTTGCAGCTTCACACGCAACCCAAAAAGCTGACCAGACAATATCGCGGTCACACGGTTTTCTAAGCGGGATATTTGAGCCTACAAAGAAGCAGTAGAATAGGGGAGTGGAAGAAAAACCCACTAAGTAGTAACTAGGCTCTCGGTTGTGACAGTTTTGCCAATAAAGGTTTTTTTTTAATTTTCCGCGAGAATAATTATTTGTGTGGCGCAGTCGGTAGGATTCCTCTAAAACTTGGGGAGTCCATACGAGAACGTACCTAGGTCAAACGTAAAATGACATCTGGTCGGTCGAAGTGAAAAACCAAATAAGTTATCCTAGTGCACAAAAGTCAAGTGAAAATTGACAGAGGACCTAGGCAAACAAATAGTTGATAGAAAAGTGGAAACAGTGACTATAGTGTACCTGAATCAAGTGAAAAAATTGACAGACGGACCCAGTTGCAAAAGTGACCACCATTAAGAAAAACAAAGTTTTAAAATTCTGGAAGAAAGAAATAGAACGAAGATGAATGAACAATTGGCTGAGCGACTAACAGCCATATTAGAGGCGTTAGCAAGCCAGAACTCAGCACCAAGACCAAGCCGAGCCGTCCACTGGATGAAGGAAATAGCCTACATCAAGGAGTTCGATGGCGATAAAGAAAAGTTAACGCAGTTCATAACCATCGTGGACACCCACATGCAAGCAGTAGACGAGGCCCTACGAGGAGAACTGTGGCAGGCAGTCTATAATGCGAAAATCATCGGAAGAGCAAAGGAGCTACTCATCAACAACCCGCCGGATAGCTGGAAAAAGGCCAAGGATCTTCTAAAAATAGAAAATGTCATTAACGAAATCAATGCATTTGCGACATGTGAAGTCGATACACAAGAAACAAAAAAACATTTTACATATTATTAGTAAATAGAGTCAAACAAATTGTGGCAGGAAACTTATCTAGAGATATCAAAGACGAATTCGAAATACATAAAACTAAAGAAATTCTCTATTCATATGTAGGGTATGACAGTGGCAATTTAGATAAAGAATTTATAATACAGGATAGGCATAACCTAGCAAGTTATCACATCGCCAGCGGCGCTGACCGAACATGCGCGACCTTGACCGTGGATTGCATCAGCCAATGCATACGAACGCATGCTGACAAAGCATGTATGCGTTTCCGATCAGGTAACCGTGCTCGGTAATCTACACCTGTGCAACCGTGGGAACGGGCAAGCGTGCGAATCATCGTGTCAGCATTTAGTGAAGTTCAAGCGAGGTGGCGAGCGTATGCCAAGCAGATCGAGGAGGCAGTCTTCTGGTGACATCGAACAGGGAAACAATAAATTGGTTTGAGTAGGAAATAAAATTATAAAATTCGTATTCGTGCGTTTTAATTAGCAAGTCGAACAGTTGGGTCAGCCGTCAGGCTGACGTTCGCGTTTTTTTTTGGCTTCCCCTTAAGGGAATGCATTAACTGGCGCCCGAGCAGGGACCGGCCTCTAAATCGATCTATTTCTTTCATTGACCAATAGCCACGGGTCCTTTCATACAGGACGAAAGGGTCAGTACGCTCTATCTGAGTGTACGTCGCTGTAACCATGGGAACACAGTAGACCACTCTGACCCCGATGTGGCCGATTCCGACATAACCATCGGAACATGTACGGAGATTGGTTAGATAAGTAGATCGATTGTGAAGTGATTCGTGCCGCGAGTAGGTCGCCTGCAATCTCAACGCAGGCTTCCAAAAGGGACAACCACGAACCTTCCATGGCCGGTGCCCTAAGAAAAATTCGGTACGGTTCGGTTCAATCGGTTCTATCGGTTTTCTTCATTTTCAGATAATTGAACTAACCACACTGTACCATACCGCGATAGTATGAAAACACTGATTACGCTGTAAGTGGAAAGCAAAAAAGTTAAACCAACCGAAAGGATTCACTTCGGAACAGTGTTACAAGTGTATAAAGGATAGAAATAAAAAAAAAAGAGAAAAAAATATAATAGAAGTAATAAAGAATTGTGCCAAGTTAAATAGTGTCAGTGCCATCCCAAAACCAAAAAGAAAGTAGATAACATAAGTGTTAATCCAAATAAAGAAAAAAGAGTGTAATCTGAATTAAGAAATTACTAGATACCTAAGCCAGAATTCCTAAGGTAAGCTCTTGCAACTTAATTTTTCTTGTTTACATACTGCGTCATGGAACAAATTACCAATTCCCTAACCGAATTAACTGGAGCGGTGAACAACATTCTCGCCCAGTTAAAAGGGTTCGAATTGCGGCTAAAGGTTCTCGAAAGTAGACCAATAACACCAGTGTCGCCAAATGTCGAAGCAGAGGGGGACAGTATTACTGTGCGATCCAATCCGCCGCGAAACGAGACCGAGCTAAAGGAAATTAGCCGTCTACCCGATTGCGTGAAGGAATTGCAAGTGTTTGATGGGAACCCAACCCAGTATATATCCTGGATACATGCTGTGGAAAGCATCCTACGGGATTTTGATATCGTGAGGGAAAAACCCATATACCGTGCAATACTCCAACATATCCGTGGAAAAGTCCGCGGTCCGGCAAATTCCGCCCTGGTTTCATACAACATTTTCGACGCCGACTGGCGCAGTATGAAGCAAGTTCTTTCTCTGCATTACGCAGACAAGCGGGACATGAGGACGCTGGAACACCAGCTGAATCAACTCAGTCAGAAGAACAGCAGAATAGACGAGTTCTATGCTGCTGTCAACCATCAACTGTCCTTAATGGTTAACAAACTGAAAATTGAGTCCTACAGCGAGGAGACGGCCAGGGCATTGGTGGAAACATATAGGAACAGGGCTCTGGACGTGTTTGTCAGAGGCCTGAACGGTGACCTGTCAAGGATGCTGATAGTACAGAGACCGGAAAATCTTCCGGAAGCATATTCCACCCGCCTGGAGATACAAAATGTTAATTTTAGAAGCAATTCCATCCACTCGTCTACAGGCCCTAACTTGATCACGGCTCCCATAAACCAATCCTTTAGGAATCTAGATACAGGGCACACTCCACAGCCTAAAAAACCGTATCAAGGCCATCCAAGCGGGTCAAGGCAGTTCACGTGGAAACCCCATCAACGTGACAATGGTAATCCCCCAAGACCCGGACCAAAGCCATTGGAGAAGATGGAAGTCGACCGGAGCATCCAAACTCGACAGGTCAACTACGTCAATCGCCCGAAGTCAATGAACCCTTTTAAACGAAGGGCGATGTCAGATAATTTCCCAAACAAACAACAGCGGGTATATCACGCCGTGGTTGAAAATGACGAGGAAGCCTACGGCGAAGTTGCAGAGGAGGCCGTCTGCGATGAGGTAAATTTTATGACGGACGGTATTCCAGCGTACCATACATAGAATTTATGGTAAAAGACGGGGCTGTTCTGGAATTTCTTGTCGATACGGGGGCGAACAAGAATTTCATCAGCTCAAAAGTAAAACAGACCACGATTCCCCTTGAAAAGCCATTTTTTGTACGATCTGCTGCCGGGAAAATTAACATCTCAGAATATGTTCGGGGAAGGTTCTTCGCGAAGGTTGGTAATGATACCCTGTTGAATTTTTATGTCCTGCCAGGGCTCGAGTCATTCGATGGAATCATTGGCGATGATACATTGAAGGAACTCGAGGCTGTCATTGATAGGAAGGAAAACATCCTCACGCTAAAACCAGGGATAAAATCACCACTGAAAGAAAAGCTTTCCAAGCAGATTAATGTAACACTAAATGAGAATCTTCCTCGCGAGGTCAAACAGACGTTGCAGAACCTAATAGACGAATATAGCTCGCTCTTTGGTCCAATCAATGTTAACGAGGCAATCGATACATCGGTCCAAGCAGAGATAAGAACAAATACGGATGAGCCAATCTACACGAAAAGCTATCCATATCCAGCTTCACTTAGGACCGAGGTAGAAAAGGAAATAGCTAAGCTCCTGGAAGAAGGCATAATCAGACCATCAAGAAGTCCCTACAACTCGCCAATTTGGGTAGTCCCTAAGAAACCGAAACCAAATGGCGAGAAACAATACCGAATAGTCGTAGACTATAAAAGATTAAACAGCGTGACGATCGCTGATGCGTACCCCATTCCCGACATCAATTCTACCCTTGCGAGTCTTGGTAAAGCTCGATATTTTTCAACCCTAGATTTGACATCTGGCTTCCACCAGATACCCATGAAGCCTTCGGATATCCCTAAGACAGCGTTTTCGACGATGAACGGGAAGTACGAGTTTCTGAGATTGCCCTTTGGGTTGAAAAACGCACCGGCAATTTTCCAACGAATGATTGACGATGTACTAAAACCGTTCATAGGCAAAATTTGTTATGTCTACATAGACGATATTATCGTCTTCGGTGATAGCTAAGAAAGTCACTTAGAGAACCTTAACACCGTTCTAAACAGATTAAACGACGCCAACCTAAAGGTCAACCTGGAAAAGACACACTTCATGGATACTGAGGTGGAATTCCTCGGGTACATAATAACCTCTGACGGTGTACGCCCAGATGGTAAAAAGGTCGAGGCTATACGCCATATTCAGCCTCCCGAGAATTTGAAGGAACTAAAATCCTTCCTTGGGTTGACTTCTTATTATAGGAAATTTATACGGAATTATGCCAATATCGCTAAACCACTCACCAACCTGACTCGGGGAGAGTACGCCCAAGTGAAGGCCAACCAGTCTAAGAACATCCGGATCACGCTTGTCGAGGATGCTATAAAAGCCTTCAATGATCTCAAAACGCTACTAACATCTGCGGATGTCCTCTCATTCCCTGATTTCGATAAGCCATTTAATCTGACCACAGACGCCTCGAATGCGGCGATTGGAGCCGTATTGTCGCAGGGTGACTTAGGGAAAGACAAACCTATCGCCTATATCTCACGGTCCCTCAACAAAACCGAGGAAAACTACGCGACCAATGAGAAAGAAATGCGCGCGATAGTATGGGCCCTGGACAATCTTCGGTCATACTTGTATGGGGCGAAGAAAATACGTATATTTACAGATCATCAGCCTCTCACCTTTGCTCTTGGAAATCGGAATTACAATGCGAAGTTGAAACGTTGGAAGGCTAGGATAGAGGAGTATAATTGCGAATTGGTTTACCGGCCGGGTAAATCTAATGTCGTAGCTGATGCTCTCTCGAGGCTTAAGATTGACGACCAACACCTGACCGCTTCAGCGAAAGCTAAAGCCGAGGTTCAGGTAAACACGCTTCACAATAGCTCTCCAACGGAACCAGATAACTCTGAAACTAATTCCACTAAATCTGCAACCGAAACGATGCATAGTGCTGAGCAAGATGCGTCAGACCTAATCCCACATGTAGAAGCGCCCCTTAACGTCTTCCGAAACCAGATCGTGATAAAAGTGGGAGAAGGTCTTAGTATCTATGAAGAACCTCATCCCGGTTACTCGAGACACTATGTCGCGGTAGAGAATCCGGATACAACGTCATTGGTGGAAATCTTGAAGACCAGATTGAGACCAAATGTCGTAAACGGGATCAAGATTCCTGAATGTTATATAGAATTACTAAAGAAAGTGTATACAGAGTACTTCACCTGCTACAAGGTCAGGATTACGCAAAGGATAGTGGAAGACGTGGCAAATGAGAACCGAGTATGGGACCTCATAAGCAGGGAACACAGGCGAGCTCACAGGAATGCCCGGGAGAACAAAGAACAGCTTCTGGAAAAATACTATTTCCCAAAAATTAACAGCCTTATCACGCGGTATACAAAGTCGTGCGACGTCTGCCTCGCCAACAAATATGATCGACATCCGGCAAACCCTGAAATACCCTGAAATACAGCCTACACCGAAAAATTCACATCCTGTCTGGATAAGTTTTCTAAATTTGCAAAATTATTTCATATAAAAAATAGATCTTCTCTTCACCTGAGGGACAAGTTGATTAAAATTCTCCATTATTTCACAGTCCCCAGGATGATAGTTACCGACAACGAAAAGGGCTTTCTCAGCCCAATCGTGGTTAATTTCATAAAAATGCTTGGCATAAAAATGTACCAAACACCCGTTAACCGAAGCGAAGTCAATGGTCAGATTGAACGATTTCACTCCACCATCCTTGAAATTTATCGGTGTCTGAAGGCTGAATACAAAGACTTAACGTCGAAAGAGCTACTGAACGTCGCTATAGATAGATACAACAATACAATCCACTCAGTGACGCAGAGGAAGCCTTCCGACATATTTTTTAATAGAAGCAGTAGGCTTAACTTTCAGAGCATGGCCAATTTTCGACTCAAGGTGAATCAGGAGTTGAGGGAAAAATTACGCGAAAAACAAGTAAAAAGGAATGCATGGCACAATAAAAAGAAAAAAGTCCCCAAAAAAATTCAAAGAAGGAGATGTAATTTATACTTACTTTAAAAGAATTCAGGGCAAGCACAAGCCCTTATATAGAAAGGAAGCCTTTGCAAAAAACAACAAGGTGACTGTGGTCACGACGACGGGACGTAAGGTGCATAAAGCCCAAGTCAAAAATTAAATTAATTAAACAAAAAACAAAAAAAAAAAAAAAAAAAAGAGGGATGGCACGAAGCACAGTAGTATAGTAAAAAATTGCACAATGGCACATGCATAATTGCAGATTCTCACTTAGTCATTCACTACTTTTACTCATTATGACATGACTATGGAAACCTTAAGTAAAATAATTATATGTATGTTCTTAGAAATAGTAATTGATTGAAATAAAAAAACCGGCCAAGTGCGAGTCGGACTCGCGCACGAAGGGTTCCGTACTATTATGTATAAAAACGGCAAAAAAGCATGTCTGTTGTATGGGAGCCCCATTTATACATATATTTATTATATTCTGTCTAAGTATATACAGAAATACATAATCAGTGACATTTTATTCTCACTTTTCGGATAGGTAAAATCTAGAATGTTGTAATTTTTAGAAAATACTCATTTTTTGAGTGATTGCCAATTTGGGTTTAGACGTGGCAAATCGACTGAAACTGCTTTATTGAAATTAACTGGTGAAATATATAATAGTCTAAGCACTTCTCAAACACCATCAACATTATTTGTTGATATCAGTAAGGTCTTTGATATGGTTAATCATACTTTGCTACTCGATAAACTTTACAAAGCGGGTTTCAGAGGCTCCATTTATAAATGGTTTTCTTCTTACTTATTCAACCGTTATCAAGTTGTGAAAATTAGGAATGTTTACAGTTCTATAGACTTCTTAAATATGGGTGTTCCCCAAGGAGCAGTATTGGGCCCAATCCTTTTTCTAATTTATGTTAATTCGTTTTTCTTACAACCTTTTAAAGGCAAAATAACTGCCTTTGCTGATGAAACATCCCTTTTCCACTCAAACACTAACTTAATTGATAGTTTTGCAGATGTCAACTATGACCTAGATATGTTAAGGAGATGGTTTAATTATCATAAACTAATAATTAGCAACAAAACGAAGTACATGATATTTAATATCAATGGTAGAGTTTTCAGAGACCTTCCCTTATATTATCATGCACCACTGTGTAATCGATTTGTTCTTGAAGATATAGTATTCAACAATCAAGAATGTTTGAAAATTGCTTCTTGATTGAACACGTGGACAGTTTTAAATATTTAGGTGTAACATTGGACCATTATCTAAACATAATCTAAATGGGGTTATAAGATAATTATTCCATCTCAGTATGCACTTTAATCTCTACCCGTTTTAAAATACTAAATGTATACTCGCACCGATATGGAACTAGCAAAAACATCTCCATGTCCGGAACTAAATGTATTATCGCACCGATATGGAACTAGCAAACCATGTCCATGTCCGGACCTGAATGCATACGTACACATGTACGACATTCGTTCACCAAAAGCGGTGCGGGCATTATATTCTTTCATTTCTTTTCTTCATTTCAGTTCAAGTGTGCTGTACAGTGTACACCAACTGTTCGAGCTTTATCGCCACATCTCCATACTTTTGGGTTTCTTGAAAACTACGGGGTATAACTCATACCGTATGAGAAGCATGTTCGTTGCATTTATGTTTTTTTTTTTTTTTTCGTTTTGTACATATGTGATTGATGAATAAGGGTTGAATGGAACTATGGAACTCTTTTCGTTCAATTTGCGGAGCGAGAGGACATGTGTCCGAGAGAGGACATATGTAGTTCCGTGAACTATACATGTCCGGAACTACCCAACTCTACTTCGTAATGTACATATGTATGTATGTATGTATGTATACTTATACATAGCGTAGAGATGTGTGAGTGTATGCACGTATGTGATGCGTATGCACGTATGTACGTATCGGTTCGTATGTGTGCAAGATCGCTTGCTCCTCTTGCGCACTTGCTCCTCTCCACCTGCCGCGACGTCGTGCGAAAGGGATGCTAGGCCAGCTGCGAGGACTGGTCGTGAGCAATGGCGCCACGCGATTGCCCTCACGCCGACTTACCCGCAGCAAGAATCGCGAATTTGCTACGAGACTCGCGAAATATCCCACGCAAAAGAAAAAAAAAAAACACCGTAATCGTTTCCAATTCAATATGTCACAAATTTAATTTAAGTTAGGTTACTTAATCTAGGTTTACAATTAATCCTTAAAACTACCCTACACCGTATGTCAATAAAAAAAGTCGAAATAAATAAAAAAACATATATGTAAAATAAAAAAAAGGAATTCACTGTCCAAAAAAGTAAACAAACCGCAGCTTGAGTATTCGAACAGTCGTACCGAAACTCCTCTGACCAACGACTTAGCCCGCATCACCAATCGCGACACGCAAATTTGCGATTTCAATACCTTATACAATGAACGTGATACACGGACACACGGTACGGCCGCGTACCGGGAACTGCTTAAAACCGTACCGGAGTTCTTCCCCGAACATCACTCTCCGAGTACTTCGCCGAAGATTTCTCCCCGAGTTCTTCGCCCACTCTCCCTCATGTGCTACTAGGAACAAAAAAAAAAAAACAAAAATGCTGACATTCTGCGGGTTGAACTCCACTCGTTCGCGTGTCAAGCGCTGATCGCACCCTCGGGCTATCCGCTTTCTCTGAGTTTGATTTCCCAAAATGGATGACTACGAGCCGCTCACAAATGGGAACTGACCGAAAGATGACAACGAAAACCTTTCGAAACAATTTATTATTGGTTGTTTGTAATTATGTATATGTATAGTTAATTTTGTTCTGTTTTTAGTATTTGTCGTGGTAGCGGCAACAGAAATACATCATCTGTGAAAATTTCAACTGTCTAACTATCACGGTTCATGAGATACAGCCTGGTGACAGACGGACGGACGGACGGACGGACGGACGGACAGCGAAGTCTTAGTAATAGGGTTCCGTTTTACCTTAGGGTACGGAACCCTAAAAATGAGGCAAGATGTAATAGAATAAAAGTAAATGTAATGAAAAATTATAGTTGTAAAATTTAAGGAAAAAATGTAATACCATGCAACTTTATATACTGAAATATGTTAGAAAAATGTAACAGTTGTTATTTAATAATTTGATATAACCCTCTCACCTGTCACAAGCTGCCTGATCTGCCTGGCGACAGCCGGAGGCTTCCAGATTTTCCAGTACTCCGCTCCACTCGTCCCCATTAAGGAAGGCAAGGCGTGGATAGTCGACGGGAACCTCAACCTAGTGCATGTCATCAACCTAAACCAATTTGAGCGGCAAGTAGCAGAGGTCACCAATATAATTGGGAAATATATAAATGACCATGGCGATAGACGCCTGATTAACATCCATCTCACCACCATTATGGGTCGCATCGAATTACTAAGGAAGAGGGTAACAAGGAAGCAGAGGTCTATCAACTGGATCGGCTCAGCATGGAAATGGGTCGCTGGAAATCCAGATGCTTCGGATTGGGACGAAATCCTCAAGAGTCAAGAGCACTTCGTGGAGAACAATAATCATCAGTACAGAATTAACGAACGAATCTTTGGGACAATGGGCGAAATGACTAAGAAACTTAATTGGGTCATCAACAATTCCAATAACGAAAAAACAGTAGCAGATGTCCAAAGATTCAAGCGAGACATACTAGATCAGGTCCTACTAATGAAGGAGGAGGTAAATGAAATAGTGCGAGCATGCCAGATGGCGAAAACGGGCATCGTGAATACTAATCTTCTAAACCATGAAGAGATCAACATGTTAGTAAACGAATTTAAAACGCTTCCATACGAAAACGAAATCGAAGCGGTCGAATTCGGGACACCATCCGTTTACACAAATGGTTCCTCGTTCCTGTATGTCCTGTCCATGCCGAAGGTTAAGAAAGATGACTACAACATGTTACTTGTGAAACCCTCGATAATCAACGATATGCAAATAAGCACTGAATTTGATAGGATACTCATCAACCAAGAAGAAACCTACGGAGTAAATAAAAAATGTCTATTAATCAGCAACACCACCGTGTGCAAGGAGGAGTCCTTGTCAAGGATTCCAGAAGATCACTGTATGACCCGATTATTGAAGGGGGGTCACGCAGCATGCAGCTACCGAACCAACACCCGTGAAGTCATCGAAATGGTAAACGGCAACACCATTTTTGCAACAAACTTCAATGGCCAGCTTATCGCGGGAGACATCAACCAAACTCTAACAGGTACCTTCGTTATTCAGTTAAATAAAGAAACAGTTAAACAAGGGAACAGGACCTTTGTGAGCTCAAGCTACACTACTCTCCAAATCCTACCGACGGCGCTGACGAACATCACTAGCAGGGGACACGAAGTTGATCTCCAGTTCCCTCATAAGCTGAGCATTGAGAACATCAAACGACTCGGCCATCTGACCACCAGGATGGGGCTCTCGACACTGTGGGACGTCGTCATTTTGGTGCTACTGATCCCATGCATCTTCATCATGTGGCGTAGGCTTAGTGGGACATTAAGTCTTCCGGCGCTAAGGTTGCCAGAGGACCCTGCATCTGTAACCTCAACATAAGGACCCAACAACCAACCAACCAACGACGTCATCGATCTGCGGGGCGCAGATTTTCGAAGGGGGAGGAGTTATCACATCGCCAGCGGCGCTGACCGAACATGCGCGACCTTGACCGTGGATTGCATCAGCCAATGCATACGAACGCATGCTGACAAAGCATGTATGCGTTTCCGATCAGGTAACCGTGCTCGGTAATCTACACCTGTGCAACCGTGGGAACGGGCAAGCGTGCTAATCATCGTGTCAGCATTTAGTGAAGTTCAAGTGAGGTGGCGAGCGTATGCCAAGCAGATCGAGGAGGCAGTCTTCTGGTGACATCGAACAGGGAAACAATAAATTGGTTTGAGTAGGAAATAAAATTATAAAATTCGTATTCGTGCGTTTTAATTAGCAAGTCGAACAGTTGGGTCAGCCGTCAGGCTGACGTTCGCGTTTTTTTTTTTTGGCTTCCCCTTAAGGGAATGCATTAACTTAGCACAAAACAATAACAATTACCAGAACAATAGACGCAATTCAGGAAATAGCAATCAGAATCTTTATAGGACGAATGCAGGGCAATTCAGACAACCCAATGACTCTCAAAATAGACAATATAACCACAACAACTATCACCAACCACGACAACCCGTGTTCAATCAGTCAGGTCAGTATAGAAACGGGCGTCAAGAAGTAGAACCAATGGAAATAGGAGAAATAGCTCAGAGTAATCAGTTAGGTAGTCGTGAAGAAGAAATACACAATATATAACCCGAGTTTTTTCCAATCTAAGCCTCGGAGATAAAATTTTCCTAGATTTAACAATCGATGGAAAGAAATACAAAAGCTTGATCGACACTGGATCGACCATGAGTATTATCAACTCTAACTCTGTCGATTGCAGTAGATTTAAGGTATATGAAAAAATAAACATGAAACTTCAGACCATTAATAATACTACAACCGAAATAATAGATAGAATAGTCACCAGTATACCAGAGGAGTTTAATTATAGTTCAAGAGGGGCAACAAGGTGGTATAAGAGAGATCTAGGTCATGAACCGTATGACATTCTTCTAGGGATGGACTTGTTGTGTAAAATTGTCAAGACCCTCGATTTTGACAATCAAGTACTCACATTGAAAAACAACACCAAAATTCCACTTTATTCCCATAAAGCCGAAGCAACTTTTGATTGTTTTGAACTCAAGGGAGACAGAAGAGAAATACATTTAAGCCATCTAAATGAGGAGGAAAGAAAAGAGATGCAAAAGGTTTAATATATCGGGAAGGTGACCAGTTAACTAATACAGATACAATCATGCACGAAATAAAAACAACAAGCGACCAACCAATTAATGCCAAACTTTACCGCTTACCTCCAAAACACGAGGAAGAAGTCATGCGTCAAGTAGGGGAGATGGAAGCCCAAGGAATAATTAGGAAATCCAATAGTAGATATGCGTCGCCCATTGTGGTAGTAGCCAAGAAAATTGATAATTCTGGACAACTGAAATTTCGTCTCTGCGTAGACTATAGGAAACTGAACGACATTACAGTCGACGATAAATACCCCTGCCGAACATCGACAGTATTTTAGACAAACTGGTAAGAGCCAGTTTGTCTAAAATACTCAATCAATCGATCTCGCTAAAGGTTACCACCAGATAAAGGTGCACCCCGCCGATATAGCAAAAACAGCGTTTGTAACACCTAATGGCCTCTATGAATATCTTAGAATGCCCTTTGGATTAAAAAACGCACCGGCGACCTTTCAGCGGTTGATGAATGATATATTGAGAGACTATGTGAATAAGATTTGTGTTGTCAATTTAGACGACATTTTAATTTGTTCAACAAGCCTGAAAGAACAATTACAATCGTTAAGATTGATTTTCCAAAGACTTGCTGAGAACAATTTAAAAATCCAATTCGATAAGTGTTCCTTTATGAAAAGGGATACCGAATTTCTAGGGCATATACTAACAGCAGAGGGGATGAAGCCCAACCCCAACAAGATTAAGTGTATTCAGGAATACCAATTGCCAAAAACAGAAAAACAATTAAAACGCTTCCTGGGAGCAACGGGTTATTACAGGAAATTCGTTAAAGATTACTCTAAGATAGCTCACCCAATGATTAAATACCTGAAAAAAAAAGATAGGAAGATCAACGTCAATGACCCTGAATATATTCAAGCATTTGAGACGCTTAAATTAAACATTAGCAGGCACCCAATACTAAAATTTCCAAATTTCGAGAAAGCTTTTCAAGCAACTATGCTATAGGGGCAGTCTTGATGCAAGATGGTCAGCCAGTATGCTGCGCGTCCAGGTCCTTAAACGATCATGAAAAGAATTATTCCGTTACCGACAAGGAGTTCTTGGCGATCGTTTGGGCTGTGACCTACTATAGACCGTATCTGTGGGGAAGGAAATTTAAAATTATAACTGATCATTTACCAATCAAATACTTGAATGAAAAATATACCGGAAAGGAATTTAGCCAAAGGAATCAGAGGTGGCTTTTAAAATTACAGGAGTACCAATTCGATATAGAGTATTTAAAAGGGAAGGAAAACAAAATAGCAGATTTCCAGCAGAATACCAGAAGAAAATGGTAACAAAAACATATCTAACCGGTCAGTAAATAACCTATCAGATAATGTGACAGTACATTCTGAGGATGAACAACAATTAGATCATATTCCAATTAAAGAAACTATAGTCAACAAATATAAGACTCAGTTAATCTTATCCAACTCTGTAGACAGAGAAATAGAATTTTTACACGGATGACAAATCATTTCCATTGATATGACTAGGGGAAAAGAATATTGGACTGACGTATTACGAAGGTTTATTAAGTCAGGTATTACAGGAATATTCACAGAACTATCTGATCACGAATTCAATAAATTACAACAGTTATTAATAGAGTTATTTAGTCATGACAAAGAGGTAAAATTTATTAAAGCAACACAAAGAGCACGAGAGATAAAAAGTTTAGAACAAGCACAAAAACAAATTTCATTGTATCACACACAAGAAAGCCTCCATAGTGGTATTATAGAAACGTACCACAGTTTAAAAAATAAGATATATTACCCCAACTTGATTAAGGAAATCACTAAGATTATAAATAACTGTAGAGTATGTATCGAGACTAAATACGAACGGAAACCGATTAAACCGAAGTTTGAAATAAGTGAAACACCTACTAGACCGAATCAAATACTCCATATGGATGTATACTATTTTATGAAGCAAGCTTTCCTGACCCTGATCGACAAGTTAACCAAGAAAGCGTACGTCTACCATTTACCTAATAGGAACTGGACAAAGAAAATAGAAACACTAGAAGAACATTTTTCGAAATTCGGGAAACCAGAAAAAATTAACGCTGATAATGAATTTAACACAGAAAATTTTAAAGAATATTTAAGAGAACAACAGGTAGAATTATATCTAACTAAACCCAATACCCATACAGGCAACAGTGACATCGAAAGATTTCACTCAACTTTACAGAAAAAATTGGTAGCAATCAGACACCTAGATTTAACATTGATTCAAAAGATGCACAGAGCAGTAAACAATTATAATAATCGATATCACTCCACATTGAAAATGACACCTGAAGAAGCAATGTTCGCGGATGTGGCGACATTGGCGAAACTAATAAGAATAGAAAAGGAAAATAGGATTAGGAAATTAAATCTAAATAGAGAAGAATATAGGGAAACAAGACAGATAATACCAGTAAAAAATTATAAACGAAATTATTATAAAAATCAACCTAGGTATAGATTAAAAACACTAAATAGAGATCACCCCATTAATATAAAACGACCTCGGAAATTTGCAGATGATAATATTAGTATACCTCACACTGACAACACTGCTGACGCATTAAACTACAGCAACACTGACAATAAACCAACTCATAACAGACAACGGTTATACAACCATTAACATGGGACAGACGGAAATAATCAAAGATGCCAAGACTATATTACATATTGTCAACACCAGGGAGATAAGGGAAACAGTTTATCTACTTGAAGACAATGCAAAAAAGCTACAGATAGGTATAGACATGGTTATAAGAAAAGGGATAGAAACATTATATGCAAAAATAAGTGCATTAGAACCAGGGAATAGCTCGAGACAAAAACGAGGACTGGCCAACGTTGTTGGAACAGCCCAAAAATAGCTCTTTGATACCATGGACGATTCAGACCGACAAGAAAGAGCAGACCACTTAAAGATAACAAAGGAAAATGCAGAAAATATTGCAGATAATATAAATAAGCAGGTTGAAATTAATTCTTATTTTAACGTAAGTATAACTCAGTTGAAGTATATCATAGAATCAGACAGAAAAGAACTAGCTAGAGCATATGAGGAATTAGCCGGAAACGAAAAAAGAATTATATTAAAGCAATTAGAGTTAGATCAGCTTATGAAAATAAAAGCTTTAGAAGAAAAGATAAATCAAATAATAGATAACATAACCTTAGTCAAGCATGGTCTGGTTCATCCTAGCATGCTGACAGCAACGGAAATTAACAATACAAAACTGGACTTTTATAAATTGAAAAATGTTAGGGTAGGACTTTTAAGATACAATGCAGATACACTAATACTTGCGGTTAAAGTACCAAACAAATACAAATTAGTTGATATGAAATTTATTACTGCCATACCCACAGAGAATAAAACAGAAATTATAATAAATGATCAATACATTGTAGAAATAAATCAAACAAAATATACATATGATGACAAAACTCAATATGAGAATGATTTAAAACCTACGAATAATTGTATTGTAAGCCAAAGTTGTAAACTCATTGAAAACAAACTAATAGAAATTAAAAAAAAATTGACAGTACTATTACTTGTAAAAATATGAAAGACCAAGAACTTATAAATCAATGTGATGATCGAAAGATCAGATTGAATGGAAAATATCTTATAGTGTTCAACAACTGTACGATACAAATATTAAATGAGACATTAAGCAATATTAATATGGAATTTAAGGAAAGATTTTATTACTCGGACGACATAAGTTATAATTTTACGAAATCACCAAGGTTTGAAGACATTGTACAAAGAAACATTGTAAACCTAGAACATATTAAGCTACTCAAATTCCATAGAAATGTATCCTGCATTTTAATAATTATTACAATTTCAATCATAAAGCTATTCAAAAGAAATAAGAAATTAAAAATATCAATTAAAGCACTTAACCTAAATACGCATCCGTCCAATGAAATTCAGGAGAATATTCAATCTAAGGGGGGAGAGGTTACATATCCTATTGGGTCGCCACGACCTTCAATATTCGCTATCTGAAATAGGTACAATGGCTGCAGGAAATAACTCCCCAATGAAATAACCCCCCAAATGGAAAATGAAATAACGCCCCAAAATTGGGTGTTAATTTCACTGTGAAATTAACCCCCAAACCGAAGATGAAATAAGTCCCCAAAAATGTATGAAATAAGTCCCCAAATACATATATATGAAATAAGTCCCCAATGTTTTGAGTATTTTAGGCGACATCTGACGTAAGTGAATAGAAAAAGACCACATCTATAAAAGTTCACAACGCCTAAGCAATGGAATATGTATGGGGGGGGGGGGGGGGGCATGCCCCCCCCCCCCCCCCCCTGCAACCCCCCTGCTTGGCATAACTGTTGGCTTTGGGATCTGTGCGAGGTTGGGTGTGTGCAAAGTTCTTTTTATATCCATGCTTAGTATGGATTTAAAAAATCTTCGCGGATACCCTGCTTCGGACATATCCCAAAGCCAACAGTTATGCCAAGCAGGGGGGTTGCAGGGGGGCAGCATGCCCCCCCATACATGTTTCAGAGTTCGCTATCCAAAACTGGCCTTGCAATTACTTGTTAATTTTTTTTGAATTCCTGACAATTGACTTTGAGGACTTATTTCATAGTTGAATTTGGGGGGTTATTTCCTCATGAAATAATCCCCCAATTTTAAGTACGAAATAAGTCCCCAAAAACCCATGAAACAAATCCCCAAATTTTGGGGGCTTATTTCATATGAAAAAACAACCCACTCCATACAAATGTTGGGGGGTTATTTCATTCTCGTGCTTGGGGGGTTATTTCATTGGGGAGTTATTTCCTGCAGCCAGGTGCAATCACCTGCGTCATTTTGCTTACTCTCTCATATTCTCCTTCTTATTTCGAAGCATTGCTTCTCGCGCCGGACGTCCAAGCTCAAGTTGCAGCTTCACACGCAACCCAAAAAGCTGACCAGACAATATCGCGGTCACGCGGTTTTCTAAGCGGGATATTTGAGCCTACAAAGAAGCAGAAGAATAGGGGAGTGGAAGAAAAATCCACTCTAGTAGTAACTAAGCTCTCGGTTGTGACAGTTTTGCCAATAAGGTTTTTTTTTAATTTTCCGCGAGAATAATTATTTGTGTTACATAGCATTCCGTCCTATCAATTGAAAATTAATAAGGTAAAAGATCCGTAAAAGATCCGCGAGAGAAGTAACGGATACGGATACGGATCTTTCTTCTCCCTCGGATATCTGCGGATACGGATACGGATACAGATATCCGGAACATCACTAATACGAATATATAATTAAAAAAATAAATACATAAACCTTGTGTGTTTAGTGTAGTGTTGGAAGAAGGCAGAGTTTCGCGATAGGGCGTTTCAATGTTGTTGTTGCGGTTTTGATCGTGACGACCCGAATTATTCCGTCAGCTCCAGGGTGTGTTGCTATGACCCGAGCGAGCCGCCAAAGGGTAGGTGGTGTTTGTTCGTCAGGAAGGGGCACCAGACTGCCTATTTTTATATCTGAAGTCGTGTTTAGCCATTTCGGTCTCTGTTGGAGACGAGTCAAATATTCAGCTTTCCACTTCTTCCAGAAATCCTGCTGCATCCTTTGTATAAGTTGCCATCTGTTCAGGTAGTTTGGCTTGATTTCGGTTAAATTCCGTTCAGGTGCGGCGTGTAATGAGCTTCCGATCAGAAAATGCCCTGGAGTTAGAATTGATAAGTCTTCAGGGGTAGTGAAGTGTACGCAGAACTGAAAAATGTTTTTAATGGGGTACCCAGATGCGATCAAATCATTTTTTGCCCTTGAGACTTCCGAAGCCTTTAGTTCAAGACTAGTCGGCATGGTCTCTATTGGCATGTGACGTTGTAAAAAACCAGGACCCTGCCACCATTGTTCGGTCTTAAGGAGATCTGTCGGAAGAAGTCCTCTTGAGGCTATGTCTGCTGGATTATTCTTCGACAGCACGTAATTCCAGCACTGAGGATCTATGCGCTCCTGAATGTCTGCCACTCTGTTTGCCACGAAAGTGGTTCGTATGTATGGAGGCGATTTTATCCATGCCAGGGTTATTTTGGAGTCGCCCCAAGCAAATGTCTTTGCTGACTGGAACTCCATTGTCTTCACGGTGTGCCTCAGTAAGTGCACCAGTAGCTGAGCTCCGCATAACTCCAGGCGTGCGAGCGATTTACTTTTCAGCGGTGCCACTTTGGTTTATGCTAGAAGGAGATTTGTTGTTACGACCCTGCTGTTGATGACTCGAACGTATACCACTGCAGCGTATGCTTTCTCCGATGCGTCGCAGAAACCGTGAATTTCGACTTGCGACTGCTTGTTGAAATTAATCCAGCGAGGCAATTCAATGACATTGAGAACATTTAAGTTTGCCTTCAGGCGATGCAATGCGGAGATGATTGCTGGTGGAAGCTCGCTGTCCCCTGCTAAGTTTAGTTTCCAAATGTCTTGCATGAGGATTTTGCCAATGATGACGCACGGAGAAATCCATCCCATGGGGTCGTATAAGCGAGCGATGTCCGACAGGATCATTCTTTTCGTCATCCTTTGTGAATCCTGAAGACCGATCTTAAATGAGAGTTTGTCTCTTCCCGGATACCATTGGATGCCGAGCGTTTTTATTGTATTTCCCTCATCGAAAGAGAGAGGTAAATCGATCTCTCTATCCTCCTGTGGAACTGAAATCAACAACTCCTCACTGTTACTGGCCCATTTTCGTAGTGGAAATCCCCCCTGTTGCAACATTGTCCTTAGTTGACGCTGCATTTCCCTGGCTTCTTCGATGGAGTCTGCCGCATGAATGACATCATCGACATAAAAGTTTTTGCAGGCGATTTGTGCAGCAATCGGGAAGTTATCTCCTTCGTCCACTGCCAATTGTTGCAACGTACGAATTGCTAAATAGGGTGCCGCGGCGGTGCCGAAGGTGACAGTGTTCAATCTGTATGTTTTGATATCCTCTCCTTATTTTTCCCTCCACAAAACTAGTTGATACGCTGCATCATCCGCCGGAACCCAAATTTGCCCATACATCTTGTTTATATCTGCTACAAAAACGATTTTATGTTTTCTGAACCGTGCAATGTGATCGAAAATGTCGTCCTGCAGCCGTGGACCAACGAGTAGATGTTCGTTGAGTGACGTGCCCTCGGATGTTTTGCAAGATGCGTCAAAAACTATTCTCAATTTCGTGGTTGAACTAGATTCCTTTAGAACTGCGTGATGTGGAGCAAAGTAATGTCGATTGGTAAGCGAGGTGGGGTCTATCTCCGTCATGTGTCCAAGCCCCTGGTACTCCTGGAAAACCCTTTTATATTCCTCATAAAATGACGGGTTTGTGTGGAATCGTTTTTCTAAATGCAGGAGCCGAACAATTGCTGACCGGTTAGATGCACCTAATGCTGGGCGCACTGCTTTTTAAAATGGAAGTCGCACTACGTACCTACCATCTGGTTTACGTTGATGTGACTTGCAGAAATGTAGTTCGCACTTCTCTTTTTCTTGTGTGAGCGTTTTTTCCTTTGTAACCTCTTCCAGCTCCCAAAACCTTTGCAGTGTGTCATTTAGGCTGCAATCGTTTGTTGTTATGTGATGAACCTTAATTACAGCTTGACTATGGGGTGAAATGCACCCAGAAAGAACCCATCCAAGCTCAGTCCGTTGCGCCATATGGGTGCCAGGCCCTCCCTTCACCACGCCTTCCAGCAGAATCGATGGGTAGACATCACTACCAAGTAAAGGTTTGTTGAAGGTGGGATCCGCAAGATCGATATGTTTGAGATGATCCCAATTAACAATTGGAATGTGTTGCAGAGAATATGGTGAGGGAAACCTTATGCCTGACTAAGCTAGCATTGGTTGCCCCCACCCCAGTGACCTGTATGGAGCTCCTTTCTCGTTTAAGTTTCAGTTGCTTTGCCGCAGATTCTGAAATAAAGGAGGCTTCCGATCCAGGCTCCAGAAGAGCTCGAAGCGTTAATGGTTGACCAAGAGTTGTGTAAACCTTAATAAGAGCAGTCGCCAGAAGAGCAGTTCGTGGCTGACTGTTTTCGGCAACGTGCGTATTAGATGTTCGAGCAGTATTAGCAGAGAATGTTGTGGTTTCATGTGCCGACGATGGGTGTCGAACGGAAGAAGATGATGATTGAGCGAGTGTCAGAATACCCTTTGTTGCAGAAGGTTCCTGTGTGTGCATCGATTTGGTGTCCTCACTCGAGTGGAGCAAAGGAATGATGCCTTTTGTGACACGTAGAACATGTAAATGTACTAGTGCACTTCTGTGTAATGTAATGTGCGCATTCGACAGACAGTTCAAGCATAAGCGATGTTTTCTCACAATCTCTTGCCTTTTCCTGGGATTAAGCGCCTTGAATTTGAAACAATTCCTTATCGAATGTGTTCCTTGGCACAGAGAGCATTTCGGAATCGTCGCATTATGGGCTCGAACTATAGATGAAATGTTTTTGTTGACCTTTCTTGGTACAGTGGATGAGGATTGTCCCATTACATCCAGAGTTCTGGCACGCATCAGTAGGAAATCCTCAAGCACACTGTAAGCTGGATAATCGACGTACGAGGCGATGTGAGACTCCCAGTGGCCTCGGGTAGATAATGGCAATTATTGCACACTAATGCCCAGATTCTCGAGCGACTGCTTGGCCTCATTTGTAGTGTCTAACAATGACTTGATGTCATCCGCGGATTCTTGCGTTATCTTTGGTTGCTCAAATAACAGTTTGAACTGGTTGTCTTTAAGTAACCGAAGATTCTGGTAACGCTTTATTAGCAAAGACCAAGCAGCTTCGAAACTAGAGTCGGTGTTCGGAAGAATGCGAGCAGCTTCACCAGTCAAGTTACTCTTTAAATATTGCAATTTTTGCATATCGGTAATTGAGGTGTTTTTATTTACAAGACCTTCGAATAGGCCTTTGAATTCTGGCCAGAGAGAAAGAGACCCGTCAAACGTGGGAATTTTGATAGGAAGGAGTTTTAATTCGACTGTCGGATTCTTGCTTCCCGCAGTTGAATTGCTTAGCAGACATTGTGACTGATTATGGCTATCATTTGCAGACAACTGATCTTTTAATTCAGATGAGTATTTGAATTACAGCTCCTTCAGATGATGAAATGTGAGCGACTCCATATACTTCGTCTTTGCTTCTTCACTGGGAGCAGCAATGATCTTCTGGTGAAGCCCTCTTGCCTCATCAAAAGATTTCTCTAAATTAACCAGTCGCGCTTCATTCATGTGACTCGATTTATTGGCCTTTATTAACTCGGAATAAGCTTTCTATTCGGCTTCTAGTTCAATCTGAATGAACTGCGACGAATCCATCAACGTCGCAATCTTGGCCTTACTCATTTTCGCGGTATACAATCACACAAGTTTAATGGTTTAATTATTAAGATGTATTTATTACTAAGATATAATAAGATATATGTATGTAATGTAATAATATATACGAAAATGTCTATGCCCTCACTACTAAATAGTTATTATCGGTAAAGGTTCAAGAAATGCCACGCACCTGTTCTTTTGCTCCCACGATGAACCGTAGCCTTGATATCCCCAACTTGCTTCCTCGTTGTTGCAGCTTCCTTCGTCACTACGACCGACTCAAGACGTATACGCGCACTTTACACTATATAAGTTCTGTCTTTACACTTTAATGTCTGTCCAGATCCCTAATATCCGGCTCGAAGGACCATAAATGTATCGCCAAGGATACTAGCAAAAATAAAAATAAAAACGAAGTCGGTGGACGTACCGACATCAAAAAAAAAACCAAAGAAAATAAAAAACGAATTTGTAAATATATGTAGGTATATATTGAACGAAGTACTTTATTTTGCTCCCGATCTCTTCTACTGATGGTTCTTAAGTAAATTTATCCCTCACTTCCTTCCTGAGGAAACTTCCTAGCAGCTGTTTTTATTACAGCTTTTTTGGCCAACAGCAGGTTTGGCCGTTGCTTAGCTTTTGCCCGACGTTGACCCCATGGTGTCGTTGTCGTCGTGTCGCTGTGATGTCACATGCATAGACACTAATTTCGTGCTGGTGGGAGGAGCCAAATAAACATCGCATGTGCTATGTATGTTCTCTTTTTACTTTCTGGCCTCCCGGAATTTCACCAACTGGTATGTTTTGCCGTCGGAATTTGCGTACTGGGTGCTTTGCCGACGGGAAATGCATCTGATTTATTATGTTGAATTTTGTTTTTCAATGTTGCGGTGCTGCAACAACTCCCTTTTCCTAGTACAAGGAATTTTGAAGTTCACTTTATTAATATTCTTGGGCGCCAGTTAATTGAATATGATGCACTTATTCGGATTTACGTCCGATTGTTGACTAACCCTTTATTTCCTTTCTTTTCTTTTATATCGTATTTCTTACAACAACCTTAGAGCTAAATATTTGCGAGTCATCGCAAATGTGCGCGGTCCGTAGTTTGCTTCTTCCGTTGTTTACGTACATATGTCACTTCGGTGAACCAGGAGCGCTGAACTGGCCTACATTTCATGTTGCGCAAGCACAGCGTTTCCGCGGCTTCGCTGTTATATGTATCAGTTTCTTCGGAATACCATGATGTGCGAAAAAATTATTTAATGATCGTATTATGTTTATACTATTTCTAGCCGGCAGTAAATAAACACAAGAAAATTTCGAAAACTTATCTATTATCGTTAGAAAGGATTTCTTCTGAACGAAGAATATGTCGAGATGAATTATTTCAAATAGTTTGGATGGAGTCTCTGTAATGTGGAGTTTTAGGGGTTTTGTATTTCTACTATATTTGTGTTTGTGCCGCAGGAATTTATTATGCGAGAAATCATGGCTTTCATCCCGCGAAAATAGAAGCTTCTTTTCAGCTGTTCTAAGGTTTCTATTATACCCATATGATGAGATGTTTTCTGGTACTTTCTAATAAGTTCTTCTTGGACATCTATACCCAATATGTCCTTAAGAAATGTTGTACACCCTATCAACTTGAAATCAGAGTGAGTAAAGCATTTTCAATAGATAGACTGTCAGTGGCGTAACTATACCATCTAAGGCCCGTGGCAATTTTTTTTGGATGGGGCCCTCCGTCGTCCCAGTACAAAATAAACACGTTAGAATTTAATTTTAATAAACCACTGATGTAAGTAGTTACCCAAAACTATTAGTAATATTATGTGCGTTTTAGTTAAATATCTAATAAGTTTTATTTTGAAGAGCTTAGGTTTATACAAATGTTTATAATTAAATAACCATTTACATTTAATAACATTTTTCTATTGATAAAATTCTTTTCTCCGGGTTTTCTGTTCCGCAAAAGTATCTATAACATCATCAAAGTTTAAAGATCGGGCCATAGAATTTTCAATAGACAGAATAGCCAAATAACGTAGCCTGTCTTGTGCCATAGAGTTTCTTAAATAGGTTTTTATTAATTTTAGTTTCGAAATTGGAATTGTAACAAATCACATTAATGCAGTACATATATCAGGAAACCTGCACCACATAAAATTATTCTTTATTATTAATAAATCAGCAAGTTCTCTAATACACGCTGACTTTTTTATTTCATCTCTGAAGGTGGACCGAAAACTGAGAATTTCCTTGGCAAATGATTCAGATATGTCTTTTTTATATATACTAACAACTTAGAGCTTTGTAGTGATTGCACTACATTGCACTGCATCCTCCACCGTACGCATAATAGCACTACGATGCACTACACTCTGCGCATTCCACTCCATTCCACACACCATGCAAACTCTGTAATATCGAGACTCGTGTCGTCGTATTGTCGCCACTAAACCACCACCAACCAAATGCACATAAATTGCATAATATAAGATCAACCCCAATTTGTCAGCACTAGGTCAATGTCGGCACTCGCGCCTATTCCCTCTTCATATGTCACTTCGTAAATAATGCTCGAACCCGAGCAATACGTAAACAAGTGACGAAGAAGGGAAAACTCCAAACACTGTGAAATGCCGATAATGCATTTCACACGATTGGATTGGAGCAAAGGCGAACCGATTAACAAAACATGACTAACATTCACGACCACTCCACACCGTGGAATGCTGAATAAAAAATACTAATTATTGTTTTTTCCTTCCTCTCTCCGTTCGGCACTCTTCCCTCAATATACCGAAGAAGCACGGTGCCTGAGCGTAACAGCTTTTTTAATAAATCAGTGTCACTTAAAATTTGCAAAGTGGAAGGTTGCAAAACACTGAAACTGGAAACAATTTCATTCATTGGAAGGAAACGCGATTTCAGTTGATTAATAATGATGTCTATTACTCGATAAAATACGTTCACTTTAAACGAACTTTCTATCCATCCATCAAGTCAGGGTTGATGGACCATTTTTCTGCTACACTATTTGCTTCCATTTTTAAATTTACAAATTCATGTCGTTGCCTTTCCAATTCTTCTAGGCAAATTTTCAAAAGTTTCAAGGCATTTGAAAGATTAGTGGCCTTAGGCTGAAGTGCTTTAGAGGCTGCATCGATAGTTTGTAGAATTTTGCAATGAAAAACCATTAACATGATAAAAGTGTATGTTTTTACCTTTTTCTTGAGTGAAATAGCTAAATTTCTTTCATCTGATTTGCAATTTAACAGAATTGTTTTCGTTAGCGCTTTTTGGACTTCAACAAACCGAACTTTTAATGCAAAAACAGCATCATAACGTCCTGTCCATCTAGTAGGATTCAATGTTTTTAATGTTATTGAAGTTAAAGACTCACTCAACTTGATAAAATATTCCATCTTTTGATACATTGCCCAAAAGAATTATAAATTTGTTGAACTGTGTCAAGAAAATGTTGTATATTAATAACCTCTCTTACGCATCATTGCGTACTAAATTTAAGTTATAAGGAGCACAGGAGCACATACATATACCGCATTTGGCTCGATATCTTTTATGAGTTTTTGAACTCCACCATAAGTGCCTTTCATTGTGTTAACATCATATCCTTGTCCTCGACACTTATTTAGGGGAATGTTTTTGTCATTTATGGATTTAATAATTTGGTTGGACCTTGCTAAGGCAGTTTGATCCTTAATTTCATGAAATCCTAAAAATTACTCTTTAATGACGAGCGCCTTTGGGATTCCATTATCATCTTTCTCGATCATACAATAACGGCAAAGTTCACACATTGGATCAGTTTTTGAAATATCTTGAGTTGTATCGAATATAATAGAGTAAAATGGTGCGGCATTTATTTCATTAAGGCTGCTTGGCTATCCGTGAGAATGCGGATATCCGTGGTGGATAACACGTTCCACTTCAGCCAAGACAAAGCCTCTTTTATTGCCAACAGTTCCGCCTGGGAAACGCTGCAGTGATTTGGTAGTTTCAGCGCTTTGTTTAGCTTAAGTTGTTTGCCGAATACCCCAATACCCACCCGTCTTTGGTTTTAGACCCGTCAGTATAGAAGTCTACGCAGTTTCTGCGAGGTTGAGTCTGGCGAGTCCAGTTTTGTCTATCCGGGTAGGTCGTTGTAAAGTTTTTTTCCAAGACTGTGGTGGGTTCTGTGAGGTCTAGGTTTTCTGCCATAATTGACCTGTTATTCAGGATGGAGGATAGGCCAGTGACATAGCTCGACCAGTTCGAGTTTGCTTTAAGTCTAATGGCCGCTTGTGCAGCAATTTGCTTGCCGAAAATATCGAGTGGTGTAAGGTCGAGTACCATGTTAAGCGCAGCCGTTGGGGTGGATCTGAGGGCCCCGGTAATGCACATACACGCTAACCTTTGTACCTTCTCTAATTGCTTGAGGTATGTTGTCTTGTCCAGTGCTGTCCACCAGATTGGTACTCCATACATGGTCTGACGACCATGATGTAGAGCCATAGGGTAATCTTGGGGTTGAATCCCCATTTTTTTCCTATGGCTTTCTTGCATGTGTAAAGAGCTATAGTTGCTTTTTTAGCTCTTTCGATTGTGTTGCTCTTCCAGGTTAATTTCCTATCTAGTATGATGCCAAAGTATTTGGCATTGGAGGAATAGTTTAATCTGGTACCAAGCAAAGTAATAGGACAATGTTCCGGGATTTTGTGCTTTTTGGTGAATAGCACGAGCTCCGTTTTCTGGAGATTCACCCTGAGCCCGTTGCTATGCGCCCACTTGCAAAGAATTGAGAATGCCGTTTGCATACGGTCATTTAGTGTGGATAGGTATTTACCTGAGATTGAAATGGCAACGTCATCAGCGTAGGCAATAACGTCCAGGCCTTCTTTCTCCAGTTTAATTAGTAGTTCGTTAACGACTACATTCCAGAGAAGAGGTGAGAAGACCCTACCTTGCGGGGTTCCCATGGTAACCACTCTGGTGGTTACTTGGCTTCCCCATTTGGACTGAATCCTGCGCGTTAATAGTAGCTCGCTGATCAGTTCTGTCAGAGTCCTCTCTACCTTTAGCTTTTTTGGCCCTTCTATTATTGCTTTAGGAGTGACGTTGTTGAAAGCGCCCTCTATGTCTAGGAAGGCTGTTAGAGTATATTCTTTAAGATGGATTGATCTTTCGATTTTCCTCACCAGTGTGTGCAAGGCTGTTTCGACAGATCTACCCTTACAGTAGGCATGCTGTAGCTTTTTAACACCCATATGATTTTCTCTCTAGAGATAATGTGGTCGTTCTTTCCCTCTATCGCGGAGGAGAGGTGATTTCCTCGCGAGTGTACTGGGTCTTTCTGTTCATAGCAGCCCGGGAAGTGCGTATTGAGGAGAAGATTTAGAGTTTCCTCCTCAGACGTTGTCCAAACTCCGTTTGCTGTGAGGCAGCTCGGGGATTGTGGTTCTTTCGATAGTATTTTTCTCAATCTGTAGGCGTCTGAAATTTTCTCCATGCTGTTGCAGAAGAGTTTCCTAGACAGCCTTTGTTCTTTCCTCAGGGTTTGTTTGTACACTCTGAGTGAATCTTTATATAGGCTCCAGTCTCTGTAGTTATTTGTACTCTTTGCTTAATTGAAGAGTTTTCGACAGTCCTTGCGGAGCTTACTTAGCTCTGCGTTCCACCAAGAAGGGTATGAATTCTTTCTTGATTTGTGGGTTGCGCAGCTGTTGACCCGTGCGTTGCCCAAAGTAACTGTTAGTCGACCATTTTGTCTATATCTAACATGGACCGCGGGGTATCAGGGGTCCTCTTTACTATAGAGTTGGGATTAAGGCTATGTCTTCTTCTCCTTTGGCCAGCCTGAGAAGAAGATTCGCGGTTGCCGCCTTCGAGTGATGGAGGTTAATCTGAATTAATCTCAGCATCATAGCTGTTATCAATTCGATCAGCCTCTACCACGGTTGTATTGAGGTCCTAAAGATCTAAGTTCAGAAGATCGTCTTCCATCGGCGAGCTAGTGGAATAGTCCTCGTTTCCGAAGTCGAGCAATGACTCCTGATCTTTAATGACCAGAGATGTTGCTAAGGTTTCAGCTTCCACCGGCGCAGGGCCCTTGTTCCCCAAAGGATTGGGGGTTCCTGCTCCGTAGAGCTTCCGCTTCTGACCTCGGTGTTAGCCGTGTCTTTGTTGCCGGATGGTGGCACTTCCTCATCCTTTTTACATATGTTGAGTTTGACTTTCTTAAAGCCAAACCTGGTATGGTAGTCGCATTGGGCCAGAGGTTCCAAGGCATCACAGTTCAGTACAATGATTGCCTGTCTTGATCGGCCTTTCGGCTCCTACAGCTTCGCGACTCTCCAATCTCTTTTTGAGAGATTGGGGTTGCAGTAGTTGATTGTCTCAACTATTTCGAGGGGGTTGTCTGGTGCCAACGGGAGCCAGCATCTAGCTCGCGGTCGTTTAGGGATATGGTCCTTAGTAACGTCCTTGAGCCTAGCTCCCTCCCGAATATCCCCTTTTTCGGCAACTGTAGCCTTAGAAGATCAACCGATGGAGAACCAGTCGCAGAAGAATCAGTCCCTCAAGAACCAGTCGCTGAAGAACCTGTCGTTGAAGAACCAGTCGCTGAAGAACCAGTCGCTGAAGAACCAGTCGCTGAAGAACCAGTAGTTGAAGAACAAGTCGCTGAAGGACCTGTCGCTGTGGAACCAGCAGTTGAAATATCAGTCGCTGAAGAACCAGTCGCTGAAAAACCAGTCGCTGAAGAACCAGTGGTTGAAGAACCAGTTGTTGAAGAACCAGTCGCTGAAGAACCAGTGGTTGAAGAACCAGTCGTTGAAGAACCAGTCGCTGAAGATCCAGTCGCTGAAAAACTAATCGCTGAAGAACCAGTCGCTGAAGAACCAGCCGTTGAAGGACCAGTCGCTAAAGAACCGGTTGATGAGAAGCAGTTGCTGAGGAGCCAGTCCCTGAAGAACCAGTCGCTGAAGAACTAGTTGCTGAAGAACCAGTCGCTGAAAAACCAGTCGCTGAAGAACCCGCTGCAGAAGAACCAGTCGATGGAGAACCAGTCGCAGAAGAATCAGTCGCTCAAGAACCAGTCGCTGAAGAACCAGTCGCTGAAGAACCAGTCGCTGAAGAACCATTCGCTGAAGAACCAGCTGCAGAAGAACCAGTCGCTGGAGAACCAGTCGCAAAAGACCCAGTCGCTCAAGAATCAGTCGCAAAGAACCAGTTGTTGAAAGAGCAGTCGCTGAATAACCAGTAGTTGAACAACCAGTCGCTCAAGAATCAGTCGCTGAAGAACCAGTCGCTGAAGAACCAGTCGCTGAAGAACTAGTTGCTGAAGAACCAGTCGCTGAAAAACCAGTCGCTGAAGAACCCGCTGCAGAAGAACCAGTCGATGGAGAACTAGTCGCAGAAGAATCAGTCGCTCAAGAACCAGTCGCTGAAGAACCTGTCGTTGAAGAACCAGTCGCTGAAGAACCAGTCGCTTAGGATCCAGTCGCTGAAGAACCACTCGGTGAAGAACCAGTCGCTGAAGAACCAGTCGCTGAGGGACCAGTCCCTGAAGAAGCAGTCGCTGAAGAACCAGTCGCTGAAGGACCAGTCGCTGAAGAACCAGTCATTGAAAAACCAGTCGCTGAAGTACCAGTCGCTGAGGGACCAGTTGCTGAAGAACCAGTCGCTGAGGGACCAGTCCCTATAGAAGCAGTCGCTGAAGGTCCAGTCGCTGAAGAACCAGTCAATGAAGAACCAGTCGCTGAAGAACCCGTCGCTGAATAACCAGTGCCAGCCAGTCGCCGAAGAACCAATCGTTGAGGAAAAAGTTGCTGAAGAACCAGTCGTTGAAGAACCGGTCGCTGAAGAACCAGTCGCTGAAGAACCAGTCGCTTAAGAACTAATCGTTGAAGAACCAGCCACTGAAGAACCAGTCCCTGAAGAACCGGTAGCTGAAGAACTAATCGCTGAAGAGCCAGTCACTGAAGAACCTGTCGCCGAAGAACCAGTCGCTGAAGAACCAGTCGTTGAAGAACCAATCGTTGAAAAACCAGTGGCTGAAGAACCAGTCGCTGAAAAACCAGTCGCTGAAAAAACAGTCGCTGAAAAACCAGTCTCTGCAGAACCAGTCGCAAAAGAACCGGTAGTTGAAGAGCCAGTCGCTGAGGAACTAGTCGCTGAAGAACCAGTCGCTGAAGAATCGGTCGCTGAAGGACCAGTTGTTGAAATACCAGTCACTGAAGAACCTGTTGCAGAAGAACCAGTCGCTGAAGAACCAGTCAGTGAAGAACCAGTCGCTGAAGAACCAGTCGCTGAAGAACCAGGCGCTGAAGAACCAGTCGCTGAAGAACCAGTCGTTGATGAACCCGTCGCTGAAGAACCAGTCATTGAAGAACCAGTCGCTGAAGAACCAGTAGCTGAAGAACCAGTCGCTGAAGAACCAGTCGCTGAAGAACCAGTCGTTGATGAACCCGTCGCTGAAGAACCAGTCATTGAAGAACCAGTCGCTGAAAAACCAGTCGTTGAAGAACTAGACGCTGAGGAACCAGTCGATTTAGATCTAGTTGCTGAAGAACCACTCGGTGAAGAACCAGGCGCTGAAGAACCCGTCGCTGAAGAACCAGTCGCAAAAGAACCAGTAGCTGAAGAACCAGTCGCTGAGGGACCAGTCCCTGAGGAACCAGTCGCTGACGAACCAGTCGCTGAAGAATCAGTCGTTGATGAACCCATCGCTGAAGAACCTGTTGCAGAAGATCCAGTCGCTGAGGAACCAGTCAGTGAAGAACCAGTCGCTGAAGAACCAGTCGCTGAAGAACCAGTCCCTGAAGAACCAGTCGTTGATGAACCCGTCGCTGTAGAAGCAGTCATTGAAGAACCAGTCACTGAAGAACCTGTTGCAGAAGGACCAGTCGCTGAAGAACCAGTCAGTGAAGAACCAGTCGCTGAAGAACCAGTCGCTGAAGAACCAGTCGCTGAAGAACCAGTCCCTGAAGAACCAGTCGTTGATGAACCCGTCGCTGTAGAACCAGTCATTGAAGAACCAGTCACTGAAGAACCTGTTGCAGAAGAACCAGTCGCTGAAGAACCAGTCAGTGAAGAACCAGTCGCTGAAGAACCAGTCGCTGAAGAACCAGTCGCTGAAGAACCAGTCGCTGAAGAACCAGTCGTTGATGAACCCGTCGCTGAAGAACCAGTCATTGAAGAACCAGTCGCTGAAGAACCAGTCGTTGAAGAACTAGACGCTGAGGAATCAGTCGATTTAGATCTAGTTGCTGAAGAACCACTCAGTGAAGAACCAGGCGCTGAAGAACCCGTCGCTGAAGAACCAGTCGCAAAAGAACCAGTTGGTGAAGAACCAGCCGCTGAGGGACCAGTCCCTGAGGAACCAGTCGCTGATGAACCAGTCGCTGAAGAACCAGTCGCTGAAGAACCAGTCGCTGAAGAACCAGTTGTTGAAAGACCAATCACTAAAGAACCAGTCACTGAAGAACCAGTCGCTAAAGAACCATTCGATGAAGAACCGGTTGTTGAAGACCAGTCACTGACGAACCAGTCGCTGAAGAACCAGTCGTTGATGAACCCATCGCTGAGGAACCTGTTGCAGAAGATCCAGTCGCTGAGGAACCAGTCAGTGAAGAACCAGTCGCTGATGAACCAGTCGCTGAAGAACCAGTCCCTGAAGAACCAGTCGTTGATGAACCCGTCGCTGTAGAACCAGTCATTGAAGAACCAGTCACTGAAGAACCTGTTGCAGAAGAACCAGTCGCTGAAGAACCATACAGTGAAGAACCGGTCGCTGAAGAACCAGTCGCTGAAGAACCAGTCGCTGAAGAACCAGTCGTTGATGAACCCGTCGCTGAAGAACCAGTCATTGAAGAACCAGTCGCTGAAGAACCAGTCGTTGAAGAACTAGACGTTGAGGAACCAGTCGATTTAGATCTAGTTGCTGAAGAACCACTCAGTGAAGAACCAGGCGCTGAAGAACCCGTCGCTGAAGAACCAGTCGCAAAAGAACCAGTTGGTGAAGAACCAGCCGCTGAGGGACCAGTCCCTGAGGAACCAGTCGCTGATGAACCAGTCGCTGAAGAACCGGTCGCTGAAGAGCCAGTGGTTGAAAGACCAGTCACTGAAGAACCAGTCGCTGAAGATTCAGTAGTTGAAGAACCAGTTGTTGAAAGAACAGACGCTGAATAACCAGTCGCTCAAGACCCAGTCGCTGAAGAACCAGTTGCTGAAAACCAGCTGCTGAGGAACTAGTCGCTGAAGAACCAGTCGTTGAAGAACCAGTCGCTGAAGAATCAGTCGCTGAAGAACCAGCTGCAGAAGAACCAGTCGCTGGAGAACCAGTCGCAGAAGAACCGGTCGCTCAAGACCCAGTCGCTGAAGAACCCGTCGCTGAATAACCAGTCGCTTAAGAACCAGCTGCAGAAGAACCAGTCGCTGGAGAACCAGTCGCAGAAGAACCAGTCGCTCAAGACCCAGTCGCTGAAGAACCAGTCGCTGAAGAACCAGTCGCTGAAGAACCAGTCGCTGAAGAACCCGTCGCCGAATAACCAGTCGCAGAAGAACCAGTTGCTGAAGAACCGGTCGCTGGAGAACCAGTAGCAGAAGAACTAGTCGCTCAAGACCCAGTCGCTGAAGAACCAGTTGTTGAAAACCAGCTGCTGAGGAACCAGTCGCTGAAGAACCAGTCGCTGGAGAACCAGTCGCAGAAGAACCAGTCGCTCAAGAACCAGTCGCTGAAGAATCAGTCGCTGAAGAACCAGCTGCAGAAGAACCAGTCGCTGGAGAACCAGTCGCAGAAGAACCAGTCGCTCAAGACCCAGTCGCTGAAGAACCCGTCGCTGAATAACCAGTCGCTTAAGAACCAGCTGCAGAAGAACCAGTCGCTGAAGAACCAGTCGCTGAAGAACCAGTCGCTGAAGAACCCGTCGCTGAATAACCAGTCGCAGAAGAACCAGTCGCTGAAGACCCAGTCGCTGAAGAACCAGTCGCTCAAGACCCAGTCGCTGAAGAACCAGTCGCAGAAGAACCAGTCGCTCAAGAACCAGTCGCTGAAGAATCAGTAGCTGAAGAACCAGCTGCAGAAGAACCAGTCGCTGAAGAACCAGTTGTTGAAAACCAGCTGCTGAGGAACCAGTCGCTGAAGAACCAGTCGCTGGAGAACCAGTCGCAGAAGAACCAGTCGCTCAAGAACCAGTCGCTGAAGAATCAGTCGCTGAAGAACCAGCTGCAGAAGAACCAGTCGCTGGAGAACCAGTCGCAGAAGAACCAGTCGCTCAAGACCCAGTCGCTGAAGAACCCGTCGCTGAATAACCAGTCGCTTAAGAACCAGCTGCAGAAGAACCAGTCGCTGAAGAACCAGTCGCTGAAGAACCAGTCGCTGAAGAACCCGTCGCTGAATAACCAGTCGCAGAAGAACCAGTCGCTGAAGACCCAGTCGCTGAAGAACCAGTCGCTCAAGACCCAGTCGCTGAAGAACCCGTCGCTGAATAACCAGTCGCTTAAGAATCAGCTGCAGAAGACCCAGTCGCTGAAGAACCAGTCGCTGAAGAACCAGTCGCTGAAGAACCAGTCGCTGAAGAACCAGTCGCTGAAGAACCAGTCGCTGAAGAACCCGTCGCTGAATAACCAGTCGCAGAAGAACCAGTCGCTGAAGACCCAGTCGCTGAAGAACCAGTCGCTCAAGACCCAGTCGCTGAAGAACCCGTCGCTGAATAACCAGTCGCTTAAGAACCAGCTGCAGAAGACCCAGTCGCTGAAGAACCAGTCGCTGAAGAACCAGTCGCTGAAGAACCAGTCGCTGAAGAACCCGTCGCTGAATAACCAGTCGCAGAAGAACCAGTTGCTGAAGAACCGGTCGCTGGAGAACCAGTAGCAGAAGAACCAGTCGCTCAAGACCCAGTCGCTGAAGAACCAGTTGTTGAAAACCAGCTGCTGAGGAACCAATCGCTGAAGAACCAGTCGCTGGAGAGCCAGTAGCAGAAGAACCAGTCGCTCAAGACCCAGTCGCTGAAGAACCAGTTGTTGAAAACCAGCTGCTGAGGAACCAGTCGCTGAAGAAACAGTCGTTGAAGAACCCGTCGCTGAATAACCAGTCGCTTAAGAACCAGCTGCAGAAAATCCAGTCGCTGGAGAACCAGTCGCAGAAGAACCAGTCGCTCAAGACCCAGTCGCTGAAGAACCAGTCGCTGCAGAACCAGTCGCTGAAGAACCCGTCGCTGAATAACCAGTCGCGGAAAAAAACCAGTTGCTGAAGAACCAGTCGCTGAGGGACCAGTCCCTGAAAAAGCAGTCGCTGAAGAGCCAGTCGCTAAAGGACCTTTCCCTGAAGAACCATTCGGTGAAGAACCAGTCGCTGAAGAACCCGTCGCTCAAGAACCAGTCGCAGAAGAACCTGTTGCTGAAGAACCAGTCGCTGAAGAACCAGTCGCTGAAGAACCCGTCGCTGAATAACCAGTCGCTTAAGAACCAGCTGCAGAAAATCCAGTCGCTGGAGAACCAGTCGCAGAAGAACCAGTCGCTCAAGACCCAGTCGCTGAAGAACCAGTCGCTGCAGAACCAGTCGCTGAAGAACCCGTCGCTGAATAACCAGTCGCTGAATAACCAGTCGCAGAAGAACCAGTCGCTGAGGGACCAGTCCCTGAAAAAGCAGTCGCTGAAGAGCCAGTCGCTAAAGGACCTTTCCCTGAAGAACCATTCGGTGAAGAACCAGTCGCTGAAGAACCCGTCGCTCAAGAACCAGTCGCAGAAGAACCTGTTGCTGAAGAACCAGTCGCTGAAGAACCAGTCGCTGAAGAACCCGTCGCTGAATAACCAGTCGCTTAAGAACCAGCTGCAGAAAATCCAGTCGCTGGAGAACCAGTCGCAGAAGAACCAGTCGCTCAAGACCCAGTCGCTGAAGAACCAGTCGCTGCAGAACCAGTCGCTGAAGAACCCGTCGCTGAATAACCAGTCGCTGAATAACCAGTCGCAGAAGAGCCAGTCGCTAAAGGACCTTTCCCTGAAGAACCATTCGGTGAAGAACCAGTCGCTGAAGAACCCGTCGCTCAAGAACCAGTCGCAGAAGAACCTGTTGCTGAAGAACCAGTCGCTGAAGAACCAGTCGCTGAAGAACCCGTCGCTGAATAACCAGTCGCTTAAGAACCAGCTGCAGAAAATCCAGTCGCTGGAGAACCAGTCGCAGAAGAACCAGTCGCTCAAGACCCAGTCGCTGAAGAACCAGTCGCTGCAGAACCAGTCGCTGAAGAACCCGTCGCTGAATAACCAGTCGCTGAATAACCAGTCGCAGAAGAACCAGTCGCTGAGGGACCAGTCCCTGAAAAAGCAGTCGCTCAAGACCCAGTCGCTGAAGAACCAGTCGCAGAAGAACCAGTCGCTCAAGAACCAGTCGCTGAAGAATCAGTAGCTGAAGAACCAGCTGCAGAAGAACCAGTCGCTGGAGAACCAGTCGCAGAAGAACCAGTCGCTCAAGACCCAGTCGCTGAAGAACCCGTCGCTGAATAACCAGTCGCTTAAGAACCAGCTGCAGAAGACCCAGTCGCTGAAGAACCAGTCGCTGAAGAACCAGTCGCTGAAGAACCAGTCGCTGAAGAACCCGTCGCTGAATAACCAGTCGCTTAAGAACCAGCTGCAGAAAATCCAGTCGCTGGAGAACCAGTCGCAGAAGAACCAGTCGCTCAAGACCCAGTCGCTGAAGAACCAGTCGCTGCAGAACCAGTCGCTGAAGAACCCGTCGCTGAATAACCAGTCGCTGAATAACCAGTCGCAGAAGAACCAGTCGCTGAGGGACCAGTCCCTGAAAAAGCAGTCGCTGAAGAGCCAGTCGCTAAAGGACCTTTCCCTGAAGAACCATTCGGTGAAGAACCAGTCGCTGAAGAACCCGTCGCTCAAGAACCAGTCGCAGAAGAACCTGTTGCTGAAGAACCAGTCGCTGAGGGACCAGTCCCTGAAGAACCAGTTGCTGAAGAACCGGTCGCTGGAGAACCAGTAGCAGAAGAACCAGTCGCTCAAGACCCAGTCGCTGAAGAACCAGTTGTTGAAAACCAGCTGCTAAGGAACCAGTCGTTGAAGAACCAGTCGCTGAAGAATCAGTCGCTGAAGAACCAGTCGCTGAAGAACCAGTTGCTGAAGAACCAGTCGCTCAAGAACCGCTCTGAAAAACCAGTCGCTGAACAACCAGTAGCAAAAGAAACAGTCGTTAAAGAACCAGTCGCCGAAGAACCAATCGTTGAAGAAAAGGTTGCTGAAGAACCAGTCGTTGAAGAACCAGTCGCTAAAGGACCAGTCGCTGAAGAACCAGTCGCTTAAGAACTAATCGTTGAAGAACCAGCCACTGAAGAACCAGTCCTTGAAGAACCAGTCGCTGAAGAACTAGTCGCTGAAGAGCCAGTCACTGAACAACCAGTCGCTTAAGAACCAGTCGCTGAAGAACCAGTTGTTGAAGAACCAGTCGTTGAAATACCAGTGGCTGAAGAACCAGTCACTGAAAAGCCAGTCGCTGAAGAACCAGTCGCAGAAGAACCGGTAGTTGAAGAGCCAGTCGCTAAAGGACCTGTCGCTGAAGAACCAGTCGTTGAAGAACTAATCGCTGAGGAACCGGTCGCTTAAGAACCAGTCGCAGAAGAACCTGTTGCTGAAGAACCAGTCGCTGAGGGACCAGTCCCTGAAAAAGCAGTCGCTGAAGAGCCAGTCGCTAAAGGACCTTTCCCTGAAGAACCATTCGGTGAAGAACCAGTCGCTGAAGAACCCGTCGCTCAAGAACCAGTCGCAGAAGAACCTGTTGCTGAAGAACCAGTCGCTGAGGGACCAGTCCCTGAAGAACCAGTCGCTGAAGAACCAGTCTCTGAAGAACTAGTCTCTGACGAACAACACGCTGAAAAATCGGTGGCTGAAGAGATAGTCACTGAATAACCAGTCGCTGAAGAACCAGTTGCCAAAAAACTAATCGCTGAAGAACCAGTCGCTGAAGAACCAGTCGCTGAAAAACCAGTCGCTGAAGAACCAGTCGCTGGAAAACCAGTCGCTGAAGAACCAATCTCTGAAGAACCAGTCTCTGATGAACAACACGCTGCAAAATCGGTGGCTGAAGAGATAGTCACTGAATAACCAGTCGCAGAAGAACCAGTCGTTGAAGAACCAGTCGCCAAAAAACTAATCGCTGAAGAACCAGCCGCTGAAGAACCAGTCGTTGAAGAACCAGTTGCTGAAGAACCAGTCGCTGACGAACTAGTCGCTGAAGAACCAGTGGTTGAGGAACCAGTCGTTGAAGAACCAGTTGCTGGAAAACCAGTCGCTGAAAAACCAATCTCTGAAGAACCAGTCTCTGACGAACAACGCGCTGAAAAATCGGTGGCTGAAGAGATAGTCGCTGATTAACCACTCGCAGAAGAACCAGTCGTTGAAGAACCAGTCGCCAAAAAACTAATCGCTGAAGAACCAGTCGCTGAAGAACCACTCGGTGAAGAACCAGTCGCTGAAGAACCCGTCGCTCAAGAACCAGTCGCAGAAGAACCTGTTGCTGAAGAACCAGTCGCTGAGGGACCAGTCCCTGAAGAACCAGTCGCTGAACAACCAGTCTCTGAAGAACCAGACTCTGACGAACAACACGCTGAAAAATCGGTGGCTGAGGAGATAGTCACTGAATAACCAGTCGCAGTAGAACCAGTTGCTGAAGAACCAGTCACTGAGGGACCTGTCCCTGAAGAAGCAGTCGCTGAAGAACCAGTCGCTGAAGGACCAGTCGCCGAAGAACCAGTCGTTGAAAAACCAGTCGCTTAAGAAGCAGTCGCTGACGAACCAGTCGCTCAAGAACCGGTCTCTGAAAAACCAGTGGCTGAACAACCAGTCGCAAAAGAACCAGTCGTTAAAGAACCAGTCGCCGAGGAACCAATCGTTGAAGAAAGAGTTGCTGAAGAACCAGTCGTTGAAGAACCAGTCGCTGAAGGACCAGTCGCTGAAGAACCAGTCGCTTAAGAAATAATCGTTGAAGAACCAGCCACTGAAGAACCAGTCGCTGAAGAACCAGTCGCTGAAGGACCAGTCGCCGAAGAACCAGTCGTTGAAAAACCAGTCGCTGGAGAACCAGTTGCTGAAGAACCAGTCGCTCAAGAACCGGTCTCTGAAAAACCAGTGGCTGAACAACCAGTCGCAAAAGAACCAGTCGTTAAAGAACCAGTCGCCGAGGAACCAATCGTTGAAGAAAGAGTTGCTGAAGAACCAGTCGTTGAAGAACCAGTTGCTGAAGAACCAGTCACTGAGGGACCTGTCCCTGAAGAAGCAGTCGCTGAAGAACCAGTCGCTGAAGGACCAGTCGCCGAAGAACCAGTCGTTGAAAAACCAGTCGCTGGAGAACCAGTTGCTGAAGAACCAGTCGCTCAAGAACCGGTCTCTGAAAAACCAGTGGCTGAACAACCAGTCGCAAAAGAACCAGTCGTTAAAGAACCAGTCGCCGAGGAACCAATCGTTGAAGAAAGAGTTGCTGAAGAACCAGTCGTTGAAGAACCAGTCGCTGAAGGACCAGTCGCTGAAGAACCAGTCGCTTAAGAAATAATCGTTGAAGAACCAGCCACTGAAGAACCAGTCCGTGAAGAACCAGTCGCTGAAGAACTAATCGCTGAAGAGCCAGTCACTGAAAAACCAGTCGCTGAAGAACCAGTCACTGAAGAACCGGTTGTTGAAGAACCAGTGGCTGAAGAACCAGTCACTGAAAAGCCAGTCGCTGAAGAACCAGTCCCAGAAGAACCAGTCGCTGATGAACCAGTCGCTGAAGGACCGGTCGCTGAAGAGCCAGTTGTTGAAAGACCAGTCACTAAAGAACCAGTCGCTGAAGAACTAATCGCAGAAGAACCAGTCGCTGAAGAGTCTGTCGTTGAAAAACCAGTCGCTGAAGAACCAATCTATGAAGAACCAGTCTCTGACGAACAACACGCTGAAAAATCGGTGGCTGAAGAGATAGTCACTGAATAACAAGTCGCAGAAGAACCAGTCGTTGAAGAACCAGTCGCCAAAAAACTAATCACAGAAAAACCAGTCGCTGAAGAACCAGTCGTTGAAGAACCAGTCGTCGAAGAACCAGTCGTTAAAAAACCAGTCGCTCAAGGAGCAGTCGCTGACGAACCAGTCGCTGAAAAACCAGTCGCTGGAAAACCAGTCGCTGAAGAACCAATCTCTGAAGAACCAGTCTCTGACGAACAACACGCTGAAAAATTGGTGGCTGAAGAGATAGTCACTGAATAACCAGTCGCGGAAGAACCAGTCACTCAAGAACCGCTCTGAAAAACCAGTCGCTGAACAACCAGTCGCAAAAGAAACAGTCGTTAAAGAACCAGTCGCCGAAGAACCAATCGTTGAAGAAAAGGTTGCTGAAGAAAAGGTTGCTGAAGAAATAGTCGTTGAAGAACCAGTCGCTGGAAAACCAGTCGCTGAAGAACCAATCTCTGAAGAACCAGTCTCTGACGAACAACACGCTGAAAATTCGGTGCCTGAAGAGATAGTCACTGAATAACCAGTCGCAGAAGAACCAGTCGCTCAAGAACCGCTCTGAAAAACCAGTCGCTGAACAACCAGTCGCAAAAGAAACAGTCGTTAAAGAACCAGTCGCCGAAGAACCAATCGTTGAAGAAAAGGCTGCTGAAGAACCAGTCGCAGAAGAACCAGTCGTTAAAGAACCGCTCTGAAAAACCAGTCGCAAAAGAAACAGTCGTTAAAGAACCAGTCGCCGAAGAACCAATCGTTGAAGAACAAGTTGCTGAAGGACCAGTCGCTGAAGAACCAGTTGCTGAAGAACCAGTCGCTGAGGCACCAGTCCCTGAAGAAGCAGTCGCTGAAGAACCAGTTGCTGAAGAACCAGTCGCTGAGGGACCAGTCCCTGAAGAAGCAGTCGCTGAAGAACAAGTCGCTAAAGGACCAGTCACCGAAGAACTAGTCGTTGAAAAACCAGTCGCTTAAGAAGCAGTCGCTGACGAACAAGTCGCTGAAAAGCCAGTCGCTGAAGAACCAGTTGCTGAAGAACCAGTCGCTCAAGAACCGCTCTGAAAAACCAGTTGCTGAACTACCAGTCGCAAAAGAAACAGTCGTTAAAGAACCAGTCGCCGAGGAACCAATCGTTGAAGAAAAGGTTGCTGAAGAACCAGTCGTTGAAGAACCAGTCGCTAAAGGACCAGTCGCTGGAGAACCAGTCGCTTAAGAACTAATCGTTGAAGAACCAGCCCTCGAAGAACCAGTCCGTGAAGAACCAGTCGCTGAAGAACTAGTCGCTGAAGAGCCAGTCACTGAACAACCAGTCGCTGAAGAACCAGTCGCTGAAGAAACAGTTGTTGAAGAACCAGTCGTTGAAAAACCAGTGGCTGAAGAACCAGTCACTGTAAAGCCAGTCGCTGAAGAACCAGTCGCAGAAGAACCTGTTGCTGAAGAACCAGTCGCTGAGGGACCAGTCCCTGAAAAAGCAGTCGCTGAAGAGCCAGTCGCTAAAGGACCTGTCCCTGAAGAACCATTCGGTGAAGAACCAGTCGCTGAAGAACCCGTCGCTCAAGAACCAGTCGCAGAAGAACCTGTTGCTGAAGAACCAGTCGCTGAGGGATCAGTCCCTGAAGAACTAGTCTCTGACGAACAACACGCTGAAAAACCGGTGGCTGAAGAGATAGTCACTGAATAACCAGTCGCAGAAGAACCAGTCGCTGAAGAACCAGTTGCCAAAAAACTAATCGCTGAAGAACCAGTCGCTGAAGAACCAGTCGCTGAAAAACCAGTCGCTGAAGAACCAGTCGCTGGAAAACCAGTCGCTAAAGAACCAATCTCTGAAGAACCAGTCTCTGACGAACAACACGCTGCAAAATCGGTGGCTGAAGAGATAGTCACTGAATAACCAGTCGCAGAAGAACCAGTCGTTGAAGAACCAGTCGCCAAAAAACTAATCGCTGAAGAACCAGTCGCTGAAGAACCAGTCGTTGAAGAACCAGTTGCTGAAGAACCAGTCGCTGACGAACTAGTCGCAGAAGAACCAGTCGTTGAAGAACCAGTCGCCAAAAAATAATCGCTGAAGAACCAGTCGCTGAAGAACCAGTCGCTGAAGAACCAGTTGCTGAAGAACCAGTCGCTGACGAACTAGTCGCTGAAGAACCAGTGGTTGAAGAACCAGTCGTTGAAGAACCAGTTGCTGGAAAACCAGTCGCTGAAGAACCAATCTCTGAAGAACCAGTCTCTGATGAACAACACGCTGAAAAATCGGTGGTTGAAGAGATAGTCGCTGATTAACCAGTCGCAGAAGAACCAGTCGTTGAAGAACCAGTCGCCAAAAAACTAATCGCTGAAGAACCAGTCGCTGAAGAACCACTCGGTGAAGAACCAGTCGCTGAAGAACCCGTCGCTCAAGAACCAGTCGCAGAAGAACCTGTTGCTCAAGAACCAGTCGCTGAGGGACCAGTCCCTGAAGAACCAGTCGCTGAAGAACCAGTCTCTGAAGAACCAGACTCTGACGAACAAGACGCTGAAAAATCGGTGGCTGAAGAGATAGTCACTGAATAACCAGTCGCAGAAGAACCAGTCGTTGAAGAACCAGTCGCCAAAAAACTAATCGCTGAAGAACCAGCCGCTGAAGAACCAGTCCGTGAACAACCAGTCGCTGAAGAACTAATCGCTGAAGAGCCAGTCACTGAAAAACCAGTCGTTGAAGAACCAGTCGCTGAAGGACCAATCGCTGAAGAACCAGTCGCTTAAGAACTAATCGTTGAAGAACCAGCCACTGAAGAACCAGTCCGTGAAGAACCAGTCGCCGAAAAACCAATCGTTGAAGAAAAGGCTGCTGAAGAACCAGTCGCAGAAGAACCAGTCGTTAAAGAACCACTCTGAGAAACCAGTCGCAAAAGAAACAGTCGTTAAAGAACCAGTCGCCGAAGAACCAATCGTTGAAGAACAAGTTGCTGAAGGACCAGTCGCCGAAGAACCAGTCGTTGAAAAACCAGTCGCTTAAGAAGCAGTCGCTGACGAACCAGTCGCTGAAAAACCAGTCGCTGAAGAACCAGTTGCTGAAGAACCAGTCGCTCAAGAACCAGTCTCTGAAAAACCAGTGGCTGAACAACCAGTCGCAAAAGAACCAGTCGTTAAAGAACCAGTCGCCGAGGAACCAATCGTTGAAGAAAAAGTTGCTGAAGAACCAGTCGTTGAAGAACCAGTCGCTGAAGGACCAATCGCTGAAGAACCAGTCGCTTAAGAACTAATCGTTGAAGAACCAGCCACTGAAGAACCAGTCCGTGAAGAACCAGTCGCTGAAGAACTAATCGCTGAAGAGCCAGTCACTGAAAAACCAGTCGTTGAAGAACCAGTCGCTGAAGGACCAATCGCTGAAGAACCAGTCGCTTAAGAACTAATCGTTGAAGAACCAGCCACTGAAGAACCAGTCCGTGAAGAACCAGTCGCCGAAAAACCAATCGTTGAAGAAAAGGCTGCTGAAGAACCAGTCGCAGAAGAACCAGTCGTTAAAGAACCGCTCTGAGAAACCAGTCGCAAAAGAAACAGTCGTTAAAGAACCAGTCGCCGAAGAACCAATCGTTGAAGAACAAGTTGCTGAAGGACCAGTCGCTGAAGAACCAGTTGCTGAAGAACCAGTCGCTGAGGCACCAGTCCCCTGAAGAAGCAGTCGCTGAAGAACCAGTTGCTGAAGAACCAGTCGCTGAGGGACCAGTCCCTGAAGAAGCAGTCGCTGAAGAACCAGTCGCTAAAGGACCAGTCACCGAAGAACTAGTCGTTGAAAAACCAGTCGCTTTAGAAACAGTCGCTGACGAACAAGTCGCTGAAAAGCCAGTCGCTGAAGAACCAGTTGCTGAAGAACCAGTCGCTCAAGAACCGCTCTGAAAACCAGTTGCTGAACTACCAGTCGCAAAAGAAACAGTCGTTAAAGAACCAGTCGCCGAAGAACCAATCGTTGAAGAAAAGGTTGCTGAAGAACCAGTCGTTGAAGAACCAGTCGCTAAAGGACCAGTCGCTGAAGAACCAGTCGCTTAAGAACTAATCGTTGAAGAACCAGCCACTGAAGAACCAGTCCGTGAAGAACCAGTCGCTGAAGAACTAGTCGCTGAAGAGCCAGTCACTGAACAACCAGTCGCTGAAGAACCAGTCGCTGAAGAACCAGTTGTTGAAGAACCAGTCGTTGAAAAACCAGTGGCTGAAGAACCAGTCACTGTAAAGCCAGTCGCTGAAGAACCAGTCGCAGAAGAACCTATTGCTGAAGAACCAGTCGCTGAGGGACCAGTCCCTGAAAAAGCAGTCGCTGAAGAGGCAGTCGCTAAAGGACCTGTCCCTGAAGAACCATTCGGTGAAGAACCAGTCGCTGAAGAACCCGTCGCTCAAGAACCAGTCGCAGAAGAACCTGTTGCTGAAGAACCAGTCGCTGAGGGATCAGTCCCTGAAGAACTAGTCTCTGACGAACAACACGCTGAAAAACCGGTGGCTGAAGAGATAGTCACTGAATAACCAGTCGCAGAAGAACCAGTCGCTGAAGAACCAGTTGCCAAAAAACTAATCGCTGAAGAACCAGTCGCTGAAGAACCAGTCGCTGAAAAACCAGTCGCTGAAGAACCAGTCGCTGGAAAACCAGTCGCTGAAGAACCAATCTCTGAAGAACCAGTCTCTGACGAACAACACGCTGCAAAATCGGTGGCTGAAGAGATAGTCACTGAATAACCAGTCGCAGAAGAACCAGTCGTTGAAGAACCAGTCGCCAAAAAACTAATCGCTGAAGAACCAGTCGCTGAAGAACCAGTCATTGAAGAACCAGTTGCTGAAGAACCAGTCGCTGACGAACTAGTCGCAGAAGAACCAGTCGTTGAAGAACCAGTCGCCAAAAAACTAATCGCTGAAGAACCAGTCGCTGAAGAACCAGTCGCTGAAGAACCAGTTGCTGAAGAACCAGTCGCTGACGAACTAGTCGCTGAAGAACCAGGGGTTGAAGAACCAGTCGTTGAAGAACCAGTTGCTGGAAAACCAGTCGCTGAAGAACCAATCTCTGAAGAAACAGTCTCTGACGAACAACACGCTGAAAAATCGGTGGTTGAAGAGATAGTCGCTGATTAACCAGTCGCAGAAGAACCAGTCGTTGAAGAACCAGTCGCCAAAAAACTAATCGCTGAAGAACCAGTCGCTGAAGAACCACTCGGTGAAGAACCAGTCGCTGAAGAACCCGTCGCTCAAGAACCAGTCGCAGAAGAACCTGTTGCTGAAGAACCAGTCGCTGAGGGACCAGTCCCTGAAGAACCAGTCGCTGAAGAACCATTCTCTGAAGAACCAGACTCTGACGAACAAGACGCTGAAAAATCGGTGGCTGAAGAGATAGTCACTGAATAACCAGTCGCAGAAGAACCAGTCGCCAAAAAACTAATCGCTGAAGAACCAGCCGCTGAAGAACCAGTCGTTGAAGAACCAGTTGCTGAAGGACCAGTCGCCGAAGAACCAGTCGTTGAAAAACCAGTCGCTTAAGAAGCAGTCGCTGACGAACCAGTCGCTGAAAAACCAGTCGCTGAAGAACCAGTTGCTGAAGAACCAGTCGCTCAAGAACCAGTCTCTGAAAAACCAGTGGCTGAACAACCAGTCGCAAAAGAACCAGTCGTTAAAGAACCAGTCGCCGAGGAACCAATCGTTGAAGAAAAAGTTGCTGAAGAACCAGTCGTTGAAGAACCAGTCGCTGAAGGAGCAATCGCTGAAGAACCAGTCGCTTAAGAACTAATTGTTGAAGAACCAGCCACCGAAGAACCAGTCCGTGAAGAACCAGTCGCTGAAGAACTAATCGCTGAAGAGCCAGTCACTGAAAAACCAGTCGCTGAAGAACCAGTCACTGAAGAACCAGTTGTTGAAGAACCAGTCGTTGAAAAACCAGTGGCTGAAGAACCAGTCACTGAAAAGCCAGTCGCTGAAGAACCAGTCCCAGAAGAACCGGCAGTTGAAGAGCCAGTCGCTAAAGGACCTGCCGCTGAAGAACCTGTCGTTGAAGAACTAATCGCTGAGGAACCGGTCGCTTAAGAACCAGTCGCAGAAGAACCTGTTGCTGAAGAACCAGTCGCTGAGGGACCAGTCCCTGAAGAACCAGTCGCTGATGAAACAGTCGCTGGAGGACCGGTCGCTGAAGAGCCAGTTGTTGAAAGACCAGTCACTAAAGAACTAGTCGCTGAAGAACTAATCGCAGAAGAACCAGTCGCTGAAGAGTCTGTCGTTGAAAAACTAGTCGCTGAAGAACCAATCTATGAAGAACCAGTCTCTGACGAACAACACGCTGAAAAATCGGTGGCTGAAGAGATAGTCACTGAATAACAAGTCGCAGAAGAACCAGTCGTTGAAGAACCAGTCGCCAAAAAACTAATCGCTGAAGAACCAGTCGCTGAAGAACCAGTCGTTGAAGAACCAGTCGTCGAAGAACCAGTCGTTGAAAAACCAGTCGCTTAAGAAGCAGTCGCTGACGAACCAGTCGCTGAAAAACCAGTCGCTGGAAAACCAGTCGCTGAAGAACCAATCTCTGAAGAACCAGTCTCTGACGAACAACACGCTGCAAAATCGGTGGCTGAAGAGATAGTCACTGAATAACCAGTCGCAGAAGAACCAGCCGTTGAAGAACCAGTCGCCAAAAAACTAATCGCTGAAGAACCAGTCGCTGAAGAACCAGTCGTTGAAGAACCAGTTGCTGGAAAACCTGTCGCTGAAGAACCAATCTCTGAAGAACCAGTCTCTGACGAACAACACGCTGAAAAATCGGTGGCTGAAGAGATAGTCACTGAATAACAAGTCGCAGAAGAACCAGTCGTTGAAGAACCAGTCGCCAAAAAACTAATCGCTGGAGAACCAGTCGCTGAAGAACCAGTCGTTGAAGAACCAGTCGCCGAAGAACCAGTCGTTGAAAAACCAGTCGCTTAAGAAGCAGTTGCTGAAGAACCAGTCGCTCAAGAACCAGTCTCTGAAAAACCAGTGGCTGAACAACCAGTCGCAAAAGAATCAGTCGTTGAAGAACCAGTTGCTGAAGAACCAGTCGCTGACGAACCATTCGCTGAAGAACCAGTGGTTGAAGAACCAGTCGCCAAAAAACTAATCGCTGGAGAACCAGTCGCTGAAGCACCAGTCGCTGAAGAACCAGTCGCTGAAGAACCAGTTGCTGGAAAACCAGTCGCTGAAGAACCAGTCTCTGAAGAACCAGTCTCTGACGAACAGCACGCTGAAAAATCGGTGGCTGAAGAGATAGTCACTGAATAACCAGTCGCAGAAGAACCAGTCGCCAAGAAACTAATTGCTGAAGAACCAGTCGCTGAAGAACCAGTCGCTGGAAAACCAGTCGCTGATGAACCAATCTCTGAAGAACCAGTCTCTGACGAACAACACGCTGCAAAATCGGTGGCTGAAGATATAGTCACTGAATAACCAGTCGCAGAAGGACCAGTCGTTGAAGAACCAGTCGCCAAAAAACTAATCGCTGAAGAACCAGTCGCTGAAGAACCAGTCTTTGAAGAACCAGTTGCTGAAGAACCAGTCGCTGAAGAACCAGTCGTTGAAGAACCAGGTGCTGAAGAACCAGTCGCTGACGAACCAGTCGCTGAAGAACCAGTGGTTGAAGAACCAGTCGTTGAAGAACCAGTTGCTGGAAAACCAGTCGCTGAAGAACCACTCTCTGAAGAACCAGTCTCTGACGAACAACACGCTGAAAAATCGGTGGCTGAAGAGATAGTCGCTGAATAACCAGTCGCAGAAGAACCAATCGTTGAAGAACCAGTCGCCAAAAAACTAATCGCTGAAGAACCAGTTGCTGAAGAACCACTCGGTGAGGAACCAGTCGCTGAAGAACCCGTCGCTCAAGAACCAGTCGCAGAAGAACCTGTTGCTAAAGAACCAGTCGCTGAGGGACCAGTCCCTGAAGAACCAGTCGCTGAAGAACCAGTCTCTGAAGAACCAGTCTCTGGCGAACAACACGCTGAAAAATCGGTGGCTGGAGAGATAGTCACTTAATAACCAGTCGCAGTAGAACCAGTTGCTGAAGAACCAGTCACTGACGGACCCGTCCCTGAAGAAGCAGTCGCGGAAGAACCAGTCGCTGATGGACCAGTCGCCGAAGGACCAGCCGTTGAAAAACCAGTCGCCTAAGAAGCAGTCGCTGACGAACCAGTCGCTGAAAAACCAGTCGCTGAAGAACCAGTTGCTGAAGAACCAGTCGCTCAAGAAACGGTCTCTGAAAAACCAGTGGCTGAACAACCAGTCGCAAAAGAACCAGTCGTTAAAGAACCAGTCGCCGAGGAACCAATCGTTGAAGAAAAAGTTGCTGAAGAACCAGTCGTTGAAGAACCAGTCGCTGAAGGACCAGTCGCTGAAGAACCAGTCGCTTAAGAACTAATCGTTGAAGAACCAGCCACTGAAGAACCAGTCCGTGATGAACCAGTCGCTGAAGAACTAATCGCTGAAGAGCCAGTCACTGAAAAACTAGTCGCTGAAGAACCAGTCACTGAAGAACCAGTTGTTGAAGAACCAGTCGTTGAAAAACCAATGGCTGAAGAACCAGTCACTGAAAAGCCAGTCGCTGAAGAACCAGTCGCTGAAGAACCGGTAGTTAAAGAGCCAGTCGCTAAAGGACCTGCCGCTGAAGAACCTGTCGTTGAAGAACTAATCGCTGAGGAACCGGTCGCTTAAGAACCAGTCGCAGAAGAACCTGTTGCTGAAGAACCAGTCGCTGAGGGACCAGTCCCTGAAGAACCAGTCGCTGATGAACCAGTCGCTGAAGGACCGGTCGCTTAAGAGCCAGTTGTGAGAGACCAGTCACTAAAGAACCAGTCGCTGAAGAACTAATCGCTGAAGAACCAGTCGCGAAGAGTCTGTCGTTGAAAAACCAGTCGCTGAAGAACCAATCTATGAAGAACCAGACTCTGACGAACAACACGCTGAAAAATCGGTGGCTGAAGAGATAGTCACTGAATAACAAGTCGCAGAAGAACCAGTCGTTGAAGAACCAGTCGCCAAAAAACTAATCGCTGAAGAACCAGTCGCTGAAGAACCAGTCGTTGAAGAACCAGCCGCCGAAGAACCAGTCGTTGAAAAATCAGTTGCTTAAGAAGCAGTCGCTGACGAACCAGTCGCTGAAAAACCAGTCGCTGAAGAACCAGTGGTTGAAGAACCAGTCGTTGAAGAACCAGTTGCTGAAGAACCAGTCGCTGACGAACCATTCGCTGAAGAACCAGTGGTTGAAGAACCAGTCGTTGAAGAACCAGTCGCCAAAACACTAATCGTTGCAGAACCAGTCGCTGAAGCACCAGTCGCTGAAGAACCAGTCGCTGAAGAACCAGTTGCTGGAAAACCAGTCGCTGAAGAACCAATCTCTGAAGAACCAGTCTCTGACGAACAACACGCTGAAAAATCGCCGGCTGAAGAGATAGTCACTGAATAACCAGTCGCAGAAGAACCAGTCGCTGAAGAACCAGTCGCCAAAAAACTAATCGCTGAAGAACCCGTCGCTGAAGAACCAGTCGCTGAAGAACAGTCGCTGAAGAACCAGTCGCTGGAAAACCAGTCGCCGTAGAACCAATCTCTGAAGAACCAGTCTCTGACGAACAACATGCTGCAAAATCGGTGGCTGAAGAGATAGTCACTGAATAACCAGTCGCAGAAGAACCAGTCGTTGAAGAACCAGTCGCCAAAAAACTAATCGCTGAAGAACCAGTCGCTGAAGAACCAGTCGTTGAAGAACCAGTTGCTGAAGAACCAGTCGCTGACGAACCAGTCGCTGAAGAACCAGTGGTTGAAGAACCAGTCGTTGAAGAACCAATCTCTGAAGAACCGGTCTCTGACGAACAACACGCTGAAAAATCGGTGGCTGAAGAGATTGTCACTGAATAACAAGTCGCAGAAGAACCAGTCATTGAAGAAACGGTCGCTGAAGAACCAGTCTCTGAAGAACCAGTCGCTGCAGAACCAGTCGCTGACGACCCAGCTGCAGAAGAAACAGCCGCTGGAGAACCAGTCGCAGAAGAACCAGTCGCTCAAGACCCAGTCGGTGAAGACCCAGTCGGTGAAGAACCAGTCGTTGAAGAACCAATCTCTGAAGAACCAGTCTCTGACGAACAACACGCTGAAAAATCGGTGGCTGAAGAGATAGTCACTGAATAACAAGTCGCAGAAGAAACAGTCGCTCAAGAAACGGTCTCTGAAAAACCAGTGGCTGAACAACCAGTCGCAAAAGAACCAGTCGTTAAAGAACCAGTCGCCGAGGAACCAATCGTTGAAGAAAAAGATGCTGAAGAACCAGTCGTTGAAGAACCAGTCGCTGAAGGACCAGTCGCTGAAGAACCAGTCGCTTAAGAACTAATCGTTGAAGAGCCAGCCACTGAAGAACCAGTCCGTGAAGAACCAGTCGCTGAAGAACTAACCGCTGAAGAGCCAGTCACTGAAAAACTAGTCACTGAAGAACCAGTCACTGAAGAACCAGTTGTTGAAGAACCAGTCGTTGAAAAACCAACAGCTGAAGAACCAGTCACTGAAAAGCCAGTCGCTGAAGAACCAGTCGCAGAAGAACCGGTAGTTAAAGAGCCAGTCGCTAAAGGACCTGCCGCTGAAGAACCTGTCGTTGAAGAACTAATCGCTGTGGAACCGGTCGCTTAAGAACCAGTCGCAGAAGAACCTGTTGCTGAAGAACCAGTCGCTGAGGGACCAGTCCCTGAAGAACCAGTCGCTGATGAACCAGTCGCTGAAGGACCGGTCGCGGAAGAGCCAGTTGTTGAAAGACCAGTCACTAAAGAACCAGTCGCTGAAGAACTAATCGCTGAGGAACCAGTCGCGAAGAGTCTGTCGTTGAAAAACCAGTCGCTGAAGAACCAATCTATGAAGAACCAGTCTCTGACGAACAACACGCTGAAAAATCGGTGGCTGAAGAGATAGTCACTGAATAACAAGTCGCAGAAGAACCAGTCGTTGAAGAACCAGTCGCCAAAAAACTAATCGCTGAAGAACCAGTCGCTGAAGAACCAGTCGTTGAAGAACCAGTCGCCGAAGGACCAGTCGTTGAAAAACCACTCGCTTAAGAAGCAGTCGCTGACGAACCAGTCGCTGAAAAACCAGTCGCTGAAGAACCAGTTGCTGAAGAACCAGTCGCTCAAGAAACGGTCTCTGAAAAACCAGTGGCTGAACAACCAGTCGCAAAAGAACCAGTCGTTAAAGAACCAGTCGCCGAGGAACCAATCGTTGAAGAAAAAGTTGCTGAAGAACCAGTCGTTGAAGATCCAGTCGCTGAAGAACCAGTCGCTGAAGAACCAGTCGCTGGAAAACCAGTCGCTGAAGAACCAATCTCTGAAGAACCAGTCTCTGACGAACAACACGCTGAAAAATCGGTGGCTGAAGAGATAGTCACTGAATAACAAGTCGCAGAAGAACCAGTCATTGAAGAAACGGTCGCTGAAGAACCAGTCTCTGAAGAACCAGTCGCAGAAGAACCAGTCGCTCAAAACCCAGTCGGTGAAGACCCAGTCGGTGAAGAACCAGTCGTTGAAGAACCAATCTCTGAAGAACCAGTCTCTGACGAACAACACGCTGAAAAATCGGTGGCTGAAGAGATAGTCACTGAATAACAAGTCGCAGAAGAAACAGTCGCTCAAGAAACGGTCTCTGAAAAACCAGTGGCTGAACAACCAGTCGCAAAAGAACCAGTCGTTAAAGAACCAGTCGCCGAGGAACCAATCGTTGAAGAAAAAGATGCTGAAGAACCAGTCGTTGAAGAACCAGTCGCTGAAGGACCAGTCGCTGAAGAACCAGTCGCTTAAGAACTAATCGTTGAAGAACCAGCCACTGAAGAACCAGTCCGTGAAGAACCAGTCGCTGAAGAACTAACTGCTGAAGAGCCAGTCACTGAAAAACTAGTCACTGAAGAACCAGTCACTGAAGAACCAGTTGTTGAAGAACCAGTCGTTGAAAAACCAATGGCTGAAGAACCAGTCACTGAAAAGCCAGTCGCTGAAGAACCAGTCGCAGAAGAACCGGTAGTTGAAGAGCCAGTCGCTAAAGGACCTGCCGCTGAAGAACCTGTCGTTGAAGAACTAATCGCTGTGGAACCGGTCGCTTAAGAACCAGTCGCAGAAGAACCTGTTGCTGAAGAACCAGTCGCTGAGGGACCAGTCCCTGAAGAACCAGTCGCTGATGAACCAGTCGCTGAAGGACCGGTCGCGGAAGAGCCAGTTGTTGAAAGACCAGTCACTAAAGAACCAGTCGCTGAAGAACTAATCGCTGAGGAACCAGTCGCGAAGAGTCTGTCGTTGAAAAACCAGTCGCTGAAGAACCAATCTATGAAGAACCAGTCTCTGACGAACAACACGCTGAAAAATCGGTGGCTGAAGAGATAGTCACTGAATAACAAGTCGCAGAAGAACCAGTCGTTGAAGAACCAGTCGCCAAAAAACTAATCGCTGAAGAACCAGTCGCTGAAGAACCAGTCGTTGAAGAACCAGTCGCCGAAGAACCAGTCGTTGAAAAACCACTCGCTTAAGAAGCAGTCGCTGACGAACCAGTCGCTGAAAAACCAGTCGCTGAAGAACCAGTTGCTGAAGAACCAGTCGCTCAAGAAACGGTCTCTGAAAAACCAGTGGCTGAACAACCAGTCGCAAAAGAACCAGTCGTTAAAGAACCAGTCGCCGAGGAACCAATCGTTGAAGAAAAAGTTGCTGAAGAACCAGTCGTTGAAGATCCAGTCGCTGAAGAACCAGTCGCTGAAGGACCAGTCGCTGAAAAACCAGTCGCTGAAGAACCAATCTCTGAAGAACCAGTCTCTGACGAACAACACGCTGCAAAATCGGTGGCTGAAGAGATAGTCACTGAATAACCAGTCGCAGAAGAACCAGTCGTTGAAGAACCAGTTGCTGAAGAACCAGTCGCTGACGAACCAGTCGCTGAAGAACCAGTGGTTGATGAACCAGTCGTTGAAAAACCACTCGCTTAAGAAGCAGTCGCTGACGAACCAGTCGCCAAAAAACTAATCGCTGAAGAACCAGTCGCTGAAGAACCAGTCGTTGAAGAACCAGTCGCCGTAGAACCAGTCGTTGAAAAACCACTCGCTTAAGAAGCAGTCGCTGACGAACCAGTCGCTGAAAAACCAGTCGCTGAAGAACCAGTTGCTGAAGATCCAGTCGCTCAAGAAACGGTCTCTCAAAAACCAGTGGCTGAACAACCAGTCGCAAAAGAACCAGTCGCCGAGGAACCAATCGTTGAAGAAAAAGTTGCTGAAGAACCAGTCGTTGAAGAACCAGTCGCTGAAGAACCAGTCGCTGAAGAACCAGTCTCTGGAAAACCAGTCGCTGAAGAACCAATCTCTGAAGAACCAGTCTCTGACGAACAACACGCTGCAAAATCGGTGGCTGAAGAGTTAGTCACTGAATAACCAGTCGCAGAAGAACCAGTCGTTGCAGAACCAGTCGCTGAAGCACCAGTCGCTGAAGAACCAGTCGCTGAAGAACCAGTTGCTGGAAAACCAGTCGCTGAAGAACCAATCTCTGAAGAACCAGTCTCTGACGAACAACACGCTGAAAAATCGGCGGCTGAAGAGATAGTCACTGAATAACCAGTCGCAGAAGAACCAGTCGCTGAAGAACCAGTCGCCAAAAAACTAATCGCTGAAGAACCCGTCACTGAAGAACCAGTCGCTGAAGAACAGTCGCTGAAGAACCAGTGGCTGAACAACCAGTCGCAAAAGAACCAGTCGTTAAAGAACCAGTCGCCGAGGAACCAATCGTTGAAGAAAAAGATGCTGAAGAACCAGTCGTTGAAGAACCAGTCGCTGAAGGACCAGTCGCTGAAGAACCAGTCGCTTAAGAACTAATCGTTGAAGAACCAGCCACTGAAGAACCAGTCCGTGAAGAACCAGTCGCTGAAGAACTAACCGCTGAAGAGCCAGTCACTGAAAAACTAGTCACTGAAGAACCAGTCACTGAAGAACCAGTTGTTGAAGAACCAGTCGTTGAAAAACCAATGGCTGAAGAATCAGTCACTGAAAAGCCAGTCGCTGAAGAACCAGTCGCAGAAGAACCGGTAGTTGAAGAGCCAGTCGCTAAAGGACCTGCCGCTGAAGAACCTGTCGTTGAAGAACTAATCGCTGTGGAACCGGTCGCTTAAGAACCAGTCGCAGAAGAACCTGTTGCTGAAGAACCAGTCGCTGAGGGACCAGTCCCTGAAGAACCAATCTCTGAAGAACCAGTCTCTGACGAACAACACGCTGCAAAATCGGTGGCTGAAGAGATAGTCACTGAATAACCAGTCGCAGAAGAACCAGTCGTTGAAGAACCAGTTGCTGAAGAACCAGTTGCTGAAGAACCAGTCGCTGACGAACTAGTCGCTGAAGAACCAGTGGTTGATGAACCAGTCGCGGAAAACCAGTCGCTGAAGAACCAGTCGCTGAAGAACAAGTCGCTGGAAAACCAGTCGCTGAAGAACCAATCTCTGAAGAACCAATCTCTGACGAACAACACGCTGCAAAATCGGTGGCTGAAGAGATAGTCATTGAATAACCAGTCGCAGAAGAACCAGTCGTTGAAGAACCAGTTGCTGAAGAACCAGTCGCTGACGAACCATTCGCTGAAGAACCAGTGGTTGAAGAACCAGTCGTTGAAGAACCAGTCGCCAAAACACTAATCGCTGCAGAACCAGTCGCTGAAGCACCAGTCGCTGAAGAACCAGTCGCTGAAGAACCAGTTGCTGGAAAACCAGTCGCTGAAGAACCAATCTCTCAAGAACCAGTCTCTGACGAACAACACGCTGAAAAATCGGCGGCTGAAGAGATAGTCACTGAATAACCAGTCGCAGAAGAACCAGTCGCTGAAGAACCAGTCGCCAAAAAACTAATTGCTGAAGAACCCGTCGCTGAAGAACCAGTCGCTGAAGAACCAGTCGCTGAAGAACCAGTCGCTGAAGAACCAGTCGCTGGAAAACCAGTCGCTGAAGAACCAATCTCTGAAGAACCAGTCTCTGACGAACAACACGCTGCAAAATCGGTGGCTGAAGAGATAGTCACTGAATAACCAGTCGCAGAAGAACCAGTCGTTGAAGAACCAGTCGCCAAAAAACTAATCGCTGAAGAACCAGTCGTTGAAGAACCAGTTGCTGAAGAACCAGTCGCTGACGAACCAGTCGCTGAAGAACCAGTGGTTGAAGAACCAGTCGTGGAAAACCAGTCGTTGAAGAACCAATCTCTGAAGAACCAGTCTCTGACGAACAACACGCTGAAAAATCGGTGGCTGAAGAGATAGTCACTGAATAACAAGTCGCAGAAGAACCAGTCGTTGAAAAACCAGTCGCCAAAAAACTAATCGTTGAAGAAACAGTCGCTGAAGAACCAGTCGTTGAAGAACCAGTCGCCGAAGAACCAGTCGTTGAAAAACCAGTCGCTTAAGAAGCAGTCGCTGACGAACCATTCGCTAAAGAACCAGTGGTTGAAGAACCATTCGCTAAAAAACCAGTCGCTGAAGAACCAGTCGCTAAAGAGCCAGTCTCTGAAGAACCAGTAGTTGAAGAACTAATCGAAGAAGAGCCAGTCCCTGAAAAACCAGTCGCTGAAGAACCAGTCGCTGAAGAACCAGTCTCTGAAGAACCAGTCGCTGCAGAACCAGTCGCTGACGAACCAGCTGCAGAAGAACCAGCCGCTCGAGAACCAGTCGCAGAAGAACCAGTCGCTCAAGACCCAGTCGGTGAAGACCCAGTCGGTGAAGAACCAGTGGTTGAAGAACCAGTCGTTGAAGAACCAGTTGCTGAAGAACCAGTCGCTGACGAACCATTCGCTGACGAACCAGTGGTTGAAGAACCAGTCGTTGAAGAACCAGTCGCCAAAAAACTAATCGCTGGAGAACCAGTCGCTGAAGCACCAGTCGCTGAAGAACCAGTCGCTGAAGAACCAGTCGCTGAAGAACCAGTCGCTAAAGAACCAGTCTCTGCAGAACCAGTCGCTGACGAACCAGCTGCAGAAGAACCAGCCGCTGAGGGACCAGTCCCTTATGAACCAGTCGCGGATGAACCAGTCGCTGAAGGACCAGTCGCTGAAGGGCCAGTTGTTGAAAGACCAGTCACTATAGAACCAGTCGCTGAAGAACTAATCGCTGAAGAACCGGTCGCTGAAGAATCTGGCGTTGAGAAACCAGTCGCTGAAGAACCAATCTCTGAAGAACCAGTCTCTGACGAACAACACGCTGAAAAGTCGGTGGCTGAAGAGATAGTCACTGAATAACCAGTCGCAGAAGAACCAGTTGCTGAAGAACCAGTCGCTGAGGGACCAGTCCCTGAAGAAGCCGTCGCTGTAGAGCCAGTCGCTAAAGGACCTGTCGCTGAAGGGCCAGTTGTTGAAAGACCAGTCACTATAGAACCAGTCGCTGAAGAACTAATCGCTGAAGAACCGGTCGCTGAAGAATCTGGCGTTGAGAAACCAGTCGCTGAAGAACCAATCTCTGAAGAACCAGTCTTTGACGAACAACACGCTGAAAAATCGGTGGCTGAAGAGATAGTCACTGAATAACCAGTCGCAGAAGAACCAGTTGCTGAAGAACCAGTCGCTGAGGGACCAGTCCCTGAAGAAGCTCTCGCCGAAGAGCCAGTCGCTAAAGGACCTGTCGCTGAAGAACCACTCGGTGAAGAACCAGTCGCTGAAGAACCCGTCGCTCAAGAACCAGTCGCAGAAGAACCTGTTGCTGAAGAACCAGTCGCTGAGGGTACAGTCCCTGAAGAACCAGTCGCTGATGAACCAGTCGCTGAAGGACCGGTCGCTGAAGAGCCAGTTGTTGAAAGACCAGTCACTAAAGAACCAGTCGCTGAAGAACTAATCGCTGAAGAACCAGTCGCTGAAGAATCTGTCGTTGAAAAACCAGTCGCTGAAGAACCAATCTCTGAAGAACCAGTCTTTGACGAACAACACGCTGAAAAATCGGTGGCTGAAGAGATAGTCACTGAATAACCAGTCGCAGAGGAACCAGTTGCTGAAGAACCAGTCGCTGAGGGACCAGTCCCTGAAGAAGCAGTCGCTGAAGAGCCAGTCGCTAAAGGACCTGTCGCTGAAGAACCACTCGGTGAAGAACCAGTCGCTGAAGAACCCGTCGCTCAGGAACCAGTCGCAGAAGAACCTGTTGCTGAAGAACCAGTCGCTGAGGGACCAGTCCCTTATGAACCAGTCGCGGATGAACCAGTCGCTGAAGGACCGGTCGCTGAAGGGCCAGTTGTTGAAAGACCAGTCACTATAGAACCAGTCGCTGAAGAACTAATCGCTGAAGAACCGGTCGCTGAAGAATCTGGCGTTGAGAAACCAGTCGCTGAAGAACCAATCTCTGAAGAACCAGTCTCTGACGAACAACACGCTGAAAAGTCGGTGGCTGAAGAGATAGTCACTGAATAACCAGTCGCAGAAGAACCAGTTGCTGAAGAACCAGTCGCTGAGGGACCAGTCCCTGAAGAAGCCGTCGCTGTAGAGCCAGTCGTTAAAGGACCTGTCGCTGAAGAACCACTCGGTGAAAAACCAGTCGCTGAAGAACCCGTCGCTCAAGAACCAGTCGCAGAAGAACCTGTTGCTGAAGAACCAGTCGCTGAGGGACCAGTCCCTGAAGAACCAGTCGCTGATGAACCAGTCGCTGAAGGACCGGTCGCTGAAGAGCCAGTTGTTGAAAGACCAGTCACTAAAAACCAGTCGCTGAAGAACTAATCGCTGAAGGACCAGTCGCGGAAGAACCAGTCGCTGAAGAACTAATCGCTGAAGAGCCAGTCACTGAAGAACCAGCCGCTGAAGAACCAGTTGCTGAAGAACCAGTCGTTGAAAAACAAGTGGCTGAAGAACCAGTCGCTGAAAAAACAGTCGCTGAAGAACCAATCTCTGACGAACAAGCCGCTGAAAAATCAGTCGCTGAAGAGATGGTCGCTGAAGCACCAGTCGCTGGAAAACCAGCCGTTGAAGAACCAGTAGTTGAAGAACTAGTCCCTGAAGAACCAGTCACTGAAGAACCAGTCGTTAAAGATTCAGTCGCTTAAGAAGCAGTCGCTGAAGGACCAGTCGCTGAATAGCCAATAGCTGAAGAACCAGTCGCTGAAGAACCAGTCGTTGAAGAACATCTCGCTAAAAAACCAGTCGCTGAAGAACCAGTCGCTAAAGAACCAGTCTCTGAAGAACCAATCTCTGACGAGCAACACGCTGAAAAATCGGTGGCTGAAGAGATAGTCACTGAATAACCAGTCGTTAAAGAATCAGACGCTTAAGAAGCAGTCACTGAAGGACCAGTCGCTGAATAACCAATCCCTGAAGAACCAGTCGCTGAAGAACCAGTCGTTAAAGAACCATTCGCTAAAAAACCAGTCGCTGAAGAACCAGTCGCTAAAGAACCAGTCTCTGAAGAACCAGTAGTTGAAGAACTAATCGAAGAAGAGCCAGTCACTGAAAAACCAGTCGCTGAAGAACCAGTCGCTGAAGAACCAGTTGTTGAAGAACCAGTCGTTGTAAAACCAGTGGCTGAAGAACCATTCACTGAAAAGCCAGGCGCTGAAGAACCAGTCGCAGAAAAACCAGTCGTTGAAGAACCAGTCGCTAAAAAACCAGTCGCTGAAAAACCAGTCGCTAAAGAACTAGTCTCTGAAGAACCAGTATTTGAAGAACAGGTTGCTGATAGACCTGTCGCGGAGAACCAGCCGTTGAAGAACCAGTCGCTGAAGAACCAGTTGTTGAAAACCAGTTGTTGAGGAACCAGTCGCTGAAGAACCAGTCGTTGAAGAACCAGTCGCTGAAGATCCAGTCGCTGAAGAACCAGTCGCTGACGAGCCTGTCGCTGAAAAACCAGTCGCAGATGAACCAATCTCTGAAGAACCAGTCTCTGACGAACAAGCCGCTGAAAAATCAGTGGCTGAAGAGATAGTCGCTGAAGCACCAGTCGCTGAAAAACCCAGTCGTTGAAGAACCAGTAGTTGAAGAACTAGTGGCTGAAGAACCAGTCGCTAAAGAACCTGTAGTTAAAGAGCCCGTCGCTGGAGCACCTGTCGTTGAAGAACCAGTCGTTGAAGAACCGGTCGCTAAAGAATCAGTCGCCAAAGAACCATGCGCTGACGAACCAGTCGCTGAAGAACCAGTCGCTTAAGAACTAATCGTTGAAGAACCAGCCACTGAAGAACCAGTCCGTGAAGAACCAGTCTCTGGTGAACTAATCGCTGAAGAGCCAGTCACTGAAAAACCAGTCGCTGAAGAACCAGTCACTGAAGAACCAGTTGTTGAAGAACCAGTCGTTGAAAAACCAGTGGCTGAAGAACGAGTCACTGAAAAGCCAGTCGCTGAAGAACCAGTCGCAGATGAACCAGTAGTTGAAGAGCCAGTCGCTAAAGGACCTGTCGCTGAAGAACCTGTCGTTGAAGAACTAATCGCTGAGGAACCGGTCGCTTAAGAACCAGTTGTTGAAAGACCAGTCACTAAAGAACCAGTCGCTGAAGAACTAATCGCTGAAGGACCAGTCGCTGAAGAATCTGTCGTTGAAAAACCAGTCGCTGAAGAACCAATCTCTGAAGAACCAGTCTATGACGAACAACACGCTGAAAAATCGGTGGCTGAAGAGATAGTCACTGAATAACCAGTCGCTGAAGAACTAATCGCTGAAGAACCGGTCGCTGAAGAATCTGGCGTTGAGAAACCAGTCGCTGAAGAACCAATCTCTGAAGAACCAGTCTCTGACGAACAACACGCTGAAAAGTCGGTGGCTGAAGAGATAGTCACTGAATAACCAGTCGCAGAAGAACCAGTTGCTGAAGAACCAGTCGCTGAGGGACCAGTCCCTGAAGAAGCTGTCGCTGTAGAGCCAGTCGCTAAAGGACCTGTCGCTGAAGAACCACTCGGTGAAGAACCAGTCGCTGAAGAACCCGTCGCTCAAGAACCAGTCGCAGAAGAACCTGTTGCTGATGAACCAGTCGCTGAGGGAACAGTCCCTGAAGAACCAGTCGCTGATGAACCAGTCGCGGAAGGACCGGTCGCTGAAGAGCCAGTTGTTGAAAGACCAGTCACTAAAGAACCAGTCGCTGAAGAACTATTCGCTGAAGGACCAGTCGCTGAAGAATCTGTCGTTGAAAAACCAGTCGCTGAAGAACCAATCTCTGAAGAACCAGTCTATGACGAACAACACGCTGAAAAATCGGTGGCTGAAGAGATAGTCACTGAATAACCAGTCGCTGAAGAACTAATCGCTGAAGAACCGGTCGCTGAAGAATCTGGCGTTGAAAAACCAGTCGCTGAAGAACCAATCTCTGAAGAACCAGTCTTTGACGAACAACACGCTGAAAAATCGGTGGCTGAAGAGATAGTCACTGAGTAACCAGTCGCAGAAGAACCAGTTGCTGAAGAACCAGTCGCTGAGGGACCAGTCCCTGAAGAAGCAGTCGCTGAAGTGCCAGTCGCTAAAGGACCTGTCGCTGAAGAACCACTCGGTGAAGAACCAGTCGCTGAAGAACCCGTCGCTCAAGAACCAGTCGCAGAAGAACCTGTTGCTGAAGAACCAGTCGCTGAGGGACCAGTCCCTTAAGAACCAGTCGCGGATGAACCAGTCGCTGAAGGACCGGTCGCTGAAGAGCCAGTTGTTGAAAGACCAGTCACTATAGAACCAGTCGCTGAAAAACTAATCGCTGGAGAACCGGTCGCTGAAGAATCTGTCGTTGAAAAACCAGTCGCTGAAGAGCCAATCTCTGAAGAACCAGTCTCTGACGAGCAACACGCTGAAAAGTCGGTGGCTGAAGAGATAGTCACTGAATAACCAGTCGCAGAAGAACCAGTTGCTGAAGAACCAGTCGCTGAGGGACCAGTCCCTGAAGAAGCCGTCGCTGTAGAGCCAGTCGATAAGGGCCTGTCGCTGAAGAACCACTCGGTGAAGAACCAGTAGCTGAAGACCCCGTCGCTCAAGAACCAGTCGCAGAAGAACCTGTTGCTGAAGAACCAGTCGCTGAGGGACCAGTCCCTGAAGAACCAGTCGCTGATGAACCAGTCGCTGAAGGACCGGTCGCTGAAGAGCCAGTTGTTGAAAGACCAGTCACTAAAAACCAGTCGCTGAAGAACTAATCGCTGAAGAACCAGTCGCGGAAGAACCAGTCGCTGAAGAACTAATCGCTGAAGAGCCAGTCACTGAAGAACCAGCCGCTGAAGAACCAGTCGCTGAAGAACCAGTCGTTGAAAAACAAGTGGCTGAAGAACCGGTCGCTGAAAAAACAGTCGCTGTAGAACCAATCTCTGACGAACAAGCCGCTGAAAAATCAGTCGCTGAAGAGATGGTCTCTAAAGCACCAGTCGCTGGAAAACCAGCCGTTGAAGAACCAGTAGTTGAAGAACTAGTCGCTGAAGAACCAGTCACTGAAGAACCAGTCGTTAAGGATTCTGTCGCTTAAGAAGCAGTCGCTGAAGGACCAGTCGCTGAATAGCCAATAGCTGAAGAACCAGTTGCTGAAGAACCAGTCGTTGAAGAACATGTCGCTAAAAAATCAGTCGCTGAAGGACCAGTCGCTAAAGAACCAGTCTCTGAAGAACCAGTCTCTGACGAGCAACACGCTGAAAAATCGGTGGCTGAAGAGATAGTCACTGAATAACCAGTCGTTAAAGAATCAGACGCTTAAGAAGCAGTCACTGAAGGACCAGTCGCTGAATAACCAATCGCTGAAGAACCAGTCGCTGAAGAACCAGTCGTTGAAGAACCATTCGCTAAGAAACCAGTCGCTGAAGAACCAGTCGCTAAAGAACCAGTCTCTGAAGAACCAGTAGTTGAAGAACTAATCGAAGAAGAGCCAGTCACTGAAAGACCAGTCGCTGAAGAACCAGTCGCTGAAGAACCAGTTGTTGATGAACCAGTCGTTGAAAAACCAGTTGCTGAAGAACCAGTTACTGAAGAGCCAGGCGCTGAAGAACCAGTCGCAGAAGAACCAGTCGTTGAAGAACCAGTCGCTAAAAAACCAGTCGCTGAAAAACCATTCGCTAGAAACCCGATCTCATTGACTTCTGTATATACAGAAGTATACCCAGGACAAGATTAAACGCAAAAACTTCCCTTGACCTCTCTTCCGACCTTTCTCCAATCATAATCACCTACGAGACCAAAGCTACCACGCTTATTCAAAATACAAGGATTTACATCAAAAGAACTTACTGGCAAACATTTAAGGACATCCTAACAAGAGATCTGCCACTCAGAATCCCCCTAAACTGCCCTGACAACATAGATAGCGCAATAATCTACTTTAACGACACCATAATAAATGCCTTGAGCATCTGTACGCCACAGATTGTCCCATCTGAACGTGACTCATATACTCCCCAATATATCCTAAACAAAATTAGACACAAACGCAATATTCGAAAACTATGGCAAACAAACCGCTCTCCTGAACTAAAGACCAAACTAAATAAGACCATAAAAGAACTTAAGGACATATTACAAGAGCATAAAAACAAACAACTCAACAATTACTTCAAAAACTTGACGCCGACTTTCCAAACGAACTACTCTCTCTGGAAAGCCACAAGAAACTTGAAACAGACAACTTCACACCAACCGCCAATATTAAACGAAAACAAATCCTGGTCTAAGACAAATGTAGAAAAAGCCGCAACTTTAGCGAACTTCTTTGCCAACTGCTTCACAAATGAAAAGGACAACAATTCACAATATTTAAACCTCCAAAATACGAATGAACCAATTCCAATCAAATTGACTACTAAAAATGAAATTGGTTTTCATATTAAGAATAGTCTCAAGCCCAATAAGTGCCCTGGTTACGACATGATAAATGGGAAAATCTTAAGCCATGAAAAACATAACTTGTAAAAAAACCAAGTCTCGCAACCCAGATCTTCTACCGTAAAAAGTTGTAAGATCAATGTATTACCAAGTCAGTTAATTTATTCAGTCCCTATCTAAGGGACCTTCTGCCTTGATTGATTACGTAATTAGCTAACCTAACAACATCTTATAGTGACCATACCAATATCAAAATCTTTTATGTTTTAAGTAAATAGATTGACCTGGCCATCGCATGAAAACACAATATATCTCACAAGTAATACATATTAAATTAGATTATTTAGTGCGATTTCCAAGTCAATCTATTTACTTAAAACATAAATGATTTTGATATTGGTATGGTCACTGTAAGATGTTGTTAGGTTAGCTAATTACGTAATCAATCAAGGCAGAAGGTCCCTTAGATAGGGACTGAATAAATTAACTGACTTGGTAATACATTGATCTTACAACTTTTTACGGTAGAAGATCTGGGTTGCGAGACTTGGTTTTTTTACAAGTTATGTTTTTCATGGCATCTCATTCCTTTTTGTAGATGTATGTATGTTTGTATGTATGTTGGCGTTACAGTCCATGAAGGACCTAAGCCGAGCTTCTCTAAATCACCCAGGTTGTGTGTGATTTCATTTTCCCATAGGTGAAAGGGACCTACAGTTTATTGCCGGTTCCGAACGGCGAATTTCGAGAAGCTTTTCATGACAATTTTACTACAGAGGATTTTGTTAGAACCCCGCTGAGGAGAAACACCGTGAAAACACGTTCGATGACATGGCTTTGTCGGGATTCCATCCCGTGTCATATCGGTGTCAGAGGCCAACACACTACCCATTGCGCCACGGTGCTCTCACTTCTTTCTTTACTTACATACATATGTATGTATAATATATCGAGGATCGTTATTTTTATCTTTTCTTTAAAACTGAGTTACTTTCCTTTTACTAGAAGATAGAAACTACATACACATAAAGAAACCAAAGAAACTTTTTATTACTTTTTTTGCTTTTTATTATATTTATATTTATTTATTTTGGGTGATAAAGTTAACCTTCTGCTTTAAATTTGTCTAATCTCCCATTTCTCACCCGTCCTATGTATCCCTCATACAGTTATGTATGTACATACATATGTATTCAGCGTAGGCACAATTTCGCTGATACCAATGCCTATGCCAGATATACACTGTTCAAATTCATGCAATGCACGTGCAAGTGTATTAGTGAACAAATCACACCACGTATAGATGGGTTATATGCTTGAAGTAAAACCAAATCTTTCTGATGCGTAAATACATACATATGTATGTATATACTCGCCGATACCGAATACAGTAAGCCTACCTACCCTTATTTTTCCATTGTTTATGTATATGTATCCAGGCAAACAGATTCATTCACTGTTGTATGTATATACGTTTATGGGATTATTTATGCAGTTGGTGTATCTAGAAAACTGAACCGAAATTGCAAAATATTTAAGTTTTTCCTTGGTTTATACACTTAACACTAGTTGTGTTCCAAATTTGAAGCTTCTACGTCTGCTAGAAGTGCCTTAGACTTTTGATGATCGGTCAGTCAGTCAGTGAGTCAGTCAGTGAGTGACAAAATTAAGAAACTTTGACTAGTTATAATTCTTAAACTACTGGTTCAAATTGAATGAAATTTGAAATATACCGTGTCTATGCAATGCTTGTTTGGTTACTGAAAATTCAGACTTCTAGTTCTATCCACAACGAAGTTATAGGGGGTCGAAAATGGCCTATTATGTTACGAGAAAAGGATGGTACGGCCGTGCCGCTTTTTTGCTCGACTTGGCAGGGGCACTGCCGTGCCCCCAGAAAGAACTACCCGAACACGCAATTATCTATATCAGAAATATATTTAACGCTGTAATTCGATCTAAATACTTCCCAAAACCATGGAAAGTCGCTGAAGTGCACGCCATCCCCAAACCAGGAAAAGACGTAACAAAAGCTAGTAGCTATCGACCCATTTGCCTTTTACCAGTGTTATCGAAACTCCTGGAAAAAATTATACAGAAAAGACTACAACCAATACTTGACAAAAACAACGTTGTACCGAATCACCAATTCGGATTCAGACAACATCACTCGACAATACAACAGACACATAGGGTAATAAACAAAATATCAAACGACTTAGACAATAAAAGGTACTGCTCAGCAGTATTTCTTGACGTATCTAAAGCATTCGACAAAGTCTGGCACAAGGGACTACTTTACAAGCTTAATAAAGCCTTACCATTAGAGTTTTACTTGCTACTTAAAAGCTATCTTGACCAACGACACTTCTACGTAAAACACAAGGAAGAATATTCTAATTTGCACATAGTTCACGCTGGCGTTCCCCAGGGCAGCGTTCTGGGACCACTACTTTACTTAATATACACTGCAGACATACCCACCCCAACATCGCAACACTCCATGCTAGCAACATTTGCAGACGACACTATCATACTCCAATCTGACAAAGACGTAAACGACGCAAACCTCAAACTACAAAGCCATTTAAATAATACCATAGAGTGGTTCACAAAGTGGGGTATACAAATAAATGAAGAAAAGACTATCCAGGCTATCTACACAACCAGAAAAATTGACAATCCACCTCCTATAACAATTAACAATAAGAATATTAAAACCAACGATCACGCCAAATATCTAGGCATGGTTATTGACAGTAAACTAACATGGAAACAGCACATTCTAGAAAAGAAAAAACAAATAAAAGACAAACTCCGAAAATGCTACTGGATGCTTGGTAAAAATTCTAGATTGACTATAGACAATAAACTTCTGATATACAAAGCTATGATTAAACCTATATGGTCATATGGGCTACAACTATGGGGCACTTCCAAAACCTCAAACATTCAAATAATACAACGTACACAAAACAGAATCTTAAGAACAATTACCAACGCAGAATGGTACGTGCCAAACACGGAAATACATAAAGACCTTCACATAACAACTGTTGCAGACGAAATAAAAATACACTGCGTCAAATACCAAAGTAAGATTTTACAACATACAAACGACGAGATACGCAATATCCCATATGACGAACAAACACATATACGAAGACTTAAACGATACAGACCAACAGACCTAATCGAACGGTTTGGGTAAATGCTGGGTACATCACCGAAGTAAAAAAAAAAGCATCCGGCGACAACAACGAGCGATAAGGGGCGCTCGGTGTGAACAAAACCCCCAACGCTTCGAGTGGACTAAATCCCACTTGTGCCATCTTCTCCCACACACGAGTAAAAACACAATTGTAAGGGACATTGGTCCTACATTGTACGTATACCCAAAACTAAATTGTAAAAACTTCAACTAAATGTTATCCAAAACAGGTGTTGAATAAAGGGGAAAAAAAAAAAAAAAAAAAGGAACTAGTCTCTGAAGAACCAGTAGTTGAAGAACAGGTTGCTGATAGACCTGTCGCGGAGGAACCAGCCGTTGAAGAACCAGTCGCTGAAGAACCAGTTGTTGAAAACCAGTTGTTGAGGAACCAGTCGCTGAAGAACCAGTCGTTGAAGAACCAGTCGCTGAAGACCCAGTCGCTGAAGAACCAGTCGCTGACGAGCCTGTCGCTGAAAAACCAGTCGCAGATGAACCAATCTCTGAAGAACCAGTATCTGACGAACAAGCCGCTGAAAAATCAGTGGCTGAAGAGATAGTCGCTGAAGCACCAGTCGCTGAAAAACCCAGTCGTTGAAGAACCAGTAGTTGAAGAACTAGTGGCTGAAGAACCAGTCGCTAAAGAAATAGTAGTTGAAGAGCCCGTCGCTGGAGCACCTGTCGTTGAAGAACCAGTCGTTGAAGAACCAGTCGCTAAAGAATCAGTCGCTAAAGAACCATGCGCTGACGAACCAGTCGCAGAAGAAGCAGTCGCTGAAAAACCAGTCGTTGAAGAGCCAGTCGCTGAAGAACCAGTCGCTGACGAGCCCGTCGTTGAAAATCCAGTCGCTGATGAACCAATCTCTGAACAACCAGTCTCTGACGAACAAGCCGCTGAAAAATCAGTGGCTGAAGAGATAGTCGCTGAAGCACCAGTCGTTGAAAAACCAATCGTTGGAGAACCAGTAGTTGAAGAACTGGTCGCTGAAGATCCAGTCACTGAAGAACCAGTCGTTAAAGAATCAGACGCTTAAGAAGCAGTCACTGGAGGACCAGTCGCTGAATAACCAATCGCTGAAGAACTAGTCGCTGAAGAACCAGTCGTTGAAGAACCATTCGCTAAAAAACCAGGCGCTGAAGAACCAGTCGCTAAAGAACCAGTCCCTGAAGAACCAGTAGTTGAAGAACTAATCGCTGAAGAGCCAGTCACTGAAAATCCAGTCGCTGAAGAACCAGTCGCTGAAGAACCAGTTGTTGAAGAACCAGTCGTGGAAAAACCAGTGGCTGAAGAACCGGTCACTGAAAAGCCAGGCGCTGAAGAACCAGTCGCAGAAGAACCGGTAGTTGAAGAGCCAGTCGCTAAAGGACCTGTCGCTGAAGAGCCAGTCGTTGAAGAACTAATCGCTGAGGAACCGGTCGCCTAAGAACCAGTCGCAGAAGAACCTGTTGCTGAAGAACCAGTCGCTGAGGGACCAGTCCCTGAAGAACCAATCGCTGATGAACCAGTCGCCGAAGAGCCAGTTGTTGAAAAACCAGTCACTAAAGAACCAGTCGCTGAAGAACTAATCGCTGAAGAACCAGTCGCTGAAGAAGCTGTCGTTGAAAAACCAGTCGCTGAAGAACCAATCTAAGAACCAGTCTCTGACGAACAACGCGCTGAAAATTCTGTGGCTGAAGAGATAGTCACTGAATAACCAGTCGCAGAAGAACCAGTTGCCGAAGAACCAGTCGCTGAGGGACCAGTCCCTGAAGGAGCAGTCGCTGAAGAGCCAGTCGCTGAAGGACCTGTCGCTGAAGAACCACTCGGTGAAGAACCAGTCCCTGAAGAACCCGTCGCTCGAGAACCAGTCGCAGAAGAACCTGTTGCTGAAGAACCAGTCGCTGAGGGACCAGTCCCTGAAGAATCAGTCGCTGATGAACCAGTCGCTGAAGGAACGGTCGCTGAAGAGCCAGTTGCTGAAAGACCAGTCACTAAAGAACCAGTCGCTGAAGAACTAATCGCTGAAGAACCGGTCGCGGAAGAATCTGTCGTTGGAAAACCAGTCGCTGAAGAACCAATCTCTGAAGAACCAGTCTCTGACGAACAACACGCTGAAAAATCGGTGGCTGAAGAGATAGTCACTGAATAACCAGTCGCAGAAGAACCAGCCATTGAAGAACCAGTCGCCAAAAAACTAATCGCTGAAGAACCAGTCGCTGAAGAGTCTGTCGTTGAAAAACCAGTCGCTGGAGAACCAATCTCTGAAGAACCAGTCTCTGGCGAACAACACGCTGAAAAATCGGTGGCTGAAGAGATAGTCACCGAATAACCAGTCGCTGAAGAACCAGTTGCTGAAGAACCAGTCGCTGAGGGACCAGTCCCTGAAGAAGCAGTCGCTGAAGAGCCAGTCGCTAAGGGACCTGTCGCTGAAGAACCACTCGGTGAAGAACCAGTCGCTGAAGAACTAATCGCTGAAGAACAAGTCGCGGAAGAACCAGTCGCTGAAGAACTAATCGCTGAAGAGCCAGTCACTGAAGAACCAGTCGCTGAAGAACCAGTCGCTGAAGAACCAGTCGTTAAAGATTCAGTCGCTTAAGAAGCAGTCGCTGGAGAACCAGTCGCAGAAGAACCAGTCGCTCAAGATCCAGGGCTGAAGAACTAGCGGTTGAAGAACCAGCCACTGAAGAACCAGTCCCTGAAGAACCAGTCGCTGAAGAACTAATCGCTGAAGAGCCATTCACTGAAGAACCAGTCGTTGAAGAATCAGTCGCTGAAGAACCAGTCGCTGAATAACCAGTCGCAGAAGAACCAGTCATTGAAGAACCAGTCGCCAAAAAACTAATCGCTGAAGAACCAGTCGCTGAAGAGTCTGTCGTTGAAAAACCAGTCGCTGGAGAACCAATCTCTGAAGAACCAGTCTCTGACGAACAACACGCTGAAAAATCGGTGGCTGAAGAGATAGTCACCGAATAACCAGTCGCTGAAGAACCAGTTGCTGAAGAACCAGTCGCTGAGGGATCCCTGAAGAAGCGGTCGCTGAAGAGCCAGTCGCTAAGGGACCTGTCGCTGAAGAACCACTCGGTGAAGAACCAGTCGCTGAAGAACTAATCGCTGAAGAACCAGTCGCGGAAGAACCAGTCGCTGAAGAACTAATCGCTGAAGAGCCAGTCACTGAAGAACCAGTCGCTGAAGAACCAGTCGCTGAAGAACCAGTCGTTAAAGATTCAGTCGCTTAAGAAGCAGTCGCTGGAGAACCAGTCGCAGAAGAACCAGTCGCTCAAGATCCAGGGCTGAAGAACTAGTGGTTGAAGAACCAGCCACTGAAGAACCAGTCCCTGAAGAACCAGTCGCTGAAGAACTAATCGCTGAAGAGCCATTCACTGAAGAACCAGTCGTTGAAGAATCAGTCGCTGAAGAACCAGTCGCTGAATAACCAGTCGCAGAAGAACCAGTCTTTGAAGAACCAGTCGCCAAAAAACTAATCGCTGAAGAACCAGTCGCTGAAGAGTCTGTCGTTGAAAAACCAGACGCTGGAGAACCAATCTCTGAAGAACCAGTCTCTGACGAACAACACGCTGAAAAATCGGTGGCTGAAGAGATAGTCACCGAATAACCAGTCGCTGAAGAACCAGTTGCTGAAGAACCAGTCGCTGATGAACCAGTCGCTGAAGGACCGGTCGCTGAAGAGCCAGTTGTTGAAAGGCCAGTCGCTAAAGAAAAAGTCGCTGAAGAACTAATCGCTGAATAACAAGTCGCAGAAGAACCAGTCGTTGAAAAACCAGTCGCCAAAAAACTAATCGCTGAAGAACCAGTCGCTGAAGAACCAGTCGTTGAAGGACCAGTCGCCGAAGAACCAGTCGTTGAAAAACCAGTCGCTTAAGAAGCAGTCGCTGACGAAACAGTCGCTGAAAAACCAGTCGCTGAAGAACCAGTGGTTGAAGAACCAGTCGCTGACGAACCATTCGCTAAAGAACCAGTGGTTGAAGAACCAGTCGTTGAAGAACCAGTCGCCAAAAAACTAATTGCTGGAGAACCAGTCGCTGAAGCACCAGTCGCTGAAGAACCAGTCGCTGAAGAACCAGTCGCTGAAGAACCAGTCTCTGAAGAACCAGTCGCTGCAGAACCAGTCGCTGACGAACCAGCTGCAGAAGAACCAGCCGCTCGAGAACCAGTCGCAGAAGAACCAGTCGCTCAAGCCCCAGTCGGTGAAGACCCAGTCGGTGAAGAACCAGTCGTTGAAGAACCAATCTCTGAAGAACCAGTCTCTGACGAACAACACGCCGAAAAATCGGTGGCTGAAGAGATAGTCACTGAAGAACCAGTCGCTGAAGTACCAGTCGTTGAAGAACCAGTCGCTGACGAACCAGTCGCTGAAGAACCAGTGGTTGAAGACCCAGTCGCTGAAGGACTAGTCGCCGAAGAACCAGTCGTTGAAAAACCAGTCGCTTAAGAAGCAGTCGCTGACGAACCAGTCGCTGAAAAACCAGTCGCTGAAGAATCAGTCGCTGAAGAGCCAGTCGCTCAAGAACCAGTCTCTGAAAAACCAGTCGCAAAAGAACCAGTCTTTAAAGAACCAGTCGCCGAAGAACCAATCGTTGAAGAAAAAGTTGCTGACGAACAAGTCGTTGAAGAACCAGTCGCTGAAGGACCAGTCGCTGAAGAACCAGTCGCTTAAGAACTATTCGTTGAAGAACCAGTCACTGAAGAACCAGTCCGTGGAGAACCAGTCTCTGATGAATTAATCGCTGAAGAGCCAGTCACTGAAGAACCAGTTGTTGAAGAACCAGTCGTTGAAAAACCAGTGGCTGAAGAACCAGTCACTGAAAAGCCAGTCGCTGAAGAACCAGTCGCAGAAGAACCAGTAGTTGAAGAGCCTGTCGCTAAAGGACCTGTCGCTGAAGAACCTGTCGTTGAAGAACTAATCGCTGAGGAACCGGTCGCTTAAGAACCAGTCGCAGAAAAACCTGTTGCTGAAGAACCAGTCGCTGAGGGAACAGTCCCTGAAGAACCAGTCGCTGATGAACCAGTCGCTGAAGGACCGGTCGCTGAAGAGCCAGTTGTTGAAAGACCAGTCACTAAAGAACCAGTCGCTGAAGAACTAATCGCTGAAGGACCAGTCGCTGAAGAATCTGTCCTTGAAAAACAAGTCGCTGAAGAACCAATCTCTGAAGAACCAGTCTTTGACGAACAACACGCTGAAAAATCGGTGGCTGAAGAGATAGTCACTGAAGCACCAGTCCCTGAAGAAGCAGTCGCTGAAGAGCCAGTCGCTAAAGGACCTGTCGCTGAAGAACCACTCGGTGAAGAACCAGTCGCTGAAGAACACGTCGCTCAAGAACCAGTCGCAGAAGAACCTGTTGCTGAAGAACCAGTCGCTGAGGGACCAGTCCCTTAAGAACCAGTCGCGGATGAACCAGTCGCTGAAGGACCGGTCGCTGAAGAGCCAATTGTTGAAAGACCAGTCACTATAGAACCAGTCGCTGAAGAACTAATCGCTGAAGAACCGGTCGCTGAAGAATCTGTCGTTGAAAAACCAGTCGCTGAAGAACCAATCTCTAAAGAACCAGTCTCTGACGAACAACACGCTGAAAAGTCGGTGGCTGAAGAGATAGTCACTGAATAACCAGTCGCAGAAGAACCAGTTGCTGAAGAACCAGTCGCTGAGGGACCAGTCCCTGAAGAAGCCGTCGCTGTAGAGCCAGTCGCTAAAGGACCTGTCGCTGAAGAACCACTCGGTGAAGAACCAGTCGCTGAAGAACCCGTCGTTCAAGAACCAGTCGCAGAAGAACCTGTTGCTGAAGAACCAGTCGCTGAGGGACCAGTCCCTGAAGAACCAGTCGCTGATGAACCAGTCGCTCAAGGACCGGTCGCTGAAGAGCCAGTTGGTGAAAGACCAGTCACAAAAAACCAGTCGCTGAAGAACTAATCGCTGAAGAACCAGTCGCGGAAGAACCAGTCGCTGAAGAACTAATCGCTGAAGAGCCAGTCACTGAAGAACCAGCCGCTGAAGAACCAGTCGCTGAAGAACCAGCCGCTGAAGAACCAGTCGCTGAAGAACCAGTCGTTGAAAAACAAGTGGCTGAAGAACCAGTCGCTGAAAAAACAGTCGCTGAAGAACCAATCTCTGACGAACAAGCCGCTGAAAAATCAGTCGCTGAAGAGATGGTCGCTGAAGCACCAGTCGCTGGAAAACCAGCCGTTGAAGAACCAGTAGTTGAAGAACTAGTCGCTGAAGAACCAGTCACTGAAGAACCAGTCGTTAAAGATTCAGTCGCTTAAGAAGCAGTCGCTGAAGGACCAGTCGCTGAAGAACATGTCGCTAAAAAACCAGTCGCTGAAGAACCAGTCGCTTAAGAACCAGTCTCTGAAGAACCAGTCTCTGATGAACAACACGCTGAAAAATCGGTGGCTGAAGAGATAGTCACTGAATAACCAGTCGTTAAAGAGTCAGACGCTTAAGAAGCAGTCACTGAAGGACCAGTCGCTGAATAACCAATCGCTGAAGAGCCAGTTGTTGAAAGACCAGTCACTAAAGAACCAGTCGCTGAAGAACTAATCGCTGAAGAACCAGTCGCTGAAGAATCTGTCGTTGAAAAACAAGTTGCTGAAGAACCAATCTCTGAAGAACCAGTCTTTGACGAACAACACGCTGAAAAATCGGTGGCTGAAGAGATAGTCACTGAATAACCAGTCGCAGAAGAACCAGTTGCTGAAGAACCAGTCGCCGAGGGACCAGTCCCTGAAGAAGCAGTCGCTGAAGAGCCAGTCGCTAAAGGACCTGTCGCTGAAGAACCACTCGGTGAAGAACCAGTCGCTGAAGAACACGTCGCTCAAGAACCAGTCGCAGAAGAACCTGTTGCTGAAAAACCAGTCGCTGAGGGACCAGTCCCTTAAGAACCAGTCGCGGATGAACCAGTCGCTGAAGGACCGGTCGCTGAAGAGCCAATTGTTGAAAGACCAGTCACTATAGAACCAGTCGCTGAAGAACTAATCGCTGAAGAACCGGTCGCTGAAGAATCTGTCGTTGAAAAACCAGTCGCTGAAGAACCAATCTCTAAAGAACCAGTCTCTGACGAACAACACGCTGAAAAGTCGGTGGCTGAAGAGATAGTCACTGAATAACCAGTCGCAGAAGAACCAGTTGCTGAAGAACCAGTCGCTGAGGGACCAGTCCCTGAAGAAGCCGTCGCTGTAGAGCCAGTCGCTAAAGGACCTGTCGCTGAAGAACCACTCGGTGAAGAACCAGTCGCTGAAGAACCCGTCGCTCAAGAACCAGTCGCAGAAGAACCTGTTGCTGAAGAACCAGTCGCTGAGGGACCAGTCCCTGAAGAACCAGTCGCTGATGAACCAGTCGCTCAAGGACCGGTCGCTGAAGAGCCAGTTGTTGAAAGACCAGTCACTAAAAACCAGTCGCTGAAGAACTAATCGCTGAAGAACCAATCGGGGAAGAACCAGTCGCTGAAGAACTAATCGCTGAGGAGCCAGTCACTGAAGAACCAGCCGCTGAAGAACCAGTCGCTGAAGAACCAGTCGTTGAAAAACAAGTGGCTGAAGAACCAGTCGCTGAAAAAACAGTCGCTGAAGAACCAATCTCTGACGAACAAGCCGCTGAAAAATCAGTCGCTGAAGAGATGGTCGCTGAAGCACCAGTCGCTTGAAAACCAGCCGTTGAAGAACCAGTAGTTGAAGAACTAGTCGCTGAAGAACCAGTCACTGAAGAACCAGTCGTTAAAGATTCAGTCGCTTAAGAAGCAGTCGCTGAAGGACCAGTCGCTGAAGAACATGTCGCTAAAAAACCAGTCGCTGAAGAACCAGTCGCTAAAGAACCAGTCTCTGAAGAACCAGTCTCTGATGAACAACACGCTGAAAAATCGGTGGCTGAAGAGATAGTCACTGAATAACCAGTCGTTAAAGAATCAGACGCTTAAGAAGCAGTCACTGAAGGACCAGTCGCTGAATAACCAATCGCTGAAGAACCAGTCGCTGAAGAACCAGTCGTTGAAGAACCATTCGCTTAAAAACCAGTCGCTGAAGAACCAGTCGCTAAAGAACCAGTCCCTGAAGAACCAGTAGTTGAAGAACTAATCGCTGAAGAGCCAGTAACTGAAAAAACAGTCGCTGAAGAACCAGTCGCTGAAGAACCAGTTGTTGAAGAACCAGTCGTTGAAAAACCAGTGGCTGAAGAACCAGTCGTTGAAAAACCAGTCGCTGAAGATCCAGTCGCTGAAGAACCAGTCGCTGACGAGCCTGTCGCTGAAAAACCAGTCGCAGATGAACCAATCTCTGAAGAACCAGTCTCTGATGAACAAGCCGGTGAAAAATCAGTGGCTGAAGAGATAGTCGCTGAAGCACCAGTCGCTAAAGAACCAGTCCCTGAAGAACCAGTAGTTGAAGAACTAATCGCTGAAGAGCCAGTAACTGAAAAAACAGTCGCTGAAGAACCAGTCGCTGAAGAACCAGTTGTTGAAGAACCAGTCGATGAAAAACCAGTGGCTGAAGAACCAGTCACTGAAAAGCCAGGCGCTGAACAACCAGTCGCTAATGAACCAGTCGCTCAAGGACCGGTCGCTGAAGAGCCAGTTGTTGAAAGACCAGTCACTAAAAACCAGTCGCTGAAGAACTAATCGTTGAAGAACCAGTCGCGGAAGAACCAGTCGCTGAAGAGCTAATCGCTGAAGAGCCAGTCACTGAAGAACCAGACGCTGAAGAACCAGTCGCTGAAGAACCAGTCGTTGAAAAACAAGTGGCTGAAGAACCAGTTGCTGAAAAAACAGTCGCTGAAGAACCAATCTCTGACGAACAAGCCGCTGAAAAATCAGTCGCTGAAGAGATGGTCGCTGAAGCACCAGTCGCTGGAAAACCAGCCGTTGAAGAACCAGTAGTTGAAGAACTAGTCGCTGAAGAACCAGTCACTGAAGAACCGGTCGTTAAAGATTCAGTCGTTTAAGAAGCAGTCGCTGAAGGACCAGTCGCTGAAGAACATGTCGCTAAAAAACCAGTCGCTGAAGAACCAGTCGCTAAAGAACCAGTCTCTGAAGAACCAGTCTCTGATGAACAACACGCTGAAAAATCGGTGGCTGAAGAGATAGTCACTGAATAACCAGTTGTTAAAGAATCAGACGCTTAAGAAGCAGTCACTGAAGGACCAGTCGCTGAAGAACTAATCGCTGAAGAGCCAGTCACTGAAGAACCAGTCGCTGAAAAACCCAGTCGTTGAAGAACCAGTAGTTGAAGAACTAGTGGCTGAAGAACCAGTCGCTAAAGAACCAGTAGTTGAAGAGCCCGTCGCTGGAGCACCTGTCGTTGAAGAACCAGTCGTTGAAGAACCAGTCGCTAAAGAATCAGTCGCTAAAGAACCATGCGCTGACGAACCAGTCGCAGAAAAACCAGTCGCTGAAAAATCAGTCGTTGTAGAGCCAGTCGCTGAAGAACCAGTCGCTGACGAGCCTGTCGTTGAAAAACCAGTCGCTGATGAACCAATCTCTGAAGAACCAGTCTCTGACGAACAAGCCGCTGAAAAATCAGTGGCTGACGAGATAGTCGCTGAAGCACCAGTCGCTGAAAAACCCAGTCGTTGAAGAACCAGTAGTTGAAGAACTAGTGGCTGAAGAACCAGTCGCTAAAGAACCAGTAGTTGAAGAGCCCGTCGCTGGAGCACCTGTCGTTGAAGAACCAGTCGCTGAAGAACCATTCGTTAAAGAATTAGACGCTTAAGAAGCAGTCACTGAAGGACCAGTCGCTGAATAACCAATCGCTGAAGAACCAGTCGCTGAAGAACCAGTCGTTGAAGAACCATTCGCTAAAAAACCAGTCGCTGAGGAACCAGTCGCTAACGAACCAGTCCCTGAAGAACAAGTAGTTGAAGAACTAATAGCTGAAGAGCCAGTCACTGAAAAACCAGTCGCTGAAGAACCAGTCGCTGAAGAACCAGTTGTTGAAGAACCAGTTGTTGAAAAACCAGTGGCTGAAGAACCAGTCACTGAAAAGCCAGGCGCTGAAGAACCAGTCGCAGAAGAACCGGTAGTTGAAGAGCCAGTCGCTAAAGGACCTGTCGCTGAAGAGCCAGTCGTTGAAGAACTAATCGCTGAGGAACCGGTCGCTTAAGAACCAGTCGCAGAAGAACCTGTTGCTGAAGGAGCGGTCGCTGAAGAGCCAGTTTTTGAAAGACCAGTCACTAAAGAACCAGTCGCTGAGGAACTAATCGCTGAAGAGCCAGTCGCGGAAGAACCAGTCGCTGAAGAACTAATCGCTGAAGAGCCGGTCACTGAAGAACCAGTCGCTGAAGAACCAGTCGCTGAAGAACCAGTCCTTGAAAAACAAGTGGCTGAAGAACCAGTCGCTGAAGAACCAGTCACTGAAGAACCAGTCGTTAAAGATTCAGTCGCTTAAGAAGCAGTCGCTGAAGGACCAGTCGCTGAATAACCAATCGCTGAAGAACCAGTCGCTGATGAACCAGTCGCTGAAGGACCGGTCGCTGAATAGCCAGTTGTTGAAAGACCGGTCACTAAAGAACCAGTCGCTGAAGAACTAGTCGCTGAAGAACCAGTCGCTGAAGAACCAGTTGTTGAAAACCAGTTGTTGAGGAACCAGTCGCTGAAGAACCAGTCGTTGAAGAACCAGTCGCTGAAGATCCAGTCGCTGAAGAACCAGTCGCTGAAGAACTAATCGCTGAAGAGCCAGTCACTGAAGAACCAGCCGCTGAAGAACCAGTCGCTGAAGAACCAGTCGTTGAAAAACAAGTGGCTGAAGAACCAGTCGCTGAAAAAACAGTCGCTGAAGAACCAATCTCTGACGAACAAGCCGCTGAAAAATCAGTCGCTGAAGAGATGGTCGCTGAAGCACCAGTCGCTGGAAAACCAGCCGTTGAAGAACCAGTAGTTGAAGAACTAGTCGCTGAAGTACCAGTCACTGAAGAACCAGTCGTTAAAGATTCAGTCGCTTAAGAACCAGTCTCTGACGAACAAGCCGCTGAAAAATCAGTGGCTGACGAGATAGTCGCTGAAGCACCAGTCGCTGAAAAACCCAGTCGTTGAAGAACCAGTAGTTGAAGAACTAGTGGCTGAAGAACCAGTCGCTAAAGAACCAGTAGTTGAAGAGCCCGTCGCTGGAGCACCTGTCGTTGAAAAACCAGTCGTTGAAGAACCATTCGTTAAAGAATCAGACGCTTAAGAAGCAGTCACTGAAGGACCAGTCGCTGAATAACCAATCGCTGAAGAACCAGTCGCTGAAGAACCAGTCGTTAAAAACCATTCGCTAAAAAACCAGTCGCAGATGAACCAATCTCTGAAGAACCAGTCTCTGACGAACAAGCCGCTGAAAAATCAGTCGCTGAAGAGATGGCCGCTGAAGCACCAGTCGCTGGAAAACCAGCCGTTGAAGAACCAGTAGTTGAAGAACTAGTCGCTGAAGTACCAGTCACTGAAGAACCAGTCGTTAAAGATTCAGTCGCTTAAGAAGCAGTCGCTGAAGGACCAGTCGCTGAAGAACATGTCGCTAAAAAACCAGTCGCTGAAGAACCAGTCGCTAAAGAACCAGTCTCTGAAGAACCAGTCTCTGATGAACAACACGCTGAAAAATCGGTGGCTGAAGAGATAGTCACTGAATAACCAGTCGTTAAAGAATCAGACGCTTAAGAAGCAGTCACTGAAGGACCAGTCGCTGAATAACCAATCGCTGAAGAGCCAGTTGTTGAAAGACCAGTCACTAAAGAACCAGTCGCTGAAGAACTAATCGCTGAAGAACCAGTCGCTGAAGAATCTGTCGTTGAAAAACAAGTCGCTGAAGAACCAATCTCTGAAGAACCAGTCTTTGACGAACAACACGCTGAAAAATCGGTGGCTGAAGAGATAGTCACTGAATAACCAGTCGCAGAAGAACCAGTTGCTGAAGAACCAGTCGCTGAGGGACCAGTCCCTGAAGAAGCAGTCGCTGAAGAGGCAGTCGCTAAAGGACCTGTCGCTGAAGAACCACTCGGTGAAGAACCAGTCGCTGAAGAACACGTCGCTCAAGAACCAGTCGCAGAAGAACCTGTTGCTGAAGAACCAGTCGCTGAGGGACCAGTCCCTTAAGAACCAGTCGCGGATGAACCAGTCGCTGAAGGACCGGTCGCTGAAGAGCCAATTGTTGAAAGACCGGTCACTATAGAACCAGTCGCTGAAGAACTAATAGCTGAAGAACCGGTCGCTGAAGAATCTGTCGTTGAAAAACCAGTCGCTGAAGAACCAATCTCTAAGGAACCAGTCTCTGACGAACAACACGCTGAAAAGTCGGTGGCTGAAGAGATAGTCACTGAATAACCAGTCGCAGAAGAACCAGTTGCTGAAGAACCAGTCGCTGAGGGACCAGTCCCTGAAGAAGCCGTCGCTGTAGAGCCAGTCGCTAAAGGACCTGTCGCTGAAGAACCACTCGGTGAAGAACCAGTCGCTGAAGAACCCGTCGCTCAAGAACCAGTCGCAGAAGAACCTGTTGCTGAAGAACCAGTCGCTGAGGGACCAGTCGTTGAATAACCAATCGCTGAAGAACCAGTCGCTGAAGAACCAGTCGTTGAAGAACCATTCGCTAAAAAACCAGTCGCTGAAGAACCAGTCGCTAAAGAACCCGTCCCTGAAGAACCAGTAGTTGAAGAACTAATCGCTGAAGAGCCAGTCACTGAAAAACCAGTCGCTGAAGAACCAGTCGCTGAAGAACCAGTTGTTGAAGAACCAGTCGTTGTAAAACCAGTCGTTAAAGAATCAGACGCTTAAGAAGCAGTCACTGAAGGACCAGTCGCTGAATAACCAATCGCTGAAGAACCAGTCGCTGAAGAACCAGTCGTTGAAGAACCATTCGCTAAAAAAAACCAGTCGCTGAAGAACCAGTCGCTAATGAACCAGTCTCTGAAGAACCAGTAGTTGAAGAACTAATCGAAGAAGAGCCAGTCACTGAAAGACCAGTCGCTGAAGAACCAGTCGCTGAAGAACCAGTTGTTGAAGAACCAGTCGTTGAAAAACCAGTGGCTGAAGAACCAGTCACTGAAAAGCCAGGCGCTGAAGAACCAGTGGCAGAAGAACCAGTCGCTAAAAAACCAGTCGCTGAAAAACCAGTCGCTAAAGAACTAGTCTCTGAAGAACCAGTAGTTGAAGAACAGGTTGCTGATAGACCTGTCGCTGAGGAACCAGCCGTTGAAGAACCAGTCGCTGAAGAACCAGTTGTTGAAAACCAGTTGTTGAGGAACCAGTCGCTGAAGAACCAGTCGTTGAAGAACCAGTCGCTGAAGATCCAGTCGCTGAAGAACCAGTCGCTGACGAGCCTGTCGCTGAAAAACCAGTCGCAGATGAACCAATCTCTGAAGAACCAGTCTCTGACGAACAAGCCGCTGAAAAATCAGTGGCTGAAGAGATAGTCGCTGAAGCACCAGTCGCTAAAGAACCAGTCCCTGAAGAACCAGTAGTTGAAGAACTAATCGCTGAAGAGCCAGTAACTGAAAAACAGTCGCTGAAGAACCAGTCGCTGAAGAACCAGTTGTTGAAGAACCAGTCGTTGAAAAACCAGTGGCTGAAGAACCAGTCACTGAAAAGCCAGGCGCTGAAGAACCAGTCGCTAATGAACCAGTCTCTCAAGGACCGGTCGCTGAAGAGCCAGTTGTTGAAAGACCAGTCACTAAAAACCAGTCGCTGAAGAACTAATCGCTGAAGAACCAGTCGCGGAAGAACCAGTCGCTGAAGAACTAATCGCTGAAGAGCCAGTCACTGAAGAACCAGCCGCTGAAGAACCAGTCGCTGAAGAACCAGTCGTTGAAAAACAAGTGGCTGAAGAACCAGTCGCTGAAAAAACAGTCGCTGAAGAACCAATCTCTGACGAACAAGCCGCTGAAAAATCAGTCGCTGAAGAGATGGTCGCTGAAGCACCAGTCGCTGGAAAACCAGCCGTGGATTTGGCTACCGGACTATATGTTTCCCCATAATCTATACCATATTCCTGAGTATAACCTTCTGCAACAAGTCTTGCTTTATACCTTTGTTTTCCCGATTCTAGATCCTTAATCGCGTACACCCATCATTCGCTAAAAAACCAGTCGCTGAAGAACCAGTCGCTAAAGATCCCGTCCCTGAAGAACCAGTAGTTGAAGAACTAATCGCTGTAGAGCCAGTCACTGAAAAACCATTCGCTGAAGAACCAGTCGCTGAAGAACCAGTTGTTGAAGAACCAGTCGTTGAAAAACCAGTCGTTAAAGAATCAGACGCTTAAGAAGCAGTCACTGAAGGACCAGTCGCAGAATAACCAATCGCTGAAGAACCAGTCGCTGAAGAACCAGTCGTTGAAGAACCATTCGCTAAAAAACCAGTCGCTGAAGAACCAGTCGCTAAAGAACCAGTCCCTGAAGAACCAGTAGTTGAAGAACTAATCGCTGAAGAGCCAGTCACTGTAAAACCAGTCGCTGAAGAACCAGTCGCTGAAGAACCAGATGTTGAAGAACCAGTCGTTGAAAAACCAGTGGCTGAAGAACCAGTCACTGAAAAGCCAGGCGCTGAAGAACCAGTCGCAGAAGAACCGGTAGTTGAAGAGCCAGTCGCTAAAGGACCTGTCGCTGAAGAGCCAGTCGTTGAAGCACTAATCGCTGAGGAACCGGTCGCTTAAGAACCAGTCGCAGAAGAACCTGTTGCTGAAGGAGCGGTCGCTGAAGAGCCAGTTTTTGAAAGACCAGTCACTAAAGAACCAGTCGCTGAAGAACTAATCGCTGAAGAGCCAGTCGCGGAAGAACCAGTCGCTGAAGAACTAATCGCTGAAGAGCCGGTCACTGAAGAACCAGTCGCTGAACAACCAGTCGCTGAAGAACCAGTCGTTGAAAAACAAGTGGCTGAAGAACCAGTCGCTGAAGAACCAGTCACTGAAGAACCAGTCGTTAAAGATTCAGTCGCTTAAGAAGCAGTCGCTGAAGGACCAGTCGCTGAATAACCAATCGCTGAAGAACCAGTCGCTGATGAACCAGTCGCTGAAGGACCGGTCGCTGAATAGCCAGTTGTTGAAAGAGCGGTCACTAAAGAACCAGTCGCTGAAGAACTAGTCGCTGAAGAACCAGTCGCGGAAGAACCAGTCGCTGAAGAACTAATTCCTGAAGTGCCAGTCACTGAAGAACCAGTCGCTGAAGAACCAATCTCTGAGGAACCGGTCTCTGACGAACAAGCCGCTGAAAAATCAGTCGCTGGAGAGATGGCCGCTGAAGCACCAGTCGCTGGAAAACCAGCCGTTGAAGAACCGGTAGTTGAAGAACTAGTCGCTGAAGAACCAGTCACTGAAAACCAGTCGTTAAAGATTCAGTCGCCTAAGAAGCAGTCGCTGAAGCACCAGTCGCTGAATAACCAATCGCTGAAGAACCAGTCGCTGAAGAACCAATCGTTGAAGAACCAGTCGCTAAAAAACCAGTCGCTGAAAAACCAGTCGCTAAAGAACTAGACTCTGAAGGACTAGTAGTTGAAGAACAGGTCGCTGAAAGACCTGTCGCTGAGGAACCAGCCGTTGAAGAACCAGTCGCGGAAGAACCAGTTGTTGAAAACCAGTTGTTGAGGAACCAGTCGCTGAAGAACCGGTCGTGGAAGAACCAGTCACTGAAGATCCAGTCGCTGAGGAACCAGTCGCTGATGAACCAATCTCTGAAGAACCAGTCTCTGACGAACAAGCCGCTGAAAAATCAGTGGCTGAAGAGATAGTCGCTGAAGCACCAGTCGCTGAAGAACCAGTCGCAGAAGAACCAGTAGTTGAAGAGCCCGTCGCTGGAGCACCTGTCGTTGAAGAACCAGTCGTTGAAGAACCAGTCGCTAAAGAATCAGTCGCCAAAGAACCATGCGCTGACGAACCAGTAGCAGAAGAACCAGTCGCTGAAAAACCAGTCGTTGAAGAGCCAGTCGCTGAAGAACCAGTCGCTAAAGAACCATGCGCTGACGAACCAGTCGCAGAAGAACCAGTAGTTGAAGAGCCCGTCGCTAGAGCACCTGTCGTTGAAGAACCATTTGTTGAAAACCAGTCGCTGAAGATTCAGTCGCTGAAGAACTTGTCGCTGACGAGCCTGTCGTTGAAAAACCAGTCGCTGACGAGCCTGTCGTTGAAAAACCAGTCGCTGATTAACCAATCTCTGAACAGCCAGTCTCTGACGAACAGGCCGCTGAAAAATCAGTAGCTGAAGAGATAGTCGCTGAAGCACCAGTCCCTGGAAAACCAGCCGTTGAAGAAGCTGTAGTTGAAGAACTAGTCGCTGAAGAACCAATCACTGAAGAACCAGTCGTTAAAGATTCAGTCGCTTAAGAAGCAGTCGCTGAAGGACCAGTCGCTGAATAACCAATCGCTGAAAAACCAGTCGCTGAAGAACCAGTCGTTGAAGAACCAGTCGCTAAAGAACCAGTCGCTGAAGAATCAGTCGCTAAAGAACCAGTCTCTGAAAAACCAGTAGTTGAAGAACAGGTTGCTGAAAGACCTGTCGCTGATGAACTAGCCGTTGAAGAGCCAGTCGCTGAAGAACCAGTTGTTGAAAACCAGTCGCTGAAGATCCAGTCGTTGAAGAACCAGTCGCTGAAGATCCAGTCGCTGAAGAACCAGTCGCTGACGAGCCTGTCGTTGAAAAACCAGTCGCTGATTTAACCAATCTCTGAACAGCCAGTCTCTGACGGACAAGCCACTGAAAAATCAGTAGCTGAAGAGATAGTCGCTGAAGCACCAGTCCCTGGAAAACCAGCCGTTGAAGAACCAGTAGTTGAAGAACTAGTCGCTGAAGAACCAATCACTGAAGAACCAGTCGTTAAAGATTCAGTCGCTTAAGAAGCAGTCGCTGAAGGACCAGTCGCTGAATAACCAATCGCTGAAAAACCAGTCGCTGAAGAACCAGTCGTTGAAGAACCAGTCGCTAAAGAACCAGTCGCTGAAGAATCAGTCGCTAAAGAACCAGTCTCTGAAAAACCAGTAGTTGAAGAACAGGTTGCTGAAAGACCTGTCGCTGATGAACTAGCCGTTGAAGAGCCAGTCGCTGAAGAACCAGTTGTTGAAAACCAGTCGCTGAAGATCCAGTCGTTGAAGAACCAGTCGCTGAAGATCCAGTCGCTGAAGAACCAGTCGCTGACGAGCCTGTCGTTGAAAAACCAGTCGCTGATGAACCATTCTCTGAACATCCAGTCTCTGACGAACAAGCCACTGAAAAATCAGTGACTGAAGAGATAGTCGCTGAAACACCAGTCGTTGGAAAACCAGTCGTTGAAGAACCAGTAGTTGAAGAACTAGTCGCTGAAGATCCAGTCACTGAAGAACCAGTCGTTAAAGAATCAGACGCTTAAGAAGCAGTCGCTGAAGGACCATTCGTTGAAGAACCAGTCGCTAAAGAACCAGTCGCTGAAGAATCAGTCGCTAAAGAACCAGTCTCTGAAAAACCAGTAGTTGAAGAACAGGTTGCTGAAAGACCTGTCGCTGATGAACTAGCCGTTGAAGAGCCAGTCGCTGAAGAACCAGTTGTTGAAAACCAGTCGCTGAAGATCCAGTCGTTGAAGAACCAGTCGCTGAAGATCCAGTCGCTGAAGAACCAGTCGCTGACGAGCCTGTCGTTGAAAAACCAGTCGCTGATTTAACCAATCTCTGAACAGCCAGTCTCTGACGGACAAGCCACTGAAAAATCAGTAGCTGAAGAGATAGTCGCTGAAGCACCAGTCCCTGGAAAACCAGCCGTTGAAGAACCAGTAGTTGAAGAACTAGTCGCTGAAGAACCAATCACTGAAGAACCAGTCGTTAAAGATTCAGTCGCTTAAGAAGCAGTCGCTGAAGGACCAGTCGCTGAATAACCAATCGCTGAAAAACCAGTCGCTGAAGAACCAGTCGTTGAAGAACCAGTCGCTACAGAACCAGTCGCTGAAGAATCAGTCGCTAAAGAACCAGTCTCTGAAAAACCAGTAGTTGAAGAACAGGTTGCTGAAAGACCTGTCGCTGATGAACTAGCCGTTGAAGAGCCAGTCGCTGAAGAACCAGTTGTTGAAAACCAGTCGCTGAAGATCCAGTCGTTGAAGAACCAGTCGCTGAAGATCCAGTCGCTGAAGAACCAGTCGCTGACGAGCCTGTCGTTGAAAAACCAGTCGCTGATGAACCATTCTCTGAACATCCAGTCTCTGACGAACAAGCCACTGAAAAATCAGTGACTGAAGAGATAGTCGCTGAAACACCAGTCGTTGGAAAACCAGTCGTTGAAGAACCAGTAGTTGAAGAACTAGTCGCTGAAGATCCAGTCACTGAAGAACCAGTCGTTAAAGAATCAGACGCTTAAGAAGCAGTCGCTGAAGGACCATTCGCTGAATAACCAATCGCTGAATAACCAGTCGCTGAAGAACCAGTCGTTGAAGAACCAGTCGCTAAAAAACCAGGCACTGAAGAACCAGTCGCTAAAGAACCAGTCTCTGAAGAACCGGTAGTTGAAGAACAGGTTGCTGGAAGACCTGTCGCTGAGGAACCAGCCGTTGAAGAACCAGTCGCTGAAGAACCAGTCGTTGGAGAACAAGTTGCTGTAGGACCTGTCACTGAGGAACCAGCCTTTGAGGGACCAGTCGCTAAAGAACCAGTTGTTGAGAACCAGTTGCTGAGGAACCAGTCGCTGAAGAACCGGTCGCAGAAGAACCAGTCGCTGAAGAACCAGTGTTAAATCTAAACCGTTCTTAACAACAAAGAATATACGACCTTTAGATTACCGTAAAGAACTGTGAGAGCGTTTATTCGGAAAAAAGGAACATTTATATATAGTAGTGAGTGGCATTTCTATATTGGAAAATGTTGTTCCCATAGAGACAAGGCCACCAAGATAAATTATTGAAAATGACATCTGTGACATCTTTTACAGTATTGTTCTTAACACCCCCACTTTTTAAATAATGTATACAATTCATTCAAAAATACTATTACTATTACAGTTTGTTTTCAATTCCAATTAAGTATCGAACATTTTGATATTTATCTTTACTGAGGGCCTTTGTTAAAATATCAGCTTGTTGTTGTTCAGAGGGAACAAAACTAATTGAGAAACTACCCCTTTCGAACTGCTCACGAATAAAGTGGTACCGAACGCCTATGTGTTAAGTTTGTTTGTGACACTCTGGGTTCTTGATGAGTCGTATCGCTCCTTGGTTGTCCATGTTCAGAATTGAATTGTCCATAACAGTTGGAATCAATTCGAGTAGTAACTGCTGCAACCATATCATCTCTTTCACAGCATGCGATGCAGCCACGTACTCCGACTCTGTAGTTGAGAGAGAAACACATTTCTGCCTCTGCGAGGACCAAGACAGTGGACCATTTCCAAGTGAAAAAATTAACCCAGTAGTGGAGCGCCTGGTTTCAGGATCTCCCGCATAGTCAGCGTCACTGTAACAAACTAAAGAATAACACTGAGTTTTTTTTTAAAAAGTATACCCATTTCTCTTGTCCCGTTGAGATATTTTAAAATTCTCTTAACATCGTCGACATCTTTATTATTCGGTGCATCTAGGTGTCGGGAGACCACACCCACTGCAAATGTGATATCTGGTCGAGTTGCCACTGCCAAGTACATAAGAGAACCCACTGCTTCTCTATAGGGAAATTTCACTACTTCTGAAGAAACATGCTCCAACGATGAGAAGGTTTCTGCCGGTGTTGAAACTGGCTTGCAGTCGGCCATGTTGAATTCCTTTAGCAGCCGCTCAATGTAACGCGACTGGCACACGTGAAGCTCGCCTCCTAGTTTTTTGGAAATGTCCATGCCAAGAAAATTACCCGTTTCTAACACTGTAATATCAAAATTATTCTTCAGAAAGTTTACCAACGAAAGAGCATCATCTTTATCTTTCGTTGCCACCAGCCCATCATGGATGTATATACCCAGAATAATTAGTTTGTCGCCTATCGATACAAAAATGCAAGGATCCATTTGAGTTGGCTCTAGATTAAAGTTTCTGAGAACCACTGTCGGCTTCTGGTTCCAACAGCGGGATGCTTGCTTGAGTCCATACAAGCTTTTCCGCAACTTACAAAACTTGTCTGTGCCATCATCAAAGCCCTCTGGCTGGTGCATGTAAATTTCCTCTGTGAGACCACCATGCAAAAATGCAGTCTTGACATCAAACTGAGTCAATACAAGGTTTTCATTGGCTGCTATGGCAAGAATGGACCGAATTGAAGTGGATTTGGCTACCGGACTATATGTTTCCCCATAATCTATACCATATTCCTGAGTATAACCTTCTGCAACAAGTCTTGCTTTATACCTTTGTTTTCCCGATTCTAGATCCTTAATCGCGTACACCCATCTGTTGCCAACGATTTTTCTGTCCACAGGATGAGACACCATGTCCCAAGTGTGATTTTTACGAAGGCTTTTTATTTCATCTGCCATGGCTTCCTTCCATTGATCCATGTATGCGCAAGATACAGCTTCCGTAAAATTCCGTGGCTCTTCCTGCATGAAAAAGGCATGCCTTTCTATAAGGTCCCTGGCATATCCTTACTCCTTTGGCGTAGTCTATACTTCAAGGGAATAGACATATTAGGGTCTTGGGCTACTTCCAACTCACCATCTGCTTCCCCTGTGGACTGGATATTCACGACCTCGACATCCTTGTCCATAACTCGGCTATTATCGTCCTGCGCTATAGCTTCAGCGCCATCAATTGAAGGATTATCATTTTCTTCCACTGGAAATACGTTTGTATTTGGAGATTTTTCTATGTCACCACACGAACGTTCATTTTGTTGGACTCGTTGCTCCATTTCCCTAAAAGTTACATCTTTGACTGTTGCTACTCTTCGTTTTGTTGGTAACCAAATTCTGTAGCCCTTGGATGTATCAGAGTATCCCATGAAATTACCTTTTTCGGCCTTCCGGTCCCACTTTTTTCGTTTCTGCTCGACCTTGGCCTTGTTTCCATACCACATCTCGAAGGGTGTTTTACCTCCCAAAGTGGTATCAACCGTACGGTTTAGAATGAATATGGCCGTATTGACAGCTTCAGCCCAAAACTTCTTTGACAAATCCTTCGCGCTCAGCATAGAGCGAGCTGCTTCCACCACAGTGCGATTTTCTCGTTCAATCTTTCCATTTTGTTCCGGAGTATATGCGACACAGGTTTCATGGCGAATAGAGTGCTGTTTAAGGAGTAATTTGACAGATTCATTAACGAATTCAGTCCCATTCACCTGGCTGACTTGATCTGAACCTACTCTTTTGAAATGGTATTCGATGCAATTTTCCATAAACGCAAGCATCGCACGAGAGGTTCTGAGCATCTATGAAATTAATATTATTTTCTTTAAGATGAGCACGTACCTTTTTAATGTTCTGATTCGCCATTCGTTCATGCCATATTTTCAGGGCCGATTCCTTAGAACACGACACATTTGCGAATCCCTCCTTTGTAACTTGAATGCGGAAACACATTTTGCATAGCTGTGCTTCACGTTCTCCTAATGCCACAACATTTCCGTTCTCCTTAATGAATTCACATCTCAATTTATTAGATACGAATTTCAAACCTTTATCTAGGGCACGACTTTGAGAGAAGAGATGAAGAGATAAGTTGGGAACATACAAAACATTTGATAGGTACTTCTCAACCCACTCTTACCCATTGAATGATAAAATATGAATATCACCCTTACCAACAGCTAGTAGCGTATGACCGCTTCCAACACGAATCTCAATTGGTATAGAAAATGATTCACAATTTGCGAACCAATCCTTTCGATAGGTCGTATGGTCGCTGGCTCCTGAATCTAAATACCAGTTGTCGTTTATTACGCCATCACTGAGTACCAGTGCATTGTCTGCGCTTACATTTTTTTTAATCCCACTAGTCCTCACACGGTCGTTCGTCGCTGAAGATTTCCGCATCGCTGCCCTCTCACCATGACTTCTAGTCCTAGCACTGCCCATTTTGCATTTTTTCCACTTCTGTTGTTTGTTTTTCTTTGGTCACTAAACCCTTCTGGCCATTCTCTCTTCCAATGACCCACTTCATTACATTTGAAACACTTTCCTAACTGAAAAGTTTTTGGCTCTTGCAGCTTCCAATTCCTTCGCTTAGCAAGTAATGCAGAAGTGCCTGTGCCTGGAAGGGATGTGCTTGAATGCATTCGAGTTTCTTCCATCACCAAACGTAACGTCAGATTCTCCAAACTCTGTTGATCTTTGGTCGTCGACTCCCACGCAGAGAAAAAATGCTTAAAACTTTCCGGAAGTGTCATCAAAATCTTAGTGATTACCATACTTTCGGTGACTTCTTCCCCAATGTCTCGAAGCTGCCTCAGTATATTTTCCAATTTAGATATATGTGTAGCTACGTCATCCTCGGGATCCATTTCAAAAACATAAAACCGCTGAAGCAGCATATGAATGTTTGCCTTTGACGATTGCTCGTACACCGACTGCAGTTTTACCCACATTTCCCTTGCTGTAGTGCAATTTACTATGTGGCGAAGAGGTGTCGGACAAACACTCATTGCAATAATGCGTTGAGCTTTGCAATCGCTTTTTAACCAATTTGATACACGCACCTTATATACTGCCTGAGTCTCAGACGTTTAACTGGACGAACGTTTGCACCATTCACATATTCAAATAATTCTGATGCACTTAGCAGAATTCTGACTTGGAACTTCCACACAGAATAAGACTCTGAGTTTTGCAACTTTTCAATTTTAAGCATTTCGCTCTGCATTTTCAAGAAAATTTCAAATTAAACGTGTGTGTACCGTTGTCTTTCTTTTCGTTTACACCTTCTGTTCTTTGTTCTTTACTAATTAGCGCGATCTGGGCCCATAACCTATTAAATCTGAACCGTTCTTAACAACAAAGAATATACGAGTTTTAGATTACCGTAAAGAACTGTGAGAGCGTTTATTCGGAAAAAAGGAACATTTACATATAGCAGTGAGTGACATTTCTATATTGGAAAATGTAGTTCCACAAGGCCACCAAGATAAATTATTGAAAATATTACCTGAGTGACATCTTATACAGTATTGTTCTTAATAGCCAGCCACTGAAGATCCAGTCGCTGAAGAACCAGTCGTTAAAAAACCAGTCGCTTAAGAAGCAGTCGCTGAAGAACCAGTCGCTGAAGAGCCAGTTGCTGAAGAACTAGTCGCTGAAGAACCAGTCGCTGAAGAACCAGTCGCTCAAGATCCAGTCGCTGAAGAACCAGTCGTTGAAGACCCAGCCGCTGAAGAACCAGTCGTTGAAGAACCAGTCGCAGAAGAACCAGTCGCTCAAGATCCAGTCGCTGAAGAACCGGTCGTTGAAGACCCAGCCGCTGAAGAACCAGTCGTTGAAGAACCAGTCGCCAAAAAACTAACCGCTGAAGAACAAGTCGCTGAAGAACCAGTCGTTGAAGAACCAGTCGCTGAAGAACCAGTCGTTGAAGAACCAGTCGCTGAAGAACCACTCGGTGAAGAACCAGTCGCTGAAGAATCCGTCGCTGAAGAACCAGTTTCAGGAGAACCAGTTGCTGAAGAACCAGTCGCTGAGGGCCCAGTCCCTGAAGAACCAGTCGCTGAAGAACCAGTCGCTGAAGAACCAGTCGCTGGAGAACCAGTCGCAGAAGAACCAGTCGCTCAAGACCCAGTCGCTGAAGAACCAGTCGTTGAAGAACCAGTAGCTGAAGAACCAGTCGCTGAAGAACCGGTCGCTGAAGAACCAGTCTCTGAAGAACCAGTCGCTGAACAACCAGTCGCAAAAGAAGCAGTCGTTAAAGAACCAGTCGCCGAAGAGCCAATCGTTGAAGAAAAAAGGTGCTGAGGAACCAGTCGTTGAAGAACCAGTCGCTGAAGAACCAGTCGCTTAAGAACTAATCGTTGAAGAACCAGCCACTGAAGAACCAGTCCCTGAAGAACCAGTCGCTGAAGAACTAATCGCTGAAGAGCCAGTCACTGAAGAACCAGTCGCTGAAGAACCCGTCGCTGAAGAACCAGTCGTTGAAAAACAAGTGGCTGAAGAACCAGTCGCTGAAAAACCAGTCGCTGAAGAACCGGTAGTTGAAGAGCCAGTCGCTGAAGGACCTGTCGCAGAAGAACCAGTCGTTGAAGAACTAGTCGCTGAGGAACGAGTCGCTTAAGATCCAGTTGCTGAAGAACCACTCGGTGAAGAACCAGTCGCTGAAGAATCCGTCGCTGAAGAACCAGTTTCAGGAGAACCAGTTGATGAAGAACCAGTCGCTGAGGGCCCAGTCCCTGAAGAACCAGTCGCTGAAGAACCAGTCGCTGAAGACCCAGTCGCTGAAGAACCAGTCGTTGAAGAACCAGTCGCTGAAGAACCGGTAGTTGAAGAGCCAGTCGCTGAAGGACCTGTCGCTGAAGGACCAGTCGCTGGAGAACCAGTAGTTGAACAATCAGCCGCTGAGGGACCAGTCGCTGAAGGACCAGTCACTGAAGAACCAGTCACTGAAGAACCAGTCGCTGAAAAACCCGTCGCTGAGGAACCAGTCGTTGAAGAACCAGTCAATGAAGAACCAGTCGTTGAAAAACAAGTGGCTGAAGAACCAGTCGCTGAAAAACCAGTCGCTGAAGAACCGGCAGTTGAAGAGCCAGTCGCTGAAGGACCTGTCGCAGAAGAAACAGTCGTTGAAGAACTAGTCGCTGAGGAACGAGTCGCTTAAGATCCAGTTGCTGAAGAACCACTCGTTGAAGAACCAGTCGCAGAAGAACCCGTCGCTGAAGAACCAGTCGCTGAGTACCCAGTCGCTGAAGAACCAGTCGTTGAAGAACCAGTCGCTGAAGAACCGGTAGTTGAAGAGCCAGTTGCTGAAGAACCAGTCGCTGAGGGACCAGTCCCTGAAGAACCAGTCGCTGATGAATCAGTCGCTGAAGAACCGGTCGCTGAAGAACCAGTTGTTGAAAGACCAGTCACTAAAGAACCAGTCGCTGAAGAATTAGTAGTTGAAGAACCAGTTGTTGAAAGAGTAGTCGCTGGAGAACCAGTAGTTGAACAATCAGCGGCTGAGGAACCAGTCGCTGAAGGACCAGTCACTGAAGAACCAGTCGCTGAAGAACTAATCGCTGAAGAAACAGTCCCAGAAGAACCAGTCGCTGAAGAACCAGTCATTGAAAAACTAGTCGTTGAAGAACCAGTCGCTGAAGAACTAGTCGCTGAAGAACTAATCGCTGTAGAACCAGTCACTGAAGAACCAGTCGCTGAAGAACCAGTCGCTGAAAAACCAGTCATTGAAGAACCAGTCGTTGAAAAATAAGTCGCTGAAGAACCAGTCGCTGAAGGACCAGTCGGTGAAGAACAAGTCGTTGAAGTACCAGTCGCTGACGAACCAGTCGTAAAAGAATCAGTCGCTTAAGAAGCAGTCGCTGAAGAACCAGTCGCCGAAGCATCAGTCGCTGAAGAACCAGTAGCTGAAGAACCACTCACGGAAGAACCAGTTGCTGAAGAACCAGTCGCTGAGGTACCAGTCCCTGAAGAACCTGCCGCTGAAGGACCGGTCGCTGAAGAACCAGTTGTTGAAAGACCAGTCACTAATGAAGCAGACGCTGAAGAGTAAGTAGTTGAAGAACCAATTGTTGAAAGAGCAGTCGCTGGAGAACCAGTAGTTGAACAACCAGCCGCTAAGGGACCAGTCGCTGAGGGACCAGTCGCTGAATAATCAGCCGCTGAAGAACTAATCGCTGAAGTACCGGCCACTGAAGAACCAGTCGCTGAAGAACCAGTCGCTAAAAAACCAGTCGCTGAAGAACCAGTCGCTAATGAACCATTTGCTGAAGAACCTGTCGCAAAGAACCAGTAGTTGAAGAGCCCGTCGCTCGAGGACCTGTCGTTGAAGAACCAGTCGTTGCGGAACCAGTTGCTAAAGAACCAGTAGTTGAAGAGCAGGTTGCTGAAAGACTTTTCGCTGAGGAACCAGCCGTTGGAGAACCAGTCGCTGAAGACCCAGATTTGAAAACCAGTTTCTGAGGAACCAGTCGTTAAAGAATAAGCCGCTTAAGAAGCAGTCGCTGAAGAACCAGTCGCCGAAGCACCAGTCGCTGAAAAACCAGTCGTTGAAAGACCAGTCGCCGAAGAACAAGTCGCTAAAGAACCATTCGCTGAAGAACCTGTCGCAGAGAACCAGTAGTTGAAGAGCCCGTCGCTCGAGGACCTGTCGCTCAAGACCCAGTCGCTGAAGAACCAGTCGCTGAAGAACCAGTCGCTGAAGATCCAGTCGCTGAAGAACCAGTCGCTGACGATCCAGTCGCTGAAGAACCAGTGGTTGAAGAACCTGTCGTTGAAGAACCAGTCGCCGGAAATCTAATCGCTGAAGAACCAGTCGCTGAAGAACCAGTCGCTGAAGAACCAGTCGCTGAAGAACCTGTCGTTGAAGAACCAGTCGTCGGAAATCTAATCGCTGAAGAACCAGTGGTTGAAGAACCCGTCGCTGAAGAACCAGTCGTTGAAAAACAAGTGGCTGAAGAACCAGTCGCTGAAGAACCAATCTCTGAAGAACCATTCTCTGACGAACAACCCGCTGAAAAATCAGTGGCTGAAGAGATAGTCGCTGAAGCACCAGTCGCTGAAGTACCCGTCGCTGAAAAACCAGTCGTTGAAGAACCAGTAGTTGAAGAACTAGTCGCTGAAGAACGAGTCGTTAAAGAATAAGTCGCTTAAGAAGCAGTCGCTGAAGAACCAGTCGCCGAAGCAGCAGTCGCTGAAAAACCAGTCGTTGAAGAACCAGTCGCCGAAGAACAAATCGCTAAAGAACCATTCGCTGAAGAACCTGTCGCAGAGAACCAGTAGTTGAAGAGCCCGTCGCTCGAGGACCTGTCGTTGAAGAACCAGTCGTTGAGGAACCAGATGCTAAAGAACCAGAAGTTGAAGAACAGGTTGCTGAAGGACCTGTCGCTGAGGAACCAGTCGTTGAAGAACCAGTTGTTGAAAACCAGTTGCTGAGGAGCCAGTCGCTGAAGAACCAGTAGTTGAAGAACAAGTTGCTAAAGGACCTGTCGCTGAGGAACCAGCCGTTGAAAAACCAGTCGCTGAAGAACCAGTCGCTGATAAGCCAGTCGCTGAAGAATCAGTCGCTGCAGAAACGGTCGCAGAAGATCCAGTCGCTCAAGACCCAGTCGCTGAAGAACCAGTCGTTGAAGGACAAGTTGCTGAAGGACCTGTCACTGAGGAACCAGTCGCTGAAGAACTAATCGCTGAAGGGCCAGTCACTGAAGAACCAGTCGCTGAAGAACCCGTCGCTGAAGAACCAGTCGTTGAAGAACCAGTCGTTGAAAAACCAGTGGCTGAAGAACCAGTCGCTGAAAACCAGTCGCTGAAGGACCAGTCACTGAAGAACCAGTCGCTGAAGAACCAGTCGCTGAAGAACCAGTCGCTGAAGAACCAGTCGCTGAAGAACCAGTCGGTGAAGAACCAGTCGCAGAAGAACCAGTCGCTCAAGACCCAGTCGCTGAAGAACCAGTCGTTGAAGAACCAGTCGCTGAAGAACCAGTCGCTGAAGAACCGGTCGCTGAAGAACCAGCCTCTGAAGAACCAGTCGCTGAACAACCAGTCGCAAAAGAAGCAGTCGTTAAAGAACCGGTCGCCGAAGAGCCAATCGTTGAAAAAAAAGTAGCTGAGGAACCAGTCGTTGAAGAACCAGTCGCTGAAGAACCAGTCGCTTAAGAACTAATCGTTGAAGATCCAGCCACTGAAGAACCTGTCCCTGAAGAACCAGTCGCTGAAGAACTAATCGCTGAAGAGCCAGTCGCTGAAGAACCCGTCGCTGAAGAACCAGTCGTTGAAGAAGCAGTCGTTGAAAAACAAGTGGCTGAAGAACCAGTCGCTGAAAAACCAGTCGCTGAAGAACCGGTAGTTGAAGAGCCAGTCGCTGAAGGACCTGTCGCAGAAGAACCAGTCTTTGAAGAACTAGTCGCTGAGGAACGAGTCGCTTGAGATCTAGTGGCTGAAGAACCACTCGTTGAAGAACCGGTCGCTGAAGAACCAGTTGTTGAAAGACCTGTCACTAAAGAACCAGTCGCTGAAGAACTAATCGCTGAAGAACCAGTCGCGGAAGAACCAGTCGCTGAAGAACCAGTCGTTGAAGAACCAGTCGCTGAAGAGCTAATCGCTGTAAAACCAGTCACTAAAGAACCAGTCGCTGAAGAACCAGTCGCTGAAAAGCCAGTCATGGAAGAACCGGTCGTTGAAAAACAAGTCGCTTAGAACTAATCGCTGAAGAGCCAGTCACTGAAGAACCAGTCGCTGAAGAACCAGTCGCTGAAGAACCAGTCGCTGAAGAACCAGTCGTTGAAAAACCAGTGGCTGAAGAACCAGTCGCTGAAAAACCAGTCGCTGAAGGACCTGTCCCTGAAGAACCAGTCGCTGAAGAACTAATCGCTGAAGAGCCAGTCGCTGAAGAACCCGTCGCTGAAGAACCAGTCGTTGAAGAACCAGTCGCTGAAATACCAGTCATTGAAGAACCAGTCGTTGAAAAATAAGTCGCTGAAGAACCAGTCGCTGAAGGACCAGTCGGTGAAGAACAAGTCGTTGAAGTACCAGTCGCTGACGAACCAGTCGTAAAAGAATCAGTCGCTTAAGAAGCAGTCGCTGAAGAACCAGTCGCCGAAGCATCAGTCGCTGAAGAACCAGTAGCTGAAGAACCACTCACGGAAGAACCAGTTGCTGAAGAACCAGTCGCTGAGGTACCAGTCCCTGAAGAACCTGCCGCTGAAGGACCGGTCGCTGAAGAACCAGTTGTTGAAAGACCAGTCAATAATGAAGCAGACGCTGAAGAGTAAGTAGTTGAAGAACCAATTGTTGAAAGAGCAGTCGCTGGAGAACCAGTAGTTGAACAACCAGCCGCTAAGGGACCAGTCGCTGAAGGACCAGTCGCTGAATAATCAGCCGCTGAAGAACTAATCGCTGAAGTACCGGCCACTGAAGAACCAGTCGCTGAAGAACCAGTCGCTAAAAAACCAGTCGCTGAAGAACCAGTCGCTAATGAACCATTTGCTGAAGAACCTGTCGCAAAGAACCAGTAGTTGAAGAGCCCGTCGCTCGAGGACCTGTCGTTGAAGAACCAGTCGTTGCGGAACCAGTTGCTAAAGAACCAGTAGTTGAAGAGCAGGTTGCTGAAAGACCTTTCGCTGAGGAACCAGCCGTTGGAGAACCAGTCGCTGAAGACCCAGATTTGAAAACCAGTTTCTGAGGAACCAGTCGTTAAAGAATAAGCCGCTTAAGAAGCAGTCGCTGAAGAACCAGTCGCCGAAGCACCAGTCGCTGAAAAACCAGTCGTTGAAAGACCAGTCGCCGAAGAACAAGTCGCTAAAGAACCATTCGCTGAAGAACCTGTCGCAGAGAACCAGTAGTTGAAGAGCCCGTCGCTCGAGGACCTGTCGCTCAAGACCCAGTCGCTGAAGAACCAGTCGCTGAAGAACCAGTCGCTGAAGATCCAGTCGCTGAAGAACCAGTCGCTGACGATCCAGTCGCTGAAGAACCAGTGGTTGAAGAACCTGTCGTTGAAGAACCAGTCGCCGGAAATCTAATCGCTGAAGAACCAGTCGCTGAAGAACCAGTCGCTGAAGAACCTGTCGTTGAAGAACCAGTCGCCGGAAATCTAATCGCTGAAGAACCAGTGGTTGAAGAACCCGTCGCTGAAGAACCAGTCGTTGAAAAACAAGTGGCTGAAGAACCAGTCGCTGAAGAACCAATCTCTGAAGAACCATTCTCTGACGAACAACCCGCTGAAAAATCAGTGGCTGAAGAGATAGTCGCTGAAGCACCAGTCGCTGAAGTACCCGTCGCTGAAAAACCAGTCGTTGAAGAACCAGTAGTTGAAGAACTAGTCGCTGAAGAACGAGTCGTTAAAGAATAAGTCGCTTAAGAAGCAGTCGCTGAAGAACCAGTCGCCGAAGCAGCAGTCGCTGAAAAACCAGTCGTTGAAGAACCAGTCGCCGAAGAACAAATCGCTAAAGAACCATTCGCTGAAGAACCTGTCGCAGAGAACCAGTAGTTGAAGAGCCCGTCGCTCGAGGACCTGTCGTTGAAGAACCAGTCGTTGAGGAACCAGATGCTAAAGAACCAGAAGTTGAAGAACAGGTTGCTGAAGGACCTGTCGCTGAGGAACCAGTCGTTGAAGAACCAGTTGTTGAAAACCAGTTGCTGAGGAGCCAGTCGCTGAAGAACCAGTAGTTGAAGAACAAGTTGCTAAAGGACCTGTCGCTGAGGAACCAGCCGTTGAAAAACCAGTCGCTGAAGAACCAGTCGCTGATAAGCCAGTCGCTGAAGAATCAGTCGCTGCAGAAACGGTCGCAGAAGATCCAGTCGCTCAAGACCCAGTCGCTGAAGAACCAGTCGTTGAAGAACAAGTTGCTGAAGGACCTGTCACTGAGGAACCAGTCGCTGAAGAACTAATCGCTGAAGGGCCAGTCACTGAAGAACCAGTCGCTGAAGAACCCGTCACTGAAGAACCAGTCGTTGAAGAACCAGTCGTTGAAAAACCAGTGGCTGAAGAACCAGTCGCTGAAAACCAGTCGCTGAAGGACCAGTCACTGAAGAACCAGTCGCTGAAGAACCAGTCGCTGAAGAACCAGTCGCTGAAGAACCAGTCGCTGAAGAACCAGTCGGTGAAGAACCAGTCGCAGAAGAACCAGTCGCTCAAGACCCAGTCGCTGAAGAACCAGTCGTTGAAGAACCAGTCGCTGAAGAACCAGTCGCTGAAGAACCGGTCGCTGAAGAACCAGCCTCTGAAGAACCAGTCGCTGAACAACCAGTCACAAAAGAAGCAGTCGTTAAAGAACCGGTCGCCGAAGAGCCAATCGTTGAAAAAAAAGTAGCTGAGGAACCAGTCGTTGAAGAACCAGTCGCTGAAGAACCAGTCGCTTAAGAACTAATCGTTGAAGATCCAGCCACTGAAGAACCTGTCCCTGAAGAACCAGTCGCTGAAGAACTAATCGCTGAAGAGCCAGTCGCTGAAGAACCCGTCGCTGAAGAACCAGTCGTTGAAGAAGCAGTCGTTGAAAAACAAGTGGCTGAAGAACCAGTCGCTGAAAAACCAGTCGCTGAAAAACCGGTAGTTGAAGAGCCAGTCGCTGAAGGACCTGTCGCAGAAGAACCAGTCTTTGAAGAACTAGTCGCTGAGGAACGAGTCGCTTAAGATCTAGTGGCTGAAGAACCACTCGTTGAAGAACCGGTCGCTGAAGAACCAGTTGTTGAAAGACCTGTCACTAAAGAACCAGTCGCTGAAGAACTAATCGCTGAAGAACCAGTCGCGGAAGAACCAGTCGCTGAAGAACCAGTCGTTGAAGAACCAGTCGCTGAAGAGCTAATCGCTGTAAAACCAGTCACTAAAGAACCAGTCGCTGAAGAACCAGTCGCTGAAAAGCCAGTCATGGAAGAACCGGTCGTTGAAAAACAAGTCGCTTAGAACTAATCGCTGAAGAGCCAGTCACTGAAGAACCAGTCGCTGAAGAACCAGTCGCTGAAGAACCATTCGCTGAAGAACCAGTCGTTGAAAAACCAGTGGCTGAAGAACCAGTCGCTGAAAAACCAGTCGCTGAAGGACCAGTCACTGAAGAACCAGTCGCTGAAGAACTAATCGCTGAAGAACCAGTCGCGGAGGAAACAGTCGCTGAAGAACTAGTCGTTGAAGAACCAGTCGCTGAAGAACCAGTCGCTGAAGAACCATGTCGTTGAAAAACCAGTGGCTGAAGAACCAGTCGCTGAAAACCAGTCGCTGAAGGACCAGTCACTGAAGAACCGGTCGCTGAAGAACTAATCGCTGAAGAACCAGTCGCGGAGGAACCAGTCGCTGAAGAACCAGTTGCTGAAAAGCCAGTCATGGAAGAACCAGTCGTTGAAAAACAAGTCGCTGAGAACTAATAGCTGAAAAACCAGTCGCGGAAGAATCAGTCGCTGAAGAACCAGTTGTTGAAAGACCAGCCACTGAGAACCAGTCCCTGAAGAACCAGTCGCTGAAGAACTAATCGCTGAAGAGCCAGTCACTGAAGAACCAGTCGCTGAAGAACCAGTCGTTGGAAAACCAGTGGCTGAAGAACCAGTCGCTGAAAAACCAGTCGCTGAAGGACCAGTCGCTGAAGAACCAGTCGTTGAAAAACCAGTGGCTGAAGAACCAGTCGTTGAAGAACTAGTCGCTGAGGAACGAGTCGCTTAAGATCCAGTTGCTGAAGAACCACTCGTTGAAAAACCAGTCATTGAAGAACCAGTCGTTGAAAAATAAGTCGCTGAAGAACCAGTCGCTGAAGGACCAGTCGGTGAAGAACAAGTCGTTGAAGTACCAGTCGCTGACGAACCAGTCGTTAAAGAATCAGTCGCTTAAGAAGCAGTCGCTGAAGAACCGGTCGCTGAAGAACCAGTTGTTGAAAGACCAGTCGCTGAAGAACCTGTCGCTGAAGAACCAGTCGCTGAAGAACCAGTCGCTGAAGAACCATGTCGTTGAAAAACCAGTGGCTGAAGAACCAGTCGCTGAAAACCAGTCGCTGAAGGACCAGTCACTGAAGAACCGGTCGCTGAAGAACTAATCGCTGAAGAACCAGTCGCGGAGGAACCAGTCGCTGAAGAACCAGTTGCTGAAAAGCCAGTCATGGAAGAACCAGTCGTTGAAAAACAAGTCGCTGAGAACTAATAGCTGAAAAACCAGTCGCGGAAGAATCAGTCGCTGAAGAACCAGTTGTTGAAAGACCAGCCACTGAGAACCAGTCCCTGAAGAACCAGTCGCTGAAGAACTAATCGCTGAAGAGCCAGTCACTGAAGAACCAGTCGCTGAAGAACCAGTCGTTGAAAAACCAGTGGCTGAAGAACCAGTCGCTGAAAAACCAGTCGCTGAAGGACCAGTCGCTGAAGAACCAGTCGTTGAAAAACCAGTGGCTGAAGAACCAGTCGTTGAAGAACTAGTCGCTGAGGAACGAGTCGCTTAAGATATAGTTGCTGAAGAACCACTCGTTGAAAAACCAGTCATTGAAGAACCAGTCGTTGAAAAATAAGTCGCTGAAGAACCAGTCGCTGAAGGACCAGTCGGTGAAGAACAAGTCGTTGAAGTACCAGTCGCTGACGAACCAGTCGTTAAAGAATCAGTCGCTTAAGAAGCAGTCACTGAAGAACCGGTCGCTGAAGAACTAATCGCTGAAGAACCAGTCGCGGAGGAACCAGTCGCTGAAGAACCAGTCGCTGAAGAACCAGTCACTGAAAAACCAGTCATTGAAGAACCAGTCGTTGAAAAATAAGTCGCTGAAGAACCAGTCGCTGAAGGACCAGTCGGTGAAGAACAAGTCGTTGAAGTACCAGTCGCTGACGAACCAGTCGTTAAAGAATCAGTCGCTTAAGAAGCAGTCGCTGAAGAACCGGTCGCTGAAGAACCAGTTGTTGAAAGACCAGTCGCTGAAGAACCTGTCGCTGAAGAACCAGTCGCTGAAGAACCAGTCGCTGAAGAACCAGTCGTTGAAAAACCAGTGGCTGAAGAACCAGTCGCTGAAAAACCAGTCGCTGAAGGACCAGTCACTGAAGAACCAGTCGATGAAGAGCTAATCGCTGAAGAACCAGCCGCGGAGGATCCAGGCGCTGAAGAACCAGTCGTTGAAGAACCAGTCGCTGAAGAGCTAATCGCTGAAGAACCAGTCACTAAAGAACCAGTCGCTGAAGAACCAGTCGCTGAAAAGCCAGTCATGGAAGAACCGGTCGTTGAAAAACAAGTCGCTAAGAACTAATAGCTGAAAAACCAGTCGCGGAAGAATCAGTCGCTGAAGAACCAGTTGTTGAAAGATCAGCCACTGAGAACCAGTGCCTGAAGGACCAGCCGCTGAAGAACTAATCGCAGAAGAGCCAGTCACTGAAGAACCAGTCGCTGAAGAACCAGTCGCTGAAGAACCAGTTGTTGAAAGACCAGTCGCTGAAGAACCTGTCGCTGAAGAACCAGTCGCTGAAGGACCAGTCACTGAAGAACCAGTCGCTGAAGAACTTATCGCTGAAGAACCAGTCGCGGAAGAACCAGTCGCTGAAGAACCAGTCGTTGAAGAACCAGTCGCTGAAGAGCTAATCGCTGAAGAACCAGTCACTAAAGAATCAGTCGCTGAAGAACCAGTCGCTGAAAAGCCAGTCATTGAAGAACCAGTCGTTGAAAAACAAGTCGCTGAAGAACCAGTCGCGGAAGAACCAGTCGCTGAAGAACCAGTCGTTGAAGAACCAGTCGCTGAAGAGCTAATCGCTGAAGAACCAGTCACTAAAGAACCAGTAGTTGAAGAGTAAGTCGCTGAAGACCTGTCGCTGAAGAACCAGTTGTTGAAGAACTAGTCGCTGAGGAACCAGTCGCTTAAGATCCAGTCGCTGAAGAACCACTCTGTGAAGAACCAGTCGCTGAAGAACCAGTCGCTGAAGAACCCGTCGCTGAATAACCAGTCGCAGAAGAACCAGCCGCTTTAGAACCAGTCGCTGAATAACCAGTCGCTGAAGAACCAGTCGCTGAAGAACCACTCGCAGAAGAACCAGTTGCTGAAGAACCAGTCGCTGAGGTACCAGTCCCTGAAGAACCAGTCGCTGGAGATCCGGCCGCTGATGAACCGGTCGCTGAAGAACCAGTTGTTGAAAGACCAGTCAGTAAAAATCAGTCGCTGAAAAATTAGTAGTTGAAGAACTAGATGTTGAAAGAGCAGTCGCTGGAGAACCAGAACTTGGACAAAAAGCCGCTAAGGGACCAGTCGCTGAAGGTACAGTCGCTGAAGAACTAGCCGCTGAAGAACCAGCCGCTGAAGAACCGGTCGCAGAAGAACAAGTTGTTGAAAGACCAGTCACTGAAGAACCAATTGTAGAAGAACCAGTAGTTGAAGAGCCAGTCGCTGAAGGACCAGTCGCTGAAGAACCATTCATTGAAGAACCGGTCGTGGAAAAACAAGTGGCTGAAGAACCAGTCGCTGAAAAACCAGTCGCCAAAAAACTAATCGCTGAAGAACCAGTCGCTGAAGGTCCAGTCGCTGAAGAACCAGTCGCTGAAGAACCGGTCGCTGACGAACCAGTCGCTGACGAACCAGTCGCTGAAGAACCAGTGGTTGAAGAACCAGTCGCCGAATAACCAGTCACTGACGAACCAGTCGCTGAAGAACCAGCTGCAGAAGAACCAGTCGCTGGAGAACCAGTCACTGAAGAACCAGCAGCTGAAGAACCAGTCGCTGAAGAACCGGTCGTTGAAAAACAAGTGGCTGAAGAACCGGTCGCTGAAAAAACAGTCCCTGAAGAACCAATCTCTGACGAAAAAGCCGCTAAAAAATCAGTCGCTGAAGAACTAATCGCTGAAGAGCCAGTCACTGAAGAACCGGTCGCTGAAGAACCCGTCGCTGAAGAACCAGTCGTTGAAGAAGCAGTCGTTGCAAAACAAGTGGCTGAAGAACCAGTCGCTGAAAAACCAGTCGCTGAAGAACCGGTAGTTGAAGAGCCAGTCGCTGAAGGACCTGTCGCAGAAGAACCAGTCGTTGAAGAACTAGTCGCTGAGGAACGAGTCGCTTAAGATCCAGTTGCTGAAGAACCACTCGTTGAAGAACCAGTCGCAGAAGAACCCGTCGCTGAAGAACCAGTCGCAGGAGAACCAGTTGCTGAAGAACCAGTCGCTGAGGGACCAGTCCTTGAAGAACCAGTCGCTGATGAATCAGTCGCTGAAGAACCGGTCGCTGAAGAACCAGTTGTTGAAAGACCAGTCACTAAAGAACCAGTCGCTGAAGAATTAGTAATTGAAGAACCAGTTGTTGAAAAACAAGTGGCTGAAGAACCAGTCGCTGAAAAACCAGTCGCTGAAGAACCGGTAGTTGAAGAGCCAGTCGCTGAAGGACCTGTCGCTGAAGGACCAGTCGCAGGAGAACCAGTTGCTGAAGAACCAGTCGCTGAGGGACCAGTCCTTGAAGAACCAGTCGCTGATGAATCAGTCGCTGAAGAACCGGTCGCTGAAGAACCAGTTGTTGAAAGACCAGTCACTAAAGAACCAGTCGCTGAAGAATTAGTAGTTGAAGAACCAGTTGTTGAAAGAGCAGTCGCTGGAGAACCAGTAGTTGAACAATCAGCAGCTGAGGGACCAGTCGCTGAAGGACCAGTCACTGAAGAACCAGTCGCTGAAGAACTAATCGCTGAAGAGCCAGTCACTGAAGAACCAGTCGCTGAAGAACCCGTCGCTGAAGAACCAGTCGTTGAAGAACCAGTCGTTGAAGAACCAGTCGTTGAAAAACAAGTGGCTGAAGAACCAGTCGCTGAAAAACCAGTCGCTGAAGAACCGGTAGTTGAAGAGCCAGTCGCTGAAGGACCTGTCGCAGAAGAAACAGTCGTTGAAGAACTATTCGCTGAGGAACGAGTCGCTTAAGATCCAGTTGCTGAAGAACCACTCGTTGAAGAACCAGTCGCAGAAGAACCCGTCGCTGAAGAACCAGTCGCAGGAGAACCAGTTGCTGAAGAACCAGTCGCTGAGGGACCAGTCCTTGAAGAACCAGTCGCTGATGAATCAGTCGCTGAAGAACCGGTCGCTGAAGAACCAGTTGTTGAAAGACCAGTCACTAAAGAACCAGTCGCTGAAGAATTAGTAGTTGAAGAACCAGTTGTTGAAAGAGCAGTCGCTGGAGAACCAGTAGTTGAACAATCAGCAGCTGAGGGACCAGTCGCTGAAGGACCAGTCACTGAAGAACCAGTCGCTGAAGAACTAATCGCTGAAGAAACAGTCCCAGAAGAACCAGTCGCTGAAGAACCAGTCATTGAAGAACTAGTCGTTGAAGAACCAGTCGCTGAGGAACTAGTTGCTGAAGAACTAATCGCTGAAGAACCAGTCACTGAAGAACCAGTCGCTGAAGAACCAGTCGCTGAAAAACCAGTCATTGAAGAACCAGTCGTTGAAAAATAAGTCGCTGAAGAACCAGTCGCTGAAGGACCAGTCGGTGAAGAACAAGTCGTTGAAGTACCAGTCGCTGACGAACCAGTCGTTAAAGAATCAGTCGCTTAAGAAGCAGTCGCTGAAGAACCAGTCGCCGAAGCATCAGTCGCTGAAGAACCAGTAGCTGAAGAACCACTCGCAGAAGAACCAGTTGCTGAAGAACCAGTCGCCGAGGTACCAGTCCCTGAAGAACCAGTCGCTGAAGGACCGGTCGCTGAAGAACCAGTTGTTGAAAGACCAGTCACTAATGAAGCAGTCGCCGAAGAATAAGTAGTTGAAGAACCAGTTGTTGAAAGAGCAGTTGTTGGAGAACTAGTAGTTGAACAACCAGCCGCTAAGGGACCAGTCGCTGAAGGACCAGTCGCTGAATAATCGGTCGCTGAAGAACTAATCGCTGAAGTACCGGCCACTGAAGAACCAGTAGGTGAAGAACCAGTCGCTAAAAAACCAGTCGCTGAAGAACCAGTCGCTAAGGAACCATTTGCTGAAGAACTTGTCGCAGAGAACCAGTAGTTGAACAGCCCGTCGCTCGAGGACCTGTCGCTGAAGAACCAGTCGCTGACGATCCAGTCGCTGAAGAACCAGTCGTTGAAGAACCAGTGGCTGAAGAACCAGTTGCTGAAAACCAGTTGCTGAGGAGCCAGTTGCTGAGGAACCGGTTGCTGAAGAAGCAGTCGCTGAAGAACCAGTCGCCGAAGCATCAGTCGCTGAAGAACCAGTAGCTGAAGAACCACTCGCAGAAGAACCAGTTGCTGAAGAACCAGTCGCTGAGGTACCAGTCCCTGAAGAACCAGTCGCTGAAGGACCTGTCGCTGAAGAACCAGTGGCTGACGATGCAGTCGCTGAAGAACCAGTCGTTGAAGAACCAGTCGCCGAAGAACAAGTCGCTAAAGAACCATTCGCTGAAGAACCTGTCGCTGAGAACCAGTTGCTTAAGAACCAGAAGTTGAAGAACAAGTTGTTGAAGGACCTGTCGCTGAAGAACCAGTCGTTGAAAAACCAGTGGCTGAAGAACCAGTCGCTGAAAGACCAGTCGCTGAAAAACCAGCCATTGAAAAACCAGCCGCTGAAGAACCAGTCGCTGATAAGCCAGTCGCTGAAGAATCAGTCGCTGCAGAACCAGTCGCAGAAGACCCAGTCGCTCAAGACCCAGTCGCTGAAGAACCAGTCGTTGAAGAACTAGTCGCTAAAGAACCATTCGCTGACGAACCGGTCGCAGAAGAACCAGTCGTTGAAGAACCAGTCGCTGAAGAACCAGCCGTTGAAGAACTAGTCGCTGAAGAATCAGTAGTTGAAGAACCAGTTGCTGAAGAAGCAGTTGTTGAAAGACCAGTCGCTGAAGAACCAGTCGCGGAAGAATCAGTCGCTGAAGAACCAGTCGCTGAAGAAACAGTCGTTGAAAAACCAGTGGCTGAAGAACCAGTCGCTGTAAAGCCAGTCGCTGAAGGACCAGTCACTGAAGAACCAGTCGCTGAGGAACGAGTCGCTTAAGATCTAGTGGCTGAAGAACCACTCGTTGAAGAACCGGTCGCTGAAGAACCAGTTGTTGAAAGACCAGTCGCTGAAGAACCTGTCGCTGAAGAACCAGTCGTTGAAGAACCAGTCGCTGAAGAACCAGTCGTTGAAAAACCAGTGGCTGAAGAACCAGTCGCTGAAAAACCAGTCGCTGAAGGACCAGTCACTGAAGAACCAGTCGCTGAAGAACTAATCGCTGAAGAACCAGCCGCGGAGGATCCAGGCGCTGAAGAAGCAGTCGTTGAAGAACCAGTCGCTGAAGAGCTAATCGCTGAAGAACCAGTCACTAAGGAACCAGTCGCTGAAGAACCAGTCGCTGAAAATCCAGTCATGGAAGAACCAGTCGTTGAAAAACAAGTCGCTAAGAGCTAATAGCTGAAAAACCAGTCGCGGAAGAATCAGTCGCTGAAGAACCAGTTGTTGAAAGATCAGCCACTGAGAACCAGTGCCTGAAGGACCAGTCGCTGAAGAACTAATCGCAGAAGAGCCAGTCACTGAAGAACCAGTCGCTGAAGAACCAGTCGCTGAAGAACCAGTCGTTGAAAAACCAGTGGCTGAAGAACCAGTCGCTGAAAAACCAGTCGCTGAAGGACCAGTCACTGAAGAACCAGTCGCTGAAGAACTTATCGCTGAAGATACAGTCGCGGAAGAACCAGTCGCTGAAGAACCAGTCGTTGAAGAACCAGTCGCTGAAGAGCTAATCGCTGAAGAACCAGTCACTAAAGAACCAGTCGCTGAAGAACCAGTCGCTGAAAAGCCAGTCATTGAAGAACCAGTCGTTGAAAAACAAGTCACTGAAGAACCAGTCGCGGAAGAACCAGTCGCTGAAGAACCAGTCGTTGAAGAACCAGTCGCTGAAGAGCTAATCGCTGAAGAGCCAGTCACTAAAGAACCAGTAGCTGAAGAGTAAGTCGCTGAAGACCTGTCGCTGAAGAACCAGTTGTCGCTGAAGAACTAGTCGCTGAGGAACCAGTCGCTTAAGATCCAGTCGCTGAAGAACCACTCTGTGAAGAACCAGTCGCTGAAGAACCAGTCGCTGAAGAACCCGTCGCTGAATAACCAGTCGCAGAAGAACCAGCCGCTGAAGAACCAGTCGCTGAAGAACCAGTCGCTGAAGAACCAGTCGCTGAAGAACCACTCGCAGAAGAACCAGTTGCTGAAGAACCAGTCGCTGAGGTACCAGTCCCTGAACCAGTCGCTGATGAACCACTCGCAGAAGAACCAGTTGCTGAAGAACCAGTCGCTGAGGTACCAGTCCCTGAACCAGTCGCTGATGAACCGGTCGCTGAAGAACAAGTTGTTGAAAGACCAGTCACTGAAGAACCAATTGTAGAAGAACCAGTAGTTGAAGAGCCAGTCGCTGAAGGACCAGTCGCTGAAGAACCATTCATTGAAGAACCGGTCGTGGAAAAACAAGTGGCTGAAGAACCAGTCGCTGAAAAACCAGTCGCCAAAAAACTAATCGCTGAAGAACCAGTCGCTGAAGGTCCAGTCGCTGAAGAACCAGTCGCTGAAGAACCAGTCGCTGACGAACCAGTCGCTGAAGAACCAGTGGTTGAAGAACCAGTCGCCGAATAACCAGTCACTGAAGAGCCAATCGCTGAAGAACCAGCTGCAGAAGAACCAGTCGCTGGAGAACCAGTCACTGAAGAACCAGCCGCTGAAGAACCAGTCGCTGAAGAACCAGTCGTTGAAAAACAAGTGGCTGAAGAACCGGTCGCTGAAAAAACAGTCGCTGAAGAACCAATCTCTGACGAACAAGCCGCTGAAAAATCAGTCGCTGAAGAACTAATCGCTGAAGAGCCAGTCACTGAAGAACCAGTCGCTGAAGAACCCGTCGCTGAAGAACAAGTCGTTGAAAAACAAGTGGCTGAAGAACCAGTCGCTGAAAAACCAGTCGCTGAAGAACCGGTAGTTGAAGAGCCAGTCGCTGAAGGACCTGTCGCAGAAGAACCAGTCGTTGAAGAACTAGTCGCTGAGGAACGAGTTGCTTAAGATCCAGTGGCTGAAGAACCACTCGGTGAAGAACCGGTCGCTGAAGAACCAGTTGTTGAAAGACCTGTCACTAAAGGACCAGCCGCTGAAGAATTAGTAATTGAAGAACCAGTTGTTGAAAAACAAGTGGCTGAAGAACCAGTCGCTGAAAAACCAGTCGCTGAAGAACCGGTAGTTGAAGAGCCAGTCGCTGAAGGACCTGTCGCTGAAGGACCAGTCGCTGGAGAACCAGTAGTTGAACAATCAGCCGCTGAGGGACCAGTCGCTGAAGGACCAGTCACTGAAGAACCAGTCGCTGAAGAACTAATCGCTGAAGAGCCAGTCACTGAAGAACCAGTCGTTGAAGAACCAGTCGTTGAAGAACCAGTCGTTGAAAAACAAGTGGCTGAAGAACCAGTCGCTGAAAAACCAGTCGCTGAAGAACCGGTAGTTGAAGAGCCAGTCGCTGAAGGACCTGTCGCAGAAGAAACAGTCGTTGAAGAACTAGTCGCTGAGGAACGAGTCGCTTAAGATCCAGTTGCTGAAGAACCACTCGTTGAAGAACCAGTCGCAGAAGAACCCGTCGCTGAAGAACCAGTCGCAGGAGAACCAGTTGCTGAAGAACCAGTCGCTGAGGGACCAGTCCTTGAAGAACCAGTCGCTGATGAATCAGTCGCTGAAGAACCGGTCGCTGAAGAACCAGTTGTTGAAAGACCAGTCACTAAAGAACCAGTCGCTGAAGAATTAGTAGTTGAAGAACAAGTTGTTGAAAGAGCAGTCGCTGGAGAACCAGTAGTTGAACAATCAGCAGCTGAGGGACCAGTCGCTGAAGGACCAGTCACTGAAGAACCAGTCGCTGAAGAACTAATCGCTGAAGAAACAGTCCCAGAAGAACCAGTCGCTGAAGAACCAGTCATTGAAGAACTAGTCGTTGACGAACCAGTCGCTGAAGAACTAGTTACTAAAGAACTAATCGCTGAAGAACCAGTCACTGAAGAACCAGTCGCTGAAGAACCAGTCGCTGAGGTACCAGTCATTGAAGAACCAGTCGTTGAAAAATAAGTCGCTGAAGAACCAGTCGCTGAAGGACCAGTCGGTGAAGAACAAGTCGTTAAAGTGCCAGTCGCTGACGAACCAGTCGTTAAAGAATCAGTCGCTTAAGAAGCAGTCGCTAAAGAACCAGTCGCCGAAGCATCAGTCGCTGAAGAACCAGTAGCTGAAGAACCACTCGCAGAAGAACCAGTTGCTCAAAAACCAGTCGCTGAGGTACCAGTCCCTGAAGAACCAGTCGCTGAAAGACCGGTCGCTGAAGAACCAGTTGTTGAAAGACCAGTCACTAATGAAGCAGTCGCTGAAGAATAAGAAGATGAAGAACCAGTTGTTGAAAGAGCAGTCGCTGGAGAACCAGTAGTTGAACAACCAGCCGCTAAGGGACCAGTCGCTGAAGGACCAGTCGCTGAATAATCAGTCGCTGAAGAACTAATCGCTGAAGTACCGGCCACTGAAGAACCAGTCGCTGAAGAACCAGTCGCTAAAAAACCAGTCGCTGAAGAACCAGTAGCTAAAGAACCATTTGCTGAAGAACCTGTCGCAGAGAACCAGTAGTTGAACAGCCCGTCGCTCGAGGACCTGTCGTTGAAGAACCAGTCGTTGAGGAACCAGTTGCTAAAGAACCAGTAGTTGAAGAGCAGGTTGCTGAAAGACCTTTCGCTGAGGAACCAGCCGTTGGAGAACCAGTCGCTGAAGACCCAGATTTGAAAACCAGTTGCTGAGGAACCAGTCGCTGAAGAATCAGTCGTTGAAGAACCAGTCGCTGAAGATCCAGTAGTTCAAGAACTAGTCGCTGAAGAACGAGTCGTTAAAGAATAAGTCGCTTAAGAAGCAGTCGCTGAAGAACCAGTCGCCGAAGCACCAGTCGCTGAAAAACCAGTCGTTGAAGAACCAGTCGCCGAAGAGCAAGCCGCTAAAGAACCATTCGCTGAAGAACCTGTGGCAGAGAACCAGTAGTTGAAGAGCCCGTCGCTCGAGGACCTGTCGCTCAAGACCCAGTCGCTGAAGAACCAGTCGCTGAAGAACCAGTCGCTGAAGATCCAGTCGCTGAAGAACCAGTCGCTGAAGAACCAGTCGCTGACGATCCAGTCGCTGACGATCCAGTCGCTGAAGAACCAGTGGTTGAAGAACCTGTCGTTGAAGAACCAGTCGCCGGAAATCTAATCGCCGAAGCACCAGTCGCTGAAAAACCAGTCGTTGAAGAACCAGTCGCCGAAGAACAAGTCGCTAAAGAACCATTCGCTGAAGAACCTGTCGCAGAGAACCAGTAGTTGAAGAGCCCGTCGCTCGAGGACCTGTCGTTGAAGAACCAGTCGTTGAGGAACCAGTTGCTAAAGAACCAGTAGTTGAAGAGCAGGTTGCTGAAAGACCTTTCGCTGAGGAACCAGCCGTTGAAAAACCAGTCGCTGAAGAACCAGTCGCTGATAAGCCAGTCGCTGAAGAATCAGTCGCTGCAGAACCGGTCGCAGAAGAACCAGTCGCTCAAGACCCAGTCGCTGAAGAACCAGTCGTTGAAGAACAAGTTGCTGAAGGACCTGTCACTGAGGAACCAGCCGTTGAAGGACCAGTCGCTAAAGAACCAGTTGCTGAGAACAAGTTGCTGAGGAACCAGTCGCTGAAGAACCGGTCGCAGAAGAACCAGTCGCTGAAGAACCAGTCACTGAAGATCCAGTCGCTGTAGAACTAGTCGTTAAAGGACCAGTCGCGTAAGAAGCAGTCGCTGAAGAACCAGTCGCTGAAGAACGAGTCGCTGAGGAGCCAGTTGCTGAGGAACCGGTTGCTGAAGAACCAGTCGCTGAGGTACCAGTCCCTGAAGAACCAGTCGCTAAAGAGCCAGTCGTCGAAGACCCGGTCGCTGAAGAACCAGTTGTTGAAAGACCAGTCGCTGAAGAACCAGTCGCTGATGAATCAGTCGCTGAAGAACCGGTCGCTGAAGAACCAGTTGTTGAAAGACCAGTCACTAAAGAACCAGTCGCTGAAGAATTAGTAGTTGAAGAACAAGTTGTTGAAAGAGCAGTCGCTGGAGAACCAGTAGTTGAACAATCAGCAGCTGAGGGACCAGTCGCTGAAGGACCAGTCACTGAAGAACCAGTCGCTGAAGAACTAATCGCTGAAGAAACAGTCCCAGAAGAACCAGTCGCTGAAGAACCAGTCATTGAAGAACTAGTCGTTGACGAACCAGTCGCTGAAGAACTAGTTACTAAAGAACTAATCGCTGAAGAACCAGTCACTGAAGAACCAGTCGCTGAAGAACCAGTCGCTGAGGTACCAGTCATTGAAGAACCAGTCGTTGAAAAATAAGTCGCTGAAGAACCAGTCGCTGAAGGACCAGTCGGTGAAGAACAAGTCGTTAAAGTGCCAGTCGCTGACGAACCAGTCGTTAAAGAATCAGTCGCTTAAGAAGCAGTCGCTAAAGAACCAGTCGCCGAAGCATCAGTCGCTGAAGAACCAGTAGCTGAAGAACCACTCGCAGAAGAACCAGTTGCTCAAAAACCAGTCGCTGAGGTACCAGTCCCTGAAGAACCAGTCGCTGAAAGACCGGTCGCTGAAGAACCAGTTGTTGAAAGACCAGTCACTAATGAAGCAGTCGCTGAAGAATAAGAAGATGAAGAACCAGTTGTTGAAAGAGCAGTCGCTGGAGAACCAGTAGTTGAACAACCAGCCGCTAAGGGACCAGTCGCTGAAGGACCAGTCGCTGAATAATCAGTCGCTGAAGAACTAATCGCTGAAGTACCGGCCACTGAAGAACCAGTCGCTGAAGAACCAGTCGCTAAAAAACCAGTCGCTGAAGAACCAGTAGCTAAAGAACCATTTGCTGAAGAACCTGTCGCAGAGAACCAGTAGTTGAACAGCCCGTCGCTCGAGGACCTGTCGTTGAAGAACCAGTCGTTGAGGAACCAGTTGCTAAAGAACCAGTAGTTGAAGAGCAGGTTGCTGAAAGACCTTTCGCTGAGGAACCAGCCGTTGGAGAACCAGTCGCTGAAGACCCAGATTTGAAAACCAGTTGCTGAGGAACCAGTCGCTGAAGAATCAGTCGTTGAAGAACCAGTCGCTGAAGATCCAGTAGTTCAAGAACTAGTCGCTGAAGAACGAGTCGTTAAAGAATAAGTCGCTTAAGAAGCAGTCGCTGAAGAACCAGTCGCCGAAGCACCAGTCGCTGAAAAACCAGTCGTTGAAGAACCAGTCGCCGAAGAGCAAGCCGCTAAAGAACCATTCGCTGAAGAACCTGTGGCAGAGAACCAGTAGTTGAAGAGCCCGTCGCTCGAGGACCTGTCGCTCAAGACCCAGTCGCTGAAGAACCAGTCGCTGAAGAACCAGTCGCTGAAGATCCAGTCGCTGAAGAACCAGTCGCTGAAGAACCAGTCGCTGACGATCCAGTCGCTGACGATCCAGTCGCTGAAGAACCAGTGGTTGAAGAACCTGTCGTTGAAGAACCAGTCGCCGGAAATCTAATCGCCGAAGCACCAGTCGCTGAAAAACCAGTCGTTGAAGAACCAGTCGCCGAAGAACAAGTCGCTAAAGAACCATTCGCTGAAGAACCTGTCGCAGAGAACCAGTAGTTGAAGAGCCCGTCGCTCGAGGACCTGTCGTTGAAGAACCAGTCGTTGAGGAACCAGTTGCTAAAGAACCAGTAGTTGAAGAGCAGGTTGCTGAAAGACCTTTCGCTGAGGAACCAGCCGTTGAAAAACCAGTCGCTGAAGAACCAGTCGCTGATAAGCCAGTCGCTGAAGAATCAGTCGCTGCAGAACCGGTCGCAGAAGAACCAGTCGCTCAAGACCCAGTCGCTGAAGAACCAGTCGTTGAAGAACAAGTTGCTGAAGGACCTGTCACTGAGGAACCAGCCGTTGAAGGACCAGTCGCTAAAGAACCAGTTGCTGAGAACAAGTTGCTGAGGAACCAGTCGCTGAAGAACCGGTCGCAGAAGAACCAGTCGCTGAAGAACCAGTCACTGAAGATCCAGTCGCTGTAGAACTAGTCGTTAAAGGACCAGTCGCGTAAGAAGCAGTCGCTGAAGAACCAGTCGCTGAAGAACGAGTCGCTGAGGAGCCAGTTGCTGAGGAACCGGTTGCTGAAGAACCAGTCGCTGAGGTACCAGTCCCTGAAGAACCAGTCGCTAAAGAGCCAGTCGTCGAAGACCCGGTCGCTGAAGAACCAGTTGTTGAAAGACCAGTCGCTGAAGAACCAGTCGCTGAAGAATCAGTAGTTGAAGAACCAGTTGTTGAAAGAACAGTCGCTGGAGAACCAGTAGTTGAACAACCAGCCGCTAAGGGACCAATCGCTGAAGGACCAGTCGCTGAAGAACTAGTCGCTGGAGATCCAGTCGCTGAAGAACCGGTCGCTGAAGAACCAGTTGTTGAAAGACCAGTCACTGAAGAACCAGTTGCAGAAGAACCAGTAGTTGAAGAGCCAGTCGCTGAAGGACCTGTGGCTGAAGAACCAGTCGTTGAAGAACTAGTCGCTGAGGAACCAGTCGCTTAAGATCCTTACTTACTTACTTATCAGGCCTGCGATCCATGGAGGATCTGAGCCTGAGCTATAGCTGCCTTCCATCCTTGACGGTCCCGGGCACGCTGCTTCCAGTTGTCAAGACCAAGATGTCTTACATCCGCGATTACTTGGTCCTTACACCGGAAGTTCGGTCTTCCTCTTCTTCTCGAACCAGGAGGCTCGGAGTCGAAGACCCTCTTAGCTGGAGCGTTGATGTCCATGCGCTCGATGTGGCCGAGCCAGTGTAGTCGACGAATCCTTGCCTTCCGGACTACATCCACATCTTGGTACAGCTCGTAGAGTTCGCGGTTGTGTCTTCTTCTCCATTCACCTTCCTCACAGACAGGACCAAATATCCGGCGCAGAATTTTTCTTTCGAAAGTACCCAAAATCAGCTCCGCTGTCCTGCTTATCGTCCAGCTTTCGGCTCCGTACAGCAAGACTGGCAGAATGAGCGATTTATAAAGCATGACTTTGGTCTTTCGAGTGAGGAGTTTTGACCCCAGTTGTTTGGACAAGCCGAAGTAGCAGCGGTTGCCAAGGGCGATTCTACGCCGGATCTCCACTGTGGTGTCATTTGTGGAATTTACGTTTGCCCCGAGGTAGACAAACTCCTTAACTACCTCGAAATTGTAGCTGTCAATTGTTATGTTTTGTCCCAGGTGGTGAGCGACGGATTGGTTTTTGCTTGACAGCATGTATTTCGTTTTGTCCTCATCGATCTTAAGACCAGTTCGTTTCGCCTGTTCTTCAATCGCCGTGAATGCTTCCACAGTGCCACGGCGAGAACACGCGATGATGTCGATATCATCCGCGTATCCTAGCAGCTAGATGGACTTGTAAAAGATAGTGCCTTCCCTGTTGACGCCTGCCCGTCGCACTATCTGCTCCAGCACCAGGTTGAAGAAGTCACATGACAGCGCATCTCCTTGCCGAAATCCGGTGCATGTTTCGAATGGTTCCGAGGTCCTAGAACCGAGTTGCACGGTGCATCGCGTGTTTTTTAGCGTGGCGCGACACAACTGGATCAGTTTTACCGGGATCCCGAATTCGGCCATCGCCCCAAAGCGATCAGAGCCTGCGGCCTTGTTGTTCTTCAGCTTCTGAATAGCTGTGCCGACTTCTTCAATGCTGGGTGGGAGGACTACTTCAGCGGCTGGAGTTGGAATTTCCTCGGTCCCTACCACTCTCTCTTGGTCATGCTCGTTAAGCAGCTGCTGGAAGTGCTGCTTAAATACATCCACTATTCCCTGCGGGTCGGTGACAAGATTACCCTCGCAGTTTTGAAGAGCCAGGGTGCCCTTTTTGAAGCCTCCTGCAAGGCCTTTGGCTTTCTTGTAAAAGGCTCGTATTTTATGTTTATCCCTAGACTCCTCGATATCCTTGAGCTGGGAGGCTGCGAAGATTCTTTTCTTTTGTCGCAGTAGTTTCTTCTCCTCCCTTCTTCTGGCTCGGTACTCTTCTCGTGCTGCCCTGGTTTTCCTCTGCAGCGCCTTTTGGTACGCCTCGTCGGTTGCTGCCTTTTTCTGCTCACACTCGCCATCATACCACGGGTTTCTTGTCGGGGGTGGTAGGTATCCTAAGGTGGTTTCGGCTACTTCCTGAATGGCTGAGCGGCAATGCAGCCACATATTATTGGCATTTGTGTTCGACGTAGGCATACCGTAGAGTCTTTCGCTCAGCTGCTCCCTGTAGGCTCTGGCAACATCCGGTGTGCTCAGGCGCCCAATGTCGAACCTCCTCCTGATGGGCTGGTGCAGCTTTCTGACATTGGACAGTCGAGCTCTGAATCTTGCTGCTACGAGGAAGTGGTCAGAGTCGACATTTGCCCCTCTGAATGTTCGCATATACAGGATGTTTGACGCGTGCCTTGCGTCAATGAGCACATGGTCGATTTGGTTGGCGGTTCGACCGTCCGGAGATCGCCAGGTTGCTGTGTGGATTCGCTTGCGAGGGAATCTTGTGCTACTTATCACCGCATTACGAGCTGTCGCAAAGTCAGCGAGTCGGAAGCCGTTATCTGTTGTTGTATCGTGGAGGCTGTGCTTTCCGATCACTCCGCCAAGGGTGTTTTCCTTTCCGATTTTGGCGTTGAAGTCCCTGAGCACGATTTTTACATCATACTCCGGACAAGCTCCGTAGGCGTTGTCCAGGAGATCATAGAAGTCCTCCTTGATAGGGTCTTCAGCCTCGTCGTGTGCACATATAAGGCTGATGTTATAAAATCTGCCTCTGATGCGGATCACAGCCAGGCGATCACTTATAGGTTTAAAGTCGATGACCTTCGACCTTAACCGCTTTCCCACGACAAATCCGCATCCCAGTAAGTGCAAACTTTTGTGACAGCTGTAATAAATGTCGCAATTTTTCTTCCTAATCATACCGTTTCCTATCCAGCGTATTTCCTGGACCCCAGTAATATCCGCCTTGTACTGCGTGAGGATTCCTTCTAGTTTATGAGCAGCTCCGGGAGTGTACAGGGTTCTGACATTCCAGGAGCATACTCGCAAATCGTGTTCCTTTTTCGTGCGTTGTCGTCGTCGAGTATCCGTCCGTGTATCGGATGCGTCTTGCTCATTCATAACTTAATGTTTCGTTTACGTGGGCGGATTGTTACCCCGCCGTACAACCGCCCTTCTGGTCGGGGTTTTTTTCGCTGCATACGTTTGTTCACCTCCCAACGGTTGTTGAAGAGGCTATCCAGAGGGCGACGCGAGGAGGCCGTATGTCAACTTGACCCGGGCATTTAAACAGGGATCGTTGCTGGCATCTCGCCAGGTTGAGAGCAATCAACAACTTTACCCTGTATGTCCGAGCCTATGCCCTCTTAAGATCCAGTCGTTGAAAAACCACTCGGTGAAGAGCCAGTCACTGAAGAACCAGTCGCTGAAGAACCCGTCGCTGAATAACCAGCCGCAGAAGAACCAGTCGCTGAAGAACCAGTCGCTGAAGAACCAGTCGCTGAAGAACCGGTCGCTGAAGAACCAGTCTCTGAAGAACCAGTCGCAGAAGAACCAGTCGCTGAAGAACCGGTCGCTGAAGAACCAGCCTCTGAAGAACCAGTCGCTGAACAACCAGTCGCAAAAGAAGCAGTCGTTAAAGAACCAGTCGCCGAAGAGCCAATCGTTGAAAAAAAAGTTGCTGAGGAACCAGTCGTTGAAGAACCAGTCGCTGAAGAACCAGTCGCTTAAGAGCTAATCGTTGAAGAACCAGCCACTGAAGAACCAGTACCTGAAGAACCAGTTGCTGAAGAACTAATGGCTGAAGAGCCAGTCGCTGAAGAACCCGTCGCTGAAGAACCAGTCGTTGAAGAAGCAGTCGTTGAAAAACAAGTGGCTGAAGAACCAGTCGCTGAAAAACCAGTCGCTGAAGAACCGGTAGTTGAAGAGCCAGTCGCTGAAGGACCTGTCGCAGAAGAACCACTCGTTGAAGAAGCGGTCGCTGAAGAACCAGTTGTTGAAAGACCTGTCACTAAAGAACCAGTCGCTGAAGAACTAATCGCTGAAGAACCAGTCGCGGAAGAACCAGTCGCTGAAGAACCAGTCGTTGAAGAACCAGTCGCTGAAGAGCTAATCGCTGAAAAACCAGTCACTAAAGAACCAGTCGCTGAAGAACCAGTCGCTGAAAAGCCAGTCATGGAAGAACCGGTCGTTGAAAAACAAGCCAGTTACTGAAGAACTAGTCGCTGAAGAACCAGTCGTTGAAGAAGCAGTCGCTGAAGAACCAGTCGTTGAATAACCAGTGGCTGAAGAACCAGTCGCTGAAAAACCAGTCGCTGAAGGACAGGTCACTGAAGAACCAGTCGCTGAAGAACTAATCGCTGAAGAACCAGTCGCGGAGGAACCAGTCGCTGAAGAACCAGTCGTTGAAGAACCAGTCGCTGAAGAACCAGTCGCTGAAGAACCATGTCGTTGAAAAACCAGTGGCTGAAGAACCAGTCGCTGAAAACCAGTCGCTGAAGGACCAGTCACTGAAGTACCAGTCGCTGAAGAACTAATCGCTGAAGAACCAGTCGCGGAGGAACCAGTCGCTGAAGAACCAGTCGCTGAAAAGCCAGTCATGGAAGAACCAGTCGTTGAAAAACAAGTCGCTGAGAACTAATAGCTGAAAAACCAGTCGCGGAAGAATCGGTCGCTGAAGAACCAGTTGTTGAAAGACCAGCCACTGAGAACCAGTCCCTGAAGAACCAGTCGCTGAAGAACTAATCGCTGAAGAGCCAGTCACTGAAGAACCAGTCGCTGAAGAACCAGTCGTTGAGAAACCAGTGGCTGAAGAACCAGCCGCTGAAAAACCAGTCGCTGAAGGACCAGTCACTGAAGAACCAGTCGCTGAAGAGCTAATCGCTGAAGAACCAGTCTTTAAAGAACCAGTGGCTGAAGCACCAGTCGCAGAAAAACCAGTCGTTGAAGAACCAGTAGTTGAAGAACTAGTCGCTGAAGAACGAGTCGTTAAAGAATCAGTCGCTTAAGAAGCAGTCGCTGAAGAACCAGTCGCCGAAGCACCAGTCGCTGAAAAACCAGAAACCAGTCGTTGAAGAACCAGTCGCCGAAGAACAAGTCGCTAAAGAACCATTCGTTGAAGAACCTGTCGCAGAGAACCAGTAGTTGAAGAGCCCGTCGCTCGAGGACCTGTCGTTGAAGAACCAGTCGTTGAGGAACCAGTTGGCTAAGAACCAGAAGTTGAAGAACAGGTTGCTGAAGGACCTGTCGCTGAGGAACCAGTCATTGAAGCACCAGTTGCTGAAAACCAGTTGCTGAGGAGCCAGTTGCTGAAGAACCAGTAGTTGAAGAACAAGTTGTTGAAGGACCTGTCGCTGAAGAACCAGTCGTTGAAAAACCAGCCGCTGAGGAACCAGTCGCTGATAAGCCAGTCGCTGAAGAATCAGTCGCTGCAGGACCAGTCGCAGAAGAACCAGTCGCTCAAGACCCAGTCGCTGAAGAACCAGTCCTTGAAGAACTAGTCGCTAATGAACCATTCGCTGACGAACCAGTCGCAGAAGAACCAGTCGTTGAAGAACCAGTCGCTGAAGAACCAGCCGTTGAAGAACTAGTCGCTGAAGAATCAGTAATTCAAGAACCAGTTGCTGAAGAAGCAGTTGTTGAAAGACCAGTCGCTGAAGAACCAGTCGCGGAAGAATCAGTCGCTGAAGAACCAGTCGCTGAAGAACCAGTCGTTGAAAAACCAGTGGCTGAAGAACCAGTCGCTGAAAAACCAGTCGCTGAAGGACCAGTCACTGAAGAACCAGTCGCTGAGGAACGAGTCGCTTAAGATCTTGTGGCTGAAGAACCACTCGTTGAAGAACCAGTCGCTGAAGAACCAGTCGTTGAAGAACCAGTCGCTGAAGAACCTGTCGCTGAAGAACCATGTCGTTGAAAAACCAGTGGCTGAAGAACCAGTCGCTGAAAACCAGTCGCTGAGGGACCAGTCACTGAAGTACCAGTCGCTGAAGAACTAATCGCTGAAGAACCAGTCGCGGAGGAACCAGTCGCTGAAGAACCAGTCGCTGAAAAGCCAGTCATGGAAGAACCAGTCGTTGAAAAACAAGTCGCTGAGAACTAATAGCTGAAAAACCAGTCGCGGAAGAATCAGTCGCTGAAGAACCAGTTGTTAAAGGACCAGCCACTGAGAACCAGTCCCTGAAGAACCAGTCGCTGAAGAACTAATCGCTGAAGAGCTAGTCACTGAAGAACCAGTCGCTGAAGAACCAGTCGTTGAGAAACCAGTGGCTGAAGAACCAGCCGCTGAAAAACCAGTCGCTGAAGGACCAGTCACTGAAGAACCAGTCGCTGAAGAGCTAATCGCTGAAGAACCAGTCTTTAAAGAACCAGTGGCTGAAGCACCAGTCGCAGAAAAACCAGTCGTTGAAGAACCAGTAGTTGAAGAACTAGTCGCTGAAGAACGAGTCGTTAAGGAATCAGTCGCTTAAGAAGCAGTCGCTGAAGAACCAGTCGCCGAAGCACCAGTCGCTGAAAAACCAGTCGTTAAAGAACCAGTCGCCGAAGAACAAGTCGCTAAAGAACCATTCGCTGAAGAACCTGTCGCAGAGAACCAGTAGTTGAAGAGCCCGTCGCTCGAGGACCTGTCGTTGAAGAACCAGTCGTTGAGGAACCAATTGGCTAAGAACCAGAAGTTGAAGAACAGGTTGCTGAAGGACCTGTCGCTGAGGAATCAGTCATTGAAGCACCAGTTGATGAAAACCAGTTGCTGAGGAGCCAGTTACTGAAGAACCAGTAGTTGAAGAACAAGTTATTGAAGGACCTGTCGCTGAAGAACCAGTCGTTGAAAAACCAGTGGCTGAAGAACCAGTCGCTGAAAGACCAGTCGCTGAAGGACCAGTCACTGAAGAACCAGTCGCCGAAGAACTAGTCGCTGAAGAACCAGTTGCCGAAGAACCCGTCGCTGAATAACCAGTCGCAGAAGAACCAGTCGCTAAAGACCCAGTCGTTGAAGAACCAGTCGCTGAAGAACCAGCCGTTGAAAAACCAGCCGCTGAGGAACCAGTCGCTGATAAGCCAGTCGCTGAAGAATCAGTCGCTGCAGAACCAGTCGCAGAAGAACCAGTCGCTCAAGACCCAGTCGCTGAAGAACCAGTCGTTGAAGAACTAGTCGCTAATGAACCATTCGCTGACGAACCAGTCGCAGAAGAACCAGTCGTTGAAGAACCAGTCGCTGAAGAACCAGCCGTTGAAGTACTAGTCGCTGAAGAATCAGTAGTTGAAGAACCAGTTGCTGAAGAAGCAGTTGTTGAAAGACCAGTCGCTGAAGAACCAGTCGCGGAAGAATCAGTCGCTGAAGAACCAGTCACTGAAGAACCAGTCGTTGAAAAACCAGTGGCTGAAGAACCAGTCGCTGAAAAACCAGTCGCTGAAGGACCAGTCACTGAAGAACCAGTCGCTGAGGAACGAGTCGCTTAAGATCTAGTGGCCGAAGAACCACTCGTTGAAGAACCGGTCGCTGAAGAACCTGTCGCTGAAGAACCAGTCGCTGAAGAACCAGTCGTTGAAAAACCAGTGGCTGAGGAACCAGTCGCTGAAAAACCGGTCGCTGAAGGACCAGTCACTGAAGAACCAGTCGCTGAAGAACTAATCGCTGAAGAACCAGCCGCGGAGGATCCAGGCGCTGAAGAACCAGTCGTTGAAGAACCAGTCGCTGAAGAGCTAATCGCTGAAGAACCAGTCACTAATGAACCAGTCGCTGAAGAACCAGTCGCTGAAAAGCCAGTCATGGAAGAACCAGTCGTTGAAAAACAAGTCGCTAAGAACTAATAGCTGAAAAACCAGTCGCGGAAGAATCAGTCGCTGAAGAACCAGTTGTTGAAAGATCAGCCACTGAGAACCAGTGCCTGAAGGACCAGTCGCTGAAGAACTAATCGCAGAAGGGCCTGTCACTGAAGAACCAGTCGCTGAAGAACCAGTCGCTGAAGAACCAGTCGTTGAAAAACCAGTGGCTGAAGAACCAGTCGCTGAAAAACCAGTCGCTGAAGGACCAGTCACCGAAGAACCAGTCGCTGAAGAACCAGTCGCTGAAGAACCAGTCGTTGAAAAACCAGTGGCTGAAGAACCAGTCGCTGAAAAACCAGTCGCTGAAGGACCAGTCACTGAAGAACCAGTCGCTGAAGAACTTATCGCTGAAGAACCAGTCGCGGAAGAACCAGTCGCTGAAGAACCAGTCGTTGAAGAACCAGTCGCTGAAGAGCTAATCGCTGAAGAACCAGTCACTAAAGAACCAGTCGCTGAAGAACCAGTCGCTGAAAAGCCAGTCATTGAAGAACCAGTCGTTGAAAAACAAGTCGTTGAAGAACCAGTCGCGGAAGAACCAGTCGCTGAAGAACCAGTCGCTGAAGAACTTATCGCTGAAGAACCAGTCGCGGAAGAACCAGTCGTTGAAGAACCAGTTGTTGAAGAACCAGTCGCTGAAGAGCTAATCGCTGAAGAACCAGTCACTAAAGAACCAGTCGCTGAAGAACCAGTCGCTGAAAAGCCAGTCATTGAAGAACCAGTCGTTGAAAAACAAGTCGCTGAAGAACCAGTCGCGGAAGAACCAGTCGCTGAAGAACCAGTCGTTGAAGAACCAGTCGCTGAAGAGGTAATCGCTGAAAAACCAGTCACTAAAGAACCAGTCGCTGAAGAACCAGTCGCTGAAAAGCCAGTCATGGAAGAACCGGTCGTTGAAAAACAAGTCGCTGAGAACTAACCGCTGAAGAGCCAGTCACTGAAGAACCAGTCGCTGAAGAACCAGTCGCTGAAGAACCAGTCGCTGAAGAACTAATCGCTGAAGAACCAGTTGCCGAAGAACCCGTCGCTGAATAACCAGTCGCAGAAGAACCAGTCGCTAAAGACCCAGTCGTTGAAGAACCAGTCGCTGAAGAACCAGCCGTTGAAAAACCAGCCGCTGAGGAACCAGTCGCTGATAAGCCAGTCGCTGAAGAATCAGTCGCTGCAGAACCAGTCGCAGAAGAACCAGTCGCTCAAGACCCAGTCGCTGAAGAATCAGTCGTTGAAGAACTAGTCGCTAATGAACCATTCGCTGACGAACCAGTCGCTGAAGAACCAGTCGTTGAAGAACCAGTCGCTGAAGAACCAGCCGTTGAAGAACTAGTCGCTGAAGAATCAGTAATTCAAGAACCAGTTGCTGAAGAAGCAGTTGTTGAAAGACCAGTCGCTGAAGAACCAGTCGCGGAAGAATCAGTCGCTGAAGAACCAGTCGCTGAAGAACCAGTCGTTGAAAAACCAGTGGCTGAAGAACCAGTCGCTGAAAAACCAGTCGCTGAAGGACCAGTCACTGAAGAACCAGTCGCTGAGGAACGAGTCGCTTAAGATCTAGTGGTTGAAGAACCACTCGTTGAAGAACCAGTCGCTGAAGAACCAGTCGTTGAAGAACCAGTCGCTGAAGAACCTGTCGCTGAAGAACCATGTCGTTGAAAAACCAGTGGCTGAAGAACCAGTCGCTGAAAACCAGTCGCTGAAGGACCAGTCACTGAAGTACCAGTCGCTGAAGAACTAATCGCTGAAGAACCAGTCGCGGAGGAACCAGTCGCTGAAGAACCAGTCGCTGAAAAGCCAGTCATGGAAGAACCAGTCGTTGAAAAACAAGTCGCTGAGAACTAATAGCTGAAAAACCAGTCGCGGAAGAATCAGTCGCTGAAGAACCAGTTGTTGAAGGACCAGCCACTGAGAACCCGTCCCTGAAGAACCAGTCGCTGAAGAACTAAGCGCTGAAGAGCCAGTCACTGAAGAACCAGTCGCTGAAGAACCAGTCGTTGAGAAACCAGTGGCTGAAGAACCAGCCGCTGAAAAACCAGTCGCTGAAGGACCAGTCACTGAAGAACCAGTCGCTGAAGAGCTAATCGCTGAAGAACCAGTCTTTAAAGAACCAGTGGCTGAAGCACCAGTCGCAGAAAAACCAGTCGTTGAAGAACCAGTAGTTGAAGAACTAGTCGCTGAAGAACGAGTCGTTAAAGAATCAGTCGCTTAAGAAGCAGTCGCTGAAGAACCAGTCGCCGAAGCACCAGTCGCTGAAAAACCAGTCGTTGAAGAACCAGTCGCCGAAGAACAAGTCGCTAAAGAACCATTCGCTGAAGAACCTGTCGCAGAGAACCAATAGTTGAAGAGCCCGTCGCTCGAGGACCTGTCGTTGAAGAACCAGTCGTTGAGGAACCAGTTGGCTAAGAACCAGAAGTTGAAGAACAGGTTGCTGAAGGACCTGTCGCTGAGGAATCAGTCATTGAAGCACCAGTTGATGAAAACCAGTTGCTGAGGAGCCAGTTGCTGAAGAACCAGTAGTTGAAGAACAAGTTGTTGAAGGACCTGTCGCTGAAGAACCAGTCGTTGAAAAACCAGTGGCTGAAGAACCAGTCGCTGAAAGACCAGTCGCTGAAGGACCAGTCACTGAAGAACCAGTCGCCGAAGAACTAGTCGCTGAAGAACCAGTTACCGAAGAACCCGTCGCTGACTAACCAGTCGCAGAAAAACCAGTCGCTAAAGACCCAGTCGTTGAAGAACCAGTCGCTGAAGAACCAGCCGTTGAAAAACCAGCCGCTGAGGAACCAGTCGCTGATAAGCCAGTCGCTGAAGAATCAGTCGCTGCAGAACCAGTCGCAGAAGAACCAGTCGCTCAAGACCCAGTCGCTGAAGAACCAGTCGTTGAAGAACTAGTCGCTAATGAACCATTCGCTGACGAACCAGTCGCAGAAGAACCAGTCGTTGAAGAACCAGTCGCTGAAGAACCAGCCGTTGAAGAACTAGTCGCTGAAGAATCAGTAGTTGAAGAACCAGTTGCTGAAGAAGCAGTTGTTGAAAGACCAGTCGCTGAAGAACCAGTCGCGGAAGAATCAGTCGCTGAAGAACCAGTCGCTGAAGAACCAGTCGTTGAAAAACCAGTGGCTGAAGAACCAGTCGCTGAAAAACCAGTCGCTGAAGGACCAGTCACTGAAGAACCAGTCGCTGAGGAACGAGTCGCTTAAGATCTAGTGGCCGAAGAACCACTCGTTGAAGAACCGGTCGCTGAAGAACCAGTTGTTGAAAGACCAGTCGCTGAAGAACCTGTCGCTGAAGAACCAGTCGCTGAAGAACCAGTCGCTGAAGAGCTAATCGCTGAAGAACCAGTCACTAAAGAACCAGTCGCTGAAGAACCAGTCGCTGAAAAGCCAGTCATGAAAGAACCAGTCGTTGAAAAATAAGTCGCTAAGAACTAATAGCTGAAAAACCAGTCGCGGAAGAATCAGTCGCTGAAGAACCAGTTGTGGAAAGATCAGCCACTGAGAACCAGTGCCTGAAGGACCAGTCGCTGAAGAACTAATCGCAGAAGGGCCAGTCACTGAAGAACCAGTCGCTGAAGAACCAGTCGCTGAAGAACCAGTCGTTGAAGAACCAGTCGCTGAAGAGCTAATCGCTGAAGAACCAGTCACTAAAGAACCAGTCGCTGAAGAACCAGTCGCTGAAAAGCCAGTCATGAAAGAACCAGTCGTTGAAAAATAAGTCGCTAAGAACTAATAGCTGAAAAACCAGTCGCGGAAGAATCAGTCGCTGAAGAACCAGTTGTTGAAAGATCAGCCACTGAGAACCAGTGCCTGAAGGACCAGTCGCTGAAGAACTAATCGCAGAAGGGCCAGTCACTGAAGAACCAGTCGCTGAAGAACCAGTCGCTGAAGAACCAGTCGTTGAAAAACCAGTGGCTGAAAAACCAGTCGCTGAAAAACCAGTCGCTGAAAAACCAGTCGCTGAAGGACCAGTCACTGAAGAACCAGTCGCTGAAGAACTTATCGCTGAAGAACCAGTCGCGGAAGAACTAGTCGCTGAAGAACCAGTCGTTGAAGAACCAGTCGCTGAAGAACCAGTCACTAAAGAACCAGTCGCTGAAGAACCAGTCGCTGAAAAGCCAGTCATTGAAGAACCAGTGGTTGAAAAACAAGTCGCTGAGAACTAATAGCTGAAGAGCCAGTCACTGAAGAACCAGTCGCTGAAGGACCAGTCGCTGAAGAACCAGTCGCTGAAGAACCAGTCGTTGAAAAACCAATGGCTGAAGAACCAGTCGCTGAAAAACCAGTCGCTGAAGGACCAGTCACTGAAGAACCAGTCGCTGAAGAACCAGTCGTTGAAAAACCAGTGGCTGAAGAACCAGTCACTGAAGAACCAGTCGCTGAAGAACCAGTCGTTGAAAAACCAGTGGCTGAAGAACCAGTCGCTGAAAAACCAGTCGCTGAAGGACCAGTCACTGAAGAACCAGTCGCTGAGGAACGAGTCGCTGAAGAACCCGTCGCTGAATAACCATTCGCAGGAGAACCAGCCGCTGAAGAACCAGCCGCTGAAGAACCAGTCGCTGAAGAACCAGTCGCTGAAGAACCACTCGCAGAAGAACCAGTTGCTGAAGAACCAGTCGCTGAGGTACCAGTCGTTGAAAAACCAGTGGCTGAAGCACCAGTCGCAGAAAAACCAGTCGTTGAAGAACCAGTAGTTGAAGAACTAGTCGCTGAAGAACGAGTCGTTAAAGAATCAGTCGCTTAAGAAGCAGTTGCTGAAGAATCAGTCGCCGAAGCACCAGTCGCTGAAAAACCAGTCGTTGAAGAACCAGTCGCCGAAGAACAAGTCGCTAAAGAACCATTCGCTGAAGAACCTGTCGCTGAAGAGCTAATTGCTGAAGAACCAGTCACTAAAGAACCAGTCGCTGAAGAACCAGTCGCTGAAGAACCAGTCGCTAAAGACCCAGTCGTTGAAGAACCAGTCGCTGAAGAACCAGCCGTTGAAAAACCAGCCGCTGAAGAACCAGTCGCTGATAAGCCAGTCGCTGAAGAACCAGTCGCTGCAGAACCAGTCGCTCAAGACCCAGTCGCTGAAGAACCAGTCGTTGAAGAACTAGTCGCTAAAGAACCATTCGCTGACGAACCAGTCGCAGAAGAACCAGTCGTTGAAGAACCAGTCGCTGAAGAACCAGTCGCGGAAGAACCAGTCGCTGAAGAACCGGTCGTTGAAGAACCAGTCGCTGAAGAGCTAATCGCTGAAGAACCAGTCACTAAAGAACCAGTAGTTGAAGCGTAAGTCGCTGAAGACCTGTCGCTGAAGAACCAGTTGTTGAAGAACTAGTCGCTGAGGAACCAGTCGCTTAAGCTCCAGTCGCTGAAGAATCACTCTGTGAAGAACCAGTCGCTGAAGAACCAGTCGCCGAAGAACCCGTCGCTGAATAACCAGTCGCAGAAGAACCAGCCGCTGAAGAACCAGCCGCTGAAGAACCAGTCGCTGAAGAACCAGTCGCTGAAGAACCACTCGCAGAAGAACCAGTTGCTGAAGAACCAGTCGCTCGAGGACCTGTCGTTGAAGAACCAGTCGTTGAGGAACCGGTTGCTTAAGAATCAGAAGTTGAAGAACAGGTTGCTGAAGGACCTGTCGCTGAGGAACCAGTCATTGAAGAACCAGTTGTTGAAAACCAGTTGCTGAGGAGCCAGTCGTTGAAAAACCAGTGGCTGAAGAACCAGTGGCTGAAGAACCAGTCGCTGAAAGACCAGTCGCTGAAGGACCAGTCACTGAAGAACCAGTCGCTAAAGACCCAGTCGTTGAAGAACCAGTCGCTGAAGAACCAGCCGTTGAAAAACCAGCCGCTGAAGAACCAGTCGCTGATAAGCCAGTCGCTGAAGAACCAGTCGCTGCAGAACCAGTCGCTCAAGACCCAGTCGCTGAAGAACCAGTCGTTGAAGAACTAGTCGCTAAAGAACCATTCGCTGACGAACCAGTCGCAGAAGAACCAGTCGTTGAAGAACCAGTCGCTGAAGAACCAGCCGTTGAAGAACTAGTCGCTGAAGAATCAGTAGTTGAAGAACCAGTTGCTGAAGAAGCAGTTGTTGAAAGACCAGTCTCTGAAGAACCAGTCGCGGAAGAATCAGTCGCTGAAGAACCAGTCGCTGAAGAACCAGTCGTTGAAAAACCAGTGGCTGAAGAACCAGTCGCTGAAAAACCAGTCGCTGAAGGACCAGTCACTGAAGAACCAGTCGCTGAGGAACGAGTCGCTTAAGATCTAGTGGCTGAAGAACCACTCGTTGAAGAACCGGTCGCTGAAGAACCAGTTGTTGAAATACCAGTCGCTGAAGAACCTGTCGCTGAAGAACCAGTCGCTGAAGAACCAGTCGCTGAAGAACCAGTCGTTGAAAAACCAGTGGCTGAAGAACCAGTCGCTGAAAAACCAGTCGCTGAAGAACCAGCCGCGGAGGATCCAGGCGCTGAAGAACCAGTCGTTGAAGAACCAGTCGCTGAAGAGCTAATCGCTGAAGAACCAGTCACTAAAGAACCAGTCGCTGAAGAACCAGTCGCTGAAAAGCCAGTCATGGAAGAACCAGTCGTTGAAAAACAAGTCGCTAAGAACTAATAGCTGAAAAACCAGTCGCGGAAGAATCAGTCGCTGAAGAACCAGTTGTTGAAAGATCAGCCACTGAGAACCAGTGCCTGAAGGACCAGTCGCTGAAGAACTAATCGCAGAAGGGCCAGTCACTGAAGAACCGGTCGCTGAAGAACCAGTCGCTGAAGAACCAGTCGCTGAAGAACCAGTCGTTGAAAAACCAGTGGCTGAAGAACCAGTCGCTGAAAAACCAGTAGCTGAAGGACCAGTCACTGAAGAACCAGTCGCTGAAGAACTTATCGCTGAAGAACCAGTCGCGGAAGAACTAGTCGCTGAAGAACCAGTCGTTGAAGAACCAGTCGCTGAAGAGCTAATCGCTGAAGAACCAGTCACTAAAGAAAAAGTCGCTGAAGAACCAGTCGCTGAAAAGCCAGTCATTGAAGAACCAGTCGTTGAAAAACAAGTCGCTGAAGAACCAGTCGCGGAAGAACCAGTCGCTGAAGAACCGGTCGTTGAAGAACCAGTCGCTGAAGAGCTAATCGCTGAAGAACCAGTCACTAAAGAACCAGTAGTTGAAGAGTAAGTCGCTGAAGACCTGTCGCTGAAGAACCAGTTGTTGAAGAACTAGTCGCTGAGGAACCAGTCGCTTAAGATCCAGTCGCTGAAGAATCACTCTGTGAAGAACCAGTCGCTGAAGAACCAGTCGCTGAAGAACCCGTCGCTGAATAACCAGTCGCAGGAGAACCAGCCGCTGAAGAACCAGCCGCTGAAGAACCAGTCGCTGAAGAACCAGTCGCTGAAGAACCACTCGCAGAAGAACCAGTTGCTGAAGAACCAGTCGCTGAGGTACCAGTCCCTGAAGAACCAGTCGCTAGAGATCCGGCCGCTGATGAACCGGTCGCTGAAGAACCAGTTGTTGAAAGACCAGTCACTAAAAAGCAGTCGCTGAAAAATTAGTAGTCGAAGAACTAGATGTTGAAAGAGCAGTCGCTGGAGAACCAGAACTTGAACAAAAAGCCGCTAAGGGACCAGTCGCTGAAGGTACAGTCGCTGAAGAACTAGCCGCTGAAGAACCAGCCGCTGAAGAACCGGTCGCTGAAGAACAAGTTGTTGAAAGACCAGTCACTGAAGAACCAATTGTAGAAGAACCAGTAGTTGAAGAGCCAGTCGCTGAAGGACCAGTCGCTGAAGAACCATTCATTGAAGAACCGGTCGTGGAAAAACAAGTGGCTGAAGAACCAGTCGCTGAAAAACCAGTCGCCAAAAAACTAATCGCTGAAGAACCAGTCGCTGAAGGTCCAGTCGCTGAAGAACCAGTCGCTGAAGAACCAGTCGCTGACAAACCAGTCGCTGACGAACCAGTCGCTGAAGAACCAGTGGTTGAAGAACCAGTCGCCGAATAACCAGTCACTGAAGAACCAGTCGCTGAAGAACCAGCTGCAGAAGAACCAGTCGCTGGAGAACCAGTCACTGAAGAACCAGCCGCTGAAGAACCAGTCGCTGAAGAACCAGTCGTTGAAAAACAAGTGGCTGAAGAACCGGTCGCTGAAAAAACAGTCGCTGAAGAACCAGTCGCTGGAGAACCAGTCGCAGAAGAACCAGTCGCTCAAGACCCAGTCGCTGAAGAACCAGTCGTTGAAGAACCAGTCGCTGAAGAACCAGTCGCTGAAGAACCGGTCGCTGAAGAACCAGTCTCTGAAGAACCAGTCGCTGAAGAACCAGTCGTTGGAGAACCAGTCGCCAAAAAACTAATCGCTGAAGAACCAGTCGCTGAAGAGCCAGTAGCTGAAGAACCAGTCGCTGAAGAACCAGTCGCTGGAGATCCAGTCGCAGAAGAACCAGTCGCTCAAGACCCAGCCGCTGAAGAACCAGTCGTTGAAGAACCAGTCGCTAAAGAACCAGTCGCTGAAGAACCGGGCGCTGAAGAACCAGCCTCTGAAGAACTAGTCGCTGGAGATCCAGTCGCAGAAGAACCAGTCGCTCAAGACCCAGCCGCTGAAGAACCAGTCGTTGAAGAACCAGTCGCTAAAGAACCAGTCGCTGAAGACCCAGCCGCTGAAGAACCAGTCGTTGAAGAACCAGTCCCTGAAGAACCAGTCGCTGAAGAACTAATCGCTGAAGAGCCAGTCACTGAAGAACCAGTCGTTGAAAAACAAGTCGCTGAAGAACCAGTCGCGGAAGAACCAGTCGCTGAAGAACCGGTCGTTGAAGAACCAGTCGCTGAAGAGCTAATCGCTGAAGAACCAGTCACTAAAGAACCAGTAGTTGAAGAGTAAGTCGCTGAAGACCTGTCGCTGAAGAACCAGTTGTTGAAGAACTAGTCGCTGAGGAACCAGTCGCTTAAGATCCAGTCGCTGAAGAATCACTCTGTGAAGAACCAGTCGCTGAAGAACCAGTCGCTGAAGAACCCGTCGCTGAATAACCAGTCGCAGAAGAACCAGCCGCTGAAGAACCAGCCGCTGAAGAACCAGTCGCTGAAGAACCAGTCGCTGAAGAACCACTCGCAGAAGAACCAGTTGCTGAAGAACCAGTCGCTGAGGTACCAGTCCCTGAAGAACCAGTCGCTGGAGATCCGGCCGCTGATGAACCGGTCGCTGAAGAACCAGTTTTTGAAAGACCAGTCACTAAAAAGCAGTCGCTGAAAAATTAGTAGTCGAAGAACTAGATGTTGAAAGAGCAGTCGCTGGAGAACCAGAACTTGAACAAAAAGCCGCTAAGGGACCAGTCGCTGAAGGTACAGTCGCTGAAGAACTAGCCGCTGAAGAACCAGCCGCTGAAGAACCGGTCGCTGAAGAACAAGTTGTTGAAAGACCAGTCACTGAAGAACCAATTGTAGAAGAACCAGTATTTGAAGAGCCAGTCGCTGAAGGACCAGTCGCTGAAGAACCATTCATTGAAGAACCGGTCGTGGAAAAACAAGTGGCTGAAGAACCAGTCGCTGAAAAACCAGTCGCCAAAAAACTATTCGCTGAAGAACCAGTCGCTGAAGGTCCAGTCGCTGAAGAACCAGTCGCTGAAGAACCAGTCGCTGACGAACCAGTCGCTGACGAACCAGTCGCTGAAGAACCAGTGGTTGAAGAACCAGTCGCCGAATAACCAGTCACTGAAGAACAAGTCGCTGAAGAACCAGCTGCAGAAGAACCAGTCGCTGGAGAACCAGTCACTGAAGAACTAGCCGCTGAAGAACCAGTCGCTGAAGAACCAGTCGTTGAAAAACAAGTGGCTGAAGAACCGGTCGCTGAAAAAACAGTCGCTGAAGAACCAGTCGCTGGAGAACCAGTCGCAGAAGAACCAGTCGCTCAAGACCCAGTCGCTGAAGAACCAGTCGTTGAAGAACCAGTCGCTGAAGAACCAGTCGCTGAAGAACCGGTCGCTGAAGAACCAGTCTCTGAAGAACCAGTCGCTGAAGAACCAAGTGGTTGAAGAACCAGTCGTTGGAGAACCAGTCGCCAAAGAACTAATCGCTGAAGAACCAGTCGCTGAAGAGCCAGTAGCTGAAGAACCAGTCGCTGAAGAACCAGTCGCTGGAGATCCAGTCGCAGAAGAACCAGTCGCTCAAGACCCAGCCGCTGAAGAACCAGTCGTTGAAAAACCAGTCGCTAAAGAACCAGTCGCTGAAGAACCGGGCGCTGAAGAACCAGCCTCTGAAGAACTAGTCGCTGGAGATCCAGTCGCAGAAGAACCAGTCGCTCAAGACCCAGCCGCTGAAGAACCAGTCGTTGAAGAACCAGTCGCTAAAGAACCAGTCGCTGAAGACCCAGCCGCTGAAGAACCAGTCGTTGAAGAACCAGTCCCTGAAGAACCAGTCGCTGAAGAACTAATCGCTGAAGAGCCAGTCACTGAAGAACCAGTCGCTGAAGAACCCGTCGCTGAAGAACCAGTCGTTGAAGAAGCAGTCGTTGAAAAACAAGTGGCTGAAGGACCAGTCGCTGAAAAACCAGCCGCTGAAAAACCAGTCGTTGAAGAACCAGTCGCTAAAGAACCAGTCGCTGGAGATCCAGTCGCAGAAGAACCAGTCGCTCAAGACCCAGCCGCTGAAGAACCAGTCGTTGAAGAACCAGTCGCTAAAGAACCAGTCGCTGAAGACCCAGCCGCTGAAGAACCAGTCGTTGAAGAACCAGTCCCTGAAGAACCAGTCGCTGAAGAACTAATCGCTGAAGAGCCAGTCACTGAAGAACCAGTCGCTGAAGAACCCGTCGCTGAAGAACCAGTCGTTGAAGAAGCAGTCGTTGAAAAACAAGTGGCTGAAGGACCAGTCGCTGAAAAACCAGTCGCTGAAGAACCGGTAGTTGAAGAGCCAGTCGCTGAAGGACCTGTCGCAGAAGAACCAGTCGTTGAAGAACTAGTCGCTGAGGAACGAGTCGCTTAAGTTCTAGTGGCTGAAGAACCACTCGTTGAAGAACCGGTCGCTGAAGAACCAGTTGTTGAAAGACCTGTCACTAAAGAACCAGTCGCTGAAGAACTAATCGTTGAAGAACCAGTCGCGGAAGAACCAGTCGCTGAAGAACCAGTCGTTGAAGAACCAGTCGCTGAAGAGCTAATCGCTGAAAAACCAGTCACTAAAGAACCAGTCGCTGGAGAACCAGTCGCTGAAAAGCCAGTCAGGAAAGAACCGGTCGTTGAAAAACAAGTCGCTGAGAACTAATCGCTGAAGAGCCAGACACTGAAGAACCAGTCGCTGAAGAACCAGTCGCTGAAGAACCAGTCGCTGAAGAACCAGTCGTTGAAAAACCAGTGGCTGAAGAACCAGTCGCTGAAAAACCAGTCGCTGAAGGACCAGTCACTGAAGAACCAGGCGCTGAAGAACCAGTCGCTGAAGAACCAGTCGCTGAAAAGCCAGTCATGGAAGAACCAGTCGTTGAAAAACAAGTCGCTGAGAACTAATAGCTGAAAAACCAGTCGCGGAAGAATCAGTCGCTGAAGAACCAGTTGTTGAAAGATCAGCCACTGAGAACCAGTCCCTGAAGAACCAGTCGCTGAAGAACTAATCGCTGAAGAGCCAGTCACTGAAGAACCAGTCGCTGAAGAACCAGTCGTTGAAAAACCAGTGGCTGAAGAACCAGTCGCTGAAGGACCAGTCACTGAAGAACCAGTCGCTGAAGAGCTAATCGCTGAAGAACCAGTCTTTAGAGAACCAGTGGCTGAAGCACCAGTCGCAGAAAAACCAGTCGCTGAAGAACCAGTCGTTGAAAAACCAGTGACTGAAGAACCAGTCGCTGAAAAACCAGTCGCTGAAGGACCAGTCACTGAAGAACCAGTCGCTGAAGAACTAATCGCTGAAGAACCAGCCGCGGAGGATCCAGGCGCTGAAGAACCAGTCGTTGAAGAACCAGTCGCTGAAGAGCTAATCGCTGAAGAACCAGTCACTAAAGAACCAGTCGCTGAAGAACCAGTCGCTGAAAAGCCAGTCGCAGAAGAACCAGTCGTTGAAGAACCAGTCGCTGAAGAACCAGACGTTGAAGAACTAGTCGCTGAAAAATCAGTAGTTGAAGAACCAGTTGCTGAAGAACCAGTTGTTGAAAGATCAGCCACTGAGAACCAGTGCCTGAAGGACCAGTCGCTGAAGAACTAATTTCAGAAGAGCCAGTCACTGAAGAACCAGTCGCTGAAGAACCATTCGCTGAAGAACCAGTAGTTGAAAAACCAGTGGCTGAAGAACCAGTCGCTGAAAAACCAGTCGCTGAAGGACCAGTCGCTGAAGAACCAGTCGCTGAAGAACTTATCGCTGAAGAACCAGTCGCGGAAGAACCAGTCGCTGAAGAACCAGTCGTTGAAGAACCAGTCGCTGAAGAGCTAATCGCTGAAGAACCAGTCACTAAAGAACCAGTCGCTGAAGAACCAGTCGCTGAAAAGCCAGTCATTGAAGAACCAGTCGTTGAAAAACAAGTCGCTGAAGAACCAGTCGCGGAAGAACCAGTCGCTGAAGAACCAGTCGTTGAAGAACCAGTCCCTGAAGAACCAGTCGCTGAAGAACCAGTCGCTGAAGAACCAGTCGTTGAAGAACCAGTCCCTGAAGAACCAGTCGCTGAAGAACTAATCGCTGAAGAGCCAGTCACTGAAGAACCAGTCCCTGAAGAACCAGTCGCTGAAGAACTAATCGCTGAAGAGCCAGTCACTGAAGAACCAGTCCCTGAAGAACCATTCGCTGAAGAACCAGTAGTTGAAAAACCAGTGGCTGAAGAACCAGTCGCTGAAAAACCAGTCGCTGAAGGACCAGTCGCTGAAGAACCAGTCGCTGAAGAACTTATCGCTGAAGAACCAGTCGCGGAAGAACCAGTCGCTGAAGAACCAGTCGTTGAAGAACCAGTCGCTGAAGAGCTAATCGCTGAAGAACCAGTCACTAAAGAACCAGTCGCTGAAGAACCAGTCGCTGAAAAGCCAGTCATTGAAGAACCAGTCGTTGAAAAACAAGTCGGTGAAGAACCAGTCGCGGAAGAACCAGTCGCTGAAGAACCAGTCGTTGAAGAACCAGTCCCTGAAGAACCAGTCGCTGAAGAACTAATCGCTGAAGAGCCAGTCACTGAAGAACCAGTCCCTGAAGAACCAGTCGCTGAAGAGCTAATCGCTGAAGAACCAGTCTTTAAAGAACCAGTGGCTGAAGCACCAGTCGCAGAAAAACCAGTCGCTGAAGAACCAGTCGTTGAAAAACCAGTGACTGAAGAACCAGTCGCTGAAAAACCAGTCGCTGAAGGACCAGTCACTGAAGAACCAGTCGCTGAAGAACTAATCGCTGAAGAACCAGCCGCGGAGGATCCAGGCGCTGAAGAACCAGTCGTTGAAGAACCAGTCGCTGAAGAGCTAATCGCTGAAGAACCAGTCACTAAAGAACCAGTCGCTGAAGAACCAGTCGCTGAAAAGCCAGTCATTGAAGAACCAGTCGTTGAAAAACAAGTCGCTGAAGAACCAGTCGCGGAAGAACCAGTCGCTGAAGAACCAGTCGTTGAAGAACCAGTCCCTGAAGATCCAGTCGCTGAAGAACCAGTCGCTGAAGAACCAGTCGTTGAAGAACCAGTCCCTGAAGAACCAGTCGCTGAAGAACTAATCGCTGAAGAGCCAGTCACTGAAGAACCAGTCCCTGAAGAACCAGTCGCTGAAGAACTAATCGCTGAAGAGCCAGTCACTGAAGAACCAGTCGCTGAAGAACCCGTCGCTGAAGAACCAGTCGTTGAAGAAGCAGTCGTTGAAAAACAAGTGGCTGAAGGACCAGTCGCTGAAAAACCAGCCGCTGAAGAACCAGTCGTTGAAGAACCAGTCGCTAAGGAACCAGTCGCTGGAGATCCAGTCGCAGAAGAACCAGTCGCTCAAGACCCAGCCGCTGAAGAACCAGTCGTTGAAGAACCAGTCGCTAAAGAACCAGTCGCTGAAGACCCAGCCGCTGAAGAACCAGTCGTTGAAGAACCAGTCCCTGAAGAACCAGTCGCTGAAGAACTAACCGCTGAAGAGCCAGTCACTGAAGAACCAGTCGCTGAAGAACCCGTCGCTGAAGAACCAGTCGTTGAAGAAGCAGTCGTTGAAAAACAAGTGGCTGAAGGACCAGTCGCTGAAAAACCAGTCGCTGAAGAACCGGTAGTTGAAGAGCCAGTCGCTGAAGGACCTGTCGCAGAAGAACCAGTCGTTGAAGAACTAGTCGCTGAGGAACGAGTCGCTTAAGTTCTAGTGGCTGAAGAACCACTCGTTGAAGAACCGGTCGCTGAAGAACCAGTTGTTGAAAGACCTGTCACTAAAGAACCAGTCGCTGAAGAACTAATCGTTGAAGAACCAGTCGCGGAAGAACCAGTCGCTGAAGAACCAGTCGTTGAAGAACCAGTCGCTGAAGAACTAATCGCTGAAAAACCAGTCACTAAAGAACCAGTCGCTGAAGAACCAGTCGCTGAAAAGCCAGTCAGGGAAGAACCGGTCGTTGAAAAACAAGTCGCTGAGAACTAATCGCTGAAGAGCCAGACACTGAAGAACCAGTCGCTGAAGAACCAGTCGCTGAAGAACCAGTCGCTGAAGAACCAGTCGTTGAAAAACCAGTGGCTGAAGAACCGGTCGCTGAAAAACCAGTCGCTGAAGGACCAGTCACTGAAGAACCAGGCGCTGAAGAACCAGTCGCTGAAGAACCAGTCGCTGAAAAGCCAGTCATGGAAGAACCAGTCGTTGAAAAACAAGTCGCTGAGAACTAATAGCTGAAAAACCAGTCGCGGAAGAATCAGTCGCTGAAGAACCAGTTGTTGAAAGATCAGCCACTGAGAACCAGTCCCTGAAGAACCAGTCGCTGAAGAACTAATCGCTGAAGAGCCAGTCACTGCAGAACCAGTCGCTGAAGAACCAGTCGTTGAAAAACCAGTGGCTGAAGAACCAGTCGCTGAAGGACCAGTCACTGAAGAACCAGTCGCTGAAGAGCTAATCGCTGAAGAACCAGTCTTTAAAGAACCAGTGGCTGAAGCACCAGTCGCAGAAAAACCAGTCGCTGAAGAACCAGTCGTTGAAAAACCAGTGACTGAAGAACCAGTCGCTGAAAAACCAGTCGCTGAAGGACCAGTCACTGAAGAACCAGTCGCTGAAGAACTAATCGCTGAAGAACCAGCCGCGGAGGATCCAGGCGCTGAAGAACCAGTCGTTGAAGAACCAGTCGCTGAAGAGCTAATCGCTGAAGAACCAGTCACTAAAGAACCAGTCGCTGAAGAACCAGTCGCTGAAAAGCCAGTCGCAGAAGAACCAGTCGTTGAAGAACCAGTCGCTGAAGAACCAGACGTTGAAGAACTAGTCGCTGAAAAATCAGTAGTTGAAGAACCAGTTGCTGAAGAACCAGTTGTTGAAAGATCAGCCACTGAGAACCAGTGCCTGAAGGACCAGTCGCTGAAGAACTAATCGCAGAAGAGCCAGTCACTGAAGAACCAGTCGCTGAAGAACCATTCGCTGAAGAACCAGTAGTTGAAAAACCAGTGGCTGAAGAACCAGTCGCTCAAAAACCAGTCGCTGAAGGACCAGTCGCTGAAGAACCAGTCGCTGAAGAACTTATCGCTGAAGAACCAGTCGCGGAAGAACCAGTCGCTGAAGAACCAGTCGTTGAAGAACCAGTCGGTGAAGAGCTAATCGCTGAAGAACCAGTCACTAAAGAACCAGTCGCTGAAGAACCAGTCGCTGAAAAGCCAGTCATTGAAGAACCAGTCGTTGAAAAACAAGTCGCTGAAGAACCAGTCGCGGAAGAACCAGTCGCTGAAGAACCAGTCGGTGAAGAACCAGTCGCTGAAGACCTGTCGCTGAAGAACCAGTTGTTGAAGAACTAGTCGCTGAGGAACCAGTCGCTTAAGATCCAGTCGCTGAAGAACCACTCTGTGAAGAACCAGTCACTGAAGAACCAGACGCTGAAGAACCCGTCGCTGAATAACCAGTCGCAGAAGAACCAGCCGCTGAAGAACCAGTCGCTGAAGAGCCAGTCGCTGAAGAACCAGTCGCTGAAGAACCTCTCGCAGAAGAACCAGTTGCTGAAGAACCAGTCGCTGAAGAACCAGTCGTTGAAGAACCAGTCGCTGAAGAGCTAATCGCAGAAGAACCAGTCACTAAAGAACCAGTCGCTGAAGAACCAGTCGCTGAAAAGCCAGTCATTGAAGAGCCAGTCGTTGAAAAACAAGTCGCTGAAGAACCAGTCGCGGAAGAACCAGTCGCTGAAGAACCAGTCGTTGAAGAACCAGTCGCTGAAGACCTGTCGCTGAAGAACCAGTTGTTGAAGAACTAGTCGCTGAGGAACCAGTCGCTTAAGATCCAGTCGCTGAAGATCCACTCTGTGAAGAACCAGTCACTGAAGAACCAGTCGCTGAAGAACCCGTCGCTGAATAACCAGTCGCAGAAAAACCAGCCGCTGAAGAACCAGTCGCTGAAGAACCAGTCGCTGAAGAACCAGTCGCTGAAGAACCTCTCGCAGAAGAACCAGTTGCTGAAGAACCAGTCACTGAAGAACCAGTTGCTGAAGAATCAGTAGTTGAAGAACCAGTTGCTGAAAGAACAGTTGCTGGAGAACCAGTAGCTGAACAACCAGCCGCTAAGGGACCAGTCGCTGAAGGTACAGTCGCTGAAGAACTAGCCGCTGAAGAATCAGTCGCTGCAGAACCAGTCGCAGAAGAACCAGTCGCTCAAGACCCAGTCGCTGAAGAACCAGTCGTTGAAGAACAAGTTGCTGAAGGACCTGTCACTCAGGAACCAGCCGTTGAAGGACCAGTCGCTAAAGAACCTGTTGCTGAGAACCAGTTGCTGAGGAACCAGTCGCTGAAGAACGGGTCGCAGAAGAGCCAGTCGCTGAAAAACCAGTCACTGAAGTTCCAGTTGCTGAATAACCAGTCGTTAAAGAACCAGTCGCTTAAGAAGCAGTCCCTGAAGAACCAGTCGCTGAAGAACGTGTCGCTGAAGAGCCAGTTGCTGAAGAACCAGTTGCTGAAGAACCAGTCGCTGAAAAACCAGTTGTTGAAAGACCAGTCACTGAAGAACCAGTTGCTGAAGAATCGGTAGTTGAAGAACCAGTTGTTGAAAGAACAGTTGCTGGAGAACCAGTAGTTGAACAACCAGCCGCTAAGGGACCAGTCGCTGAATAACCAATCGCTGAAGAACTAATCGCTGAAGGACCAGTCATTGAAGAACCAGTCGCTGAAGAACCACTTGGTGAAGAACCAGTCACTGAAAAACCAATCGCTGAAGAACCCGTCGCTGAATAACCAGTCGCAGAAGAACCAGTCGCTAAAGAACCAGTCGTTGAAGAACCAGTCGCTGAAGAACCAGTCGTTGAAGAACCAGTCGTTGAAGAACCAGTCGCTGAAGAACTAATCGCTGAAGAACCAGTCGCTGAAGAACCACTCGGTGAAGAACTAGTCACTGAAGAACCAGTCGCAGAAGAACCAGTCGCTAAGGAACCAGTCGTTGAAGAACCGGTCGCTGAAGGACCTGTCGCTGAAGAACCATTCGTTGAAGAACTAGTCGCTAAAGAACCATTCGCTGACGAACCAGTCGCAGAAGAACCAGTAGTTGAAAAGCCCGTCGCTGGAGGACCTGTCGCTGAAGAACCAGTCGTTGAAGAACGAAAGCAGTCGCTGGAGAACCAGTACTTGAACAAAAAGCCGCGAAGGGACCAATCGCTGAAGGACCAGTCGCTGAAGAACTAGCCGCTGAAGAACCAGCCGCTGAAGAACCGGTCGCTGAAGAACCAGTTGTTGAAAGACCAGTCACTGAAGAACCAATTGTAGAAGAACCAGTAGTTGAAGAGCAAGTCGCTGAAGGACCTGTCGCTGAAGAACCATTCGTTGGAGAACTAGTCGCTAAAGAACCATGCGCTGACGAACCAGTCGCAGAAGAACCAGTAGTTGAGAAGCCCGTCGCAGGAGGACCTGTCGCTGAAGAACCAGTCGTTGAAGAACGTGTCGCTGAAGAACCGGTCGCAGAAGAACCAGTCGCTGAAAAACCAGTCGTTGAAGAACCAGTCGCTGAAGAACCAGCCGTTGAAGAACTAGTCGCTGAAGAATCAGTAGTTGAAGAACCAGTTGCTGAAGAAGCAGTTGCTGAAGAACCAGTCGGTGAGGTACCAGTCCCTGAAGAACCAGTCGCTGATGAACTAATCACTGAAGGACCAGTCATTGAAGAACCAGTCGCTGAAGAACCAGCCGTTGAAAAACACGCCGCTGAAGAACCAGTCGCTGATAAACCAGTCGCTGAAGAATCAATCGCTGCAGAACCAGTCGCAGAAGAACCAGTCGCTCAAGACCCAGTCACTGAAGAACCAGTCGTTGAAGAACAGGTTGCTGAAGGACCTGTCACTGAGGAACCAGCCGTTGAAGGACCAGTCGCTAAAGAACCAGTTGCTGAGAACCAGTTGCTGAGGAACCAGTCGCTGAAGAACCGGTCGCAGAAGAACCAGTCGCTGAAAAACCAGTCACTGAAGTTCCAGTCGCTGAATAACCAGTCGTTAAAGAACCAGTCGCTGAAGAACCAGTTGCTGATGAACCTGTCGCTGAAGAACCAGTCGTTGAAGAACTAGTCGCTGAGGAACCAGTCGCTTAAGATCCAGTCGCTGAAAAACCACTCGGTGAAGAACCAGTCACTGAAGAACCTGTCGCTGAAGAACCGGTCGCAGAAGAACCAGTCGCTGAAAAACCAGTCACTGAAGTTCCAGTCGCTGAATAACCAGTCGTTAAAGAACCAGTCGCTGAAAAGCCAGTCATGGAAGAACCAGTCGTTGAAAAACCAGTGGCTGAAGAACTAGTCGCTGAGGAACCAGTCGCTTAAGATACAGTCGCTGAAAAACCACTCGGTGAAGAACCCGTCGCTGAAGAACCAGTTGTTGAAAGTCCAGTCGCTGAAGAACCAGTAGTTGAAGAACCAGTTGTTGAAAGAACAGTTGCTGGAGAACCAGTAGTTGAACAACCAGCCGCTAAGGGACTAGCCGCTGAGTAACCAATCGCTGAAGAACTAGTCGCTGAAGGACCAGTCGCTGAAAAACCACTCGGTGAAGAACCCGCCGCTGAAGAACCAGTTGTTGAAAGACCAGTCGCTTAAGATCCAGTCGCTGAAAAACCACTCGGTGAAGAACCAGTCACTGAAGAACCTGTCGCTGAAGAACCGGTCGCAGAAGAACCAGTCGCTGAAAAACCAGTCACTGAAGTTCCAGTCGCTGAATAACCAGTCGTTAAAGAACCAGTCGCTGAAGAACCAGTTGCTGATGAACCTGTCGCTGAGGAACCAGTCGTTGAAGAACTAGTCGTTGAGGAACCAGTCGCTTAAGATCCAGTCGCTGAAAAACCACTCGGTGAAGAACCAGTCACTGAAGGACCTGTCGCTGAAGAACCGGTCACAGAAGAACCAGTCCCTGAAAAACCAGTCACTGAAGTTCCAGTCGCTGAATAACCAGTCGTTAAAGAACCAGTCGCTGAAGAACCAGTTGCTGATGAACCTGTCGCTGAAGAACCAGTCGTTGAAGAACTAGTCGCTGAGGAACCAGTCGCTTAAGATCCAGTCGCTGAAAAAGCACTCGGTGAAGAACCAGTCACTAAAGAACCTGTCGCTGAAGAACCCGTCGCTGAATAACCAGTCGCAGAAGAACCAGTCGTTGAAGAACCAGTCGCTGAAGAACCAGCCGTTGAAGAACTAGTCGCTGAAGAATCAGTAGTTGAAGAACCAGTTGCTGAAGAAGCAGTTGCTGAAGAACCAGTCGGTGAGGTACCAGTCCCTGAAGAACCAGTCGCTGATGAACCTGTCGCTGAAGAACCAGTCGTTGAAGAACTAGTCGCTGAGGAACCACTCGGTGAAGAACCAGTCACTGAAGAACCAGTCGCTGAAGAACCCGTCGCTGAAGAACCAGGCGCTGAAGAACCCGTCCCTGAATAACCAGTCGCAGAAGAACCAGTCGCAAAAGAACCAGTCGTTGAAGAACCAGTCGCTGAAGAACCAGCCGTTGAAAAACCAGCCGCTGAAGAACCAGTAGCTGATAAACCAGTCGCTGAAGAATCAGTCGCTGCAGAACCAGTCGCAGAAGAACCAGTCGCTCAAGACCCAGTCACTGAAGAACCGGTCGTTGAAGAACAAGTTGCTGAAGGACCTGTCACTGAGGAACCAGCCGTTGAAGGACCAGTCGCTCAAGAACCAGTTGCTGAGAACCAGTTGCTGAGGAACCAGTCGCTGAAGAACGGGTCGCAGTAGAGCCCGTCGCTGAAAAACCAGTCACTGAAGTTCCAGTTGCTGAATAACCAGTCGTTAAGGAACCAGTCGCTTAAGAAGCAGTCCCTGAAGACCCAGTCGCTGAAGAACGTGTCGCTGAAAAGCCAGTTGCTGAAAAACCAGTCACTGAAGTTCCAGTTGCTGAATAACCAGTCGTTAAGGAACCAGTCGCTTAAGAAGCAGTCCCTGAAGAACCAGTCGCTGAAGAACGTGTCGCTGAAAAGCCAGTTGCTGAAGAACCAGTTGCTGAAGAACCAGTCGCTGAAAAACCAGTTGTTGAAAGACCAGTCAGTGAAGAACCAGTTGCTGAAGAATCAGTAGTTGAAGAACCAGTTGTTGAAAGAACAGTTGTTGGAGAACCAGTAGTAGAACAACAAGCCGCTAAGGGACCAGTCGCTGAATAACCAACCGCTGAAGAACTAATCGCTGAAGGACCAGTCACTGCAGAACCCGTCGCTGAAGAACCACTCGGTGAAGAACCAGTCACTGAAGAATCAATCGCTGAAGAACCCGTCGCTGAATAACCAGTCGCTAAAGAACCAGTCGTTGAAGAACCAGTCGCTGAAGAACCAGTCGTTGAAGAACCAGTCGTTGATGAACCAGTCGCTGAAGAACTAATCGCTGAAGAACCAGTCACTGAAGAACCAGTCGCTGAAGAACCACTCGGTGAAGAACCAGTTACTGAAGAACCAGTCGCAGAAGAACCAGTCGTTAAAGAACCAGTCGCTGAAGAACCAGTTGCTGATGAACCTGTCGCTGAAGAACCAGTCGTTGAAGAACTAGTCGCTGAGGAACCAGTCGCTTAAGATCCAGTCGCTGAAAAAGCACTCGGTGAAGAACCAGTCACTAAAGAACCTGTCGCTGAAGAACCCGTCGCTGAATAACCAGTCGCAGAAGAACCAGTCGTTGAAGAACCAGTCGCTGAAGAACCAGCCGTTGAAGAACTAGTTGCTGAAGAATCAGTAGTTGAAGAACCAGTTGCTGAAGAAGCAGTTGCTGAAGAACCAGTCGGTGAGGTACCAGTCCCTGAAAAATCAATCGCTGAAGAACCCGTCGCTGAATAACCAGTCGCACAAGAACCAGTCGCTGAAGAACCAGTCGTTGAAGAAGCAGTCGTTGATGAACCAGTCGCTGAAGAACTAATCGCTGAAGAACCAGTCACTGAAGAACCAGTCGCTGTAGAACCACTCGGTGAAGAACCAGTTACTGAAGAACCAGTCGTTAAAGAACCAGTCGCTGAAGAACCAGTTGCTGATGAACCTGTCGCTGAAGAACCAGTCGTTGAAGAACTAGTCGCTGAGGAACCAGTCGCTTAAGATCCAGTCGCTGAAAAAGCACTTGGTGAAGAACCAGTCACTAAAGAACCTGTCGCTGAAGAACCAGTCGCTGAAGAACCAGACGTTGAAAAACCAGTGGCTGAAGAACCAGTCGTTGAAAAACCAGTGGCTGAAGAACCAGTCGCTGAAGGACCAGTCACTGAAGAACCAGTCGCTGAAGAGCTAATCGCTGAAGAACCAGTCTTTAAAGAACCAGTGGCTGAAGCACCAGTCGCAGAAAAACCAGTCGCTGAAGAACCAGTCGTTGAAAAACCAGTGACTGAAGAACCAGTCGCTGAAAAACCAGTCGCTGAAGGACCAGTCACTGAAGAACCAGTCGCTGAAGAACTAATCGCTGAAGAACCAGCCGCGGAGGATCCAGGCGCTGAAGAACCAGTCGTTGAAGAACCAGTCGCTGAAGAGCTAATCGCTGAAGAACCAGTCACTAAAGAACCAGTCGCTGAAGAACCAGTCGCTGAAAAGCCAGTCGCAGAAGAACCAGTCGTTGAAGAACCAGTCGCTGAAGAACCAGACGTTGAAGAACTAGTCGCTGAAAAATCAGTAGTTGAAGAACCAGTTGCTGAAGAACCAGTTGTTGAAAGATCAGCCACTGAGAACCAGTGCCTGAAGGACCAGTCGCTGAAGAACTAATCGCAGAAGAGCCAGTCACTGAAGAACCAGTCGCTGAAGAACCATTCGCTGAAGAACCAGTAGTTGAAAAACCAGTGGCTGAAGAACCAGTCGCTGAAAAACCAGTCGCTGAAGGACCAGTCGCTGAAAAACCAGTCGCTGAAGGACCAGTCGCTGAAGAACCAGTCGCTGAAGAACTTATCGCTGAAGAACCAGTCGCGGAAGAACCAGTCGCTGAAGAACCAGTCGTTGAAGAACCAGTCGCTGAAGAGCTAATCGCTGAAGAACCAGTCACTAAAGAACCATTCGCTGAAGAACCAGTCGCTGAAAAGCCAGTCATTGAAGAACCAGTCGTTGAAAAACAAGTCGGTGAAGAACCAGTCGCGGAAGAACCAGTCGCTGAAGAACCAGTCGTTGAAGAACCAGTCCCTGAAGAACCAGTCGCTGAAGAACTAATCGCTGAAGAGCCAGTCACTGAAGAACCAGTCCCTGAAGAACCAGTCGCTGAAGAGCTAATCGCTGAAGAACCAGTCTTTAAAGAACCAGTGGCTGAAGCACCAGTCGCAGAAAAACCAGTCGCTGAAGAACCAGTCGTTGAAAAACCAGTGACTGAAGAACCAGTCGCTGAAAAACCAGTCGCTGAAGGACCAGTCACTGAAGAACCAGTCGCTGAAGAACTAATCGCTGAAGAACCAGCCGCGGAGGATCCAGGCGCTGAAGAACCAGTCGTTGAAGAACCAGTCGCTGAAAAGCTAATCGCTGAAGAACCAGTCACTAAAGAACCAGTCGCTGAAGAACCAGTCGCTGAAAAGCCAGTCATTGAAGAACCAGTCGTTGAAAAACAAGTCGCTGAAGAACCAGTCGCGGAAGAACCAGTCGCTGAAGAACCAGTCGTTGAAGAACCAGTCCCTGAAGAACCAGTCGCTGAAGAACCAGTCGCTGAAGAACCAGTCGTTGAAGAACCAGTCCCTGAAGAACCAGTCGCTGAAGAACTAATCGCTGAAGAGCCAGTCACTGAAGAACCAGTCCCTGAAGAACCAGTCGCTGAAGAACTAATCGCTGAAGAGCCAGTCACTGAAGAACCAGTCGCTGAAGAACCCGTCGCTGAAGAACCAGTCGTTGAAGAAGCAGTCGTTGAAAAACAAGTGGCTGAAGGACCAGTCGCTGAAAAACCAGCCGCTGAAGAACCAGTCGTTGAAGAACCAGTCGCTAAAGAACCAGTCGCTGGAGATCCAGTCGCAGAAGAACCAGTCGCTCATGACCCAGCCGCTGAAGAACCAGTCGTTGAAGAACCAGTCGCTAAAGAACCAGTCGCTGAAGACCCAGCCGCTGAAGAACCAGTCGTTGAAGAACCAGTCCCTGAAGAACCAGTCGCTGAAGAACTAACCGCTGAAGAGCCAGTCACTGAAGAACCAGTCGCTGAAGAACCCGTCGCTGAAGAACCAGTCGTTGAAGAAGCAGTCGTTGAAAAACAAGTGGCTGAAGGACCTGTCGCAGAAGAACCAGTCGTTGAAGAACTAGTCGCTGAGGAACGAGTCGCTTAAGTTCTAGTGGCTGAAGAACCACTCGTTGAAGAACCGGTCGCTGAAGAACCAGTTGTTGAAAGACCTGTCACTAAAGAACCAGTCGCTGAAGAACTAATCGTTGAAGAACCAGTCGCGGAAGAACCAGTCGCTGAAGAACCAGTCGTTGAAGAACCAGTCGCTGAAGAGCTAATCGCTGAAAAACCAGTCACTAAAGAACCAGTCGCTGAAGAACCAGTCGCTGAAAAGCCAGTCAGGGAAGAACCGGTCGTTGAAAAACAAGTCGCTGAGAACTAATCGCTGAAGAGCCAGACACTGAAGAACCAGTCGCTGAAGAACCAGTCGCTGAAGAACCAGTCGCTGAAGAACCAGTCGTTGAAAAACCAGTGGCTGAAGAACCAGTCGCTGAAAAACCAGTCGCTGAAGGACCAGTCACTGAAGAACCAGGCGCTGAAGAACCAGTCGCTGAAGAACCAGTCGCTGAAAAGCCAGTCATGGAAGAACCAGTCGTTGAAAAACAAGTCGCTGAGAACTAATAGCTGAGAAACCAGTCGCGAAA